>CM029623.1:25292708-25892708 GCA_017311315.1 Dendrocalamus latiflorus
CCTTTTTTGTAGAGGTTTAAAAATTAAGTCCCTAAGACCCTTCTAACGACCATTCTAAGGCTTTTACCCTACAGTCGTATGCTCTGATACCAGCGCTGTCAGACCCGGATTTTTCAATCCGAATCTACTGTGTCTTACTGCACTAATCCCTGGATCAGTAGTTAGTGCACACAGGTACATAGCTGATCATATCATACATCGCATAGTAATATTACAGAAATTGAAATACACCACATCGGGTGACAGTTTACAAAAGGCCGCTTTGGCCAAATATCATCATTACAGTCATACAGCGGAAACAGTAGCAAAAGTAAGCCCAAATCCACAGGCAAGCGACTGGAAGGGTAATGTGTGCAATATATATTACCGGGATTCCGGAATATACATGCACACAAAGCCATATGGTCTACTTGTCCATGGCTAGCAAAACGAAGCCTACGTCCTAGTCTCCTTCGTTGGATCTTCCTTCAGTGGCAGGGGTGTCTTCGTAAGCATAGTGATCCTGCGATCCTGTTTCTGTATTGTGTCGCAAAAGCGAGCATGAGCACTCCGACCCCGTGCTCCGCGAGTCAACACACAGCATGCAATAGATAGTATGCAAGTCTTAACAAGGGAAGGTTCAGGTTATTTGGTTTTGCCAAAACTGCATTGAAATATTATATAAAAATCCTATGACCTGGCAGATTTTAAATGACTTAGTATGATGCCTAGAGCTAAATTTAATATTGACACAAATTCCATCCACCGTTACATGGAATCTGCACCATAACATTCTTCAGTGTTATAGCCACTTACCGTACCACTGGGACGACACCCAGGAAAACTCAAATTGGGGCGATCCTTTGCCCTATCAGTTCCCATTCCCATTTTCAAACATTTTGAAACAGAACTATATCTAGTTAAGCTCTCATGACCGCCCTTGACCGTGGGCACGGCTATTCGAATAGTTTTGACTCTGCAGAGTTTGTACACTTTCACCACAAGAGACAATCAACTCGTTGCCCCACACGATTCCTTAGACGTGTGGTTGAGCAGACCATCACAGTGACTTTTCAAAGTATCTAGCCCTTTTCTCATCTCACTTTATGGGCTTCTCCCACTTGCGGTGGGTCCTATCTATGCGCGGGATGTTCCCCACAGCCACTAACGCAGCCGGGCTCCCCTCCCCGCAACGTTAGGACAGCTGGGCAAACTTCACCCTCCACTGGTGTCCCTTCAGGCCCCCTTGCCATAGCTTAACACTTCTATCCTCTACCGGTGAGATGAGTCCGGGGTTTCGATAAGTCTACTTAGCCAAGTTGTATTTTACAGACTTGTGGTTGTACTGTTTTACATGGGTTGTCAAGACAAGATTCGGTCCTTAGTGGTATCTGGGCGGTTCTACCACAAACCACACTCTCGTGCTCACTGCACCATACCCCCGAACCATCCGCCCAGATAATTAAGCAATTCGAGGTTTTTGGGAATATAAAATAACTATATTCAACATACACCAGTCATTACCACCATGACTGCCCAACTAATTTTTCTCAGGATTAAAAGTGATGCTTGGGCGCTTTCGCGCCCATGAGACTCTAAACAATGCTAAGCATGGCATATATTACAACTTACTTTCGAAAGGTTACTAATATAAATTTTTGCTAGGGCGACAAGGTTCACACATTCAATATTCCAAATGAAGGATAATATTATTCAATGTAAACAGTAGGCATATAACTAGGAGATTAAACTAAACATGTATTTGCATATAAAGTAACAGCATGCATTTGATAATTTAAACCAAAGTAATTTGCAGAAAATGTAGGTTCGAAATGATCAAAGTATTGACTCGCCTTGGTCACAGGGGGTGTTTTCTGGATCGTCTGAAGCTTCTAGTGCTGTGGCCTCTGCCTCCTCCTCTTGAGCCTCGTAAGCTATTTTTAACGTGCGCGAAAATTTGGATAAAAAGGAAAAAGGCAATCAACAAACCAGCAAACATTTACCAAAAGACCCAAATAACTTCAATACCAAATTCTAGTTTCATTTGTTTTGGTGCTATAGTAATCTCATTTTGAATAGCTAAGTTTGATCATACTCATTTTAATATGCTGCATTTGTAATTAGATTTGGATGTCATGACCTATATTATTGATAATATCTTACAGCCTATCTTGTTAATGTTTGATTTCTATACCCTTCAATTTATGGGGCATTATTTCATGTGACATTCTCCTCTAGTCACACTATTACTAAATCCTCTCTTTTGACAAGAAGCTTGAATAACTACTCATGTTAAATATATATCCAAGTGCTATCTTCTAACATATGATATATACATCTACACTCTGGAGTCCCAAATAACCTTAATTGTAATTGCAGGGATTAATACACAAGGTTAATATACAAAATGCTTGCTATTACATGTGCCATTTAAATTTCATTCAATCATTCATTTTATTTGCTAAAGGTTTAAACAAACTTATTTATTGCACAAGCTCATATGTGTACACAGGGACACTCACAGTCGGCTGGTTTCATTGCTACACAGTGGTAATACCAAAAAAAAATTAAACCCAAAAACCCACACCCGGCGCGGCGGTGAGGGATCGAACGCGCGCTGCCTGGGTGTGTCTTAGCGCCGACGCCGCTAGCCAGGAGAGCATCTCCATCGTTGCTTACATGTATAGAGGGTTATTACCTTTTGAGGTATGTGCTAGCAGAGGCCGGGACGGAGGAGTTCGGGACCGAGGGTGGGCGGCGGTGCGGTCGACGGCGGGTTGCCGGAGGGTTGAGGGTGACGGCAGAAATGGGATGTCCTGACGCCGGGGATCCCAATGGTGGAGTCGGCGGCGGGCGGGGATCGCCGGAGTAGGGTCGGCGGCGTGCGGCGGCGGCGGTCCAGGAGGAAGGTCGTTGCCGGCGAGCTACAGGGTCGGAGAGGCTCGGCCAAGGGTGGGATCAGCTTCGGTGGGGTCCCAGGAAGGTGTGGGAGGGATAATTGGACGGAGGTGGCGGGATACGGCGGCGAGCCCGCTCGCCGGAGTTTGGGAAGAAGAGGGTGTGCGGCGGCGATTTTGGGGTGAAATCCCGATTCCTTTCTTCTGGACGGAGCAGGCGAGAAGGGGAGTCCGTAGAGGGCCCTCGGTGGCTCTTATAGGCGCGCTAGGAGGGCTGCCCTCGGGAGCTTGCCCGCGCGGCTGCATCGGGGAGCGCCGAGATCGATGATGGCAGGGCAAAGAAGTCTTGCGAGGTGGACTTGGCATCATGCCACTGCACTGCGACTGCTGGTGGCAGGGAGCTCGATCCTCCGCCTGGAGAGACGGCTCAGACAGCGCGGGGAGAAAAGAGAACCGGCGGCAGTGCGGTGAAGAAAAAAGAGAGCGGCGCGGCTCGGCGAACCAATGGGGAGAGGCGACGTTGCCATCGTTTCCGAGGTGAGGCGGAGGAAAGGAGGTGCGGAGGAAGGGGCGACGTGGAAACTGCCTGGCGCCGCAACGGAAAGAGAAGGGAGGAAGAAGAGAAACAGCAGCTGGCGCTCGTTCGGGCAGGATGCGTAGATGGCGGCCGCGCTGAGAGAAAGGGGCGAGCGGGAGCTGGGCTGGGCTGAGTGGCCTGGTCTGGCTCCCCTCCTTTATATATATATATATATTCTAGTTTATTTTGCTTTTGCATTTGACTATGTAGGTGTACTTACCTTTATTTATTTTCTGGTTTATATATGTACATGTATCAACTTTATTTATTGCTTACATTTACATATATGTCTATTTATTTACTCTTTCACCTAGTTACAAGTATTTATAAATATTGTTATTCATATGTGGACCCATTTCATTTTACTTGCCACCTTGCCACTCATAATCCTATTTTTGTGGATGACATTTTATGCTTAATTAAAATTCTCTTCTTATATTTCACGGATCATCTTTTCAGATTCTTAATTTAGATTTTTAAATCTCTATTATTCAACACATATGTTTCTTTTTGGATCCTTTTAACTCTTAAATCCTTTTACCCAATTTTAGGAAAATATTCTAACTCCAAATGCAATGGAACTACATTGAAAAATTAATTCAAAAGCTTTACATATTCCTGATTTAAATTTCAGGATGTTACAGAAAAGACGAGGAAATAAACTTGCCTAAGTTAAAATAAACTTCATAGTACAATTGAGAGTAACATGTCGCGTAGGGTTTGATTACATGTATAACATAGAGCATTATGTGCGATCGTATGACCTACTGCGTGGATCGGGGCTATTTTCCCTTCCTTGCGAGCTCGGCGTTGAGCTCATCGGTGGCCACTTTTGCCTTGGTCACCATTTCTCTCTTTTTCCTCACGCTCTTTACGCTTGCACGCCTCGAGATGAGCTTTCGTCTCCTGATGTATACGCTCCATTTGCTCGTCCTTGCGGCGCTTCTCCTCCTGGATCTTGCAGGACCTTTTGACATTCTACTCCTTGAAGTCGAGGGCCCACTGGTCCTCTGGGTGGATCCGTGGATCTCAAGATCGATCTATTTGTTGTAACCATATAAGGGTTTCAGGAACTGTGGATACACGGGAGAGATTGTTAGTGCGTACTTTAAGGAGAAAAGTAGGGAGAATACAGTGCACCTGGTACTACCGGCTGCCGATAGGTGGCGATGTCTAAACGGCAGTTGGGATAGTCACTGGAGCAGTTTGCGCAACCCTAATAACGGATACCTAAGTTAAGGCGGTGCTTAGACTTGAAGAATTTGCACGGGTCCTGGTACCGACAAGGGGGGCGCCTCTCCCTCTAGTGAGTGTTGCGCCGAATGCTTGGTAAGAACATTCGGGATGGGGTTGTTGCTTCAGGTGGCGTCACTGCGGGGAGTTGACCTCGTAGCACGCTGGGCTTGTTCTATGCGAGCCGCAATAGCCCTTGCCCTTTCATCGCGGGAGGCAGCTGACCTTGCTAGGTCGCATCTCTTCTTCCATTGCTTCATCATCTTGTCCCATTGCTTCTTCTGCCTCTTGTCCATCCTGGTGTGGTAAAGCAAGCACTGGTGTAGTGTTGGGTTTGCTTGTGTATTGTTCTCCCAGAAATCTCTTCAACCTCCTTTTATAAGGCCCCTTGTAGCCTTTTCGCTGCATGAAGATGACTCATGTGGTCTTATCACTATGCAAATCTACGCATTGTGGTATTGTCATATGCAAAACTGGCCAATTAGGTCTTCGCACTGCACAAAGCTGCACCCTTTGGTCTTGTCGCTGCGCAAAGCTGGCTCGTGCGGTCATATCGCTGGGCAAAGCTGGCCCGTGTAGTTTTGTCGCTGTGCAAAGGTGTCTCGTCTGGTTTTCTCACTGCGCAAAGCTGGCCCGTGCGGTCATGTCGTTGTGCAAAGCTGGCTCGTATGGTCCTATCACTACACAAAGGTGTCTCGTCTGGTCTTCTCACTGCGCAAAGCTGGCCCGTGCAGTCATTTCACTGCGCAAAGCTGGCCCATGTGGTCCTGTCATTGCAAAAGGTGTCTCCTCTGGTCTTCTCACTGCGCAAAGCTGGCCCGTGTGGTCATGTTGCTGCGCAAAGCTGGCCCGTGTGGTCATGTCACTGCGCAAACATGTCTCGTCTAGTTTTCTCACTGCGAAAGCTGGCCCTACTTTAGCGCGAAAGGCCATCCTTGCAGTATCTCAGGGAATGGGGCTCATACCCGTATAAAGGCTCACATTGGTGGTAACCTATCCTAGAAGATTGGAGATACTGTGAACTAGGCTCTAGGACAACAAACTGTGTGATATTAAAGAGCACACCTAATGGGTCCCATTAGTTGTAGTGCTCTTTCTGTATGGAAGGTTGAGCATTAGCTCTTAATGAATTTGATGTCTATATGACTTCGGGAGTCGTCCTACAGGATTCCTAGAAGAGTTCACCTACATGAGTGTGATTGTGAGGTCACAATCAAAGAAATATAAGGGTATACTTTCTTGAGCACTCATGAGCTAGATATGGGGACATGACCGCAACGTCCTAACCCGAGAGGGAAAGGGCAAGCCACCCAGTACAGAATGTGATTTGGGCGAAAGTTGTCACTCCAAGGCATTGGATCAAGGCAAAGTCCTCCTTTGTCTGTGCAGAGTCGTAGTCCTTATCGCTAGGCTTTGGGTTCAAACTCGCAAGGTACCCATCGTCGAATAGCTGTATATCAAACAAGACATTTGAATGCCTTTATCAATTGATAAATTGGTGGGGATTGTTGGATACTGCGAGGGCATTTTGGTGATTTAGCAATTGAAAAAGAAAAAAAGGAGAGAGACAGATGGGGCCACCTGTCAGTGGGCCAGAAGATGCGATAAGGGGAGGAGACGCAGTCTCCTCCCGTGACGGTTCGGATGCGCATGCGCTTTGTCTTCTCATGTCTTCTCGCGTGCAGGCGGAACGGCTTCGACCGCGTCTTCCGGGGTGACTGGGTTGAGCGGCGGCGACGGCGGCAAAGGAGGCACTACTGACGCGGGGGCTTCGACGCTAGCCATGGTGCAGCCTATTAGCCACTACCCTGCTCCCTTTAAATGGCGCCTCTCCTCTCTGTGATGGCAGTATGCAGAAGTGAGTCCTCCCCTCTCCGATCTCAAATCTCTCTCCGTGGTTCTTCAATTTCGAGTCTTGAAAGTCGCCGGCCGAGTTTTCGCCAGTCGCCGTCGGCTAAGGAGCGCAAATCACCTTGCTAGGGTTTTCCCGTACAGTTTTCTTGAGCCTCTTCTTTGATTTGGCCGAGAGGAAAGGTTTGGGATAACCCCTAGAGGTTGATTTGGCTCGGTCTTGTGCTGGTGGAGGGAGATTTGTGACCTGTTCTTTGTGTTCACAAGCGCTCTCGGCCAGAGTTCTTGTTGGTCTTGTGCGGCATCAACCCTAACCTTCATCTCCGGCGTCAGCTACCCGAGGTTGGAGTGGGCATTGTATATCCGCCTGCCACACTCCTCTTCTACGAGAAGCACAGAGGGGTGCTAGGTTTTCTGGGTCAGCGCCGTGCGCGTGCCTTGCCCCTTTTGATTTCTTCATGGTGATTTTGAGTATCACCACTACTGTGAGTATTCTAGTTGTTGTTTCTTTGCAATTTGATGATATATTTCATATATATATGAAGTCTCTTTAGCAGAAAATTTGCAAAGAACAGTACTATGGACTGATTGCTCTATGATGAAATGACATGATACTGAGATCATATATGAATGTGAGGGTAGATTGGTCTTGAGTTGTCATTTAAGTCTGTTTTGTTGATCAGTGAGTTTGCTGTTCTTGGCTTGTTGCTCTCTGCTGTTTGGGCAATGTTGATTTTGTTCGGTTCTATCCTGTGCCGAATGTTGTTATCCTGTTAAATCAATAATGTTCTCAGTATAGGAATGAAAAGTTGATTTTAGGGCCTCTTGAAGCAATTTCTGTAAATGACTTTTCGAGTCTAAAATTATATGTGTTATTCATGTTAACATCTTCATTGTCCACTGTCGCATTAAAAAGTACAGATAAAAATTATCGGCTACAGCAAAAACCACAACACAAAAAAAAAACTCCACAGTCCCGGTGTCGTGCCTCCTCAGTCCCCTGCCCCCTTGTCCCAAACACCGCTGCTACAAACGCCGGCCACCGTCCTACCACCGCTCACGACCAGTCCACGAGCCCTTCTTTCTTGCTGAGATGTACGTGTAGCCGCAGCAGCATGCCAACTGTTCGACGGAATGCCCGGACGCCGGTACACCCCGCGCCGTGTCCGTCGTGCTGATGCTCACCTGCTGAAGCACTCTTGGAACGGGAGGAGCACTGGACGACGACGACACGCGAGCGCAGACTACGGGAACCCCGCCTGCCGGAAAGCTGATGGGCACCGCGAAGCACGCGAAGGGGAAGGCATGCCAATAGTGCCTGTCGCATGTGGAGCAAATATGTATTGTCATGGCAAAAGTCTTGTAAGGATTCAGACAATAATATTCCATCTGCATACATTCCATATATAAATTTTCCTCCGTTAGGCTATCCTTCATTTGTTAATTCTTTAAAATGGTTGAAAATTCCAAGATTATATATAACCTAAGAGGCTAACGCATCGCAGGGTTTTCTAGTACTAGTTTAAACAGAATTACTTTTAGTCAGTTAATCTAGATGACAAATCTATAGTACAAAGAGGAGAAACTATTTCCTTGCTAACTGCAGAAAAAGGTTCAAATTATTCACCGAAAGAACCTCATGATTGTAGTCCAGAGGAATATTAAAGTTTTACATGTATCAGAATAATTCAACAACATCTTCATCTTTATTTAGATGTACAAACAAGGCACACGACTTAACATATGTTGTCAAGATCTTCCTCACCCTGGTTAATGCATAGCTCCCACTGCACTGGTCGTGGGATGGACATTGGCTCCTTCAAAGAAATTGCTTATTCTGGAGGTGCCTTCCTAGCCAAGCTTGCCCAGTTTACAGCCACAAATACATAGATTTTGTCATACAGCTTGTCAAAGAGCTGAAAATAAGCAATCCTCCATGTCTTCTTGAACAGCAGGGCACAAAACACCATCCAGAGACCTACCACAAGTCCCACCACAAGACCAAAATAAAAGTTCATTAACTCAAATTCTTGCTTGTTGCTTCTGAGATAACCATGGATGACCGTATCATTTCCTGAACAATTCTTTTGAAGAGGAGGCCCACAAAGTCCACTGTTGCTGATGTATATAATTGAGGGGTTGTCTGCATTGAGGGTGTCAAGTTGGCGGCCTGAAGGTATCCTTCCAGACAAATTGTTGTAGGACAAGTTCAAGTAGCTCAACAATGTCAAACTTGATAAGCTCGATGGGATTTCGCCAGAAAGCTCGTTTTTAGAGAGGTCGAGAGATTCCAATGACTGCAAGGATCCAATCATGTTAGGAATGTTTCCACTGAGTTGGTTTGATGATAAATTCAAATTTATTAATGCATCGAGGGAAGTGATATCCATGGGAATTTCACCAGTTAAGGAGTTTCCAGATAAATCAATGCTCACGAAATATGCAAGTGTGCCACCATATCTAAGCTGTTGCCCTTTTGTAATTATTGACAAGATTTCTCCAAACTGACCATCTACAATGATTGGGCCCTCATGGGTATCTGATATAGGCTTGAAACCCTTCATGGTCATACCTGTTAGGTTTGAGAGATGCCAAGGAATAACACCAGATATATTATTGCATGCTAGATCCAAGTATTGAAGACGACTAAGATTAGTTATTTCAACCGAAATATTCCCAGAAAACGCATTGTGGCTTAGTCGTAGAAAACGTAAATTCGTCAGCTCTCCTATCCATGTTGGCAACCTCCCAGAGAACTTATTCCATGAAAGATCCAAGAACTGCAGATATTTGACGTTCTGCAAAAATGCTGGGAATTTACCTGATAAACTGTTGTTACTTAACAGGAGGTACCTCATGGATTCGGTCCCAAAGCACTGAGGAATTTCACCCTCCAAAAGATTGCTTGACAAGTCTAGATCTTCCAACTGCTGCAATTTGCATATAGATTCTGGAATGCTGCCACCAATTTGATTTGAATACACAAGGAATGTTTGTAGTTGTGGAGCTTCAAGGTTTGATGGTAGTGTTCCCGACAAGGTATTGTTGGAGATGTCTAACGCAACGATATCTCTTGGCATTGTTGGCATTGGTCCAGTGAGCCGGTTTGAACTGAGGTTGAGTAGTACAAAATCCATGCCATCCAGATGTGCTGGCAAACTGCCACTTATTTGGTTGTTTGAGATGTCGACATATGTGGCTTGTGAAAATGTAGACCAAAACCAATCAGGAATCTTGTCCTTTAGAGCAGTGCTTGAAATGTCAATTTTAGTGATATTCAGCTGCCGCTGAAGCCAAGCTGGAAACAGAGGACCTATCTGGCAAGATGCAAACCGTGCAGACTCCAGCATGAAGGGAGGAACCCAATCTGAATCCACTACAATCTTCACATTATTGGAAGACAGATCTATTTTCTTTAAGCTTGCTAGACTAGCAAAATGTTCTTCCTTGATCACGCCGCTGAAGTTGTTCATGCCTAGATACAAATAAGTCAGATTTGTAAGGGCACCAATATCAGAGGATACAATTCCACTGAAGAAGTTGCTGGAGAGGTCAAGGGTGGTTAGGCTAGTTAAATGCCTAATCCCTGGTGGGATACTTCCTGTGAGGTTGTTATTGGAGAGGTAAAGGGAAGTTAGGCTAGTTAAACGCCTAATCCCTGGTGGGATACTTCCTGTGAGGTCGTTATTGGGGAGGTAAAGGGAGGTTAGGCTTGTTAAATGCGTAATCCCTGGTGGGATACTTCCTGTGAGGCCGTTGTAGGAGAGGTCAAGGGAGGTTAGGCTAGTTAAGGGCCTGTTTGAGACTGCTCTGCTCCAGTTTTTCTAGCTCTGCTCCACCAACTCCATCATGGAGCAGCTCCACTGTGGAGTTCCTGGAGCAGATGGTCCTGTTTGGCACGCAGCTAGCTCCAGCTCCAGGAATGTGAGGTTTCCCTGAGAAAGGTCCAATGTGCCCCTGAATGATGTTTGGTGTATGTTTTGATGTCTGTGAAGCATATGTAACTGATTTTTTTGTTGCCAATTGAAATATGATGTAAAATATTATAATCGCAATTAATTTATTTGAGAAAACCAAAAAATAAATATTTTGGTCAAATAATTCCATCTTTTTGTTTGAACATAGGGTAGGATGGCATACCATACATCTATGACTAGAAGGCAATAATACTGCCGATTGATTCATGAAACAAGTCCATGATTGATTCATGCAGATGACACCCCATAAGCAGAACTGCAGAAGCTTCTATTGCTCTGAAAACGAGTGTTTTTATTCTGTAGTTTTGTATACAGTTCATGAAACAAGTGTACAACATTGAGGATTTATGTATGTTCCATATACTCAACTTATTTAAATTCACTTACATAACAGCCATGCCATCGTTAACATGGCTGCTCCAAAGCAATACCGATTTCTCCAAGCAAATGGGGCATGTATAGCTGCAAAAATCACAATATTTATGGTTTTCTCCCTTAATTCGCTTGTGTACTGTCATACAACATAGCGATATGTAACATATCCGCCGGCTGTCTCGCTGGACCTGATTATCTTCACAACCTGACCTCGTCTGAGGCCACAGTACCTTGCAATAGGGTCCGTAATTTGTATTCTCGGAAGCTGTTTGGTCCAATTGCATTCAGAAGAGTGGTGGGTTACATACTAGTAAGCATGTGCAAACATACTGAAAAATGCAGAGGGTATCATGCACACAGAAGTGGTTCAGCAGTTAATCTGATACATTTCCAACAGTGGTATCATGCTCCATCACCACTGCGCCATCAATTATGCTAATAGTGATCTTCCTGGAACAACATCAAGTGAACTAGTGATCCTGCAAGAACGAGTTTCATCAGACCAGCTCCAGGAACATCCCAAATTCCCAATCCATGCTTAGCGACCAGCCTGATCTCCAATGTGCTTACTGCTTCAAAGTCCCAACTCCGCTACCTATCCAGGCCCACCGACACCGCAGCCAAGATCCAAATCTCGCGCGGCTCAGATCTAAGCTACAGACCCAGCACACCGGCTAGGCGGCGGCAGCACAAGAAGGCGTCTACTTGTTCGCTGGGTAGTGAGATGACACGGGGGTGAGCAGAGCAGAGGCGGAGCTGCTGCCCGAGACCCACCTGCGCGGACGCCGGAGGCACCGGCCTTCTTGAGCCCCTTCTTCTTGACGATGAAGCTGGCGCCGATGAAGAGGCTGGAGGAGAGCGCCAGCAGCAGGCCCTTGATGTTGTCCGCCGACATCCCCGTGTACGACACCACCCAGCTCCCAAGACGCGCCCCGCCCGTTCCGCCCATATCGGGAATCCACAGCCGGCGCCCCTAATTCCTCTCCCGCCGCCTCCCGCCGCGACGGCCGCGCATGCGGCGAGATCTGGAGGCTGTTCGGTTGGGCGGTCTCCCGGCCGGAATCAGTGGCGGCGCAGGCTAGGGTTGGGGAAGGACGAACTCGCGGGGAGCCGCTCGGTCGAGAGAACAGAAGGGGCGGAGGAGAGGAGCGGCGCGGCGCGGGAGGGGACGGAGGAGAGGAGCGGCGCGGCGCGGGTGGGGGCGGAGGAGAGGAGCGGCGCGGGTGGGGGGCGGAGGAGCGGCGCGGCGCGGCGCGGGCGGGGGCCGGAGCAGAGGAGGTGCGGGCGGGGGGGCGGAGAAGAGGAGGCGCTGCGGGCGTGGGGAGGAGAGCAGTCGCGGGTGGGTGGGGGAGGAGAAAAAAAGAATCGAATCGGTATGGAATTGTGTAATGGCAGTGGTGGGTAATTACCTTCCAACTCCACGAGACGATACAAAACGCTGATTTCTGGAGTACCCCTTGAGGAGCTCCAGGAAAAACGTGGAGTTGGCCCTCAACTCCACATTTTTCTTGGAGCGGAGTTTTTGGAGCTGGACCTGTTTGGCTGGGTAGTTTAGGAGCGGAGTTGCAAAAGTGGGAGCAGAGCAGTCCCAAATAGGCCCTAAATGCCTAATCCCTGGTGGGATAATTCCTGTGAGGTTGTTGCTGGAGAGGTCAAGTATGTTCAAGCTGGTGAATTTCTCAATCAAATTTGGCAGGGTCCCGGTGAAATTGTTTGAACCGAAACGCAACTCCTGCAATTTTTTCCATGCGCATTGCGGCAACCCTTCCATCAATACCGTTATATCTCCATTTATCTCATTACTGGTGAGGTCCAAGATTTCCAAATTGCAAAGGTTCTTCACGTTGCCTTTCATCATCAAATCCTTGTTCCAATTGTTTGACAAATCAAGGACTTGGAGGGATGTCATGTTTCCTAGTGCATCAGGAAACTGCCCAAATAATCTGTTGCCTTGAAGATTGAGGTGCTTGATGCTAGTTGCTTTCCAAAACCAACCAGATGCAATTGGGTGGTGAAAACTATTCCAAGAGAGATCGAGCTTCTCAATTTTTGTGAGATTAAGGTACGGAATCGATTGGTTTGCACTATCAAGTGAACAACCATCAAGACGGATGACTCTTAGAGATGGAAGCATATTCAGGATACGAGGCCAGTCAGCTATCCCTGTGAGATTTACACCACTCATGCTAAGGTACTGTAGCAATGGTAGATTTGTTAACCAGGTGACATCTGTTGAGTACGTAACAGAAATATCCTGGCCAAGGTCAAGATATTGCAACTTAGACAGGTTACCGAGCTGAGGAGGCACTCTACCGACAAATGGTATGCCAGAGAGGTTGAGATATCTCAAGTTCTCCATCGAGCCCAAGAACTCAGGGAAACGATTACTTGGCCATATCAAGCAGTTCATGCTAAGGTCCATGTGTCCTAGATGTTCCAGGGAAAACAAAGAGGGGCTTATCTCACCGACCAAAGCATTGGCATCACATCCCTCGAAGTGATTCATGCCTGGGGCTGGGTTTGGATTGCGAAGGTGAAGCGCCACGACATGGCCGGTCCGGTTGCTGCAAGTGACGCCTCTCCACCGGCAGCAATCTCGGCCGCGCCACGAGGCGAGGAGCTTGGACGGCTCACCATTGGAGCCCGTGATGCCCTTCTTGAAGGAGAGCAAGGCAGCCCTCTCGGCGGGGATGCAGCCGCCACCATGGCGATGCAGGGGCTGTAGTGAACCACCGGGAAAGAATGAAGCGGTGCTTATGATTATGAAGAGGATGAGCAAGGCATTGGTTGTGGGATGCATGCTGGAAGAACAACAGAGCCTAGCTGTTGAAGCATATGAACCAAGCATTACATAAACACAGGCAGAAGAGATGTTTGGCCAAATTATCACCGGGTCAAGGTCTTCGTCCATCAAGGAGACCCATTCCATAATGTCCGATCTACGCCAATGGTGTGAAATCTGGACTCTATTCACGCGGTATGGTGTGAAATCTGGACTCCTAGGTCAAAAACGAGATGGAGATGTTGAGCACCAGGAAACTGCCGACCAGTACCAATTCCCAAAGTTGGTCTATTTCCCTTCAAAATGCACGTCTATTTCCCTTCAAATTGGTTACTATTTCAGTAAGTGATAATTCATGGAAACTGTTAGTGTTTCTTTTGTTTTGGAGTCCTCGATTTTCTGTCCATAGGATGTGCTCTGTGATTCGCGATTTGGACCAACATTGCCAGGAGGAGGATTCGGTGAGAGCAAGCAGTGTCCAGTAGTAACCGGCTGGTTTCATAGAATCGGTGGGTACCACGTGGCAGTATTGGTATTAGGTGGCGGCATTGAGGCTTTCTCTCGGTTATTCGGCAATACATGAGTATACATGATTATTCAGTGTGTTTTAAAAAATATAAAGTAAAAAATAATATAGAAAAATAAAAACATGCAGCTGGGAAAGCCAGAAACTGGCCGGTTTTCCCTAACCGGAGGATGGGCGCCTGGGCGGGATCGAGATCGATGGACAGCGAACAAAAAAAATACACTAGCATGGTGAGTGAAAATTAGTACTTAGTGTTAAAAATAGCAATGCATACTTGTGATAAAAATGCAAACTGAAACTTAAAGCTTCAAGAGGCAGTGAGTCTTCTGGAGCTAGCTGCCGACATGTAGTTTGAGTACTTACCGTATAAGCTATGGAAACCAACTCTGGATATTACTGCCTACAAGAGATAATAATGCTAATAGAAGTCTTGAGGTTTGCTTTACTGGATGTCTCAGGAGTATGAAACCAAAAACCATCTGCTAGCCGTATAAGTTCAAACATGTTGAGCTGCATGTCAGCGTAGAAACAACAAGCAAACTCTAGATATATCAGGAAGTGTGCTGTCTCAAGCTACAAAAAGTAACCAACCATCAAATTAGAAAGTGCTTGTTACATGCAGATGCATCTCCATGCTAGGAATGAGTAGGTATTGAGCTTTAGTCAAAGTAACGGGTCAAGGCTGTAAACTGAGTTGTGTTAAAATATCTAAGAGTTAGTATGTGTTGTTTGCTAGCTGGTTTAAGTCGGTTGCTTGGTCTATAAAAGGACCTGGACTCTTTCTAACATGTAAGCACTTGAAAATGAGAAAGTAGTATCTCAATGTTTATGTTTGTGTAAGCCATGAGCATAGTGTGCTAATGAAAAATTTGATAGCTTCATACGAGTGTGTGTGTAGATACCACATACAAGCCTAAACTTCCTACCATGTGAAGCTAGTTAGGTTCATATAATCATATATGTATACGTGTGTTTTTGAGAGCCATTGCTTTCTATTAGTGAGTGCCTTGCCATCTTGGCATCTTGTGATTCCCAACACTTAGCAATGCTTTTGTTGTTTTGTTGTGCATATGGAACTTACGCTTTGATGTGTGGCCTTTCACTTTCGAGTGTCACCGGCTCAAGCGTTGCTCGTATCAGTGCGTTGCTCAAGATGATCACCATGGCACCAGCAATGTCTGCTTGTTACGAGTCTCTGTGTCAGTGCGTGTTTGCCTTCGTTCTCTGTACCGAACGGCACATGACCTAGTACAAGCAAACAGAAAACAAGGAAGTCAGGCATAATACATGAATATCAGACAGTTCTAAAAACGCGAATTCATTGGCTTACCAGGAGCTGTGCTGCACAATCACCTTCTGGGAGCAGCGACTGATGAAAATCGTTTACGGAGACACTGCCACGTTCTACTTCGACCATATATAACTTCGAGCACAACGGACTTTGACCATAGCTGAACATCCACGGTGCTACAACCACGGTTGAATGATTACGCAAAACGATGAATGATCACTACAAATTTCGACTACGATAGTACGAGCATCGTAGCATGACTACGACTAAGTCAAGCTTCGACCACAACAACTCGACTACGGCATTCTGACCACGATAGACTACAATCATGTCTGGCTTCGACCACGTTCGACCTCGATCACATCAGTTCGACTACAGCATTTCAACTGCATACGACTATGGCCACGAAATTTCGACCATGGTAAGTCGATCACGACAGAATGACCTTTCTTGGTCAATGATAGTATGCTACAAGGAACCTGTCGTAAACTATAAGGAACCGGTCGGAGGGCATAAGATCATCTGCTACAGGTAATTGTTCATGGTCGTAGGTACAACACTTTCTCATGGTCACAGCTACAGTTCTTTTTCATTGTCGTAGCAGCAGTACTCGATATTCGTAGGCTTTATTGATCGATAGTTGGAGACTTTGTAGTCAATGGTCATAGATTTTGCGGACTGCTCTTATAGTCATATATTTCACAATCTTGTTGATAGTCATAGACTTTACAGTTTGCTATCGTTGTCTTCAATAGTCAAAGACTTTACGATCGGTTGCCGTAGGCTTCATGGTCGGTACTCGTATATGATCATTGAGTACGTCGAGTACTCATGTTAGGCCAGCGGTATGACTGGGTGGCGTATAGTGGTCGGTGAACAGTGTTCGAGGAATGATACTCGGAGGATTTGGTACTCAGAAGTTGGAAGTACTCGATGGTCAGATTGTAATGGTACTCTATAGTCAGAAGGACTTGGTACTCGGTAGTTGGAAGGACTCAGTACTCGGTAGTCGGAAGGATTCGGTACTTGGTAGTCAGAAGAGCTTGGTACTCGGTGGTCTGTGATCAGTTATCGTAGGTGTTGTGATTGGTTGTCTGAGACTTGTGGTATGTGATCGATACTCAGTTGTCAGAACTCATTGGTTCTATGGTTGGTAGCGATGCGATGGTATTCCTAAGTGTTTTGAGTGGAGCGATAGAGTTTCCCGAGTACTCAATGAGCTAGTGGTCGTATTGAGTGATATGAAGTTGTTGTTTAGAAAACGATAGAATTGCTGGTCATGCTGAGTGGTCAAAAGGTGGATTTCTAATGAGTGATGGTATTTGTGATCGTGGATGACCTGATTGATGGTCGTGGATGGTTTAGTTCTTGTCTGTGGGTGGACAAGGGTGTGTTTTGTGTGTGTGTGTGTGTTGATGATGGTCAAGTTGTGTTGATGACGGACAAGTTGGGAAGAACTTGTGTTAGGAGAAAGTTTCTTTGGTCTTTGCATGTACAGGTGAGTGTGGAGACGGCCATGATTGGTGACGAGGAGGACTGGAATTAGGAGGGGTAATATGAGGTATGAGGTCCAGGTGGTCGGGCTCATACTAGATCATGTGAAGATCAAAGGTGGATGATGCGTGGAGGCGTGGAGATGGTTACGGTTGATGATGAGAAGGACCAGGACTCGGAGGGGTAATCTGAGGTCCAGATGGTCGAGATGTGACGCGAGGTGATTGGGCTCATGCCAGAGCATGTGATGATGCGTGGAGAAGCTACTGGAGGTGCGGTCCTGGAGGCTTCAACACGGGAGTTGATGGTTCGTGATGAAGATACAGGAGGTGCTGTCCTGGAGGCCTCGTTTTGTGTTGAGTTAGGAGTTATGGATGGAGTTCATAACTTGGAAGAGGTAGAGTTTGGTTAAAACCCGTGTTAGGAAGGGTTTTGGGTCCCTTGATTTGAGGAAGAGAATAGATATTGCGCCCGTGTTTGAGTCGGACACGATTGGAACATTAGCCTATAAAAGTAGGGAAAGGCTAATGGCTAACAGGACCAGTTTTTAGGGCTTTCATCGAGATAGTTTTTAGGGGTGCCGTGCGGGTGCTTTGTAGCCAAGAACATGATCCAAAACTAATAGATTAGATCTATTCTAAGAAAAGTTTGCTGGCATCGACGACGTGTTTTCTGAGCATTGTTTTTCTTCTGTCTTCGGCGTGTACTCGTTCGAGCGGCCGAAGTCTTCGAGCGGAGGGAGATTACGACTATGTGCATCGTGGTCGTAGCGGGTAATCATAGCTAGCGATTGAAGGGAGCAGTCAGACGATCAAAGCATTCATCGAGCACATGCGACCAATTCAGCGTCTTGTAGTCGTAATCTACATCCGGTAATTTAGATTGTTTTCTTTTACTTTTTGTTTTGGTTTAAGGTGTTAAAAGTGGAGATAATCATTCACTCCTCTGCTTGTGTCATACGATCCTATACTATAATAGTCATTTACTATAGAAATGCTTGTGTCATACGATCCTATACTATAATAGTCATTTACTATAGAAAAATAGCTTTTAAAAACCAATATGAATAGGGACATATATTTTGAGGTTTCTAGATTATGCAGTGTTCTACATATGTTTTTACGGTTAACATAATAACTAATTTTTTTTTAGAATTTGTGAGCTGCATTACTTTATGATTATAGCCGGTTTAAGTAGTAATTACGTTTTCTTTCTTGCCAACTTTTTTTTGTACATAGTTGTATTTTCAAATGTATGCTGCCAAACACTAGTTTTTGTTCATTGTTGACCTCATTGACTGGAAATACATCTTCCTTGACTATGTGCACGAGAAGAATTCCTCGTTCCAAGAAAATTTTAGTTACCACATTGTAAGCCAGACACTAGTGATTTTTGTTTCATATTACGTGTAAGTATTTTTCCTATTTGTTATGTTTCTATTTTTAATCATTTTTATATGCATAGATCACTAAGGGCCTGTTTGGGAGAGCTCCACCACTGAAAACGTGGATCTGGAGCAGCAGCTCCACCATGGAGCAGTTCCACCGTGGATCTGGGATCCCACCATGGAGTGTTTGGCTTGTACAGCAGCTCCAGATCCACAAAATTGAGGTTTTGGTGGAAATGGCCACTTTCGGTGGGATGGGGGGTGTAACCAGTGGCATTGGTGGGTAATTACCACCCAACTCCACGGTGGAGCACCCCTTGAGGAGCTCCATGAAATCCATGGATCTGACCCTCAGATCCAGGATTTTGGTGGATCCAGATTTCGCGGAGCTGGAGCGTTTGGGTAAAATTTCGTGGAGTGGAGCTGTTTTTCGTGAATCTGGAGATGGTGGAGCTCTCCCAAACAGGCCCTAACTTTAGGAAAGCTTGTGAACTGTACTTAACAGAGTCACCATTCAACTTCCTTGATGTTTTCGAAATTGAGTATCCTGCAGTACCCCCATCAGGTCACCAGGTTATTTTTTCTGTTTGTTTATTTTGCACTTTTATTGTACCTCCAAATCTGTTTTGTTTTGATACCGGTAGGGAAAAGTTTGTTTTCAGAGTAATCAACATAATGATTTAAAATCACCTTTTACAATTTGCATATGAAATGCATAGTAGTGCTACAATTTTTATTATATGTAAATATTGTTATAATTTTATATAAAAATATCATGTTATTAAAAAAATGTATAATGAATAGTAGGTTTTATGTTGTCACCTTTTTTATTGTTTGTGTGCTATTCTTATTACATGTGTTTTTCTGATGTCATCATTTTATTTGTAGGATACCATGTTCTGCACAAAATTTGTTAGCCAAACGATAACACAAGCAGGTGTTATTTATTTTGTCTCTCAAAAAATATGGTTCCTTTGTCTTTTTCACACCACATGTACTTGAATAGCTGAATACTCATGTGTTATAACGAAAATCACATGTTCTGCCCAATTTGTAGGTATCTGTAGGATCGGAAATGACAAAAGAGGGGAGGTGAATGGTGCCTTTTAAAAAAACGCCCCAAGTATCCACAATAACTCTTTCTCCGATAGCTACAAAAACTATGAAGAATGAGGATTCGTGCCTACTGGAAATCAAAACAGACCATGCAAAGAAAAGAGACACATAGCTACAGAGCAAACCAGGGCCAAAAGCTGGGGCCGGTCTGACTGGAGGTCATGGGCCGGTCTGACCACATGGCCTCGGGATTTCTCAGATAGATTCATTGTGATGAATGATTACACAGGAGATACAAGCAACTCACTGCGTCCCCATACGCAATTGAGAAGAAATGCTACTACATGCTACTCTCCTGAATAGACTCACGCAGGATCTCAAGCACACAGAGACCACACTCCCCTAAGCCTTCACAGACTACTTTCTTGCCTCCTGCACTACCCATTCCCTTTGCTAAATAGAAGGACCTCACCTCCTCAAATAGCAAAACAAGAAATGCAGGCCATTCTCCACTCCATGCTCCACATCCAAATGAAGCAAGGGTCAAACCCTTTCCAGGAAATGGAGGGAAACCAGATACTTGAGGCAATTCTCCAAATTGCCCCTCAAACACCTTCCCGAAAGCTTCCCGCAACCGGCATCCTGACTGTCTGGACCTCGACTCCTCCCTGAGTCTAGTCCCGGTCCACTCCGCTGCACACGACCGCACCCGGCATCCTGACAGTCTGGACCTTAGCTCCTCCCTGAGCCTAGTCCCGGTCCACCTCGCCGCTGCTCGTCGTGTCCACCCGACTCTGACCGACTGGACCTCCGACTCCACCTGAGTCTAGTCCTGGTCTGTTCTATCGCATATGACCGCAACCGACATTCAACCGTTTGGACCTCCAACTCCTCCCTGAGCCTAGTCCCGGTTCACTCATCGTTGCCTGTCGTGTCCACCACCAGTAGCTCCGGTTCCTCGTCTCCCGGCTCGCAACCACCTCAGCAGCCTCGATCATCTTCGGCATCTCCAACCGTCTGGACCTTAACACCTCCTGTGCCTAGTCCCGATCCTCCCATGCCTCACCATGACTTAGCTCCAAAGTCCTGCAGCCACACAGACAAGCAAACCGTCATATAACACCGCACAAAACAGCATAATCAACAATAGCATTAGTAAAAGGTACTCAACCCTGGAATACCCAAAACAAACCCAAACTCTCTAACTCAAGCATTTATTACTCATCACAAACATGGGGATACCTCCACATGGTCTCTCAGTATCTCACTGTCTCTATAGACTAGGCTGATTCTCACACTTTTAATATACTCTTATCTGGATTACGTTTGCCCTTGATTCTTCTTGTTAAATATAAAGCATTCCACGATTTATATGAATTGCTAAGAAAGGCAGCCCATGTGAAGCTGCCTGCAGTGTTGATAATGTGGGTACATGTCGTCACTAACCAATGGATTCTTTAAACTTGTATAATTACCGGTTTTCCTTTTCCCTTTCTAATTTGCTTCATGTCAGCTATTTGGTCTTTATATGCCAAACCGTTCGCTTCATATCAATAGCTTTTCTAGCCAAATCATTATTATATTTATGTAGTTTCATACATATTTTCATCTCCTCTTTCAATCAATTTCCAAAGTCCTAGAATACATACTTCTGTCGGGGAATAGGGGAACTATTTTGAGAAAATGAAGGCACTGATTGAGATGGACCAATCTGGGCATGAAATTTTTCATTCTCTAATTTTTTTTTGTAAGAAAACTCAGGCATTTGTTTCATGTGCTCGCGTGCACCTGTTAATTCTTTGGTGTCTACAAAAAGGGTTTTGTTAAACATCATTCGAATGTTTTCTTCCTAACTATCATCCAAATTTATGACTGTTGGATTAGAAATCCAATGACCATGAATTCTCCCTCCTCCCCTTAAAAAAGAAAGGGCCCCTTGATCTCCCATCCAAGAGTCACAAACTTGGATGATAGTTAAGAAGAAAACATCTGGGTAATGTCTAGACACTCCCCTACAAAAATGTTGAAATTGATCATATGGAATAGAAAGGAAGAGATGTAATTTTTAGTATTATCATTTACTATCTTGCACTGATCCCTCTTTAATTATAGCAAATTCGCTACAGCAAACTTAAATTTCTTTCCTCCTTTATTGTTGTGGTGGAAGGATCCTTTTGACGGGGCAGCTCAGAGGAGAAAATTGATCATTTGCCACTTTGAAGAGTGGGCTTTGCAAAATTGCCACTTTCAAAATTGGCTTCGCAAAAATACCATACTGTACATTTACCTCTTGATTACCATGCCATTTGAGCCATTTAACTCATTTAATATTATTTTTCTAATTTTAGGGGCTGGAAAAGACCTTACCCTTGCTAAGTTTAAATAATTTTCAATCTTGTAATGCCAGCTCTTCTTAGTTAGTACGCATAAGAATTGATATCCCTGCTAAATTGACCTTTTCTTTCCACTTCCAGATCACACCACTTCCAGAATCGATGTCCATATCTATGGTTGAGTACATACAAAAATATCATTTTTCAGATATTTTTATTCGCATATTGCAAAAATGATGCTTTGGTTTACTTGAGGAAAATAAACTATGTTGCGAGATCGATCTGAGGAGACACTAAAACATCTTGGACCCAGCTCTTCTGTTGGCTCCTGTAGCTCCTGCGCATGATCTTCATTTGGCTTTGGAGCTCCCGTGACTCAGGAAGGTTCCATTCCGTAACTTCCATTACGTCCATCAGGAGAAATGTTATGTCTATCTGTTACATTGACTTCTACTACTGTTTTAACATGCAGGTTTCTGACAGCGACACAGATGGGAATGCCCTGTGAAAACTCTCTTCTAAGCTGTCCTGTTTATTTGTAGCCTTAGGCCATAAAGGTGGTGAAAAGATCTTTTCCAAAACTTAGCAAGGGTAGAAAGGTCTTTTCAGCCCCTGAAATTAGAAAAAAAATATTAAATAAGTTAAATGGCTCAAATGGCATGGTAATCAAGAGGTAAATGTACTGCATGGTATTTTTGCGAAGCCAATTTTGAAAGTGGCAATTTTGCGAAGCCCACTCTTCAAAGTGGCAAATGATCAATTTTCTCCAGCTTAGAGCCTTATCCTTGGCGAGGCATGCCGCTCAAACCACTCGCCATGCTTCATCGAGGGCAGCCGCCCTAATCCCCTCCTCATTGCTGATGCACGGTGTACTCCCTGATGCTCTCAGGGCAGACCGGGAACCTCCCAATCTGGACCATGTTCGCACCTGTGTCACCTGGCTTCTGCGGCGTGGCCTCATCGGTGGCCAAATCGGCTGCTGTCGCCGACGATGCCAAAGAGGGCGGGGGATGTGGGGGAGGGAGGAGGAGGGGAAGAGTTGGCATCTGCGTCGGCTGTGGGAGCGAAGGCGTGGGCGAGGCATTGGGAGTAGAGAAGCAGGCGGAGCGGCAGGGATGGGAATTAGAGACGGGTCGAAGGAGATGTTAGAGCTGATGGAGATGGTGATGGAAGGGGCGCAGGAGGTAAGCGAGGAGGAGGTGGTGGACGTGAAGAAGAGGAGGCATGGGGAAGCGTCAGAAGGGGCTGCGAGCGAGACAAGGACCTTAATCAGGGCCGAGGCTGGGATAGGGACTGGGACCGTGAGCAATGGTGTGGGAGGGAGCAAGGAACACTATTTTATTTTGTAATTTATTTCGGAGGGTAACGAAAGGGATAAAATGATCAAAATTTTGACATTACGGTGAAAATTTCGGTCAAATGGTTCGAATAAAATTTGAATTTCAAAAGTTAAAACTAACAATAAATGGCAAGTAAAGAGGGTGCCTTAAGCTGCCTGTCCTTTGGTCCGGTGGTATGGGGTTGTCTTCACGAAGGGTTGGTCGCGTGTTCGAGTCCCGGCTGGCTGCTTTTGTTTTTCGTTTGCTAACTTGCAAGGGGCCCACATATCAGAGTGTGACCCGCAGTAAAATCCCGAAAAAATGGGCGTAGGACGTGGGATTTGATTCATGGACCAGGGGGACGCGCGCGCGGAAACTTACCAGTGGGCTAGTGGATCGTTGCAATCAGTGAGGGATTTCGAACTCCTCTAACCCTCGATAATTCAAACTGCAACGAAAACATTTGGCTGAAATGATTTTTTTGTTGGGTAGCAAAATGAATAAAATTTCTGAAATTTCGGCAAAGTTTCGTCAAAATTGTGAACCTTGGGTGGGAGAGGGGCTCATGAGGTGGCGGCAGGTTGGTGCGACTGAGGGGTTGAATAGGAGGGGGTGACGCCAGCACGAATGAAGCCAAAGACGAGGGAGGAGGAGGTGCTGGGCTTGGATGGGAAGGAGACCAGGTGGGGATCGGAGGAGGAAATGCTAGCAGTAGGGGAGGGCGGCGGCGTGTGTAGAGGGAAAGTGGAGGAGGAGGTGGCAGTGTAGGATGGGGAGGAGGCAATGTCAGTGTGGAGTGTGAATGATTGGAGGAGGAGGCGGCGTGCAAGTTAGATCTCATCGAATGGTGCTCGAATCGTTTTTTAGATGGGAGAGGGGAAAGAGAGAATGTACATACCATTAACTTCTTTTAAGTAGTAGAGATAATGTGATGCTTGTGTATTTTGACTTTTTGAGGATGCTAATTCATTTCGGATCTCCATGGGCAAGACCTAGCACATGTTATCATGCCTGTCACATTTTTATACAACATATATTACTACATTTTACATATTTTACTTCATGTAAATCACCTATTGATTAACTGGGAAAAAAGACATGCGTACACTTTTACGACGTCACATCCATTCCATACGGATCAGTCAACTTGGGTTTTTACATACACTACTACAGAAAACCCTATTACAGACGGTTCAAAAACGTCATCACAGATGGTTTTCTGAACCGTCTGAATTTATGGGTCAGTGATAATCGAAGGTTATCACAGACGGTTTTCGAACCGTCTGTGATGTAAATATCATAGACGGTTTTTAACAAAAAAACCGTCTGTGATATCTGATATCACAGACGGTTTTTAGTGAAAAACCGTCTGTGATATTGATATATCACAGACGGTTTTTAGTTAAAAAACCGTCTGTGATATCTAGCACAGATGGTTTTTAACTAAAAACCGTCTGTGCTATTCTCTTATACCCCTAAATCTATTTCTGTTTATTGGCTAGCGTCAGGAAATGCTAGCCATGCTCTCTGAAACAAGCAAATCAACATGTACATGTATACATCCAATTCACATCTCAATTCATTTCACAAACATAAAACATCCATTTCGCAAATCAATTAATTGAAATAAGAACAAGAAAATACAGTATGAAACACAGTACACATTTTAAGATTAGAGTCTACCATTACAAGAATAGACAGACAAACAACAAACAATAAAGAGGAGGAGAACAACAAACAGGTTGCTCATCTAGCTAACACAACAAGAACAGAGAAAAACAAAGATCCTCTATGCCTAGGCCTTCTCGCCCCTGATGCAGCGCGCGAGCTGGATGTCTTGACGCCCACCATCGTCGGTGTTGATTGAGCGCTGCCTTGTGCATCGTCTGCTTCGTGAGACTATTATGGTATGGGTTAAGGAGCAGGAGGAGAACAGCAAGGAGGAGGAGAACAGTAAAGAGAAGTAGAACAGCAAGGAGAAGGAGAACAGCAAAGAGGAGAACAGAAAGGAGCAAAGAGGAGGAGACGATTATTTATAGGGGAGGAAGAGGCGCGGGGATGGAGAGGCGGAGCTATGATCTGTGGGGTGATGATTGCTGGATTTCTATTGGCAAGGATTGGGTTGAGGAGGATCGATGGCCCCAAAGATTATCACAGACGGTTCTATATATAGAACCATCTGTGATGAATGAATATCACAGACGGTTCTATATATAGAACCTTCTGTGATGAATGAATATCACAGACGGTTCTATATATAGAACCGTCTGTGAATTAGAGCACAAAATTTTATATACCGATGCAATATAAACAACTAGTCTGAAAAGATAAAATAACAAAGTTTTATATAGGTTATATATACTCATTTGAAATGTTTCGATGAGATCTACAACTTTTCAGTTGAAGCAAAATCCAAATTCCGAAAGGAAGACCAAGAAAAAGGGCAAAAAGAGAAACCAAAAACTTGCGACGCAGGTTTAGGTCCAAAGATGGCCGATTTTCGGGGTCTTGGAGGGTGACTAGCGCCAGCTGGTTGCTTTTTTTTTGGATCGGGCTCATCGTTAGCTTTCCAACGAGTACAAGAACGTCAAAAACGGACACCGTATGCAAAAGTTATGCTCGTTTTACTGAAGGTGTGTCAAAACTGAATCCTACTCGGACTTAGGCGGGAAATTATGAAATTTTGGGGAATTGCAAGGCGGGAAACATATCACAGACGGGTTTTTATTAAACATCGTCTGTGATAATTACAAATTATCACAGATGGTTTTTTTATTAAAAACCGTCTGTGATATTCCAGTATCACAGACGGTTTTATAATAAAAACCGTCTGTGATAATCTAGAATTATTACAATAAAAATCGTCTGTGATATTCCAGTATCACAGACGGTTCAGTGGTAAGAACTGTCTGTGATACTCCTTTTTCCCACCACAAATACCACAGACGGCCTCCAAATTAAGACCGTATGTAATAGTGTACATCACAGACGGTTTCACAAAACTGTCTATGATTTAGCGTCTAGTATTAGGCTTTCTGTAGTAGTGATAGTATCTAGGCATGTATTTTTCGGCTCATGTTTTCTTTTTTGTGGGCCATAAACTAATGGCTGGACAAAAATTAAAAAGACCAAAAAAAAAAAGATGAAGTCGTTGGAACACAAAAGGGTTGGGGCAAAAAATGCAAAACAGCCCATAATGGTGAGAAAAAAGAACTTGACCCATTAACACGGAACGAGGAAACGAATAAGAATTTTGTTGTGTGGAGTCAGATTAAAAGCGCACGGCTTAAGATCTGAGTACCCCAGTAACAAAAAGAACTCAAATGTTGCCTAGACATCCCTAATTTGTTGTACCCACTAGACCCGCATGTCAACGAAGCAAAGCCAGATTTCTTCCTTTTCTTCGTATTTCCTTCTCTTTCAATAGCTGGCGCTGATCACCGACTACGCACCCCGTCCATACCTGCGGACACCGCAGACGTGCTCTTGTCGCCGGCACGTCCAGCATTGAGTCATTGATCTCCCATAGAATGGCTTCCATTCCTGTCGCTATGGACGTTCGTCAAGAGCCTTTGTCTTCGTCTTAAAACGACTTATTAGGGCAGTTTTTTCGAATCGATTTATCGGAATTTGGTTCGTTCATACAAACGCTCATATTAAGACTAAAAATCATCAACCATAACCATAAATCACAGCAAAAAAGAACATAGCAGAGGAGAGGCAAACAGCGGAGGAGGCGCCCTGGGATAATGGCATGGAGCTCACCACCGTGCGGCAGGATCCACAGATCTATGATGGTGAATTAAAGCCCCGGCCAAACTGGTGCCCTGGCGGCTCAATTTCGGTGGGCGACGCTCTCTGTTCGGTTCTCTTCCTCCCAAATCTCTTTCTCCCAATCCTCGAATCAGCGCATGGAGAGGGTCTTGCGGAGCTAGACGCAGCTTGCGACACCTCCCGAGCTCCGTCTCCTCAAAAGCCACAACGGCGGGGGAAGAGGCCAGCGGCCGAGCGAATGGAGTGGCGAGCTGCTGACGGTGAAGTCGTAGGGAACGACCACATGGGAAGAGCCCAGGATGACAGCGGGGGCGGCGGTACACCTACCGGAGGATCAACGTCGACGATAGCGAGCAAAGGTATAGATATGACAGTTAGAGTTAGTAATCTTGTTTAATCGTATTCGAGTCAGTTTTGCTGTATTATATATGTTCGAGTCATGTACAAGTTTGTTTCTGTGTACGAGTTAGTTTTCGAGTCCATCTCAGAGTCATATTTGTCTCCGTGTCATAGTCGTAGAGTTGGGTATAAAAGACATAGCAATGTAACGAGGGGGGATGAAGCAATCGGTGTGATCGAACAAGAGGGAGAGAAATAAAGAGGAGAAGAAGGAACAGTTTTAGCTTCGGGAAATCGGAGGTGTTCATGAAGCTGAAGACATGGTCGTAAACGCTTTACGACCACGGCGGTCGAGTCTTCAATGTAGTCGTAATCGAGTTACGACTACTATGATCAAGTCTATTACGTGGTTGAAGGAGCAAGGTCTACGGTCGAAGTCTCGAGTTCTCATAATCTGGAGTGGTCATAGCTCGGTTACGAGAACGTGTAGCGTAGTGTGAATGTGGTCATAACTCTCGTCAGCGGAAGTTACGAGTACGTAGCGTGGTCAGAGCAAACACAAGTGGTTGTAACTACTTTGTGTGTGGTCGTAACCATCTAAGAAGTGGTCGTAAATCGACTTAGCATGGTCGTAACGACTGTAGAGTAGTCGAAGCGCAACAAGTGGTATCAGGGCCTGTTGACCTTGGTGATTTCTAAAGATCATGCGCGATAAGGCAAAGGACCAGGGTGGGCTAATCTCCCAACAGTACCCTCTCCTGACGACTGACAATTACCCGGTGTGGGCAATGAAGATGAAGGCGAACATACGCGCCCAGGGAGTCTGGGATGCAGTCGATCTGAAGGGGAAGCATAAGGAGGTGGACGACAAGGTGGGTCAGGTGGCTTTGACCATCATCTACTAGGTGGTACTAGATGCGATAATGCATCAGCTCATTGGTAAGGAGACGGCACGGGAGGCATGGAAAACATTGCAGACGATGCACGAGGGTGTTGATTGTGTGAAAGAGGTACGACTCTAGAATTTGCAAAGCGAGTCCAAGAATCTCAAGATAGAAGAGACCATCGGTGGACGATTTCGCCGACAAGCTAACTTCGTTGTACAATCAGATTAACTCTCTTGGCGACAAGATAGAGGAATCTGTAGCGGTGAAAAAGTACCTGCGCATGCTTCCAAAGAAGTACATACCTGTTATCACCACACTTATGTACTCTTCCGATCCGGACAAGAAGAAGATAGAACAGATCACCGACTACCTCAAAGCGTATGAGGAGTTACTGAAGGGGTTTCAGTCACATAACAAGCAGGGATCCTAGACTTATAATGAGTAGGCGTTGCTAGTAAAGAAAAATCCGAGAGACGGTCGTGGCTCATGAAACAACCGCGGAGGTGGTGCAGTCGAGGTGGCCAGAGTGGTTGAGGCGGCAGAGGTGGCCGTGGAGACAAAGCTGGGTAAGGCGGTCATGACAGATCCCGTGATAAGTTACATGTCAGGTGCTTTGAATGTGGCGAATATGGGCACTACGCGTCAGAATGCCGCAGCCACTTAAAGTGTTTCAACAGTAACGAGTACGAGCACTATGCGTTAGATTGTCAAAGCAAGAAGAAGAACAGGGAGGTGAACCTCGCCCAAGACGAAGAAGATGAAGAACTGGGACTACTTCTCTCCTCATATGTTGAAAAAGCGTCGGTCATGGTGATACTGAATAAGGAGAATGTAGTTCCAAAACTACGTACAAAGGAAGGCAGCTACGATTACACAGATCAGTGGTACTTGGACAATAGAGCAAGCAACCACATGACTAGAGATTGCTCCATGTTTTGTTAGCTTGACAAGAAGCTTTAGGGCAAGGTCAAGTTTGGTGACGGCTCTACGGTGGAGATAAAAGGCAAAGTGACGATGCTGTTGCAATGCAAGAATGGAGATAAGAAGTTGTTCATACGCCTGGATTGGCGACGCGTGGTGAGGATGGACGACGGGCCGAGCAGCCGGGTCGAAGAGGAAAATGGGCTTCGGCGCAGATGGCTTTTAGTATTTTTTTGGTTTTTTTTCCAATTTCAGAAATTGGAAGAAAATCAATTGAGATCTAGAAAATAGCAAATAAATACAAAAAATCCAAGAAAATTCAAAAAAATTCCTTAACACACAACGAACCCAAATAAAATATTTTTAGCAAATGTTAAAGTTTTATTTAGTCATATTAAATCCTTTTTAATTCATAAAATTCATTTTAAGCTTCAATTAATTCTAGAAAAAATCAAATGCTTAATTTTTATTTTTAAAAGCTTCAAAAAGGCTCTAAAAATCAGGATGTTACAAACCTCCCCCCTTAAACAGAATCTCGAACCCGAGATTCTGGCTCACTAAGAGAATAGGTTTGGAAAATCCGCTCTGAGATCCTCCTCGCGCTCCCAGGTGGCTTCCTTCTCAGAATGATTACTCCACTGAACTTTGCAAAGACGAACTACCTTGCTCCTGGTAACACACTTGGTTACTTCGAAGATTTTGACAAGACGCTCCTTGTAAGACAAATCCTCTTGAAGATCAATAGCTTCCACTAGCACTGCCTCCTCTGGCGCTTGCAAATACTTCTTCAGCTGAGACACATGAAAGACATCATATATCCCACTGAAGGTCGCTGGTAAGTAACCTCTCCCCTGTGCTTTAATATCTTGAATGGCCCTACATATCTTGGTGCAAGCTTTCCTTTCATTTGAAGCCTCTTAACACCTTTGAACAGCGTAATCCTGAGGTATACGTAATTATCTGGCTCAAAGCTCAACTCTCGGTGATGGATATCCTCATAACTTTTCTGTCAAGCCTGAGTTCCCTTAGCCTAGCACCAACTCCCTCCCTTCCTCTCTCTACTCGAGCTTGCACAGTACCGCCACTACCGCCACGCACCTTAATTTCTACCCAATAGCCAATGCTTCCCACATCCTTCCTTCTTATATAAAATGCTCAGTCAAACCCCCTTTCAATTCCCCTCCACCTCCCCTAGATTCCATCCACTCTCCTAAGTTCGCTTCCACCACCGCCAAAACCTCCACTCGGCCACTGCCAGTGTCAGCCCTCCTCAGTGGATTTCAAGCCGCGCCAAGCTCTTTCTTGTGTTCAATTGACCTCTCTGGTCCTCCCACTGAGCCTAATCAGTATTTCCTCCTTTGCAGCTCGCCGGAGGCCGCGTCTTCCTCAACACTGGCCACCCTTCCATGCCATCAATTCTGACCACCGTCGTCCGATTCCTCCTATCCGAAGCATCCTCCTAACCCATGAAGCTAACCCCAGCACCAACTTGGAGCACCACAACCCCATCTTCGCCAGCACTGATCACCCACCTCCGCCGTTCGGGTTCCCCGCTGCCAACTTCCCTATAGCTTCCCCCAGCTTTTCTTCCATCTTTGGTGAGCTCCTACTCTTCCCCAGTAGTTCCCTCCCCATTTAATTGATCTTTAATTGTTGGAGCAGCCGCTGAGCCTCCTTCCCTGTTTCCACCGCTGCTCGGTTAGCCACCGATGGCTGCCATGGCCAATGAGGCAGCGCCACTTCACTTCGAGGTGTGCCCGAGCTTAGTAAACCCATTTTGGTTATGCTTTCATGCCACAATGGTCTCCTTTACCGTCAGTGAGCCTCACCACCGTTCGGCCGGGGAAGACCACTGTTCTCGCGTAATTAGTGTTAATTCTATCATTAGCATTTAATGACCGTGCTAAGTAGATGCTAATGCACCATTGACCGGTGGGCCCCATACCGGTTTAAACCCATTGTTAGATAGACATGCGGGCCCCACCCTGGTTAAAAATCTTTTAAAACCCGAATTAAAAACCCGGGCCACAAACATGTGGGCCCGAAACACTATTTGCATAGTATCGAGGCCCCACATGTCAGTCTTTGGCCCATTTCCAGAGAAGAAAAATATTTTCTTTTAATTAATTAACCAGTGGGCCCCACATGTCATACACTGAACTCTTAAGAATTAAAAATATTTCAAAAATCAATAAAAAATTATGGGACCCACTTGTTAGAGAGAGAACGCTTTCTCTCCTCTGTTTATTTTTGGGATTTTTCCTAAAAATAAACTTTAAAGAGCTCGTTTAGTGAAACTTATTTCTAAAATTTTCTAAATTCAAGCTCTTTTTATTGGTTCTCATTTTGTTCAATTTAGAGTTCATTTGAGTTTTATTTGGGCATTTATCTACTCTCTTTGCCTATCGTTCGCTTTTCAACATGTTCGTCCAAGTAGGTGCTCCGTCGCCCCTCCTCACCCCGCCGCCACTCGCCGCCCCTGCCTCCGGCCGTCGACCGTGCGCCTCCCGAGCTGCCCGTGCGTGCCGCCCGTGTGGCCTCCACGTCGGCCGGTCCCGAGCCGCGTGGCCTCCACGTCGCGCTCGCATGGCGCCATGTGGCCGGTGTGCCACGTCGGCAAGCCCCGTGGTCCGTGGACCCGGTCCACGGTAGACCGGGCCCACCGGTCATATAAATTATTTTTCCCGCCCGAAAAATTCAAAATGGCTGACGTCATAAATAGTATTTTTCAGTACAAAAATAATTCCTGAAAACCGGCTTTTTCCTTTTTCACTCCTTTTAATATTCCAAAAGCCATAACTTCTTCATTTTAACTCCGATTTAACCCATTCAAATTTCTAAATTCTTCTAAAATCATAAACTACCCAAATCTAGACTCTTTTTGAATTTTTGAATTTTATTTGGATTTTGTTTGAATTTTCTTTTGGTTCTTCGCGTGTAGATTACGACGAATCCGGAGAGTATTTCTTCGACGAATCGCAACAAGACTTCGAGCAAGGCAAGTTACACCTTTGATTATATTGCTCCCAGTAATTTAAATTATTTATGTTGTTTTTAAAATTATTATGCATGTGTACTTTTATTCAAACCTAGTTTAAATTCGATTTAAATTTTAGTTACACCCCAATTTCCTTTGTGTATGGCCAATCTTGAGATTGAACGAACATACCTTGTCACCATAGATAAAAACCTAGTTGGTACATTAGTATTAACTAGAACATTTTATAGAATTGCTTAGCCATGCTTAGAATAATTTAGGTGGGAAGAATGGTTTCACACAAAATGATGGTTTATAAAATCTATTCTTGACTTTGGTGAGTCAAGAAAGTCTATGAAAGTTTGGTAAAATAAAATTATAAAATCTGTTCTAGACTTAGGCATTGGTATGGTGGTGGGTGCTTGCTGGCATGCGTCGTAGTTTGTTGACTCGATGTTGACTGCCAGGCACAAGGGGTATGTGGGTAGGCCTAAGTCAAATTAAGGACCGGTCTGTGAACTACTAATACAAAGTCACACCGTACTACCACAAGTCTGGTATGGGACAGACCTGGCTAAGTAATTTGTGAAGTTCCATTTTAGTTTCGCTATAGGTTGAATGTGAGCGCGGCGTAGGCCGTGAGAAGTCTCACACGGCACAAGAGGGGCTCCAACATGTGGATTCATGTTGTGGTGAAACCTTAGTGGCGGCGTAACTAATTTGGTAATGGAACATTGGAACAGCCTTGCCATGGACTCTCAGCCGCACACCTAAGGCAGTGTGTAAATCGCGTGGCAAAACGAGAGGACATGTCTTGTGGGTAAAGTTGTACAGCTCTGCAGAGTAACAAACTATCCTGGATAGCCGTGTCCACGGTCAAGGACATGCTTAGTATGGTTTTTCACGGATTAGACTTTGGTTTTATTAAAATTCAGTTTGTGGAAAACCTGTGTGATCTTTTGGAAAGATGGTCCGGGTGGAATACCCGTGGATAGGTTAGTGTTAGGTTGTTGCCTGCACTAACGTTATTATTTTAATTAAAGGAATGTTTTACATATTGTATCAAATTCAGCTCTTGTACTTACTTTACTGTATTTAATTCAATGATGTTGTTTATGCAAATAAACCATAATATGCCTTCCTTTGTAACCCCTTATGCATGCATCAAATCTGTTATATCTCCTGGTGTAACTTGTGGAGTACTTTATGTGCTCACCTTGCTTAAACACTGTTGCCAGAGGACGACGACGTCGACTTTGTTGAGGATTGCGACGAATTGGCCACGTCTTACAGTCATTTGCCTGTGGGCAGGCATGATGGGCTACTCCTTTTATTTATCTTCCGCTATTTACTTTTATGTTTGGCCATGAAGCCACCTTATTGTAAACTTGGCCATAAGGCCTGTACTTTTGTCTTATAATAAAGTTTGGTTATCATGTATGATATGTATCACTGTTCAACCTATGTGCACTAGCTTTTCCTAGGATAATGCAATTACACAGGGGGTTCTGGAGTTGTTGCTCCGGGTCCCGACATGACCCAGGCGAGTCAACATTTTTATCATTTTGATCCTATATTTCATGTGAATTGTGTTCACTTAAACTAGTCTTGCTTTATTTCATGTTCAAATGTATGTTACTTGTAAGGTAGCTATCCCCACTTGTTGATTTAGTAATATATTTATGCCATCCTTGAAAACTTGCAAATCCATGAACTTTGTCACCTTAGATAATATTATTAATTGGAATAGCCATAAGTCTTAAATAAATGCCATACTAGTCTTGACGAAGGCAGTGAAGATAGTGGCAATAGATTAGGACCAATTAGTCTAGCGTCTCCTCACAGACTAGCCGACCATATTGACTTTTGGGTGGTTCCAATATTAGCGAAGTCCCTAGCAGTCACTTGCCTGTGGCGAGATGAGCCTACTTCTATTTTGCTTCCGCTACCTATTCCTATTTATGTAATGTGAACATTTGACCTAACAGCCCCACTTGTAAAACCTCTCGATGTAGATTATTTGAACTCTGATATTGTAATATTAATGAATAGTATGGTCTATATCATGTACAAAATGATTCAGCAATGTATCTGTGAGCACTTCTACTGATCCAGGGAATAGTGCAGTGGATCCAGGACCAAGTGGGTTGGACATCTAAGCCCATGTGCTGCACTTCTGCAAGCCCCTTAAGTAGCAACCTTATAAGTAGTATTGGGCCTTCTCCCCCCAAAAGAGTAGTCCTATGGGTGGAGGCTCCCTCACACTTATAAGTTGTGCTTCTTCCTTTCCCACAATCTATGTGGGACTAAACCCAACCCAACAATTGGTATCAGAGCCTAAGGGGATGAAGCGATAGCCAGCAATGCAAGTAACCAATCGAAGTCAGGAGAGCTCATCAAGGCCATGGGCGACGTACTCGATCCATCGAAGACAGGCGTACTCATCAAGCTGATGACAAGAAGCACCATGATCTTGATTCAACACCCGATGTTAAGAGAAACGAATTACGGCATATGGGTCATCAAGATGAAGTTAATCTTGCATTCGCTAGGGGTTTGGTCGACGGTCGAAGATGGAAATGATGATGGCAACAAGGATCATGGTGCGATGGTGGCCATCTCGCAAGCTGTGCCAGACAAACATGATGATATCGATTGCCGAGAAGCACAAGGCGAAAGAAGCCTGGAGCGCACTTAGGGAGATGCAAATGGGTGAGGATCACATCAAGAATGCACGAGCACCAGTACTCAAATGACAATTGAGCAAGCTACAGATGGGAGCCTCAGAGTCAATCAGTGAGTACTTTGTGAAACTCACCACGCTGGTGGGTGAGATTCGTTCACTCGGTGTGAAGCTGGAAGAAAGCGACGTGGTCAAAAAATTATTCAGCTTTGTTCCAGACCGATTCCTTTAGATTATCGCCATGATTGAATAGTTTGGAGAAGTTGAAACGATGTCGGTCTCAGAAGCGATTGGTCATCTTAGAACTTTCAAGAAGGACTCAAGGGTCAATGGCACTCAAAGGACGAAGGAGACAAGCTACTCTTTGCCGAAAACAAGAAGGAAGAGAGGAGCTCAAAGACTAAGAAGAACAAGGGCTCGAACTGCGCTCAAAGAGGTAGTCATACCGGAAGAGGACGGGGACGTGGTCATGGTCAAGGCGGTGGCCGAGGAGATGGCAATCGAGGTGGTGATGAACGATTGCCGCCAGACGTCGACAACACCACGGTCAAATGCTTCAACTCAATGAGTACAGACACTTTGTGAAAGAGTGACCAAAGCCAAACCGAAGAGCAAGGGCAAATCTCGTAGCGATGCAGAACGACGACGACCCCTAGCTGCTGATGATCGAAGTGTGTGAACTTGTCATACAATCCCAACGCCTAAAGAGAAGGTGTTTTTGCATGAAGAGAAGGTAACGTCGAAATTGAGCGGCACCCAAAACAAGGCTTGGTATCTAGATACCGACGCAAGCAACCATATGGCTGGATGCATTGAAAATTTTGCTGAGATTGACATGAAGATAAAAGGCTCAGTCAAAATTGGAGATGGTTCAACTGTGGAGATACAAGAAAGGGGCTCAGTACTATTGGAGTATTCCACGGGTGAACATCGTATTCTCACGAATATTTACTACATCCCAAGGCTAAGAAGCAATATCATCAGCCTCGGACAACTAGATGAAAACGGCCGCAGGATCGTGGTCGAAGGAGGAGTAATGTCTATCTTAGATAGAACTTAGCAACTATGCCAAGAAGATTAAGGCTGCAGCCAAGATGGAAAAGCATCAAAAGTTGAAAGCTCTGTGCACCGATCATGGTGGTGAGTTTACCTTGAACAAGTTCATCAACTACTATGAGCGGCTGGGAATTAGGCGTTATTTGACAGCGCCTTACTCGTCCCAACAAATGGAGTGGTTCAAAGGAGGAATCAAACGATGGTCGGTATGGTGAGGAGTCTGTTAAAGAGCATGGATGTCCTAGGAGATTTCTGGGGGAAGCAGTCTCGACAGCCATTTATTTCTTAAATCGAGCGCCAACAAACAGCATCATTGGCAAAAGTATCCCCATGTTTGTGATGAGTAATTGACTGTTGGTTTAGAAGGTTTGAGTTTGTTTTGGGAATTCTAGGGTTGAGTACCTTTCATTTATGCTATAGTGGTTACGCTGTTTCGTGCGGTGCTATATGACGGTTTGCTTGTCTGTGTGACTGCAGGACTTCAGAGCTAGGTCATGGTGAGGCAAGGAGGACCGGGACTAGGCACAGGAGGTGTTGAGGTCCAGACGGTCGGTGATGCCGAAGATGATCGAGCCTGGTGAGGTGGTTGCGAGTCGGGAGACGAGGAACAGGAGCTGGAGTTACCGGTAACGGACACGACGGGCGACGACGAGAGAACCGGGACTAGGCTCAAGGAGGAGTTGGAGGTCCAAATGGTTGGAGGTTGGTTGCGGCCGTGCGCGACGGAACAGACCAGGACTAGACTCAGGTGGAGTCGGAGGTCTCAGTCGGTGTCGGGTGGACATGATGGGTAGCGGCGAGTGGATCGGGACTAGACTCAAGGAGGATTCGGAGGTTCAGACGGTCAGGATGCCCGGTGCGGTCGTGTGCAGCGAAGTAGACTAGACTAGACTAGACTCAGGGAGGAGTCGAGGTCCAGACGGTCAAGGTACCGAACGCGGGAAGCTTCTGAGAAGCTGCTTGAGGGGCAAATTGGAGATTTGACTCAAGCAATGAGAGGAGGGGCTGGTTTTCCCTCCAAATCCTGGTCATGTTGACCTTGACCTTTGCCTCATATGGTGTTTGAGGTGGAGGAGTGGATGTTGTATGACATTTCTTGTTTTGCTTCTTTGGGGTGAGCTCTTGCCTTCAAAATGTGGAGAGGGAGGCAGCAGGTTTAGCTCATTCAAGTGGACAAGCAAGAAAAGAGAGTGAGCAGGAGTGTGCTCTGGGTGTGTACGGGAGTTACCTCTCAAGCACATAGTGAGATGAGAGGCATTTCTCCTCAAGAGTGTATGGGGATGTAGTGTATTTCTCTGTGTAATCATTCCTCTGTAAACATTCATGGTTATGAATCAATTTGGAATGGAATGACTTTGAGCTTTCATGGTCCCTTGTTTTTCTCTGATGTTCTTCTCTTTGTTCATTTCTGCTCTTTTGAGTTTGAGCTGATTTCTTGCTTGTGTAGCAGCATTTCTTGGCTCTCAATGGTGGGAATTAGCCTCCAGGCCATTTGGCCAAGTCATCCCTGAGAGCATTTCTTGAAATCAATGTGTATTGCTTTGAGGCTTACATCCTCTATTTTGATTCCCTAGGGTTTCAAGTCAGGGCAACTTGAGTTCTCTATGTTTGGTTTGGGAGAAATGATTCTAGCTTCATATTTGCTCAATTGAGATTGTTTCTCAGGTGCTTTTCTAGTCTCATAAGCAAAGAATCTCAGAATCTTGATCAAAATGGATTTTATCTTCTCTCCAGATATCTTTTGAGTTTCCTCAGTGTGTGCAGTCTTCTTTTGATGTTTGGGCTGCATTTCTCCTCTTCTAAGTTCCCCATGTTATTAAGCTTTCATTCCAAATGGGATGGGATGAGAATAGCTGCAGCAGATCATCAAGTTTCCCATAATATGAAGTTTCAGCCTTTACTGTTCTGTTTTTCGGCCTGAGGTGTTTTCTGCTCACTCTGCCTCTTCGTCAAAACCTAAACTGGTCAGACCGGTCGAATACTTGCGGTCAGACCGGTCGGATAACACAGGTCGGACCGCTAACCCTAGCGGTCAGACCGGTCGAACCATGGCGGTCTGACCAGCAACTCACGGGCGGTCTGACCGGGGCATACACAGCGGTCTGACCGGCCCAATAGCACTGGTCTGACCGGTAGCCTTCATGCGGTCTGACCGACCCATGTGTTGCAGTCAGACCGGCCACCTCTATCTTAACTGCTGATTTTTCTTTTGGGTATGTTCTTCCTTGCTTCTTTCTAGTATTTGTCCAGCATGAACATACAGAGAGCATGACTTTTCTTCTTCATAGCTCTTGGTAGCTATCGGAGATAAAAGTCACTCGTGGATACTTGGGGGAAATTTTTAAAGGCACTATTCACCCCCGTCTATTGCCATTTCTGATCCTACAATTGGTATCAGAGCCGGTTAGCTCTTCTTGATAGATCTTTAACCGGTCTGTGAGCCATGGCAACTGATAAGTATTCCACCAAGCCCCCGATCTTTGATGGGATCAACTATCCCTTTTGGAAGAGTCGGATGGAGACCTATATTCAGGCTCAGGGCTATGCTATTTGGCGCAAAGTTAAAATGCGCTTTGTTGTTCCTACCGATGAGAACATCAATGTGGCAAACATGCCCGATGTTGAGGCGAATGCTAAGGCAAGGAACATCATTATCCAAGGTTTGAGATTGACATTGTCTCTCGCAAGTCGAAGTCACAATCGATGGCTTGGTCACTGATCCCAGTCCTGCCTCTGGTTCTTCTGCTAACACTCTTTCTAGTTTTTCTCTTCCTGCTATTTGTGAGATTGACATTGTCTCTCGCAAGTCGAAGTCACAATCGATGGCTTTGGTCACTGATCCCAGTCCTACCTCTGGTTCTTCTGCTGACACTCTTTCTAGTTTTTCTCTTGGTGCTATTTGTGAGATGAGTGATGACCAACTAGAACAGCTTCTAGAAAACCAGCTAGCCCTCTTAGCCAGAAAATTCTCCCATGCATACAAGAGTGTTAGGGAGAGAAAGAGAGGAGGAGGACGTGTGATTTGCTTCGAGTGTGGTGGCCCCAACCACATTCGGGCAAACTGCCCCAAGCTGGAGGGCAAGAATGACTACGGCGGTTCGAGCAATAACGATTACACTAATAAGAACCTCAACAAGAAGTCTTCAAGCAAAGAGAAGAAGTTCCACAACCTTGGCAAAGCCAAGAAGCTGTTCCATCGCGCCCTCACCGCCTTCGATGACCTCGACCTCAGCGAGGTGGAGGGGTGGAGTGATGACGATGGGAAGGACGAGTAAGACCCCAAGGGTGGTGATGACTTCTCCGGCATGTGCTTCATGGCCCTTGAGGGCGACGTGAGCGACAGCAAACTCTGCTCCGACTCCGACGAGATATACCCCTCCTATGACCAGCTTAATGATGTTTTTCTTAAGCTAGGTAAATTTCATGCTAGATCTAGAGCTAGGTGTAGCGAGATGGAGAAGGAAGTAGAGAGATTGTCACGGGAGCTTACTTCGCTTATATCTACTCCCTCCCGTGACGACTGTGATGTATGTTCTGCTTTGCTTGGAGACATGGAGAAGCTAAGGACCTTACATGATAGTGTGACATCTAAGCTCGACATGATTAAGGTGGAGAATGTTAGTCTTTTAGCTAAACTAGAGATGAGTTGGGTAGGTGCACTTTCATCCACTGTTGTTGAGACTACATCTTGCACCTCATGTGAGGATAAGGACAATGCATTTAGAGGTCTTTATACCATGCTTCTCGATTTGCCCAAGACTTGTGAAAGCTGTAATAATTTGAAAATAAATCTAAAAAGGGCAGATCATAAAATTGCTGAGTTACAAGCTTTTCTTTTTGAGCCCATTGCTTCATGTATGAACTGTCCCAAGTTGACTGCTGAGCTTGAAACTGTTTCCAAACAGTTTCAAGAGATTGTTGATAACAGTAACAAATTGGCTCGATATGCTTCTAAGGACCCTGTTAGCTCACCATGCAATAACTATGAAAAATTAAAATCCGACTTAATTGCATTGGATGAAAAATGTGTGAAGCTAACTAAGGACCTACTAGAGAAGCCACATTCTGCTTGTAATATGTGTGCTGTTGTGGGGGGGAGCCCAAGGGTAAGGTAGAGAAGCTTAGCGACGTGAACCAATGGCTAGCAGTAGGATTGTCCCTTCTGAGGTGGCTGTGCGTGCACATGCCATTTGTTCCTCTGCTGTTGGTTCTTCTTCTACTCCCTTACCTTCTGTTGTCTCTTCTTCCCCCTGCTCTTCTTGCACCTCTCTCTTTCGAGAGTGTCAGTATGTTATGAACACTCTCGAGAGATTTGTAGGGGGCAAGAAGAAGCTAAATCTTATTCTAGACCAATCCAAGATTTGCAAATTTAATCAAGGTCTAGGATATGATTTTTTTGAGGATGTTAGGAAGCATCCACCTGCTATTCTTAGACCCATAGCAGCAGGTGTGATCGAGATTGAGCCCAGAATTAAGAAATTTCAATTCAAGTCAGCGGACTTTGTCTAGGGGATTTCTGACAGTAAGGTGGTTCCACCTTTTGCTTCGACTTCTCAGAAGACGAAGCCCCATCATGCTACTTCTACCTCTCAAAAGGTGAAGTATCATTGTACCTTTTGTCAGAAGGATGGACACTCGGTTGAGAGATGCTTTAGGCGCGCCAAGATCGCGCGTAGAGACCGTGTTGAGGCACTTAGGCGTATTCAGGGTCAGCCCCAGACGTTGAGTGCACCTAAGACCAACACGAGGTCTAGGACTATTCAGCTTGATAGGTTTGGGCAGCATCGAGGACTTGGCTTTTCTGGTTTTACTGATTTTCGTCCTCGATATGCCTCTGGTCGTGACTTCCGCCGTTTTGAGGGTAGATCTCGTTTCCCCCGTCAAGATGGCTACCCGAGACGTGATCAGCGTGTTGTTGGTACTCCAACTCGCTCTCCCATAGCAGTCGGACCCAGCAACAGCTTAAGGTCTGCACATAGACCTTCTGCTTCTTTGAGCGACAGAGAGTGTAGGGTAGATAGAGATTAGTCGTGTGTGGCTACTTCTTCTGCTCGACGTGTGACTTAGTATTGGGTTCCAAAATCACTTTTGATTTATCCTAGTACTGAGTCTTTACTCTCTGTTTGACTCAGGCTCGCCGGGCTGGGAAGGGAGAGGTTTGGCTCGTGGACTCCGGTTGTTCTCGTCATATGACCAGAGATTCTCGTTGGTTCTCTTCCCTAGCCCGTGCTCCAGGTGATGAGACTATCACCTTTGGAGAGCTTTGTCTGGGCGCGTCATCGCGAAAGGTATTGTGCGCATTAATGATTCATTTATTTTAAAAGATGTTGCCTTAGTGAGTACGCTGCAGTATAATTTGCTTTCAATCTCTCAGCTTACCGATGAAGGTTACGAGGTGAGCTTTAAGAAAAACAATTACAAAATTCTCGATTCTTCGGGTAGTCTGGTTTGTGGGATTTCTCGTTATGGGAGGATCTTTCGTGCTGATTTTGTTGAGTCTTCTGGTGATCCTCTCAGGTGTTTAGTTGCTTCTGAGTCCCGTGACCTTACTTTCTGGCATAGGAGACTTGGTCTGACCGGCAGCTCACGGGCGGTCTGACCGGGGCATACACAGCGGTCTGACCGGCCCAATAGCACCGGTCTGACCGGCGGCCTTCATGCAGTCTGACCGGCCCATGTGTTGCGGTCAGACCGACCACCTCTATCTTAACTGCTGATTTTTCTTTTGGGTCTGTTCTTCCTCGCTTCTTTCTAGTATTTGTCCAGCACGAACATACAGAGAGCATGACTTTTCTTCTTCATAGCTCTTGGTAGCTATCGGAGATAAAAGTCGCTTGTGGATACTTGGGGGAAAATTTTAAAGCCACCATTCACCCCCCCCCCCCTCTGTTGCCATTTCCGATCCTACATAAAGGCCTTGTTATGATTACTCAGTCGCACACCTGTGGAAGCGTGTAATGGCCGACATTATGAGATAATCATATCTTGTAGGTAAAGCTATACAACATCTGCAGACTGTATAATCTATCCTGAATAGTCGTGTCCACGGTCATGGGCAAACTGAACAAAGTTTTTCATGAATTAGACTTTGTTTTTCAAAAAAATGGTTTCTGAAAAGCTTATAAATGGATGGAATCCATGTGAGACCTTTTGGTGAAGATGGTCGGGTGGGGTACCCGTGGTTAGGTTAGTGTATGATCGGAGCCTGCACTAACAATATTAATTTCATTTACAGCTACTATTTTTACTTATTGTATTAAATTCAGTAGTTTCAATCTATGTACTGTATTTCTTAAATGCTATTTTATGCTCAAACTAACCCTATATGCTTTCCTTGTTGCCTTTAACATTATGTTGCATTTTTCCGTGTGACTTGTGGAGTACGAGTTTGTACTCACCCTTGCTATCTCATCACAGAGGAAGACGACATTGACTATGGTGAGGACCAGGACGAGTAGGGTGCGTCTTACTGTCTTTTGCCTGTGGGCAGGCCTGGGCTTCACTTTTATCTATTTGCTTCCGCAGTTTTTTTGCTTATATTATTGTTGCCAATGAGCATGGATGTAAACGCTGGCCATAAGGCCGTACTCTTTTATCTTAATAAAGTTTGTCATTTGTGCTTGATATATATACCCCTGTTACCGCTGTGTGCACTAGCTGATCCTGGACTAGTGCGATTTACACAGAGGATCTAGGAGTCGTTGCTCCGGGATCTGACAACAGGCAAGCATCTGAGGGTAAAAGATGCCAAGCTATCATCCAAGGTTTGGATAATAAATGTGCATAAAATCACTGTCGCAGTCTGCCCAAGAGTAGGTGGGAGAGAGACTGTGAGAACGGCCTAGAGACCACCATCTTCTTCTCTGTAGGATCTTGACGCGGCGTAGTACGCACAAGAGTCTTGATCAACGAACTCTGAATTGTTTTAGTGAAAGAGGGTGAGCACACTCAACATGCTTTGCGAGCGAACACACAAAATGTAATATATATATATATATATATATATATATATATATATATATATATATATATATATATATACCTTTTACTCCCGGGTGTAATTACACCCACCTCTAATATACCACTTAAATAAATTTGAAATACTCCTTTCTTTAGGTATACTCATATATTAATTGTAAGTATTCTAATGTGAACCACACGGAAAAATTGCAAGGGAGTCTATAGTTTTTAGCGTATTTTGTAAATACCTTTATATACGTACATAAAAAGGAGTATGTTGAAAAAAAATGTACATACCACCTCTGAAAAATTGTTCATACCACCTATATAGTCTTAAATACTCGTATACTACATGTACATACTCCTTGTTACGCGAGATACTCCCTACGTTGTGAGATACGACATAGGGTGTAATTACACCCGGGAGTAGAAAACAGGTTTCCTATATATATATATATATATATATATATATATATATATATATATATAACAAATGAATGCTCGGATTTTTTTATTTGCACAAATGTCACAATTTGAAATACAATAATTAAAAAACCTAAGACATAGCATTTCAACTAAACCACATTTTAAAGATTGTAAGTGTATGCTATAATAATAATAATAATAATAATTTTCGATGTAGGCTCCATCCACCATATGCTATATTGTTACAAGGGTTAAATCCACCTATTGTAATCACTGGGTTTCATCCACCTAGAGGAAACCAAAGTCAGGGTTCCATCCACTCATCATTGTTTTTTCATCCTACACATAAAGATTCTTTTGTTAAATAGAAACTAACTCAAGTAAATTCCCATGCTCTCCCATGATAGTGGGCATAACTGTTCGAATAGTTTTCACTCTGCAGAGGTCGCACACTTTACCTACATGAGATATCCATCTTGTTATATTCCACACGCTTCCTTAGGCATGTAGATCAAGAAGAACATCACAATGCACTTACAGTGTATATTCAATGAGGCTACACCAGCTAATGTTTTCACCACTGAGAGACTGGTGAGGTAGCGCAGCGTGGGTGCATGGCACGAGGTGATGTTGGCTAGGGCGGGGACACGTGTCGCGCGGCATGGCAGGGTGCAATGCGGGCGAATGACGCGATGTGGTGCACGCAGCGGGCCCAGGTTGTGGATGTGGCCTGAAAGCAGAGGGGGAACGGAGAGAGATAGAGAGGGGGAAGTGTCTGGGCCGAGCCGAGGGGAAGATTGGGTTGGCCCAAGGTCTTTTTATTTTTAATTTGCTTCTGAATTTTGATTGTAGATTTGAGTTTCGATTTTCAGCTGTGAATTTGAATTGAGTTTCAAATTTGAATTTCAATTTGTCGAGAGTTTGAAAAGAGCTCAAATAGCAACTTAATTCAGAAATTTCAAATCCCCCTAAATTGAGGGTTACATAGTCTCACTGCACTGACACGTGCTAGGTTGAACAGGGTTACTTCAACTCATCTTCCTCGCCGTATTGCAATAGAAATGAAAAAAGTCAAAGTACTACTTCGGCTACCGTGAAATGTCAGAATGAAACGCCTATATTTAATGAAGAAGGCAGTAGCTAGCAAGTTGATACAATGATTAGCTTAGAGCAAGTCCAATAATAGAGCCAAGTGTTTGGCTATAAGTCAAGTTATAAGAGCCAAGCTATACAATAATCTGTCTTCTATTTGTCTACAAAAGATTTTTTTATTATTATGTGGTACCATGTCTCACATTCTCTTTCCTACTCCTCCTCACATACATTTATTATTTGGACCCACCACTGCATAGGCTCCCGTGTGCAGCTTGTTGCTTGCATGAGAGCCAAGCTTTCCTCTCTCTCCTCTCTTCTCTCCTCCACATCAGCAAAAATGCTGACTAGCTTGGCTATAAGACCATTGTTGTACTTGCTCTTAGTTAACTCGTCAGAGATGACTGGCGGGAGTTTACTAATCCGCAATAATTGCAAAGGACATGCCTCCCATTTTGCCGGAATAGGGCGTGTTATTAGTGCTTCTTTTCGGCTGTGATTTGTGGCTTATAGCTACAGCTGATGGATTTTAATTCTAACACGAGAGCTTGTGTAAATGAATCGAATGCCTGATATGCCGATAATTAAGCCGCTTCTAAGCTGAAAAGAACAGGACTGATAGACATGTTGACATTTATCAAAATCACTGGCACGTGGCCATTTAATGAAGAAGGGAATATCTAGTAGCAAGTTAATATAATGATTAGCTTAATTAACTCGTTAGAAATAGCTGGTGGGAGTTTACTAATCCGCAATAATTGCAAAGGACATGCCTTCCATTTTGCCGGCAAAGGGCAAGTTATGTTAGATAGACGTGTTGACTTCTATCAAAATCACTGGCAAGTGGCAACAAATTATATTATGCTACTCTTTCTAGTCAGAAAAATATGTTATGTTGGACATCGATATGATCATCAAAACTCAATTTTGATCACTAATTTCTATTATAATATATTTATAACACCCAGTAAAATTATAATATTATAAAAGTACTAAAACCAGTAAATTGCCTGCCCTCGGTGAGGGTTTGTAAATTCTATCCTCATTCTTGTTCATTTTTCTCATATTAATATTAAATTACACTGTAGCCACCCATACAGTTTTCCCCTCAAAAATATTATGAAAGTACATTTCGAGATGAATCTACAAATATAATTTGAATGCATCTAATCAAAATATTCAAAAAGATATCGATAGCTAAAGACCCATGTCTTTTTATCATATGGCTTTCCTGGAACAAACAAACGGAACGGCTTTTTCGCCGCCGTTTCAAGGCGACTTATCGGGACAGCCTTTTTGATGTAGCTTATTGGTATTCAGTTTGTTCGCACAGCCGCTCACGCTAGAGCTCAAAGCATCAACTACAGCCAAAAAGAACACACTCAAAAGTTTCAAAGGTTTGACTGCACGTATTCCAAAATAACAGGTTTTTATGAACCGAATGGAGTATATGTATGTAGTGCTACCGTTGCCTACTTAATTACTACCTCTGTTCTTTTTAATCTATCGTTTTGGACATCGATATTGTCTCTAACACTCACATTTGACTATTATTTTCTAGTTTTATGTGTTTGCAAAAATTATTAAAAAATATAACAATATGAAGTAGTTTTTATGACAAAACTTGCAATATCATTCCACATCACAAATCAAAATACTTTTTGTGTATATTATAGGTCAAATTTTAAAAGGTTGACAGCATATATTCTAAAGCGTTATCCAAAAATGAACAGAGGGAGTAACTCATCAACCAGCATGTGATAACCTAATCAAGAGAAATTGCCCCTTAATTCCTTTTTTACGACTGATCACGTTCTGTTATTATTCCTTTAATTCCAGAAAGAAAGAACAGGACAGAATGATTATTTCACACTCTTGGGATGGAAACCATGATGTCGATGGTATTTTACACATGGTTTTATCTCTGTGATGGCATTTTACTGATGGTTTATTAATCTTTGCGATGGCATTTTCTAGTTGATTGTGTAGACGATATTGTGTAACTCCACAATGATTACAATGATGCTCTTTTGATCTACGAGAACAGTGATCAGTAATCCAATATAAGAAACCGTATCCGCCGGCGTACCCAATACTGATCACCAGCAGATAGCTGTACGGGAGGGCAGTTGACCTTGCTCCCCATACACAGCTGTTTGAGTGCGCAGTTGACCGCTCTGCACGTTAATTAGTTAGCCTCCCGCTCAAAATTAAGTTGTTTTTTTTTGGATCGGACCAAACTATTTCTCTCTCTTCTAAACAACAGAGAAAGATTAGCACTAATCAATACTCTCCATAAATGCACATCTTGTTAGAAAGCGTGCAGTTAAACCTTTCAAATTTTGACTACTAATATATAAAAAAACAATTTAGATTGATCATGTGAAATTAGTAATATTACATTAGTCATGAAAAATATTTTCATAAAATTATTTAATATTTCTTATGAACATATTTATAAGAAAAAAAATGATCAACGTAGTGTATTAGGAACCACGTTTTTATTCAAAAAGTCGTACATTTACGAACCAGTACTTTGTTTATATATTGTACAGAGGACGGCGATGACATCTTCACACAATCACACAAGTCACAACTTATCCCGATCGAACAGCACTAATCGTAAGGGTGGCTTATATAACTCTCATGTAGACGTTGCAAAGTACATGATACATAGAGCGCAGCTAGGTAGAATTCCGGCACGGTGGCGGTGCAGGCTCCCGATAACAGCTTGGACATGCACCCCGAGCTGCTAATGGCCGCATCGCGCGGTGACTGCCCACGGCTAAGGCAGCTCCTGGAGTACGTACCGGCTTTGGCAGCACACCAAGTCGACGCGGCCGTCATCATCGCCAGCGCCAGTAGTGGAAACTGGGTGGCGTCCCACTCCCACGCCGCAGTTACAGAGCCCAACACAACTGCAGCGCCGTCGCCGTCACCGTCGCTCATCGAGGGAGTGACGTTTCAGGGCGACTCAGCCCTCCACGTGGTAGCAACCTGTGGGGACGGCGAAGGCTTCCTGGAGAGCGCCAAGGTGATCCACGACAAGGCCAGGGGCCTGCTGGACGCGCGCAACAACGCCGGCGACACGCCGCTGCACTGCGCGGCGCGGGCCGGAAACGTCAGGATGGTCCGCCTTCTCATTTCCCTGGCTAGAGACGACGAAGCCATCGCCGGTGGCGGAGACGGCAGCGAGGAGAGGGTTAGCGCAGCTCTAAGGAAGCAGAACGAGCGTGGGGAGACGGTCTTGCACCAGGCTATTCACTCCGCCGACAAGAATCTGGTCGAGAAGCTCATGTCGGAGGATTCGGGCCTAGCTCGTGTCTCTAGCAACAACGGCACGTCGCCGTTGTACCAAGCTATTTTGCTAGGGCACCTCGAAATTGCGCGGCTACTACATGATTGTGACGCCGAGTTGTCGTACTCCGGACCAGATGGACAAAATGCCTTGTATGCTGCGGTTCTCCGGGGCAAAGGTACGTGCCTACAAGCTATACCTATTCTATTCCCGTCTGCGGGCCTTTGAGGAAGGCTTCGCGTGTGTTTTTGTCGTTTTTCGGAGTGTTTTCGGCATACGAAACATGTTGGGACACAGATAGTCTACAATAACATAAAATAAAATTTTCTACCATATAAATTAGGAAACCATACAAGTAAGAAATCGTAAATCGTTACCACTAGACGTACAGTACAGCAGAAGAAAAGTTGAAATAGTCTGACTCAACGTACCACGCGTCGATATAGTAGAAGTAGTTGATCGTCCTTAAGCAGTAGTCGATCTTCACGAGCTAACCGTTTCCTCGTGTTTGTTCCGATCAACGCCGCAGTCGTAGTAGCGCCTCTACAGAAGTCCACATGTCTAGAGATGGAACGAAGTGTGCTGGTGTGCTAGTACCAATGCATATGGCAGGGCCTGGAAGAGTTGGTGGCTATCTCAGGATCCACCCCTTAGCCTACACCTCTCTTAATATATAGCCTCCATCGGATTCTTATCTAACACGATTAGATATCGTATCCTACACCTCTCTTAATATATAGCCTCCATCGGATTCTTATCTAACACAATTAGATATCGTATCCTACTCGGAGAGCCTCTGACCTGATCCTTATCAAATACGAGTGGAAATCGTATCCTCTTAGCTAGGAGTCTACCAATTGACCCTTATACAAGTAGAGATCGTATCCCACTCGGAGTCTATCATCCTGACCCTTGTCGTTCTACCCTGTAGGTTCATATATACTTAGTTGTAACTAGGAAACACTTTTCCAATCATTAGTCGATAGTGATCGCTAGCAGGAAATATCGACCCCAAATATACACAAAAATCAACATGCACGAACCTAATGCAATATGATCTCCAACCAAGTCTTAGTTACTCACAATCAGCTCATACTGCTTATGACCAGTTCGTAACCCTATACAACTAGTTCACAGACTAGTTTGTGATATGTCCGACCAGCTTATGACCAGTCAGTATGCCCATAAGACTAGTTTGTATCTGGTCGGACTAAATGACATGTTTACGTATTCTCCTTTTGCCTCACGATACTTGATCGAACTCCAAGCAAGAAACATATAATCTATGGATTGTTCAATCTTTTCCCGATCTAGTAATGGATAACTTTATGTGGTCAACTCTTCGACCACTCGTTGTATGTCTATGCACATTTTTGTCCAACCACATCGAGGAGCTTAGAGATATCTCTCATGTTGTGTATGAGGGGCAAATTCGATATCAACTAGTCACATTCCTCCACATATTTCATAGCATACTTGAAAGCTATCTTTATAACTGCCTAGTTACGGGGTAGCATTTTGTAACCTCTAAGTGAACTATTATACATGTAGAAAACTATGCAGATCTCAGCTACAAGAATTATACATCATCATTGCTTGAGACCAACTGATGATATATAAAACATAAACAATCTCAATAATGTCTCAATGTAGGTCAATCCACAATACCATGTTCTCTAATGTATGTCTATATTATTGATTTGATATCTATCTATCCATAATCTGTGAAATATATATGATCATCAATTAATATAGGTGCAGATCTATAAATCATTATGATCTCACATAATGATATAAGATCAAGGATACTTTATAATAACATCAAAATATAAATAAAAGTTCCACGATCAAGTTTTATACTTTTGATCAGTATGAAAGATATTTATTCACAGGACGAAATAACATATTATTTAAAAAATCATAAACATAGAATTGATACAATTCTCTATAGTTGTCTCCAGGGTATATCACTAACAGAACCAGCAGGAGCAGGATCTGGTAGTGCATGATTCATGCAGATATATAGCTATTAATGAAGTCGTTTCAGGCTTCATGCATTTCCTTCTTCTACGTACCTGTCCGGGTCATCAGTCATGAGTTACATGTAATAGGAGTGAAAGATTTAGCATAGCAAAGTCTAGATTAGGGGGGAGTTTGTTGGCTAAATAATCAAGACTTTTTCAGCAGCCTGACCGAGTCCAGCGCAGGAAGCGCCTGAAGACGTGAAGTGCTGAAATAACACTCGGTCAGATCAGGGAGGACGTCAAGATCTGCATGACCGGATCACATGGATCACGACAGGTACAGCAGAGCGTCGGGAGACTAATTAGAGGATTAGTTAGCAGTCCGTAAAGCTTTAAATTCATCTGTACTCTGCTGTTTTTCATTAACGGAAGTTCAGTTTTCTCAACACAATTGTATTGCCATTTACTGTCCATGGTAATGATATTAGCTATTCTCTGAACTTATCGCCGTTCAGTTTTCCAGTCCAGAGACTTGTATTCTCGTATTCTTCCACCTGAGCGACAAACACTTGATCGGAGAGTTTGAGTGTTCATTGGGTATTTTCCAACAAGGAGGAGCAAAGGTTTACTTCCATTCTCAATAGGCAGGATAATGATGGCAACACCGCGCTGCACCTAGCTTTCCAGGTCGGTGATCTTGACATCTTTGGTTACCTGATGCGCAACCCGAAGGTTTGCTTGAACCAGGCAAATAACAACGGCCAAACTCCTCTAGATGTTTCAGAGAGTACACCAGCTACATGGCTTCATCAGCTATGGGTATGGTAATCAACCCTGGTATTCTCCATTTCAACATTACATGTTATGCCCTAGCTTAAAATGAGGTCAATTAATTAACAGTTATCAATTAATTCCGGTTAATTTGTATATATGAATCGTTTTTACGACAGAATCCAGCAATGTGGATACACTGGACGTTGTTATTGGCTGATGCACAAGGCGGTAACCGCAGGCGGGATCTTTACCAAGAACAGTGTGTTCCCAAAAAAGATGAGATTGAGGACTCAAAGAAGATCGTGGAGTCAGCGCAGGTCGTGGGCATTGGCTCTGTGCTCATAGCGACCGTCACATTCGCGGCGGCTTTCACGCTGCCTGGGGGTTTCAGAGCCGATGACCACGCTAATGGCGGCACGCCGACGCTCGCTGAGAGTTATCCCTTTGATGCATTCATCATGGCCATCACATTAGCATTCATCTCCTCCTTGGTAGCCACCTTTGACCTCATGTACTCCGGGATAGCTTCATTTGACCTGTACCTACGTATTGCATGCTTTAATAGGGCTCTAGGCTTGCTGCAGATGTCAGTCAGAAGCTTGATCACCGCATTTGCATTGGCCATATATGTGGTGCTAGCTCCAGTTGCTGCAAGGACTTCTGTTGCTGTTTGTGTTGTCACTTTTGCTTTGTTGCTCCTTGGGAATAGAGACATTTGGCAGATCCTTACTCATGCAAGGATACTGCATGCTAGGTTAGGGTTTTTGGTGTGGGGGAGAATAGGGATGCCAATCGTTAAGAGTCTCCTGTGGAACTACGGGGTGTACATTATAATCTTCTGCTGTCCACTACTACTCTCTCATGTCTGAAGAGCCATCGAATCCATTGATTGACTTGATGACTTCAGGTTGGGCTGCATGACCGTACGTAACTACCGGCAGGTTAATGACATGTATATCCTCCTTCAGTATCGATCCTATTTCTTTTGAAGAATTCATTTTTAAGCTTTAGAGCGATCAACTTCGCTTTGCTCAAAGTAACGTTGTTGTAATAGATATTCCTACAATTACTTCATGCTGTGCAATGTACCAATTGTCTATTAAATTATTACAATAATAGAAAAAGAAGCCGTCACATTCACTTTCGAGAGTTACAAATTACCACGTTAATTGAAGAGAAAAAAAGATCTACTAGTCTACTAGGCTGACTGTAACTTTGATGTCCAACACGCGCACGTGCACGTTAATTTTTGCACGCGCACGCTCCGACCTTTCACAACCTTGTTGGGTCTTTTCATAATCTTCTTGAAGAAATTACCACGCAAACTCCTCCAACCTTCTAGATGTCTACAACCACCAAGAGTAATAAATCAATAATGCTTACTTGAATGTTTTCAAGTACCACAATGATCAACTAGATGATGCAACACACTTGAATGCTCTTAACAACCTCAAAATGAGAAAATGAACCAAATGAATTAAAGAGAGGAAGGCAAGAGTTCAAGAGTACTCAATGAGGCCCAAGAGTTCTTGCTTGTGCTGGCGGTGAGATGTTTATAACCTCCATCCACTAGAATGACTACTGGGGTTGAAATCCCCAAAAATCAAGGGATGTGGTACTACCTTCCTGTAATGGCTGGTACTACCGTACCTACTGTTCAACGATTACTTAAGATTCATTAAATGCACGAAAACTAGCTGTTAATACAAATATCGGTAGTACAACACTCACATGCCCCATAGAACTGATTCTACGATAGTTATAACATCCCAAATTCTAGGACATGCAAAAATAAGAAAAATTTTAAACTTTTTGAATGCCTTTTGTTTCCTTGGCTCTTTATTGGAGTTTCTTTGAAAAGTTTGAATTTCAAAAATCAAAAGTGCATGTAATGAAAATCAAAATTTTAGACCAAATTATAAAAACTAAAATAAGATGATTAAAAGTTGGCATGAGAAAACTCATGGTGGAAACCATCTTGAAAAGGACACAAGTATAAATTGTGGCACTGAAAATAAATATCAAAGTATGTTTTGAGACTATCTAAATAAGATAAGTATAATTAAACTTAACAAGAAGTCTTCTCAGATTTTTCTAGAAAAATCAAGAGAAGATGAAACTCTAAAAACATACACAATCATCAACTCTTTGTCAGGAGAGTTCTCAAAGATTCTCATAATCTATCAAGCTCATTTGATGTGTCTAACTTTTTCTCAAACCTCTTAGCCCACCTCACTCTTCTTTTCTCCCTCACTACCGAGTGTGGCCCACTTGCAGTACCCTTCTTCCACCTCCAGCCTGCATGAGCACAGGCCACTGTTGATGCCAAGCTCATCATTTTGAATACCATGCCCATTGTTTCTCCTCTTTGTTGACAGCCCATGCGCAACGCGCCATGCCGCGCCACCCATCCTACCACTGTGTTGCGAGGACATGCCCATGCTCTGCGCCACACCTTTCTTTCGTACATCCCAACCTTGAGCCCAGCTTTGCATCATGATCGCTAAGTTCTACCAAGCTAGCAAGTTCTGCCATGAGTGCTCTGACATGTTGGATTTGACCACCACAGGCTCCGACCGCTATGTGTCACAGGATCTCTAACTGCTTACTCGGAATCTCTGACCGTTCTACTTTGACTGCTTCATAATAGAAGCTCCTTGACTACACCGCTCGAAAACTTTGAATGATACCACTTGGATTTCGTCCGATGCTTCAACATCATTCGAACGCCGTCCGATTCTCTTTAATTTCCCAAGCCACTCGAACACCGTCTGATACTCCATTACTAGTCGAACATCATCCGATCTTCATTACTACCTGTTGCTAGTTGACATCGTCTGATCTCCGTAGCTACTTGAACATGCTACTAAACCCCTTTGCATGTCAAGACAATCTCGTCAGGACATCTCTATTCGCTTGCTGATGCGCTGGGCCCACTAGCAGCAATCGTCTTCCACCTCGCGTGCATGCGCCAGGTCCATCGTGGTCGTGGCTCGGGCTGCCCCTAGTATTAGACACCACACCCACGATTTCCCCTCTGTTGTTGCCTACTCTTGCCTAACCCATCGCTCCAACATGACAGTTTACTTCCCCATTGTCATCATCTTCACTTCAAACTCCATAATGAGATACTGAGACTATGCCTATAAAACCCACCCCTGAACATGCCATAGCTCTTCAGCTCACCACTCAATCTCTTGCGCACGATCCTTGAGCACTCCGCTCTTTGGAATATCAAGAAAACCGAAGTCGTTCGCGACTCCAGTGACCACACCACCATGTGTTATCTTCTCTAGTGAGCTTCTCTCTTCTCCAGCTCTGTCGCAACATGCCTTATCTTTTCCTTAAGCATCCTACTCATTTGATCAGCCTTTCATGCAGTGGATCACTCGATCTAGGCCTTCTTCTTCATCCTCGACTAGGACGTTGCCGTAAGACTTCTCTCTCTGATGAGCCATAACTCTATTCCTTTCACCCGTAACTCTGCATGCATGCACATAGGCTCATGCACACCTCTTTTTGTAGCTTCTCTACTACCAAACATAGTTGTCACCATGAACCCCTTCACCACAAACGAGGTCTTTGACGCCGGCCTCATCCACTCTTTCTCGAGTGCCATCATTGTCTTCAGTGAGCTCCTCCTCCCCCATAGAGAATGTGAAATCAAAAAGAGAACTAAAGTAATCATAGTTGAAAGGAGAACTAAAAGCAATCATAGTCGATAAAAGAACTAAAGTAGTCGAACTCTAGTAGGAACTGTAGCAGTCGAACAAGAGAATGGAACTGTAGCAGTCAAAGTTGAAATCTAGCGGCGTTGTCGTAAACTTCAACTGCTTGCATAGCTGAGATCTTCGATCACTTGCATGGTCATGATCTTTGAATATTTCTGTAGTCAAGATCTTCGACCGCTTGCATGGTCGTCATCCTCGACCACTTGTGTCATCATGATCTTTGACCAATTGCATCATCGTGATCTTTGACCGCTTGCGTAGTCAAAATCTTTGATTGCTTGCATGGTTGTGATCTTCAACCACTGGCCTGGTCATGATCGTCGACTGCTTGCAAGGTCGTGATCTTCGATCACTGGCATGGCAGTGATCTTCAACCACATTTGGGCATCAAATTCCTCGACCGCTGTCACATTGAGATTTCCAACCGCAGCCGGATGTTGGAATCTTTGACCACTGATATGTTGAAACCCTCAACCACTACCATGTCAAAGTCTTTGACTACTATCATAGTCGAAATATTTGACCGCAGTCGTTGTTGAAATCTTCAACCGTTGACATTGTCAAAATCTTCAACCATAGCCATTGTCAAAATCTTCGATCGCAGCCATTGTCAAAATCTTCTATCGCTGATGTTGTCGAAATCTTTGACAGCTGATGTTGTTGAAATCTTCAACCACAGGTATTGTCGAAATCTTCAACCACTAACATTGTTGAAATCTTCGACCATATCCATAGTCAAAACCTTCAACTGCAGTTGGACTTGCAATCCTCAAGTACGGTAGATCGGTCGTAAGTGCAGAAGATACTCGTAAATCATAGTACCGGTCAATAGTCGTAAGTCGATAGTTGTAAGTCGACAGCCGTAAGACCAATAGTCGTAAGTCGATAGTCATAGGTCATGGTTGACAGTTGATAGCCGATAGTCGTAAGTCATAAGTTACAATACTGGTTGATAGTCGACAGTCATAAGTTACAGTACCCGGTCAATAGTCGTAAGCACCGTAGTCGGAAGTCATAAACCCCTTTTGTTGGTAGCTATAGTAGTCATAAGCTCTAGTTGTCAGCAGCTATGAGTTGTTGTATGGTCATAAACTACAAAACCAAGCTAGTAATCGGTAGTCGAAACGTACAGTTCTCAGTCAATAGTCATAAGAGATAATAGACCAGTTGTACATACAGTAAGTCAGTCATAAGATACAATAAATTGGTCGTAAGTGCAGTAGAATGGTCGTAAGTGTAGTAGTCAGTCGTAAGTGCAGCAAATTGGTCATGAGTTACAATACCTAGCTGCAGTTGTAAGCTACAATACCTTGTTGGTAATCGGGAACCTACAGAACCTAGTCTATAGGCGTAAGCCGTGGTTGATAGTCATTAGCCATAGTGGTCGATAGCTATAGTGGTCATAAGCCACAATGGTCAATAACTATAGTAGTTGAAATATACATTAGATCGATCATAAGCCATAGAACGTTGCCAGTAGACATGTGCGGCAGTACCCGCTCGACGCTCAGAGGACCTTCCTGGTCGAAGACCGGTAGTACTGGCTCTGTATGAGTGGTATGGCCGAAGTTGCGGTAGGATGAAGACATTTGTAGTCGAAGCACTGTGGCGGTGGAACAGTACTCAAAGTGTCCGAAGAGCGTTGATAGTCATAAATAGCTTTGTACTCACCAAGAAGAAACAATTCAAACCGAGCGAAAACTCAAACTCTAATAACTTTTGCATACGAACTCCAAATTTGTGATCTTTGTTTCTAAATTTTTATAAAAATAAGATCTTTCTGAATTTACAAAAACATTTTAGTCTTGTCTCCATTTATTTGGCTCTTATTTGCTTTTTATCTGGATTTATTTAGGCCCTGTTTGGAATGCGGGAATTTTTCCCGATTCCTGCGGGAATTGAACTGTTTCCTGCAAAATTCCTGCAAAATTCCTGTGAAATTCCTCTGTTCCAAACAGGCCCTTATCGGTTAGGCGACTCCACGCCAGACAACATCGAGAACGCATTCGAAACATTCTCTAAGCAGCAAGAGCAAGGCAAGCAGACCCTTTGACCATGTTGATCCCAATATTTTAATTATTGTATTGTTTGCAAAACCTATTATGCATGCATGTATATTCTGATAAAACTGTTATACTATGGATAATGGTAGTTACGACCACTCGTATGCATTGAACCTCCTTGAAAACTTGAGACCCTCACTGTTGAAACCTCTAGGATATAGTTTAGACAATGTATACTATCAAATTGGAAATACTACATTGATATATGGTCTAGATGCTTAGAGTAGTAGCACTAGTTTATGCTAAGTTTGAATTTCGAACAAAATTTTCACGTGGGAATGATGGTTTCAAAACGTTGGACCAGAGGGGGAACCTCTGTTACTTTGGTATCAAATAAAAATGAAAAACCTAGTTTGGACATGGGCGACCTATATAATTTATCAAATATGATAGGGAATCTCGCATGTATATAGGGGAGATTCTCGCCTGGGTCAATTAAGGACCGAACGCTATTGCCACTCATCTAAGTCATACCGTACAACCACATTTGCTATATATGCTCTGGCATTTAGCTGATTAATTTGTCTAGGTCTAGCCTTGCATTGTGGTTGGCACAGATGTTGTAGGGCACTCCGGTTAGGTTTGCTCGTAGGGGCCTTGTCACTAAGGTGCTCGGGCCAAAGCTTTAATACAACAATGAATGCCCACTTAGGGGTGTACCTAAGTAAGGGTCTTCGCTTAGGGGTGTACCTAAGTGAGGATTCGAATGCTCTCTTAAGGGTGTACCTGAGATAGGTTCGACATTCATTGGGCTGGTGTAAGGTTAGGACTACATGATTTAAAAGCTATAAGATATTCAACTTTCGTCACACGCGAAAGGAAGCATATAGTTGTCGACAATAAAATTGATTATTCATGTGGATAAAGATGTATAACCTTTACAAAGTGTCAAAAACTATTTAAATAGCCGTGCTCACAGTCATGAGCAAGCTTGGATGTAGCTATAAAGGGTATAGTTTTTCTTTTCAAAACTGTTTTACTGAACATATGGGATGGCATAAATGTCTAATCGTGTGCCATGCCCATGGGTGGGAATTATGCGATGTTCACAGCCAAGAAAGGTTGCGAATGGATCTGATCTATGGTTATGGAAATTATATAAATGTTATTTCACTATGAGTCTAATGCTCTTAACAATTCCGTTGCAAATTACTACCTATTGATGTTACAAATAAAATTTGTTTCATGCTGAGAATAACTTAGTATAGAGCCTATATATATACGTATATATATTACATATATATACGTATATATACATATATATGTATACACATACATATATACACATATATACATATGTATATAAATATATATATATATATATTCGACCTTGCTTAAATTATTGTTGATCAAAGAATGAAGAAGGATACATGCTAGACGACGTGTACTTTGCCCCCAGCATTGGGGAGCTCGACGAAAGGTTTTCTAGGGCCTAATCCCCTAGTCGGTTGCCTGTGGATATGGTGGCATACCACTGGATTGATGCATCTACTTAGTTATTTGTCTTTTGCTGTAATTTACTCTTGACTCTGGTATTCTCTTGGCAAGTCAGCCACATGCTGTAGAACCTTATTGTATTCACCCCTTTGTCATAAATCAAATATATTTGGAGTGTATGGATATGATCTCAATGTTGTGAATGTGTGTACTAGCTACTGATCATGGGACTAGTACAGAACACACATGCGGCGACCCCTGCCTGGGGTTACCCCACAGTAGTAGCGCTCTTCAATTGCGGTAGTGCTGATTTCCAAAGGAGAGAAAATCTCCTAAAAATGCATCTCTCTGGAAATTAGTTACCGCCTACTAAAGTGCAGTCAGACCGCACAGCGGTAGTACCAGACATGTAATGTGATCATACCGCTATGGTACTACCAACCAACATTGTGGTAATACCATTCTAGGAAAAGATCAAAAATACACCTCTCTAAAAATAATGTAACATCATGTAAAGTTCAGTAGTACCGACACAGCGGTACTACCACTGAAAACACTGTGGTCATGCTGGTTTCCAAATGAAAATCAAAGAGGGTCCTCTTCAAGATTAGCTTCAAACTACTAGCCATGACCCCTCTTTATAGTATGGCATCTATTCTACCAACCTGGTCTTCTTCACCAAACGCCGAGATCGGTAAAAGTTATAAAAGAGGCTACATTATACTTTTGCCTTGAGCCAATTCTTGAGCCATGTCAATCCTTAGTCATCTTTGTATGAATTTTCCATGATATCATCAAAATCTGGGACTAGACCTTTCAACCATCTTAACAAATACGTTAGTCCCTTAAACATTATCGTCATTAATTACCAAAATTATTTTTAGATGCCTAGATGCTTCAGCCTATGTTCACATGTTTATTACTATGTACTACTCTATTTATTTATACATGTATGGATGTGTTACAAAGGATGTTGATTGTGTGTACTAGCCATTGATCATGGAACTAATACTATATACGTATAAGGGTTCGAATCCCAACTTCTGGGTCCCGACACCCCGTCATTCGATCGAGGCAGGCGTGTGCTGGATCAAGGTCTCCATGTGTCAAATCAAGGTCTCCATCACTGGATCAATTTCCTATGCACCAGATCAAGTTGTTGCACGCTAGATCGAGGTCGCTATCGGTGGCTCCCTGGTGGCGGTGGATATGGAGTGAGCGGTAGCAACAAGAGTGAGTGACACTAGCAGTGGGAGTAGGCAACTTGGTCGGTACGTAACACCCCAACTTAACAAAAGCCCAAAATATCACGTACAATTACAATTGCTATCAATTTAAACCATTAAATAAATAACACCATTAGGTAAACTTCAAATATAATTCCACAACATAACAATGACCAAAGATATTTTAGCAATACTAGAATCAATAATTGACATTGAGGTGAACCATTAAAAAAATTTAACCAAAGGGAACCTAACTAGTATAAACAATATAAAACCAGTAAGTGCTAAAGAGAATCATTATTCATCTAAGTGTTGCATGGATAGTATAATTTATTTCTAACAATGAATGATTGGTCACTGAGTGAAAGCACTAAGTGAAGGAAAGAACTATAATAGTGCAATATCAATCTTGTACTACTTCCCATCCATACATGTCATCATCAATGTTCACCTAAAAACAACAATAGGGGCAAGGATGAGTCCATGACTCAGCAAGTATATAATAGTATAATAAATGTTTTAATATTGTATAAAATATTCATGTTAATTCATAAGTATCTCAATATTCAAGCATTCATTCTCATTAAGTTTCATACTCATATCTCATCGTCTTATTTTTCTTTTCATGAATGCAATGGATATGTCACCACTTCTCTTTGCTTATACCTGTATAGTAGAGTGCTCACCTGTTGATGAACCACTCTTGCCCTGTCCTTTTTCATACAAGGTCTCAACTCTACTTCCGTGGAGTCCCTACCAAAGTAAGTCTTTCTCTACCTATTTTATTGGGTTGCCCATACAAAGTAGGCTCTAGAGAGCCACATAGTTCACCACTTTGCAACATGAATACTCAACATATAATGCAATGATCATTTCATACATTAGTCAATTATCCACATTAACAATTTTACATCATCATCATCAGTTAACCATAATCATATGAGCATTATAAGAAACAAGCATAAGACATGTAGATCATCATGGCAAGTATTTATTTAACATAAACAACAAGAGCAATCCCCAAGAATCTGGAGGTGGAAGATGCCCCCTGTGACTAGGCCCCACACGGCAGCAAGAGGAAGAAAGGGGTGAGGTGGATGAAAGTTCAAGAAATATTTAGATGCATCAGATGAGCTACAAAAATTATGAAAATTTTTGTGGGTGATCCTGACATAATGCAAATTATTTGGAAATTTTGTTATAATTTTATCTACCCTAGATTTTTCTCAAAAAAAATTGGAATTTCTCTATTTTAGTTCAAGAGCACTATTTTGACTTGAATAAATTCAAGAACATGCTCAAAAATGTTCAAATCTTTATTTCTAGTGTCATGAATATATTTATAAGTTTTTGAGATGATTTCTACTATGAATTCTCCCAGGTCATTTTAGGATCATCTTTTCAGATTTGATTTTGAATTCAATTTGAATTACATCCAATGCACATTTATTTTCCAAAAGTTTTATGTTTGTAAATTACTTTTCCAAAGAAACTCCAATAGAAGCTAAGGAAATCAAATGGATGCAAAAAAATTAAATATTCCTCATTTTTGCATTTCCTGGAATTTTGGGATGTTACATATCGGATGTCACTGGTCGAGATACTAGTGACTTATAGACCAGCACATATATTGATTGATGACTATATTTCATCGGTTATAGATATAGGCATATCAAATCAATAATATGGATAAATGTTAGAAAACATGCTGTTGGATGGACCTATCTTGAGACACTATTGAAATTGTTATGTTTTATGTGTCATCGGTTGGTTTCAAGTATTGATGATATATAATCTTTGTACCTGAGATCAGCATGGTTTTCTACATGTGTAATAGTACACTTAAGACTTGCCAAATGCTACTCTGTAACTAGATAGTTATAAAGGTAGCTTTCGAATATGCTACGAAACATGCTGAGGAATGTGATTGGTCAAATATGGGATTTACCCCTCCTACATAACATGAGAGATATCTCTGGGCCCTTTGATGTGGTCGGATAAAGGAAATGATGGCCATATCACGAGTGGTCGAAGAGTTGACCACATGAAGTTATCCATCACTAGATCAGGAAAAGATTGAACAGTCCTTGAATTATACGTATCTCACCTCAAGTTTGATCAAGTATTGTAAGGCAAAAGGAGAATACACAAGTAGGTCATTTAGTCCAACCAGATACGAACTGGTAGTATCGGTATACTAACTGATCGTGAGTTGGTCGGACATATCATAAGCCGGCCTGAGAACTGGTCATATTGGAGATATGGACTGGCTATAACTAGATACGAACTATTTGTAAGGAGTTATGAACTGATCATGAGTGTCTAAGACAAGGTTGCAGATCATATTGCATAAGGTTTGTCCAGATTTATCTTTGTGTGTATTTGGGGGTCGATATGTCTTGCTAGGGACTGGTACCAACCAATGATCGAAAAGGTGTTTCCAGATTACAACCAAATATACATGAACCTATAGGGTCGCACACTTAATGGGTTAGAACAGTAAATGTTCGAATTATAGTTTACAAGTGATATATGATCTCTACTCGTATTGGATAAGGGTCCAGTCGAAGGCTCTATACAAAGGGGAGTATTGAGGCTGTGGGTTAGAGTGATAGAGAGAGACATCGTAACACCCGCCAAAACTCTAGCCACCTCCTTCTAAAGGCCTTACTGTGTGTGCTGATGCTAGCACATTGTCATACAACATTCCATGCCTTGACGTGTAGATTTTGATAGAGATGTTGTTGTGACTATGGCATGATCAAGACGATTTGAGGAGAAGACACAATCAGCTCATGGATATCGACTATCACTTGGGGATGACTAGGATATTGGATGATCGACTACTTCCACTACATTGATGTGCGCTATATTGATCCGGCTGTTTCAACTCTTCTTTCGCTTTATTGTGCATCTAATGGTAACGATTTATGATCTCTTACTCACATGGTATCCTAGTTTACATGGTAGAAATTCTAATTTGCACTAGTGTACCCTACCCTGTAACCTAAACATTTCCACTAGGTGTCATCTCAAATGGAGTTCTGAGCTAAAACTAGATATAGAAATATCAAATTTTTAGAGATGGTGTCTTCTTGTGCTCTCAAGCCGTCAATCGGCCAAACACAGATAGTTCGACTGGAGCGGTCTGACTAGCATGGTGTCATCAGTCAGACCACCGTCGTCAGTCTAACCAGCTAGGCAATGGCAGTCAAACCAACTTTTGGCAAAGTAGTGCTAAACTTATACATTTTGCTTTAGGGTTGTCCTAGTGGTTAGGATCAAGATATGAGCATGGTGGTGTGTGTGTGAATGGCATGGGTGCTATGTTTTGGTGGTGGTGGTGTGTTCCATGATGCATTGTTTTAACTAACATGAGTCAAGTGCATGAAACTTGTGCTCGATATGGTTGCTTGGTATTTTGATATACAAGTGGCTTGAAGGACGTAGCGGTCAATGGCAATAGACCGGGACTAGACAGGAGTGCTAGGTCCGGAGTAGTCATGTAAGTTCGGGTGAGGCTACGTGGCTCATGCAGGAACACAGAGAAGACAAAGATCGTAGGGAAGTGAGTTGGTGCATGTGGTGCACCAAATGATGAGGCCGATGCATGCAAAAATAGTTCAGGGGAGACCGAATGCATGAAAACATGACGGCTAGACATTGGGCACTACAGGCTATGTTGTCTTCACGGCTAGTCGTTGGGCACTAGTACTGTGTGTCAATACATGCAAAGATGCTTTGGTGTGAGGTAAGGTTTCTTGGCTCATCAATTTGTCAATTAATGATTTTATTTCATGCGGTGCTATGTGATAGTTTGCTCGTTGTAGTTGGTTATAGGACTCCAAAGCTAGGTCGTGGTGAGGCGAAAGGAATTGGGACTAGGTAGGGGAGCTAAAGTCCAGAGCGATCAATGTGTCATCAGAAGATGACTGAGGCTAGTGGACTAGTTACAAGCTGGAAATACAAGGAAACGGAGTAGGAGCTACCGGTTATGGACATGACAGTCAATGGCAAGGTGAACTGAGACTAGGCTTAGGGGATGAGCTGAGATACAATTAGAAAAGCTGGGTGCCGCCATGCTGCTTAAAGAGGTATGTAGCGGGCCAAGTGACTTACGCTCATTTGAAAGAGAGGATGGTTCAGTGAGATCTAGACGCGCAAGAAGCTTAGGCTTGTTTGCAAGAGAGGATGGTTTAGTGGGATCCGAGCGTGTGAGAAACTTGGTAGCAAGTCATTAGGGTCACATAGAGTTGAAGATGAAACATGGGGTTGCTTCAAGGCGAAGGAAGTAGGAATCTTCGTAGAAGAATGGTACAGGGGCATTTCTTAAATTGCTCAATATTGGAAAAGTAGCGGTATGCAAAACCACCATGGTGGCCTAAGTGGTTTAGATCATGGATGTGCTGAAAACGTTAAATGGATCAAGTGTTGATTCACTAATGGATTAATGGGTGTGTGCATTTTGAGAAGTGTGCTTGTGTAAGTGTAAAACCTAATATTGTATTGGGTTAGTAGGTTAGGCCATGTAAGTGGGTGAAACCCAATTAGGGGACTAGTTTATGGTTTCCGTTGTGAGCGTCCATATGTAACGAGAGAAAAAGGTGGCTTAGGGTTAAGCCTTGTAGAAGAAAAAGAGAAGAGGTTAGGGTTTCTTAGAGAGAACCTTTGGGAGATGAGTTGTGGCTCTTATTCTTCAAGTTATTGTCATTCTTAGACTTGTGAAGTGGCTAGAGAGTGGCTATAAACATTGATCTTCAAGTATCAATATATATTCAAAATTCGTTTAAGTCTTTCTCCTCTTCGCTCAAGTGTTGAAATCTTAATTTGGTTTGGCTTTTATGCTTCTCTTTCCTGATATCATCCATTTAGCCACTTGTTATTTGCAAGTTCTTGGGATTGCCCAGTTTTAACTTAAGAATGGGTAATTTTGGGTTATTTGGTTCTACCTCTTTTGGCTTAGAATTTTGCTATGTTTAGACTTGTTAGGACATGTGGGAGTAGATCCAAGATCATCTTGATATCAATTTTCCACTAGCAAGTCTTAACTTAGTTCTTAAGTTTGGCCTGATTTTAGTGCAACCTTCCTTTAAATAAACAAAATATCAAAACTTTGGCAACGATCTTCTAGATCATTGATTTAGGGCCTATTCTTTTTCTCCGAAGCCGGCGGCTTTTGGCTTTTGCTACAGTACGTAACTTTCAAACGGAGTATTTTCTCAAGACGGGGTCTACAGGTTAAACGATCTACGCGTTAAAAGCCCAACATCTGTACTAGCAAAAATCGCAAGTGAGTATCTGTCTCTCCGTAATCTGTACCGTAAACAACCAAAATTCAAAAATTTCAGCCAAAAGCCATAAGCCGCAGCCGAAAAGAACAGGCCCTTAAATTGGTTGCTGACAATTTAAGAAAGATGCGCACAAAGTTTCAAGTCATTTGGAGTTGTGGATCAAAAATTGCATCATTCTTTGATTTGAAATCATGTTGATTTTCAGCTCTACCTTGGAGGGAGAAGTCAGATCAGCCATGTTGCGGTCAGATCAGTTAGACTAGCCTTACAGTGGTCAGACCGGCATCTAGTTGGTGATCTGACTGACCAGAAGGGTAAATGTCCCATTTGACTCAGTTTTTTTTAGAGCTTTTCTTATGGGTGTCTAATCTCTTATCTTTATAGTTTTTCATAGCTATTAGAGTAAAGAACTTTGTTTTGCCACCTTGACAAAAAGATTTAGAAAAGTCTTTTATTGTGTTGGCTCCTATTCACCTTTCTCGGCGTTCTCGATCCTATACTGTACTATGTTTAGTTGTCTCACGGTCCCCCTAGCTCCGCCCCTGTTTGTCTTCCAGGTTAACGATTTCTGTCGTCAATGCCCGTGCTGATGCACACGTACTCCAGCAATTTCTCCCTGACTTGCCCCAAGACAAGCGACGTCCAGGGGTATCATATTCTCTTTCGTTTGAAAAATAAATGCCTCCCATCTTCATCAAACCTCTGGCAAACTGGGCACCTAGTATCCACCTCCATACCTCGACGCTGTAGATTTCTTCTCATCTCGAATGTCATGCGCCAGGCGCCATAAGAAGTGATGAACTTTCCCTGAGCATGGCAGCTTCCACAATTTTTCCCACTCCAACCGTGTTTCTTCATTTGCTCTCCCTGACGACTCTCCTGTACACCTTGCCCCCTTGATATTCTCAAAGTTTATACAGACTTTATAAGCACTCCGCACCGAGAGAAAACGATTCAGATCCCCTGACATTGGCCTTCTGGACTCCCCTCTGCAGTCCATCATTCTAGCCATCCATTTTAGATCTAATGACTTATATTCAATCTTTTAGTATTTAAAAATATATGTTATAAAAAGTTCTAAATAAATTTTATTAAAATTAGGATTTTTATTTTTAAGTAAAAAAAATAAAAATCCTAATTTTAATAAAATTTATTTAGAACTTTTTATAACATATATTTTTGAATACTAAAAGATTGAATATAAGTCATTGGATCTAAAATGGATGGCTAGGATGACGGACTGCACCTTTGTTATCAAAACGCCATGCAACGATGTCTTCAGAAATGCCGCAAATTGGAATAGATAGTATCTCCATACGGCGCCCTCCTCACAAAAAATCTGTGTACCCAGCTCCTCACCCCAAGACCCCAACCTCCTGTTATAGGGCTAATCAGCTCCGAGACCCTCGAGAGTATATTACTGTTCCACAAGAGCTAACAAGAGGTAGCTAAAATCAGTTAAAATAGAGATGTGCTAGCTGTTTCTGTCCACTTAGGTCTTTAGTTTATATCTTGCAAACCTCTGACCTAAATTGCTTGAAACTTGGTAGGAAATAGGAATATAGTTCAATGAGTCATTAACATACCATCAAAATGACAGCCCAATCCGACATCATATCATCATATGACCCCTCAAACTGATAAACTACCAAGACTGCACCTTTGAGTTCACTACAACCCGAACTGACTAAATCTCTCTTAAATCTGGTGCTCCAAACCAAATCAAAGTCCTCTAAGTGTAAGACGAAACTCACCAAGTTTTTAGTCTATCCAACCATGTTTGAGCCTCGGACCATGAGCTTGAAGTAGATCGGGAAAGAGCCACCAAGCTAGAAGAGCTTCACTTTTCCTCATCTCCTCCCTCTGGTTGTGTGTGTTGTGTGCTGCTCACTCTTACTCAGTTACAGCAGCCACTAGAGCAACTGAGCCTGAAAAAGAGGTGGCTAGGTTTTTTTTATGTGTTATTTCCTGTCTCAAGGAGGCATCTCAACCTTTTATTGCAACTGAGATCAACGGCTCACAAGTGCTGGACTAGTGGGCTGCAATTATGCTCCTCAGCTCATCACCTTCATGTGGGGGGGGGGGGGGGGGGGGGGGGATATAGCCCAACACCTAGGGCTCATCATTCTCCATCAAATTCTCTCGTAATCTACACATTCCTTGATCTCCTCTTGCTCCTTACTTGAAAATGTGAAGACTCCATGCTTTATATATGAACAAGACAACGACATAGGCCACTTCAAGCAAATGCAAACTATGTGATGCCCTTTTGTTTGGAAAACTAGATTGAGAACCCAGCGCGTTGCCGCGGTGACTGTTGTACTACCGAAACACAATCCATACTACAAACCACCTAAAACCTCGTTATTTGGTTTGTAACAAATGTAGACATATGATATACGCTTAGGAAGCAAAATGAAGGGTAAACATATAGAGTAGTTATATAACTCCCATGCAAAGACCAAGCTTAAGTTCGTGTATGTTAAGACCAACTTGCAAGTTTATGCACCGAGTGAACGTTCGCATCAACTCTTTCCTTATTCGATGCCAAAAACTGAAACATTAACTTTTTCCCTTATTGAGTGTGCATAGACTAAAACGATGAGTAACTTGGACCTGCATCCATACGCGTGCGTTAAATCGGTAGTAGCCACAAGTATTGTTTGTAGATCAATAGAAACATCGGCCATCTGCACACAAATGAACCACCAAGATAGCTAAATGGAAGGAAGCCAAGTACAATGCACAGGGGCAGGTTATTTGATCACACAAGCATGTCCCCCGTGCGCACAGCACACAACATACATGTAATGCTTCTAGCCGGTGAGGCATCGATACCTGCATACATAGAGGGAGGGAATGAAATGCTTACTATCGCGCATTGACATTGAGGTAAGTCCATAAGAAACTAACTAGGAGGATATAATAAGCAAGCGGAGATCAATACATGCATGCCTATGCTGTTATACAAGTTATAATTAATTACCTGATGCCGGTATTACTGAGAGAGAGAGAGAGAGAGAGAGTACCTGATGCCGGCGTTTAAATCAATCTTCAGGAAAATGTAAGGCGTACAATTGGATATATGGTGCTGAGTGATCACCCAAGAGCGCATTGGTGAGTTGGATCCTGCGGTAGGCGGATTCACCGAGGTTTTTGTGTGCCATGAGCAGCCAGACGAAGGTGAGGAGCTCCCCTCCTCTGCCCAGCTGCGCCGCGTGCATCTCCGGCCGGGACTTGCAGGCGATGTAGACGATCAGCCTCACCCACACGTCCCTTATCTCCAGGAGTGCTTCTTTGCATTGCTGGGGCTCAGGAAACTCGTACCTGTCTTGCACATTGCTGGCTGCACGCAGGATATCGTCCTTGCCGCTGCCGCCGCGCATCACCGCGTGCTCCTCCATGATCTTCCCGCAGCAGAACTCTAGCGTGGCCTCGGCGCTGGTGCTGACCGCCAGCATGGAGGACGGGTGGGTGACAAGGAGGTAGAGCATGTAGTTGGACAGCTTCCTGCAGGCGCCGACCAAAGCGCCCGTCTCCGCAGCACCCATGCCCGTAGCTGCAGGGGAAGCTTTGCTCAAGTGCACCTCTGTGAATACATGCAGGAAGACCACGAAATGGCCGAAATTCAGGCTGAATTTAGATAGCATTCCCTGGAGCATCGGGCCGAGATGTGGCCAGTGTTGGTCTTCACTCCTCGGACGACGCTCCAACAGGTCGTATTCGGCCAGCTCGAACGCCTTAGCGAAGCACTCCATGATCTCCTTATCCACCTCGACAGACCTGGTCTCTAGCAGCTTGCTAACCCAAAACAGCTTCCGAGGCCCCCCAGTTCTGATTACTACACTCGCCATCTTCCTGATAATCTTCATCAGCCTTCCAGACAGACCAGTCGGCCGCTCACATCCCAGGTAGTCCAGGAAGCTGTACTGCCCCATGGTATTTGACCACAACGGCTTCTTCTCCGGCCGGCCAATATCACTGCGGAGGAGACGCCAAGACACGTCGGCGAGCCAACGCCACTTTCGAGCCTCCAGCCACGACCAAGTCCAAGGAGACACCACGGCCATGGTGAACACCGCACAAACTTCCAGAAGAAAGCCTCCGGCGAACAATGTATAAGTGATTGCAACATCAGCTCCACTGTATGGTTGTTTGTTGCTTACAAGGAACAACACAAGAGAAACCACCATAGATACTAGAGAGACGCATCGAAGTGTGATGCCTCCCCATGTCCGGAGCACCATAGCCTTGGTGTACATATCGTCATACATCAAACCAAGTTCAATCTCTAGCAACTTGAGTACTTGACCTTCGTCGAATTTCCCATCAGTGTAGAACCAGTCCTGACCGAAAGTTAGCATTGGATTCTGATAGGTGGCTCGTCCCGCAAACAAGCCTCGGACGATTGGCACTGAACGCAAAGCAAAGCAAACAATGCCGGCATAGCTATCACCTCGATTTATTTCTGGAAGGACGCTATTCTCATTTTCTCCACTAATGGAGTCCCCGATGCTGCTTAGGTTTCCGTACATAAGAGCCAATATCCTCTCTGCATACTTGATGATTCCAACAATAAACACAAAGATTCCTGGAGCTAGAAGCTGCATATTACGCCAACCAGTCGAATTCCAGAATACATACAAGGCTAGCATGACTTGGACAACCATATTCAACAAATGCCTCAACCATAAGTTATTGTCCTCAATGGCGAATGCAGTAATGGTATCTTGCCCACCGAGGTGGATGAGGAGGAATGGTGCCCAAAAGAAAGCCAATGGATGGTTCCCACTTAATTTGACCTTTTCAATGGCAGTGTGATCCTGTCGTGAGAGAAAGCCAAGGGCATAAATTGCTACAGAGTCTGCCCCTAGATAGGCGGTCCACAAGGAAAGCCTGAGTACCGCGTTGGAACTATATTGCCGAAGGATGCCGTTGAAGAAGAGAAACAATTGAAGCATGAAGCTGAGAAGGACCAACAGCTGGATTTCCCACTTGTACCAAAATTGCACCAAGATCTCCATAATTAATTAATTTTAGATTAGACGATGTTGTTTCCTTTGTCCAAGGATTTTGTTGGCCGAAAGTGTAATTTAGTGTCCTACAAATAACAATACTTCCATGGTAAGTCCTTTTTCTAAATTTAGCCCCACAACTGTGTCATTTATGAAAATTTAGTCATAATTCCTCCAAATTTATTTATATTGTGTCAAATTCATCATTTGTTGTCAATGGTTGTGTTTTTCTATGATATTGTAACCAGGATTTTTCTTTAAAAATGTTTAAAATATCAATTTTTAAATTTTGAAAATTTAGTATGCTTGTAGAAATTGCAACATCCCAAAAGTGTAAGTTTTGTTTGAAATAGATTTAACATATTAATTTTTGGATTTTTCCTGAATTATTTGTCAATTTCTAAATTTTAAAAGCCTTTATCCAATTTCATATTTCGACAAGTAGTTTTTCTAAATTTTAAATAGTTTGTTTTGGGTTGGGAAATTTTATTTTAGTTCATAATATTCAAACATAGATCTTTGAATTCTATAGAAATCTTGGAATTTATTTAGTATTTTCTAATTTTATTTGAATTTCCAAATCATTTCAAATATCGAAAATGAATTTAGTAGCACATATCAGCATAATTCTCTATGTGGGAGGGGAGGAGCAGATGAACAACGACCAACTCCTTCTCTTTTATTTTGCAGATTATGTATAACCCTGTTGCCGCTAGAATTTGGCAGACAAATTAATAGGCTATGTCAATATGAAGTTGGGCATGGACAAAGGGTTTGACCATGAAGGAGACGACAAGACAAAGCCGACTAAGGAAAGAATAAGGAGGAAATGTGTGATATATTAAGAAATTCTTTCCGACAAGGGAAAGGTCAATGCGGAAACGGAAGACGTCCACAAGAAATGGAAGGTTTGAAGATATATAGGGACTACCAGAGGAAAGGTGGGTCGACATGAAGAAGGATACTTGAAGCATAATATAAGATTGAGTTGCTTGATTTAGGTTTTAGTTTCAACTATTTATACCCTTGAGCGTTTTACGGAAAAACTTGCACAGCAACATTTACTACTTTTTTGCGTCTAATTTTCCGCACTAGGAATAGTTTGTAGCTAGTAGATCCAATTTTAACTCTGTAATTCGATTTTGATCCATAATGCTTTATTACATGGACATGTTGATCAATCTTTGAGTTATGTCTATCATTGACTTATTGAAAAATCAGCTAACACGTTGCATAGGTTGCCAAGAAGTACCCTTTATAGGGACGTGGTGCTACTGTTAATAATTTTTCCAGCGGCAACAATCCCCTCACTTTTCTTCTTTTCCTTTACATTGCTCTTAGTCTTTTTTTCTTGAGAATACGCAGGAGGAGCTACGCATCAATACCATGTTTTCTACAGTATACAGGCCACCCCCCATGTTCCTTCTTTTCTCGTTTGGCGATCGGCCAATGGAGCAGTAGTTAGAATTTTGTTAAGCTTTTTTTCAAGTCAAACTTTAAAGTCAAATGTTTTAGAATTAGGTTGGAAACTAGAAGAAACTTAGGAAAAGTCAGAGTTGCTATGTTTGGTTTCCTGGGGCTTGCATGTTTTAAACCAATTTAAACTCATCATATGGGACTAATTCCAGCGTACGGCGTACCACTACCACATGAATAGTCTATTCAGGGGAAGTTTTGCTCTTTAAAGGATTTTTTTTAGATAAAGGATATAAAATCTGGCCTCTATATCCACGTGGGATATACACAGCCAAAAGTTACACGAGCTCTTAGGCTCAAAGCATCAAAACTGAGGGGCAAAAAACAACAGCAATGATAGCTTAAGGACTATGAAAAAAAACTAGAAAGACTAAGCTTCAGCACTTTTACTCCGTCCTAGCTTTCAACAAGTCCCTATCCTCATCCGACTGAGCCATCCAAACTACGGTCTGTTTTGCGTGAAGATGGACCTCCGAGGCAACGTCTCCAAGGAGGCGACTAGAGTCGCCGATGCCGCCCGCCGCACCGAGGCAAGGTTTTCACCTGGAGATTAGTAACATGAGAGCTATGGAGTGCAACGACAACACCTCCAGGAAGGATAATGGCGCCCGAAGGCGTCATTGCTGTCCCTTTTTTTCGACATGATCTATTTTTTATTTTGAATTATAATAATACCTCTATTTTTTATTTTATACTAATGATCCTTTATCGCTCCACCATTAAGCGATTTGAGCTAGTCTCCCAACAGTTATGTGCCAACTGTCCAAGTCGCCCACCAGTTGAGCGATTAGGGCTAGTCGCTCAACCGATGGGCGACTACTTACTGCCAAGTCGTCTACTTCTCTTTGACCCAACCCCCTTACAGTCTCTTTCACCATTTCTCTCGGAAGAGAACGAGTGGAGCTTGGGAGAGGAGAAAAAAAGAGGAAGAGAAGGAGAGGGGAAGTGAAAAGGGGGAGAAGGGAAGAGAGAGAAGGAGAGGAGAGGAGCTCAGGAGAATGAGAGAAGGAGAGGAGAGTAGCTCATGAGGTAAGAAAGAAAGACGAAGGAAACTCATTGGTAAGGAGAGAAGGTCTTCGCGTGAAGGTAATAGTCTCATCCTTTCTTCTTCTCATCCGAATATAGGCAACGTGTCGCTACTTATTGGTTTAGCACATATTTAGTGAATGTATATTGACAAATTTTAATATTTACAGTGCAAAATCAATCATGTCCAAGTTCGCAATATTAAAAGTGCATTACAATGTTGGTACAATTCATGAAGGTCCATATGGTGTTGACCTAAGTAATTTCTCACAAGTCAGTTTAGTGCACTTAGACGTGAAGAATGCTCTAATCAGAGATGTCCTACACTAGCTCACATGCAGCTTCTTCTTGGACACTGAGATGTGCAATGTCATCCTACATGGGCTTGGAGTCGGTCTGCCATGCAAATTTGGTGGGAGTTGAGGAGACTAATGCGCACGGTCATATAGAAGGGCTTTGTAGAAGGCTACTGGTGATGTGGATACAAGTGTGTGGTTCTCATGCAAGCATGTCTGAAGGGAGTCATAGGATTCCCTACCGATGGCTATCATCCGGTTGGTGTGAGCAGCTCGAGCGTGTAGTGTGTGGTTCATGAAGAGGATGCGGTGGGCGATGTTGTGGAGGCAGAACCAGAATATCGCATACTTCATGTTGAGCCCACTAGATAGGCGGATGCAGATATTGCTGAGACAGAACAGGAAGATCACACAATGCACGTTGAGCCCACTAGACAGGTGAACGCAGGGGAGTATGTCGATAGCATAGTGTGTCAAATGAAGATCAATGACTAGACGGCCTAGGTCAAGGAGGAAGATTTAGAAGAGGATGACAATGACTCTTCTGATGAGGATGAATGTCCCATGCTGCAGAAATAGAATAGGGTGGATGTTAAGGGTCTTTTCTGTGCATGATAAGCATGAATCACCGTGGGAGTACCATGGTACGGAGGTTCGGCTTCATGCAATGTTTACTGATAAGGGATCACTGCATGTTGCCATTAAGTTGTCGGCCTTGTCCACACAGCAAACATTTCGGGTCCTAAAATCCAGCCAGGAGCGGTACACCATGACTTGTGAGCAGATTGGTTGTCCTTGGTGTGTGTGCACGCACATAGACCCAAGTACAAAAGTCACTGGATTATCTCCAAGGTGGAGGCACACTCTTGCATGCTCAGTAGTGCTTTGCCGAAGCATCACAACCTAATGTCCACCTTCATAGCCAGTCTCGTGTACAGAGAGATAGTAAAGAAGGACCTAGAGGCCAAGCACATCATAGTGGTTATCGAGCAGAAATTCAAGTGCAAGATTAGCTACGTGAATGCATGGTGTGCGAAACAGAAGGCTTTACAAAGGAAGTTCGGTTCTTTTGAGTGGCTTACGACAACCTTCATTGTATACTCCAGTTGCTGCACGATAGGAACCAAAGCACATACATTGTTATGAAGGATAAGCCATCCAAAAAGCCACTAGGTTTCATGATTTTGCAGAGGGCCTTCTTAGCCCTTGGTGCTTGCATTGATGCTTTTAGGCACATGTTACTCGTGATCTCAGTCGACATGACATTTCTAAATGGGAGATACAAAGGGAAAATAATAAAAGCTATTGTTGTAGATGGCAATAATCAAATTCTGCCTTTGGCCATCGTATTCAACGAAAATGAGAATTTCAATAGCTGGTTGTGGTCCTTTTGACATCTAAAGGAGGGAGTAGCTGAGGCACGTCCTGATGTCTGTATAATCCATGATCACCACTCCGGGATGATGAAGGACATGAGAAAACTTCAGCAAGACCCCAAGGAACCATTCCCTTGGCCAGACATAAGGAACATATGGTGCATTCGCCATCTAGGGGCCAACTTCAAGCAGTTCCCGTAGTAACCGTTGATGACGCTATTCAAAAGGCTGGCTATATAGAATCAGCAACGTAAATTTGATGCACTATGGGAGATGTTGGAGAAGCACACTAAGAAGCACGTCATCAAGAGGAACAAGTGTCTGCCCATTCTTGGGGCAGCGCAACCCAAACGCCTCACACCATTGCCGAACCTTGACCCTCCCGGTGTGACACAAAGGACCTCGAGGAACATCAAGTGTTTCTCCCATTGGATTGAGGTCGAGCCATTGGAGAAGTGGTCCTTGTTGCATGACACAGACAGTGCGAGGTATGACATAATGATCACTAACCTTGTGGAGGTGTACAACTGGGTTCTAAGAGGCGTCCATTCTTAGCTCCTCATCACCATCGTGGAAGGCGTTCTGCAAGGTACAATCAGGTATTTCAGGGAAAGGTATGCAAATGTGGTACTTCATGCAGCCAACCCACATACACTGTACTGCTCGAAGATTATAGCATACATGCAGGCCAAGACCGAGAAAGGTCAGCCACACACATATTCGTGATGGGCAATACGGAGCATCATTTCGACATGTTCCTTTGGGACAGAGCCGGATTAGGGATGGCTCGCTCTCATGTCACCAACAAGATGTGCCTTAGAGATCATATGAATAAACCTAGATGCACATGCAATAAGCCAAAGCTCTTTTACAAGCCATGCTTTCATGTCCTTACCTGAATGCGGGACTATCAACATGGACCCATCGAACTTCATGTCAGAGTACATCATGAGGGAGAGGTTACTGTAGGCATGGTGTAGGGAGCTAAGAGGCTTCAGGGTTGTGGGTAACTTCACCACGTTGGATATTGCATAGAGGACTTGGATTCTAGATCTTGTGTAATATCCTGAACGTCATTCAGAGGGTTCAGTGAATTAGGGAAAAAGATAAAAATCAATATAGTTAAAGGAGTAATTTTTTCAAGGGTTTTAAAAATGGGGGAATTCATATTTTAAGGGAAATTTTAGGCCTTGGGCCTTCAACCCATGGCAGCTAGGCCCAAGAGGGGCCTGGCCGGCCACCCCTCCCACCCCCTAACCCTAGCCGACCCCCTCCCTCCCCTCTCCCATTCCCCTTCCCTTGCACCTCCTCTTCTCCTACTTGGCCAGTAGCAACAACCCCCCGACTCCATCTCCCTCCTCACTTGCAGTCCCTGCACCCTGTGCCATCTTTCCCTTTGTAGCCGAGGGAGAAGGAGGAAGGAGAGGCAAGGAGGAGGAAGAAAGGGGAGATTTGCAAGATTTATAGAGGTCCCCGTCATGGTCTCCAAGGGTGACAATCATTTGCAAGATTTATAGAGATTTTGGTAATAGATCGGTTTGTGCAGTCGATCGTATTCGGTGTTTTTGGGCCCCTTAGGAGCGAAATCTGTGAAATTTGATTTGTCTCCTAGAGAATTGTAGAGGACTTCAGTAGATTTATTTGAGGTATTCATTCATGTAAATCTGATGAGTATTTTTGGAAGATACGAATTTTACAATGATGTTGTTTGTTCTGTCTATCGAGTTTCAGTAGTTGGTATTAAATAATAGATTAAAAATAGAAGATGAACCAATCTAGAAATTTGAAAACCATGGACATTATAGGCAATTTCTTAAGGTTTCCAAATAATCTATTAACACAAATTTTAGATGGGTGGATTAAAAGTTATGAATTTTACAATACTACTACCAGCATCGGGTGGCTACTGGACCAGTCGTGGGAAAGTGATAATTGGACTAATTAATGCCAGAATTAAAATTTAGTGATAAATATAAAGTGATGAGAAATTTCCTGTAGATTTCAGTAATATCATTATTTAATATAGTTACCCTTATAGATTAAAAGCTTTAAAATTAACAAGTCTGCTATCTAGGGAATGACAGATCTGTCTTCTGGGTTAAAATCAGTGATTTAGATAGATTAATCTGAAAATTGTGCCAACTAAGAAAGTGTGAGGAATTTTGTGTAGATTCTGGAAATTGTATGGTTTGCAATTTTATGATGTGGGAATTGAGAGTTGTGATATTTTTAGTACCGAGACATCAAGGGGATTGTCCGGTAAAAGGAGAGAAAGTCGTGGTTTTAGAGAGCGTGTAGGAGTGCTGTCATTTATTTATGTTTTGTAGTGCTTTGGCTTGTATTGAGAGTAAATAACTTCTATAGGAGGAGTAACTTCGGGAGTGTTGTCATCTTCCAATCTTTCCGCCATCGCGATTAAGAGAAAGGTAAGTACATTATAGAATAGTTTTTGAGGGATTCAAATGGTGGTTGAATGATTATTTGTCTTGATTATTCTTATGATAATGTTTTATTTATATTGCTCTATGCTTATGATATGATGATGAAGATGAGAATTGTGGTAAGGTGATGAATACACCTTTTGTTTAAATGATGAAAATGAATTAAAGAGAAATTATGATTATTGCATTGCATGTTGAGTTATTCATGTTACATAGTGTGAGTTGAGACCCTATATAAAAAGGGATAGGGCAGCCCTATATGAAAAAGGATAGGTCCAGGCATGAGATAAAGAGTAGAATTGAGACCCTGTATAAAAAGGACTAGACAACCCTGTATAAAAAAGGACAGGGTGGGAGTCAGAATTGTGACCCTGTATCAAAAAGGACATGGTGACCCCGTATGAAAAAGGACAGGGCAAAGATGTGTCATCAACAGGTGAATACCTAGCTATATCGATATATGCAGAAGAGGAGTTGATTCATATGCATAAGGTTGCATGGCATTCAAGGTGACATGTGGTTTGAGATATCAAACTATGTGAATGGAAATTGATGAAAAAGAGCATGATGAATTAAATTGTGGTAACTAGATATTAATTATTAATAACCTGATACCTTGTTTAATATTCTGCTTTGTACTTGCTAAATCGTGAACTTACCCTTACTTATTTGTTGTTTATAGGTGAACATTGAAGGCGGCATGCGTGGGTGGTTGTAGCACATGGATAGTTGCACTTGATAGTTTTTCACCTCACTTATTAGTATATCATCTTTGGTTGTGATTAATTGAGCACCATTTATTGTAATAATTGGATATCATGTGGTTTCCCTCAGTTTCCTCTGATTATAATATTGCTAGATGATGTGTTTGATCTTATTTCTGATGCCTTTGGTATCCAATTGGTTCATATTAAGTTAATTTATGGTTTTTTTTATCTTGCTGAAATTTATAATTAGATTCTTGAGCAAAGAAGTTATTGATACCTAGGTGACGTTAATACTTGTTTATAGGTTTAAATTGGTAGCTAGAGTGGTTTTATGTGACATCTTGGGTTTGTGCTAAGCCGAGGTGTTACATCTTGACCTATTGAAGGGTGGGAAGAGCTATCGATAGAGTCATCGCATTAGGAACGATATGGATGAATGGGAAGCTGGAGCAGTAGGTAGACATTGTGGCCGCTGTGGCTAGAAAGACCACACTGCGGGAAGTTGCAAGACACCTGCTGACAAGTAGAAACATCGGCATGAAGTGTGTATACTGTACTAAGATTAGAAATGCTATTATGTTGTAACTTGTACTTCAGTCAATACTTTGCTTGTTGTATGTAGTGTAGAACTAATGGCAACATAATTGGAAATTTTAACTTCATTTACAGTGTCAATCCGTTGTCGTTACCTATCTGTGCAAAGTAGGATATGAGCTCGCTCTACAAAGCATGACGTGACCTCACTTTGCAAAGCAGGACATGACCACTCTCTATACAGCAGGACATGACTTCTCTCTGCAAAGCAGGACGTAATCACTCTCTACAAAGCAAGATGTGACCTCACTCTACAAAGCGGGACGTGACCACTTTCTACATAGTAGGATATGACTTCTCTCTGCAAAGGAGGACATGACCACTCTCTGCAAAACAGGACGTGACCTCGCTCTGCAAAGTAGGATATGACCACTCTCTACACAGCAGGACATAACTTCTCTCTACAAAGTAGGGTGTGACCTCGCTCTACAAAGCATGAAGAGACCACTCGACTGCCGCAAGCTTTCTCCTCGAAGGGCACAATGCACGGACGTGAAACACATCCATGCCTCATCACAATGGAGCCACTACAGTTGTGTCTGCTCCTGCTATAAATATAGTGCTGCTCAGCCAAGAACTCCTTACCAACAGCACTACATAGATAGCATGGACAAGGAGAACAAATGGAAGTACATCCGCAAGCTCTTGAAGGACTGAGAGGCTCCCCAGCAGACCATCGCTTACTACAGGGCGTATAGTCAGTGGCCATACACACACCACTCACCACCTCAACAGCCACCTCCGTAGCTCATCGATCTAAGGAGGCTGCCTCGTAGTACACCTAATGATTCCAGGTCTAGCCGCGCCGTCCTCCTATGCCCATTGAACACTCTCCAGAAGGCCCCTGATGGGTGTGGTGCCACCCCTTTGTTGGTGTCGGAACGCCTGCAAGTGCGTCAAATCAACTGATGAGTGGACCATTGGCAGCGCTATTGGTGCTGCCTAAACTACTATGTGGACTACCCCAACCACAAGTTTGACATGCCAATCCACAGGCAATTGGTAATGAAATTGCATTTCAGTGCACACCACTATTTTGCTTCCCGTTACGCCGTGTCTTTGTAACTTCAGCCAGTGGATCGATGAAAAAATCCACCCCCAAACATGTGGATGTTGTTGTCATAGAAGAGGTGGGCCAAGGAGGAGTGTGAGGGCCGTGAAAGGCACCTCACAGAGCTGTAGGCTAAGATGGAGGAGAACAAGAGACGGGAGAGGCTGCACGAGGAGCAGAAGCATGAGCATGCCAGTGACGGAAGGCCGAGAGGGTGCAGAAGAGGGCCATCACAGCGAAAGCTATGGCACAAGGTGAGGAGTACAATGCTGAGCTGGGCCGCAAGGGCAAATGGCCATGTTCTACACAGTAGTTCGACCTGCTTTGTCCATATATTCCATGTATTTCTAATTCTCTAAAGGCATGCGTGCACTGTCCTTTGTTCGTTAGCCTGCATGCTATATAATCCCCTTGTCAGATCAACTGTCGTGTTGTTATCGTTACATCATTTATCCGAAGTATGAATTCTCTGCTGCATCACAATATCACAAACGGACCAACCTACCTCAATCGTCCTCACAAAATTCTTCAGAAACTTATCGCACTACAACAACATATGATGATTGCAAAAATATTATTGCGAGTCCAATAGATTTCGTACTCTTGAGAATCTACGAAAATCACAAACAGACCAACCTACCTTATTTGCCCTTTTATCTCAAAAAAAATAACAACCTACAAATAAGATTTGCTAAATATATTACCTACAAAAATTACCCTTTATTCCTCTACAATTATTTCCATCGGATCGATAAAATAATATTTTTATTATTTTAAATCGCCCAACCAATACACGACTTGTCGAAGTGTCGCCCACCGGTTGTGCGACTAGCTCAAGTAGCTCAATCAGTGGGTGACTTGGATAGTTGGCACACAATCGTTGGGGGACTAGTCTAAGTCACTTAACGATGAAAGCGACATACGATCATTAGTGTAAAATAAAAAACGGAGATATATTACTATACTTGGAATAGAAAAGATTATTTAAAAAAATTCGTAAGCCCCTCCTTGGATGCCCCTATCCAAGATTTTGCCACCTAGCCACCAACAATCTCAAAGCACTCCAGCTCTATCTCTTCTCCTTCTCCTTGTCTTCTCCACGTCTCTCCCATCTCTGTCTTCCCCCACCTGGCTCGCTAGAGCTGCGCCATTGCCCGCTACGTGCCGCCAGAGCCTTGCCGCCCGCCTCGCCCCACCTGACCTCACTGCAACCATGCCGCGCGGTCCCACGCCGCGCATCCCCTTGACGGAGAATTTGCAGCAATTAAAACCATGCTCTGTTGAGATTGAGAAGAGATTGGTGTCGGCTAGATGGCAACATCAGGATAGAGGTCTGTGAGGAGGGGGCTCGGGGCCCCTCCCCTAGATAATTTTCCCCATTCGGGACACTACTAATTGGGCCAGTATAACGTTAATTGGTATGTATATAGGCCCGTAAATAAAATCAAACTGCAAGAGAAAACAAATGTCTTGTCTCAAAAGTAACTGGTAAACAGGGTTAAAACATAAGATAGGAATCCATTACCTAATTGGTCGTGGATGGATGGTTACTTGGGTTAATATTGATAGTCTTGGTTAAGCTAGCCAATAGGGTGCCACCCTTATGTGTTGCCGATCGACTTCCCTTGGCAGCATCAACAAAAGAGAAAAAAAAAAGCAAGGTACTTCAGAAATATTATATATAGAGTCGAAGAAAAATATTCATCTCTGGAAGGTAATATTTCTTTAGCCCTATTTTCCATTACTCGTTTCCTAGAACTAGAAGAACGGAGAATAATATATGTAGGAGTGCAATTCCGGAGAAGGGATCAAGTAATCCAAAATATTTATGCATACCTTAGAACAGATGTATGCTTCGATTACTCTTAGCCAAAATCCGAGGATTTTTCCAGCCAGTGTTGTCAGTGGAATGTGTCGCTTATGCACATGCTTATAGCTAGAAATAGTTCTAACGTACTCTTCTTCTCTTATAGGAGCAGAAGAGTAAAGAGGCAATCTTTCTAATTCTATCGCTTTATTGAGCTAACATTGATCCTTCTAGTAGCAACGGCATCTGTTGAAAGAGTTTTTTCGGCAATGAATATTATCAAGACAGATTTGTGCAATAGAGTAGCAGATAAGTGGTTCAGTGACTTGATGATATGCTACACTGAGCGAGAGATTTTTAGAAACATTGATGATGATAGAATTAGAAAACGCTTAGTATGAAATCTCGTAGAATACTATTGTCTCGTACTTGCACTACTACTACTCAATTCTAGTTACTGGTATGTTTCATCCTTTCTTCAATCTTTATAACTATTCACAAATACAATTCCTGATTTCATCACTAAGTTTGTTAATTTTGGTGTACAGATAACTGCTTACATATATTTATAGACATTGGAAGGCACATTATCTATTACCGAGGTATAATCTTTGTTGTATTTTGTATTTTTACTATATCCCTATTCTAATTATATGTAATTTTAGATTGCAAAATATAGTTCGCTTTATGTTTAGTGTATTTATCTTTTATATATTATGTCCTGCTAGCCCCCCTAAAATTTAGCTCTGGGTCCACCACTGCACGACACCAAAGATGGCATGACAATTGAAGTAAAAAAAGAGAATTTTTATAGTATATTTTACTAATAGTAAGAGAATAATAGTAGAAATTAAATCCGATCATTAATTTGTAAAGGCATAAAACGTAAGAAGCGACTAATGAGGATGCTGCCCACCAGAAGTTGCGTTGTGGTCTTCTTTCTGGTTTTTTCAACGAGCGGAGCGAGCCAGCGATGTTCTCGGCGACATGGCTGACCGGGATGAGGATCATGACATGCATGGCGAGGAGGAGGGTTTGGAGGACTTTGAAGATCGCGATCTGGAGGTTGAAGAGGAGGAGATTGAGCCGGTCGAGGTGGATGGATCTGGATGAAGCGAAGAAGGAGGTGACTTCCCAATGGTCGGGGCTGGCGCGCTATGGCTTCACAAAGGGGATGCCCTCACTGTGGTGTTGCCCCTTACGATGGGAAGATTCGCCCGTCTGAAGTGAAATTGAACATGATCCCGCTTTGGTTGCGTATCTATGATCTTCCGGCAATGTTGACGACGGAGAGTACGGGGAGAATTCTTGGCAACAGGTTCGGTAAGGTGCTGGAGGTAGATGTAGGGGTGGAAAACGGTAACGGATAATTCGTTTTATCCGATATTCGTATCCGAGAAAACACAAATGTGGTAAGCAAAAATCCGTATTCGAAAATATTCGTATTCGTATCCGAGAATATTCGTATCCGTATTTGAGAGTATTCGTATTCGCATTCGTATTCGAGAATATTCGTATCCGTATTCGTATTCGAGACTATTCGATTCGTATTCGATCCGTTTCTAGAACCTATGAAAAATTCGTACAAATTTTGTGATTCAAAATTTGAATTTAGGCGGTTTAAAATCGGTAACCGGTCAAAAACGGGTGAAAAATCGGTAAAACCGCTAGGAATCCGTTTTATCCGATATTCGTATCCGAGAAAATCCGTATTCGAAAATATCCGTATTCGTATTCGAGAATATTCGTATCCGTATTTGAGAATATTCGAATTCGTATCCGTATTCGTTTGAAAAATATGGATTCGTATTCGTATTTGAGACTATTCGACCGTATCCGATCCGTTTCCACCCCTAGGTAGATGTGGAAGATGTTGCCTAGACGAATCAAAACTTACACTAACTGCACCACGACTTATTGATTCAGCCGTTACTCGGACGTCTAGTAATGACTCACGACCACGACTGTTACGACAACAGTGTTGAATATATAAGCACATGTAGGTTCAATTTATTCCATAAATTAATCATGACATCATGCACACACAATAACAGAACCATCACAGGCATAAAAGATCTAGACATGTAAACCAGGAAACTGTACATGAACAGATCTAATACGGAGAACATTACTGTTACGTACCGATGGTTCTGTTCTGATCGGTTTGCCGATGTAGACGCCGCAGGCACGGTGAGGATGACACGAAGTCGATGACGATTCGCCGAAGCCGAACGACGAGGAAGACGAGCCAGAGCTACAGCGAGCAGTCGCGCAGAGCGCTTCCCAAAAACCTTATTCGCCCTCTCCCGGTGCAGGACTTCGAAGGCGACGGTTCCGGAGACCTGCTCTCCCGAACGACAGTGCACGCCGGCGGACGGGACGGAGTAGACTACGTGGGACGGCGCAGCACAATGGATGGAGGAGGCAAAACCCTAGATTGATTTTCGCATGTTCTGTATGAAGGCGGCGGCTCCATATTTATAGAAGACCAGGACGCGTGATCAAGACGCCTGCACGTTCTCCATAACTCGTAACCGAACCGGATTAGCAACCGTAACCGATCCGGATTCACCGCCACTCAAAACAGCAAAATAAAACTGCAAAAGGAAGCCGCGTCTGCGCAAGCACCTGGAGCGGATTTTGGCGGACCATTCACGCAGGTGCCGTGCGCCCGCGCCGCCCGCCCTGCCCTGCCCTGCCCTGCCCAGCCCAGCCCGGCCCAGCCCGGCCCGGCCCGGCCCGGCCCGGCGAGGCGAGGCGAGCGAGCGCGCGCGTGTTATCCTCTAGTTCTCTCCCACACATGCCTCAAGTGGCTAGGAGTGCACCATCCCTTTTAAGGTGGTCTTCCTCTCCTAGAACTAGCAATATGGTACTAAAGGTCACATGCATGCCTCCTTTGCATGAGTGGGCCTTTGAGATTTAATAGGAATTATTCTTATTATATGGGCTTGGCCCACATATAATCCAACAATCCCCCACCAGATCTCAAAGTCCCACAGAGATTTGCCTGAATTCCAATGTACTGTTTATATATCAGTATTTCGATGGAGACCGATTAAGGTTGAACATCCACCTAGAACTCCAAGCTACACTTACTCACAACTTGAACAATGGACTATGCCTTGAATTGCAAGTTTGGTGCAAGCAAGCTTCACTTAAAGACTTAACTGATACTAGGCCGCCAGTAGGCTACCCCTCGGTTGGAGCGTATAAGTCATACTCCTTGGTCTCTTCATGAGCTTAGTAGGAGATTACCCAAGATCTCCATAGACTGCGACTAACAGTCGGGCTCATATAGGTGTGTTCTTTCAAGAACGCTCTGCAGGATAGCGTCTTCGCTTCTAAAAGCCAATGGAACACATTAAGACCTTAGTCAACCTGCCTTGCAATTTCTGAGAGTATTGCATCTTCACATAGAGAGGGTTGAAATTACTCTCCTCCAGTTAACTAATGGCTTGTTTTTCCCAGATCCTAATTCACGGGATCTCCGATCACATAGGTTGGGTTACTACCATAGATAACTCACATGGGTCTCATACCCATCTCCTTCGATGCACTATCTATCACATTCCGTGATAGTCCCTTTGTAAAGGGATCTGCCAGGTTTTTATCTGTTTGGATGTAATCCAAGGTTATAACTCCGGAGTTTCTCAATTTCCTGACAGACTTCAATCGTCTCTTAACATGCCTAGACGATTTCATATTATCCTTAGAACTGTTCACTTTAGCGATAACGATTTGATTATCACAGTTCATAAGGATAGCTGGCACTGGCTTTTCCACCGTAGGTAGATCCATCAATAGATCTCGTAGCCATTCTGCCTCAACAATAGCAGTGTCTAGTGCCGCAAGCTCTGCTTCCATGGTTGACCTCGTCAAAATGGTCTGTTTGCAAGACCTCCATGAAACAGCACCACCACCAATAGTGAAAACATATCCACTAGTGGCTTTGATCTCATCAGCATCAGAGATCCAGTTGGAATCACTGTAACCCTCCAGCACAGACGGGTACCCAGTATAGTGAAGTCCAAAGTTCGAGGTACCTTTCAGATAGCGCAACACTCGCTCAAGCGCCTTCCAGTGATCATCTCCTGGGTTAGATGTAAACCGACTCAATTTGCTCACAGCAAAGGAGATGTCTGGCCTTGTTGCACTAGCTAGGTACATTAGTGAGCCAATTATCTGGGAGTATTCCAGCTGATTCCTAGCAATTTTCTTATTCTTACGAAGTAACACGCTAGGATCATAAGGTGTTGGAGAAGGCTTGCTGTCAGAAAAGCCAAAACGGCTCAAGACCTTTTCCACATAATGAGATTGCAAAAGTGTAATCCCATCCTCACCTCTAACCAATTTAATGTTTAGAATAACATCAGCCACTCCCAGATCTTTCATATCAAAGTTTTGAGACAAGTATGATTTGACCTCATTTATCACACTAATGTTTGTCCCAAAAATCAAGATGTCATCCACATACAAACATAGAATAACTCCCTCACCCCCACCATAACGATAGTATACACATTTATCTGCCTCATTGACAGCACAGCCTGCAGATGTCAGTGTTCTATCGAACTTCTCATGCCACTGCTTAGGGGCTTGTTTCAGACCATACAAAGATTTCAACAGTTTTAACACCTTGCCTTTTTGACCTTCTACTACAAATCCATCAGGCTGTTCCATGTAAATTTCCTCATCCAGCTCTCCGTTAAGAAAAGCTGTCTTAACGTCCATTTGATGAACGAGAAGACCATGTGAGGCAGCCAAAGCAAGTAGTACTCGAATTGTGGTCAGTCTAGCAACAGGTGAGTAAGTGTCAAAGAAATCTTCGCCTTCTTTCTGAGTATAGCCCTTGGCAACAAGCCGAGCCTTATATTTTTCAATAGTACCATCAGGCCTAAACTTCTTTTTGAACACCCACTTGCACCCTACAGGTTTGCACCCATAAGGTTTATCTGTCAGCTCCCAGGTTCCATTAGCGATAATGGAATCCATTTCACTACGGACAGCCTCCTTCCAGTAGTCTGCATCAGGGGATGCATACGCTTCTGAAATAGACTTGGGAGTGTCGTCCACAAGGTACACAGTGAAATCATCACCAAAGGATTTGAATATCCTTTGTCTCTTGCTCCTTCTAGGAGCTCCACTGTCATCCTCCTCATTGACAGGTTTATGTGTATGTTCAAAAGGTTCAGATGATGTGATTGAACTGGGAATTATTTCAGAAGGTTGACTAGTAGTGTTATGTGTATCCTTCATAGGAAAAATATTCTCAAAGAATGTTGCATCTCGAGACTCCATAATTGTACCAACATGCATGTCAGGTACCTCAGTTTTAACTATCAAAAATCTATAGGCAATACTATGATTAGCATATCCCAGAAAAACGCAGTCCACAGTTTTAGGTCCAAGCCTGCGTTTCTTAGTTATTGGCACATTAACTTTCGCCAAGCACCCCCATGTACGCAAGTAAGAAAGTGATGGTTTTCTCCCAATCCATACCTCGTATGGTGTTTTGTCCTTATTTCTGTTAGGAACTCTATTTAATACGTGATTAGACGTTAGCAAAGCCTCCCCCCACCATGCCTTAGGTAATCCCGCAGTATCTAACATGGCATTCACCAAGTCAGTCAACGTGCGGTTTTTCCTTTCGGCAATCCCATTTGACTCGGGGGAATAAGGAGGCGTCCTCTCATGTATAATGCCATGTTCCTCACAAAATAAGTCAAATTCGTTTGAGAAATACTCTCCACCACGATCTGACCTAAGTCTTTTTATCTTTCTATTTAACTGGTTTTCAACTTCTGCCTTATAAATTTTAAAATAGTCTAAAGCCTCATCTTTCGTTTTTAATAAATACACATAACAGAACCTAGTTGCATCATCAATCAATGTCATGAAATATCGTTTTCCACCCTTCGTCAACACGCCATTCATCTCAGAAAGATCTGAATGCAGGAGTTCTAATGGTGCCAAGTTTCTCTCCTCGGCAGCCTTGTGAGGCTTACGAGGTTGCTTTGATTGCACACAGCTATGGCATTTAGAACCTTTGGTGATGGAAACGTTTGGAATTAAATTCATACTGGAAAGCCGAGACATCAAACCAAAATTAATATGACATAGACGTGAGTGCCAAACATTAGCCTCATCATCCACACTGCCACAAATATGGTTTACAGTCTTATTGCAGAAATCTGATAGGGAAAAGCGGAACAAGCCTCCGCACTCATAGCCTTTACCAATAAAATGTCCATGTTTAGACACGACTACTTTATTAGACTCAAATACCAACTTAAGCCCGTCTCTACATAAACGGGAGCCACTAACGAGATTCTTGTCTATAGAAGGGACATGCTGCACGTTCTTCAGCTGCACGATCTTTCCCGAAGTAAACTTCAGATCTACCGTGCCAACACCATGAACAGTAGCATGTGACCCATTCCCCATTAGGACGGAGGAATCTCGGGCGACCTGATAAGAAGAAAACAACGAAATATCAGCACATACATGTACATTAGCTCCTGTATCAATCCACCAATTGGTAGATTGACTAACTGAAAGAACAGTAGGTAAATTACCATACCCAGTCCCATCTCCAGTCTTGCCAGTGGTCACGTTGACAGACTTAGAAGTCTGTCCTGCAGGTGCCTTCTTTCCTTTGCGTTGTGGGCACTTCTTGGCCATGTGGCCAGGCTCACCGCACACAAAGCAAGTTCTATCATCCTGATTGTTGTTGTTCTTCTTCTTCTTGAAGTTGGTTGTCTGTTGGGGTTTAACAAATTTCCCTTTGTTCTTGTTTGAGGGTTTTGTACCACATTGGCACTAGACTGCCCTCCATCACCCTTAGACACAGCGTCCTTTTCCCGAGCTTTCTCCTCAATTTCAAGAGACCCAATCAGATTCTCAACAGAGTACTCTTGTCTCTTGTGTTTGAGTGCTGTTCCGAAATTCCTCCATGAAGAAGGTAATTTCGCAATAATACATCCAGCCACAAACTTGTCGGGTAAGGCACACTTCAGGAGTTCGAGTTCCTTGGCAATGGCCTGTATCTCATGAGCCTGATCTACTACAGAACGGTTATCAACCATCTTGTAGTCATGAAATTGCTCCATGACATACATGTCATTGCTGGCATCAGTAGCACCGTATTTGGAATTCAGTGCATCCCATAACTCCTTCGCGTCTGTCATGTGCATATACACCTCGCACAGACGGTCAGCAAGAACACTAAGAATGCATCCAACAAAGAGAGTAGTGGCAGTCTCGAATTCTTTCTGCTTTTCAGCATCAAGAACACCTTCAGGCTTGCCATTACTAACCCAGAATACATTCATAGCAGTAAGCCATAGAGTGACCCTGATCTGCCATCTCTTAAAGTGCACACCGGAGAATTTATCCGGCCTCAGTGCATCGGCAAATCCAGCCATAGTAAAACCACAGTGCCTACAATAAGGTTTTTGGATTGTTGAATATATAAGCACATGTAGGTTCAATTTATTCCATAAATTAATCATGACATCATGCATGCACAATAACAGAACCATCACAGGCATAAAAGATCTAGACATGTAAACCAGGAAACTGTACATGAACAGATCTAATACGGAGAACATTACTGTTACGTACCGATGGTTCTGTTCTGATCGGTTTGCCGATGTAGACGCCGCAGGCACGGTGAGGATGACACGAAGTCGATGACGATTCGCCGAAGCCGAACGACGAGGAAGACGAGCCAGAGCTACAGCGAGCAGTCACGCAGAGCGCTTCCCAAAAACCTTATTCGCCCTCTCCCGGTGCAGGACTTCGAAGGCGACGGTTCCGGAGACCTGCTCTCCCGAACGACAGTGCACGCCGGTGGACGGGACGGAGTAGACTACGTGGGACGGCGCAGCACAATGGATGGAGGAGGCAAAACCCTAGATTGGTTTTCGCATGTTCTGTATGAAGGCGGCGGCTCCGTATTTATAGAAGACCAGGACGCGTGATCAAGACGCCTGCACGTTCTCCATAACTCGTAACCGAACCGGATTAGCAACCGTAACCGATCCGGATTCACCGCCACTCAAAACAGCAAAATAAAACTGCAAAAGGAAGCCGCGTCTGCGCAAGCACCTGGAGCGGATTTTGGCGGACCATTCACGCAGGTGCCGTGTGCCCGCGCCGCCCGCCCCGCCCTGCCCTGCCCTGCCCTGCCCTGCCCGGCCCGGCCCGGCCCGGCCCGGCGAGGCGAGGCGAGCGAGCGCGCGCGTGTTATCCTCTAGTTCTCTCCCACACATGCCTCAAGTGGCTAGGAGTGCACCATCCCTTTTAAGGTGGTCTTCCTCTCCTAGAACTAGCAATATGGTATTAAAGGTCACATGCATGCCTCCTTTGCATGAGTGGGCCTTTGAGATTTAATAGGAATTATTCTTATTATATAGGCTTGGCCCACATATAATCCAACAAGACAACAGTATATTTGACCACGACTGCTACTCGACTTATGAGTACTTCGACCATGGCTTCTGGACCACGGTATCTTCAACCACGATCAACCATGTTGTCTTCGACCACGGCTGCTACAATAACAGTGCCTTCGACCACGTCTGCTACTCGACTTACGAGTACTTCAACCATGGCTTCTGGATCATTGTATCTTCGACCATGATCGACCATGTTGTCTTCGACCACAGCTTTTTGATCACGGATTCCTTGATGGGGTACTATAGCTACGATAGCCGACCTACGACTGTTATAGCTACGACCACTGTAGTTACGACCACTATAGCTACAACCACTGCATCTACGATCACTGCAGTTACGATCACTGCGCAGATCACTCACGACTGCAACTACTAAGTACTCGACACACAAGTACTTGACTCTGGTTACCTAGTACTCAATACACGACTGCCTAGTACTCGACACACGAATACTCTATTCCGGAGTCTCCGACTGCTCTTCGACTCAGGAATCTTCGACTACACAGTACTCGACACACCAGTACTCTACTCATGACTACCCAGTACTCGAGCACCGACCACACAGTACTCGAGCACCAACAATACAATACTCGAACACCAACTACACACGACTCGAACATGATACTCGACACACGAGTACCCAATACTCGACATACAAGTACATGACATACGACTATAAAGTATTTGACAATAAGATTAGTTTCAACAGAAGCTAAAAAGAAGACTTGTGCGGAAAATTTTCAAGTTCGTGTGGAGTGGCCGGTGGAGAAAGCCCTGGTTCGTATACTTGCAGCGAAGGCTAATCGGGAGTACTCGAAGGAATTCAAGAAACACCCAGGGATCCGTTTTGGCACAGATCTCCGGGCGTCTTCTTTTAAGAATTATGAGCATAGGAGGTGGGCTGTACATGCAACGGCTGCTCAATCGGTGGCCAGGAAGTTGAGGTATGAAGAGCCGGTGAGGAGTCATGCAATTTGACGACGGTGTTGAAAGTCAAGGCTCTAAAGAATATAACGAGCGTAATCAGTAAAATGGAATCAATGATGATGCAGATGGACTTGCAGCAGCAGTAGATGCTCAGCTCAATGTGCCCAATGTGGTCGGCCAGGACCCGAGGGAGAATGACAGTACCAGGCAAGCTGAGTCTACTGAAGCAATGGGAAGCGAACGCAAGTGCCCAGAAGCGGGGGTGGGGAGTTCACTGTAGTGCGTCCGACAACAGTGTCGAAGCCAAAAACAAAATCGAGGATGGGCTAGGGTGCTAGACTAGATTGTCACAAATACAATATTTTACTTTTGTTCAATTCAAATTCATTTATGAATACAAGAGAAACAAAGCCAAAAAGAGAGAAATACAATAAAAACACCTCTAATAGAAAGTGTATCCCAAAAATATATAAATATGCTTCTGATGAGTAGAATTTGTCATCTGCATATCAAAAATAGCAAAATTAGTGATACAATAACTACTTATAAATGATCGTGAACATTGAATAAAAACTTAACATACCACTAGCACGCAAGATTAAATCACGACGCAAAGTTTGTTTATCTATTATAGCAAATCTATCAATAAAATGTGACACATCAATTCTAATCGGAAAACATAAATCATAATTTTGATTTCGATCTCTAGCAATTCAAGTTGGTCACTAACAATGATACAGCACATACATATAATCTCTAACTCAATATAAACAATACAGAAGAACTAATCAAGTAATCAACTAGAAGATAAGGAATTTACCAATTATCAGTCAGTTTACCCTCTCCCTCTCTGGTCTCCAAGAGGCAGCCAACTAGCCAAGACCGAAGTGAAGACTCGAGTCTCAGTCCAACCAAAGTACCAAACCAATTCCCAAATGGACCAAATCCCACCGACCGATGGCACTCGCACTCCCATTTCCCCAAACCCAAGTCCCCAGCCAACAGGCAGCAGCTTCCCGCCTCCCCCTCTGGGCTCCAGCGGTCCAGCCTCCGCCCCTCGGCCTCCCCTCAGCGGCTCACCGGCTCAGGAGCTCACGCTTAGTAGCCTCCCCTCAGCAACTCCCCCTCCAGCAATCCAGCCTCGGCCGCCACCCGCTTGGACTCCCGCTTGGCTGCTTCCCAGATCTGCTTAGCGCAACGGCACCGAAAGCCACAAAGTGCCGCTGGCCCACTGTATCTGCTCTCCACAGGCCATCGGGCATCGTGCGCCACGCAGCCAATGCCGCCAGCACTAGCACCCCTCCTCTTGTCTATGTGCTCTGTGGATGTGGTCACTGTCTCCGATATGTGAATGTGTGCGTGGCATGGTGGCTGCGGTGGACTACCCTACCTGGGGTGGCCGTGGTGGACTGCCCTACCTAGGCCGACCTAGGTTGGGGGTTGATATTTTGGGGCGGGCCGCAGGGTGGGCAAAAGCCTAACAAAGCTCACCCGATGGCTCTACCCCAGTCCGACAAGGTTATTTTGGTGCATGGTTCAAGCACTGTTTTTATTTTTCGAGTTCGACGAGCACAACACCGACAGCGTCGAGACCCTCCTCCAGTTCACGATTCAACTCTCTTGAGGTGCTCCCAAATAGACCATTCCAAGAGTTTGTCCTTTACAATTATACCCTCTCGAGATTCTACTAGTACTCCTAGTAGTAGTATAAATAAATACTAACTAATCTGGTCTATTTGATAAAAAAGAATGGATAGTTTATATTTACTTTTGGGTACCGTAAAAGAGCCCAAAAAAAGGATGGCATGGCAAGTAAGGATTATGTTTTGAAAATAAGTTATGTTGGGCTTAGTTCTTAAAATATTGTTAAAAATGTTGATTAGTAAAAAATTGTTCAGTCCGTTGCACCCTTATTTTCCTAAAAGCACTTAAAAGTAGTATATAATCTGTTTAGTCATAAATATATAGACTAGATTAATTAAAATTTAGTTATACTATCACCGGCAGTACTAGCAGTACAATCCCAAGAGGGATATAATTGTAAAGGAAACGTGAGACGTAAAAGTAATTCCTACAAGCGCTGCGATAGTGCACATACGAGAGCCGGCAGCGGCGGTGTAGCGGAATGGATGAAAGGCGATGGCCCATTAACGTACACTGACGAGGTGGGATAGGTATATATACAGCACAACTAAATGTACATAGATGAAAAAATAATTGGCTCTTTCCCATGCACTAACTGGAGGTGACAACTTATGGTATGCAGATAGTTGTAGTTGTATTGATGCCCATGCATGTAACACAGCATGTCCCTAACACATAGTCAGTAGAGTGGATTTCATTAACAAGGGTCTAGCGATCATCTTGATCCTCTTGATTAATTATTCAACAAGTCCATTCTGAGTATAAACTTGCAGGACTAAATGTTCTATCAATATGCCTATGGTCATGCAATGTCATTAAATGCTTTTGAGATAAACTCTCCAACATTATCCATTGTTATGGATTGGATCCTATGATCTAGAAACTTTGCCCTTAGTGTAATAATCTATGAAATTAGCTTAGTAATGGCATAATTTCTAGTGGATAATAGACATATATGAGTCCATCGAGTGAATGTGTTTATTAGTACCATAAAGTGCCTAAATAGCCTAGACATGAGCTCTATAGGTCCGCATATATCCCCTGAATCCACTTAAGGAAATCAGGCAATTCATCCTTGATCTTATGATATGAGGGTTTTGTAATCAACTTGCCTTTTGCATAGGCATCACACAAAGCGTGAAAGATCAAGGATATCTTTGGACTTCAATTTGTTGCCAACAGAATGTTGTAATATCCTGCTCATCATATTATTTCCAAGATGACCCAAACATTCATGCCACTTTATAAATATATCAGGGCCATTAACCTGGACGCTCATCGTAACATATTCTTTATCACATTTAATAAAACATGTAGTACAATGTAGATGACAAAGTAGGGAGTTTCTCTACAATTTCTTTCTAATATCCTTCTTTCTTAGTGATGAGAATGTACTCAGAACTATTCTATTCCTCTAGTTTCATGTGGAAAACATCGTTTCAAATATCTTTGAAACTTTGTAGAGTTTTAGTTGAGTTTGAGAACAATAATGCATTCTCAACAATTATTCTTATTCCCATCAGTAAGACACCATGGCTCTTTCGGTCCCTTTAATATTACAACAGTTGTCAGCTATGATCATAATATCGTCAGTCTTAGAACTGAAGGTCTGGACATACTTTATATCCCTTAGGATAATGTTTGTGGTACAACTACCCACAAGACAGATTTCATATTTCCGCTCCATTGTACGTTAACTATAAATAGACGACGCATACGCAAAGGTGTATGACCATTGCCTAGACGTTAGCAGGCACAGCGCGTGCGTGGAGGCCCATGGCCAATCTACCTGTCAACAATGGTCAATGAAGGTATGCAAAGGCATACTCGAAACTGATCTAGGGCATAGCCCGTGGCACAAGCGCTCGACCAATCGGCCCAGTTAGCTAGTGGCATGTACGTGATGGCGTACGGCCAGACGGCTTGGGGAAGGCACGGTCCGTGCGCATGCGAAGGTGTGCTCCTGGCCGAGCAGCAGGATGGCAACAATGAATAGTAGAATAAAACTAATCTACTAAGTAAAAACATTGCCGCTAGAATTGAAAGCTTAGATCAAAGCAACGTACTAGAAAGTCATAGCTTAAAGTGTTGTCGTGTTGATAATGTGTTGCATATTCATGATCGCGTTGCCGATGAACAAAGCTCTCAATTGACAAACAAGAATTAAAAGTGGACGAGAACATAAGATGTCATCCCAGCTTTCTCTCTTTATTAATCTTTCTGTCCATAGCCTTATATGTACAATGTGAGCCCCTAACTCCCTTTGTATAGGCGGAAGAGGTCTTCTTACATAGGCAGAGGGTATCCCCTTCATATTTTGATAAGAAATATAGGACTAAACTAGCTAATGGATCTTCGTTTAGTTAAAGTGTCCACACATAATCGGACCTCGGAACGTGCCAATGTACAACATATCTATCACTCTTATAATTACTTGAAAATTCCTACATGCTTTCTATTTATGTATTCCAAACACTTATTCAGATAAATTTCCTTTGCATTTTCGTTCTTTTTTTCTATTCCTGTGCTTTCTATTCACCTTTCCGAGAAAAGGCCCTAGTGGTACTATCATCGCTAGGACCAGTCCAAATGAGATCCTCTGATGTAACTCCTCGTCACTAACGTGTGGGGCCACACGGCAAGGGGGCCTACGCGCAGTGACCCAACGTCGGACCAGTCAGTGTGAGAGTTTTCCGGCTTAGCCCAGCCCGAAAAGGAGGCAACGACAGGTGTGCGCGTGTGAAAGGAGAAAGTCGGTCCGTCCAAGAAGGCGACGGAATCCGATCCTTCTCCGTCCACTGATAGATGGAGGTCACCGCCGGCGCCGGCGGCGACGCCGACGCGATTTCCACGAGGGGAGCGGGAGCCGGGCGGTGGGCGGTGGGCGCGGTCTGCGGGGGGCTGGTGTACTACCACTGCGCGGTGCGGCGGGCGAGCGTGGTGTCCCTCGCCGCCGACGTGCTCCTCGTCCTCCTCTGCTCCCTCTCAATCCTCGGCCTCCTGTTCCGCCACCTCCACATCTCGTGAGCGCCCTTCTTTCACCCACAGCTAGCATTGCAGCGATGTCGTGTTCTTGGGTTGCTGGGTTCCTTTTGATGTTTCTTGGTGGTTATGATGCTTATGGTCTGATGTCCGTCCAGGATTCTTGATTTCTTGGCTCATAGTAGTAGGCTACTAGAAAATGACGTTGGCAGTAGTTGCTGATGGCTCGAACCTGGTGATGATATCAGTTTGGTAAAGAAGGCGCAACTTTAGATTATGCTTAGGTGTATCCTTGATACTTGATATAGGGATTAAGAACTGGCTAAGACTCGGAATTAAGGCATTTTCAATTGCAAAGGCAGAGGGGAAAATGAATGGGGAACTAAAGAGGAGTGATTCAACACTAGATCCCCAATTTTAGGATTTTTGGAAAAAGGTTATTAGTATAAACTAGGCCATACAAGTGTACAATGCTAGCAAGCTATTTGCTTTTTGTTGGAAATCGACTGAAATGTTTCATTTCCCTTTTTGCGTGGTAGGTTCAGTAGTAAGAACTGACTTTTGTTGTGTAGAAATCAACTTGAAATGCCTGGAGTAAAGAAGAGTCAACATAAAAGACTTGAAAAAAAACCCTAAAGAGCATGAGTTATATGCTAGTGTTAGCTTATTGCGTCATCGTGCCCTGCCAAGAGAATAACCCATTCCCGCGTTTGGAAATACTTCTGCTCCACTTCTCTAGGATTGTACATAAATTGCTTCCAGTAAATTTGGCCATACAAGTATACAATACTAGCAACCGATTTGATTCTTTAAGGACACTGATTCCAAATGTGTTATTTCCCTTTTTGTGTGGTTAGTTCTATAGCAGCAACTGACTTTTTGTGCAGAGATCAACTTCAAATACCTTAAGAGTGAACAAGACACAAAGTGTCAAACTAAAAGACATGAACACAAACTAAGCGATCATGAATTATACACTGTCTTTAGCTGGCTTGTGTTATCATACCCTGGCAATAAAATAACCTATTTCTCAGTTTGGAAATACATCTTCACCACTTCTGTATGATTGTAGATAAACTGCTTCCGGTAAATTTGATTATACTTACTGGGTTGAATAGAATGTCTTGCCATTTTTCCAAATGGTATAAATATGCTTATACCCATCATGTGCATGCTTTTGTCATATTTCCGAAGGTCAGTCCAAAAAGAATGTGGCAACTATCCATCACCACCACATCTGATTCACTTTACTGAGGTATTTTTGCCAACAGAAAAGTGCACTGAGCACTTCAAATTCACCATTGATATATTCCTGTCGAATTAATGCAGCGTAACTGGCTGCTGGTGCTTTCTCCCTGCCAGCACTACGAGAGCGAACCAATTTAATAGTTGTTTGTATCTAGCTTGCTTTTTGCCATCACTTACTAGATGGTCAAGTTCCATGCAAAATGTATCAAGTACTGTTGCAGCTAGCATTTTGTTCATGCTAGCAACACTGCAACACAGATAAGCAATCGATTTTGTTTTGAAAAAGAGTGTTGTGTATTATCGATGTTGGATGGTACGATGATGTTGGTTTGTTTAGGTAATAGGTTTGTTAGTTTGTACAATTTCTTTACCTGAATGGTGGCAATGATATTGATGAGTTAACAATGACTATTGCCATGCATTTTGGTTATGATTATGCTCACCTTTTTCTTAGAATCTACTTATGGTTGGTCATTCGATATGGAAGTTCCTGTGACACTGACTCATTTTTCTATGAAACGGTTTTGTATATAGGGTGCCTGTTGATCCTCTTGAATGGCAGATTTCTCAGGAGATGGCTAATAGTATAGTTGCATCATTGGCTAACACAATTGGAGCTGCTGAGTCTGTATTGAGGGTGGCTGCAACTGGACATGACAAGAAGCTCTTTTTCAAGGTATTTCTAGAAACTTCAACTTTCTTGTGATTTCTGTGTAACTTTGAGACAAAGAAATGTTTTTTTAATGAGTTTTGCTTTTGCATGTTATTAGCTCTTGCTTTTTAATGTCTTGTTAAGTTTTTCTTTGTGGAAATTACAACTTGGTTATCCTATGGAGCGTGGTAGTTGGTGAGTTCACATTGTCACACCCACTCTCTTGCATGCTTAAAGGAAAGGGAGACAAGCTTTCCCTTCTGTCACTTTAACGCAGCTTCGGTTGTTTGATTTGTCAGAAATACATTCTAGGATCATGTTTTAGAAAAAGAAATGTCAATACGATCCTATTTAATGCTAAAAGATTCGTACATAACTGCATATTGATTGGCTTACAGCGAACTACAACCTTGCAGGTGGTTTTTACTTTGTATTTTCTAGCAGCTTTGGGAAGGGTGGTGTCAGGCGCTGCGGTTGCTTATGCTGGTAATTGTACTATAAGTTTGTGTATGCTTGCTTTATATTTGTTGCGTAACACCTTTGGCACTATAATAAATTATGACTTGCTCGACATTTTGTTGCCATGACCAGCGTTCTGCATCTTCTGCCTCTACATGTTTGCGCAAAGCACCGATCTGTTTGATCAGCTCCCTTCTTGGGTTCCTGTAGGAAGAGATTCTCTAGGCGGTGCTCAGGATACAGCATGATCCCCACATGTACATTGAATGCTAGTTTATTTGTATGTGACCCTGCAGGCCAATAGCTTGAAGTACGGCATCTGTGGTTTTGTTCACTCACCTGTATGTATTGCAGCTTTACGCCTTTTCCTGATGTTCAGTAACCGTGGTATCACCTCTGTATATCATGATATGTTGACAGCATTTTTATGTGGTATCACCTCTGTATATCATGATATGTTGACAGCATTTTTATGTAACTGTGGTATCACCTCTGTATATCATGATTTGTTGACAGCATTTTCATTTTTATGTAATCACCTCCAGCATGTGTTCTTTTCAGCTGCGACTGGTGTTTTTTTCTGTTTCTAGAGCGAGTGCTTGTACAAACGGACCGATAAGTCCGTTTAAAAAAATATTGTTCTAATAAATCGTTTCGAAAATATAATGAAAAAAATTATAACTCGTTTGTTTGTTCGAGAAAAGTAAAAAAGAACGGGGCTTTGTCTATTCTTTGTGGACCTCACTAGTTTGATCGCGGGCTGTAACGCGATGAGAAAATTGATGATTTGCCATCTTCAAGAATGGGCTTCGCACTTTTGCCACTCTCAACGTTGGCTTCGCAAAAATGACATGTAGTACATTAATCCCTTGATTAGTATGCCATTTCATCCCTTTAATTCATTTTCTTTTTCTTTTTCTAATTTCAGGGACTGGAAAAGACCCTTCTACCCCTGGCTAATTTCTCACATAGATGCATGGAGAGATTTCGATCGAGAGCTGAAGCGGTTTGAGGCATGGAGGGACTCGCTGGAGACGGTTCCTACCATCAAGAAGCTGAGGTCATACGCTGACAGGATCAGGGCTTCAGAGCTTGAGAAGTGCCTGCAGAAGATCGGCGAGGACGTTCTGACCAAGAAAATGAGGAGATCCATCGAGGAGCTCAGCACCGGCATAGTGAACAAGCTTCTCCATGGCCCATTGCAGCACCTGAGATGCGACGGCAGCGACAGCCGCACCCTCGATGAAACGCTCGAGAACATGCACGCCCTCAACAGGATGTTCAGCCTCGACACCGAGAAGGCGATCATCGAGCAGAAGATCAAGGCAAAGGTGGAGAAAACCCAAAACTGATACCAAGAGAACAAATTTCTGCGTCTGTATCTACATATACTCCTGATCTGTCCCGACATTCTAATTCCAATTTTTTTTTTGAACCTTCGCTTGCTGAGCCCTCCTCGCTGAGATCGTCAACCGTGTCGTGAATTAGCGTCATGGCGGCCGCTGAATCTGTTTGAGATATAGCAGAACTTCTCTGCTCCATCTGCCTTTGTCATTACTGTGGCAAGAGCCCCATTTTTAAGCTGTACTATACACTATTTGGACCAAATAAACAGGAATCAGTCAATGTGTTACCTTGATGCCTTTGATGCATTATACTACTCTGTAAGCTTGTAGCACTTTGTACCGTTTTGTTAGCGCCTGTATTTAAACTGTTTAAGTATTAGCAATTCTGAAGTGTTCATCTGTTTCTGGAGATCAGTTGTCCGCAGTGTTCTTTTAAGCAATTTTGCACCGTTGATCGTTTCTCCAATCGAAGTCGTCGGGGAGGCTGTCGGTGGGCAGCACCAGCGCCTCGTGGGCTGACCCGGCGATCTCCCTCAGTAACGCGCGCCGCGACCTGACCGCGGGAGGGCGGCGGACGGAAGGGCACGCGACGCTTCAGCTCTCGATCGAAATCCCTCCATGCATCTATGTGAGAAATTAGCCAGGGGTAGAAGGATCTTTTCCAGTCCCTGGAATTAGAAAAAGAAAAAGAAAATAAATTAAAGGGATGAAATGGCATACTAATCAAGGGATTAATGTACTACATGGTATTTTTGCGAAACCAACGTTGAGAGTGACAAAAGTGCGAAGCCTATTCTTAAAGATGTCAAATCATCAATTTTCTCGTAACGCGATGGTGTGTTTTGGTTGTCCATTTGTCGTCGTTGTCTCCGTTCTCAAGTCGCAACAGCTAGGAACCATGACATTGTGTAGTCAGTGGTGCAAAGATTGAGGGCCCATTTGGATTGGAGGAATTTTGTTGGAAAAGTACAGGAGTTTACATTCCGTTGAAATGGCTACGATTTCACAGGAAAATCTACTCGGACCTCTTGTTTTTCTTTCCTTCGCGTAGGCCCGAGGCAGATCCACTCGTGCAGCTCGACTGGCGCCAGCGCAGCAAGCTCCGACGGTCGTTGCTACCAGTCCGAGACGTGAGATGGGGGCCACGACATCAATGGTCGTCGTGCCGCCGCCACCGCAGCAAGCCTCGATGGTCGCCGCCATCGCAGCCTCAAGCTTCGAGGAAGTGGGAGGAGGAAACGGCAGAGAGGAGATGAGGGAGGAGACGGCTGCGGGAAGGATGCGCTGGCACGACGGAGGAGTCGAGGACGGGATGGGAACATAGAGAGAGGTAGGTGTGATTGAGATCTGGATGAGAAAAGGGATGGTTTTTTTGATTGATGGTTTATAATTTATGATTTAAATATTTAAATTCTGTCTCTTTGTAGGAGGTGTTACGTATAGAAAAAATAGTCATACATAAATTTGACCGGTATAACTGAACTCAATATATTTTTTATTATAATCTTTCTATTAATTCTACCTTAAAAATACGTACCGTTTAAAAGCTAATTACTGTATACAGAACGAGCTTATCTTTAAACCGAACCGAACCCACCAACGAGGGACGGGAGGGGACTAGGGGTGGATATCGAGCCGGCTCGACTCGGGTCGTGAAGGCTCGTTAGGGAGGAGGCTCGGCTCGGCTTGTTGAAAAGCTCGAGTTCGGCTCGTTAGGTGGAATATGTAAATTGCATAATGCAATATAATTATGCAACCAGTCAACTCATATAACTGAGTTATCACTGACTACCATAAATATATATCTGTTGGTAAAAACAAAAAGAACCCTTAATCTACTGCCTACTATGCATAATCGAAACACTATTAAAACTGAACATATTCTGTTTTGACTTTTGAGTGTCTTTAACTTTTTTATGTTTCAAATTTGTTTTTCTAAATAATAACTTCTATGATTCTCTAGAGTGATAGTGAAACATATACAGTAGTAATCCTATGACTGAAAGTACATCAAAAAGGAAAGAGCATCTAACGTAGTAGGTTCATAACAAAGTAAGAAAAACTTGTCAAGAAAACTTTAATTCCAGTATGAACAAACATGGCATCTTATGGTTTCCTTTTCATAGGTGAAATTAATAGAGAAAAAAGAGTAACGTGTACTTTAATAATACCTTTCAGTGATAAAAGAGATGCAAAATTTAGCATGCATAGATACTACTACTGTCATATTGAGCTATTCACGTCGTGATGGGCCGAAGACGCTGCCGAGCTGGGCTGACTGAGCCTAGGGAGCAGCTTGCAAGCCGGCTCGGCTTGTTTATGTCATGAGTCGAGCTAGCTCACGAGTCTCGAGCTTTTTTGCCACCTCTAGAGGGGACACGGGGTGTAACAGGTGAAAATGGGATAAGAGCATCTCCAACAGTATAAGCTAGTTACTAGCTCTAAGACAACTTCTCCAATAGTACTAGCTTTTAGCACATAGCTCATAACATAAATAGCTTCACATGACACTCTCACATAATCTTGGAATGTGTGTATGAGACTAGCTCTTGATCAAGAGATAGCTTTTCTCTCTCTTCTATTAAAATATGAAATAATATGCTTAGGGCATCTCCAATGGTAATAGCTAGTACTAGCTATATAGTCAGCTGACGTGGAGGTGAGAGACAAAAGCAAAGACTATTTTATACTGTTGGACCCACATGCTCCTCTCTCATGTTCTTGGACTACGTGAAATAGATCAGCTATTTGCTCATCGCTAGTGACTACTCTCTCTCCTACTTTTTCCTTGCCACATCTAATCTAGCTAACTAAATAGCCAGCTGTTAGAGACGCCCTTAGAGTTAACTCATAAGTCACTATTGGAGATGCTCTAAGCGTCAAAAATTTGAAAGCATTGGTGCAGCCCTTTTACTAAGGCTCCATTCCAAATGGAATCGCATCCTCTGCCGTAGGCCCGTAGTGCAGCAAAGGCACCAACGGCATACCGTTTTAGGCTATTGGATCAAAATCCAACGATAGTAGTGACACCACACGATAAATTGAGGTACTTTTAACACCTCATGATAAATTCACAATTTCTCACCCAACTAGATGCCAGCCACTTATTCCTCTGATCAACTCGGCTTCAGCTTCTGGCTTCTGGCTTATTTTTCACTATTCATAAGTTTCGTCTTTTTCTGAACTTTTGGCTTTTTGTTGAGCTTTTTTGCCGGTTCTTTTTTTCCCCGTATTTGTTTGTATTATACGTAATGGGCTAATATATTTTTTTATTTTTAAATTTTTTTTAAATTTAATTATGCTAAATAAGCCTCTGTCAGTTACAGTGCTTTTTTCAGCCAGCTACAGTGTTTTCAGCCATAAACCACGAGCTTTTCAGCCGAACCGATCACCACCGTCCAACGGTAGAGAATCTCTTGAACGGCACATTACTGTGCTTCTCTGCCTTTCACGTGAAAATGCAGAGGATACAATCCCGTTCCAAATAGCTTCTAAAACATATTGATTTTTTAATTTCGTTTTTTTAGTTTTTTGGTTTTTTGGACTTTTGATTTTTTTCTTTATTCATTTACATTGTTCGTGATGATATAACTTTCTTTTATTTTTTTTAAATTTAATTACTCAGAAAAGGCTAACAGTCATTAAGTGTACTCTCAGCTACTACAGTGATTTTTCAGCCAGAAGCTACGTTGAGCACTAACTAAATATGCTAAAGACATTTGATTTATTGCAGCATGTAATCTTGGAAATATTGTAACAAACTTGACTTTGTTGTAGCCTTTTTGAGCATGCTCTTTAGGTTGCGGCTTATGGCTATGGTTTATGATTTTTAACTGTTCGTAAGAGAGAGTACAAAATAAGATAAACTCACGTGTGGTTTTGACTGATATAAATGAAGTTGTTGTAGTGTATACTACAATCTACTTACAGACCTGCCTTAAAAAGACACTCCGTTTGAAAGATAATTACTGTAAAAAATCGAAAAACAGCTTTTAGAAGCTAAAAAAGAAGAAATCTTTTATCTCCTTGCAATAATTGATAAAAGAGCTGCAACAAAATTTCCAAGTTTTCAACACCTACCCTATTTTCACCATATATGCTCTGAAGAGGATGAGGGACAAAAGGGGAACGAATAAACAAGTCCTCGTGTTTTTCTCTTATTTTTTCAACTTCACCTTTTCTAATTTAATTAGTTAACAACATGGTCCGATCTGTTAATGTCTTACGGATGGAAAAATATAGTGCCATTTAATCTAAACAAATGAGATTACAAATTCATGTATCCTTTCTACTCTTGTGTTCCAAACAAATATTTCCCGTAACTTTTCTCTATTTTTCAATTGTCCGTTTTGCACCTCAATTCCTTTCCTATTCTTGTGTTTTTTTTCAATCCCTATGTTTTCTATTCCTCCGTTCCATACATGCCCTGAATATTGATGATGTAGGTAAGGCATGGTAGGCTTTTAAAGGCAGGCTAGTTCCTGCTGTGCTGGTTTGATTGGGTTGTGCCATGGCATTTGGTGTTTGATGGTGTAGTTTTCTCTTTCAAACGTTATACAAATCTCGAAACAGATTAATAGGCTCAGTGTCAAACTAATGGCCAGTAATGTTTGGGTACATGAGCTACCTTGTCTCTATAGAAACAAGCAGCATCAAGCGTCCAGGCTGGGCATGATTTTACGGGTTTACTAAGATGTCTAATTTCTTACTAAACCTAAGTTGATGTTTTTTTTTGTCTTTGATTAGCTTTAAGATATGTTTCTGACTTCAGATTAATCATGGTTCAAAACATGACCTGTAATTAAGAAAGCATAAGCTTGCTTAGAAATAAACAGTCTTGTTTTTATAATTTATATCATAGTATACTAGTGTTACCATAATTAAAAGGATGATTCTATGTGTTGTTTCAATAGACCATTTTATTTAGAACACATTATATATAGCACACGCTCTAAGCTTTGAACCATTATCTCGGTGATAAACATTGTTCAAATATATGCACCTTAATCCGTAAAATTTTTGCTTTTTAGTTCAAAATTTGAAAGTTTTTTATATATGGACCCCTGGAGAAAAAATTTGCAAAAATAGACCCTTAGCACGGCGCCATCACAGTTAGCGCCTAGGGTACATATCACGGCGCCATATGCTTTGGCGCCGTGCATTGACACGTCGAAGCCAGGGTGGCACAGAACGGCGCCATGGACTGTGGCGCCGTGATATGTACCCTAGGCGCTAACTGTGATGGCGCCGTGCTTCGGGACTTAAGCCCGAGCGCGGCCCCCGGCCCCCCAGCTCCCCCTCACTCTGCTATGTTCAAACAGTAAACCGCCGCAGCCTCCCTTCTATTCCCCCTCCAAATCCTCTCAAATCCACCGATTTTTCTCACGATTTTGCTTCCAAATCGAACAAGTAAGGTGAACTCTCTCCCCTCTCTTGATTTTTTTGCAATAGATATGGATTATTTGAGGTACATTTCGTGGGGGAATATTTGAAACCCTAGATAAAATTAGTTCAATTTGGATCGGTTTTAGGTTAGATTTGCAATACAAATGCGTAATGTAAGAGTAGTATTGTGTATAGAATCGTTTTTAGGGTTTAATTTGAGTGAGATTGATGAATATTTAGAAATTTGAGTAAGATTGATGTCTACGCGGTGGTTTGATTTGAGTGAGATTGATGCCTTTACGAGTTCAAGACACATTAGTCGGATGATCGATTAAATGATTTACTAGGATCGATTAAATAATTATTTTTGAGAAATTTCCTAATCATATACAAGCTGACATGTATTTAACCAAGGGTAAATCTCTAATACTTTCATTTTGATTCCAATTTCATAATTCAATTTGATTCTTATTTTTATTTATAAATATGTTTTATAAATTTCTTATTTGAATATTTCTTAAACATTGAATGCTAAAATTTATCACAAGATGGCGAGATACCGGCTGCTAGACGAGTTCTACGAGAGGGAGCACCGCGGCAGGCTCACGGAAGACGGCCAGGTATGTGTGTGGTCGAAATGTACATGTGTTCAACTTGATGGTCACGCAGCTAACTTTTATAGCAATTTTCAGGACATACCCATACTTCGTCCTCGAACCCATGATGGGTTCCAGTTGATGAGCTACGACAACCGCTATACCCCACTGCTGCGCCGTGCTGGGCTTCACACGGTCGCTAACCTATTACGGCGGGGCATGCTGGTTTTCAACCCCGCAGCTTTGACCGCACTTGTCGACAGGTGCATTTTCTCTATCGGGTCTATTTGTTTTCGCTTCTATATTCTTACGTACGTAATTAATTCTTTTCTCCTTGTACTATTAACAGGTGGAGGCCAGAGACACACACGTTCCACTTCCCTGTGGGGAGATGACCGTCACGCTGCAGGACGTGGCGATGATACTTGGACTTCCCATAAGGGGATAGCCGGTGGTCGGCCCGGCGGTGTCTGAGGGCTGGAGGGCACGTGTGGAGGCCTTCCTGGGCACGCCATTGCCTCCTGTCCCAGATAATGCCAGGCGAGGCCGCGTCTCGGGGGTCCACCTTACATGGTTGCGGGCTACCTTTGGTGTATGCCCTGATGCCGCGGACGACGCCACGGTGACCTTCCACTGCCGCGCATGGGTCCTGCACATGTTCGGGGCAGTGCTGTTCCCGGACGCCACGGGGGATGCTGCTTCGTGGATGTACATCCACTGCCTCCAGGACTGGGGAGACGCTGGACAGTTCAGCTGGGGCTCGGCGGTCCTCGCGTTCCTCTACCGCCAGCTTTGTGAGGCCTGCAGACGCAAGGCGCCCACGTCGACGCTCGGTGGTTGCGTCTTCCTCCTGCAGGTGTGGTAATACATTTATTTTTCCTACAGTTCTTTGTTTTCGTACATGGCTAATCGTGTGTTTGCCCGTATGTTCGCTTGCTAGGTGTGGATGTGGACACGCATTCCAGTGGGGCGCCCTCGAGTGTTCCAGGCGCAGCCTTGGCATCCACAGGGTGTGGATGACCTCGGCCCCACTGTTGCGTACCTGTGGGATACAGTGTCAGTCCCGTTCGCGACTACTCAGCGGGCGTACGTGGATTTCAGCAACGAGTTTGACACCTTGTCTCCCACGATGGTAAGAAATTGGTACTGCATTTATTTTTCCTACAGTTCTTGGTTTTTGTACATGGCTAATCGTGTGTTTGCCTGTATGTTCGCTTACTAGGTGTCCTGGGAGCCTTACTCCGAGCCACAGGTTCTAACGCTACCGCTCAGCACCATGTGCCGCAGGGACTCCCATATTTGGAGGATGAGGTGTCCGCTGATCTGCTTCTACGCCGTGGAGATTCACCTCCCCCACAGAGTTGCGCGTCAGTTCGGCCTCGTGCAGTTCTTCCCCCCAGAGGGGATGTCGACTTCTGTTGACTTGCGCAAGTAAGTAACAATTTTTGTTTCATTTAAAATTCTTTTGGTTCATACTAACAATTATTGTTGACATCTGCTATATGTACAGGTTCGACAGGGTCCGTCAACGAAAGGTGACGGACTTCGCTCATTACCATCGAGACTACGTCCAGTGGTGGAGGAGGATGGAGGACAACTGCGAGCCGGACAGTACCCCCCACAGCAACGCCAGCTTCCGGGATTACTTGTCCTGGTACCACACTGCCACCCACTACAGGCTGAGGCAGCAGTGGACCGATGTCGACTACGCGGACCTCGCTTCGTCCGAGGACGAGGACACCGCGTACGACAGGCGTGCGAGGGAGGGCACAGTGGTCGAGGCCGCTCCGATTCTCGATCGAGTGGTACGGAATGCATGATATTTACACTTCTTTGGTTCAATACGTTTATCTTGCACTTACTTATGTTTCCTTATTTCTTTAGGGGACTTCTCTCCAAACCTCGGTGCGGGACATCGACGAGGCTCTCAACCATCCAGTTGGTAACCTGGACAGCGAGAGCCGCTTGAGGGACCTCCTGCAGGTACGAAGATAGTTTGTTAAGTTAGATCCATTCAGCATGTATACAATTGTGACATATCATTACTTGCAGAGACTTCAACGTCACCTTAGTCGGGCGGCAGGTCGGTGTGGTTGCCGCGCACGCTCAGACGTGATCGTACCGCCGGCCTCCCAGCGCTCGGGTGCCTCAGCCGCTGCAGCGTCGTCATCACACGTCGGCAGGCGCCAGTCCACGAGGAGCTCGTCACGCACTCTGACTTTTAGTCAAGGCGATGACGACGACGGCGAGGAGGAGGAGGAGGAGGCGGATCAGGGTGACGACGTCGAGGAGGAGCACAAGGACGAGGAGGCATCTACCCACGACGAGATTGGGATGTCGCAGATGCCTGACGCACCGTCTACTCAGGCTTCACAGCAGCCTCGTCGTTCGGCTCGTCCCCCGAGCACGTATACTCCAGGGAGTGATGCTCTAGCCAAGGGCAAGGGGAGGGCCAAGAGGCAGTGATGTTTTGAGACTTTTTATAGACATATGTGATATTTTCAGACGTATGTGATATTTGAGACTTTTGTATAGTTATGTGGTATTTTGAGACTTATTGATAGTTATACGATGTCGTTATGTTGTTATTTAGGTTTTCAGATGTTTCATGTGTGAATATATGTGTATGTCTGTATGTGCATATGTTTTACAGTTTGTTGTTTTGCTGTTTTTTTTTGTGAGGTGTAGCTAGCACGGCGCCAGGGTTTTTGGCGCCGAGATGTGTATATACGGCGCCAGGGTTTTTGGCGCCGAGATGTGTATATACGGCGCCAGGATTTTTGGCGCCGAGATGTTGAAAGATCAAGCTCCATTTAAGTTGGTTTTGGTGTTAATGACAAATGCCATTATGAGATTTTGATATAAATGACAAATACTTTTATAATGTTTTGGTGATAATGACAAATGCATATATGAGACTAATATGCTTGTTTAAGTTTATTTATGTTTAGTCTCATTTGGATAGAAAGGTGAAATCAAAGAGGTATGCATTCAAAATCACTTTCTCATATGCTAATGCATTCCTTAGATCCAAAATATAGATTAAACTCCTCAAATAGTTCAAATGAATATGTGCATATATTTTTCTTCATATAGACTTGTATGCACACATTTAGGGGGAGCTCTCTCTCTATGTTTTGGAGTTTTACTAGTATTGATCCATGTTTCCTTTTATACATACAATGGGATCAAACTAAGATGATGCATTCATTAAAAATCCGTTTTAAAAGCCAAATCTGTGCTCTGTCTGGAAGAGCGGTAGTACCGCTGATTTCAACGTCGGAACTACCATAGAGCGGAAGTTCCGCGCCCAGAATCGGTACTACCGGCGACCGGAAGCTCCGGATAGCGAGCGCAGCCTTTTTTCCAGAGAGCACCCTCCGGATGCATTTGAGTTTTCACGGGATCGGAAGTACCGGCGATTTGAACGCCGGAACTACCGCAGGTTGCGGTAGTACCGCAGTATAGAGCGGTACTTCCGGAGTCCGGAAGCTCCGGAGGTAGAGCGGAGCCTTTTTTCCAGAGAGCGCCAAGTTTGGTTCCGGCTCAAGCGGAACTACCGCGCCGACTTTGCGGAACTACCGGAAAGCGGTAGTACCGCAAGCTTCAACGGCGGTAGTACCGCACATTGAATTCAAATGATTTTATATTCAATTCATTATCTCATTATTTGTTGATATTGTCATCAATTACCAAAAGGGAAAGATTGAGAATCTAGTCCCTCCATTATGAGTTAATGGTGAGTTTTGGTAATTAATGATAATCGATTTGTGGACTAACATTTTCCATGAGTTGGATGAATAGGTTAGGTTCCACAAGTGAGGATAACTTGGGATGACTTCATGTGTTGAAGATCATCAAGTCAAGATTGAGAATAAGATAGCTTCATGAGTTGAAGGCTATCAAAGAAGAAGATGTGTCATGAGTTGATGCATGATGATCATGTGTTGATCAAGTCAAGGAAGACCATCAAGTGTTGATGGAGTTGATGAGAAGGATGCATCATGAGTTGATGCATATCGAGATGATGACCCAAGGCAAAGGTATGACTAGCTAAGGTTAAGGATGTGTTCCTAGTCTTTTACCGGTCTTGGTGTTTGGTTGAAAGACCGGATTGCTAGTATAGGTTGCCGTACTATTAAGAGGGGTCATGTCTAGTAGTTTGAGTCTCATCATGTGTTGATAGCTCAACCTCACTTGCTCTAGCTCATCTTGGCATGAGGCTTGCATTTGCGAATGTGTTTTGCAAATGGTTGAAGCTCATGTGGCAAATCCTTGTAACATGTGACTATACTTTGCAAATGTGTTTTGCTAAAGGTTGAAGTCCATGTACCTACTTCTTGTGACATGATCTAAGTTTGCAAATGTGTTTTGCAAAAGTTGGAGATCATGTATTATCCCTTGGCATGGTCTAAAATCGTTTAGTGCTATTCCCTTTGGACATAGACCATGAGAGTGACTCTTTTGGATCTCTTTTGATTTTTGCATTGATCTAATGTGTTTGAGATCATGAAAATAGATGGGTTGTGTAGCCCTCTAAATAAGCTTTCCATAGAGTCCAAGATCACTCAATTCCGACATCGGAGTCAAAAGTTATGACCGTTTTTGAGTGCTGTCTGTGCTGAAGCGGAAGTACCGCGCCGACTTCCCGGTACTACCGCAGAACGGTAGTACCGCATTTTATAACTGCGGTAGTACCGCAAATGGCTGACTAACGGCTATTTTTCTAGCCGTTATGATGGGGAGCGGTAGTACCGCACCTATAACGGCGGTAGTACCGTATAATCCTGTTTTTGACTCCAACGGCTAGTTTTGAGGTGTGGGTTATAAATACTCCCTTGTGGCCGGTTGGGGTAAGGTTCTAGGGACTCCATTTCACTCTTTTGAGCTAGTGTGAGGCTCTCCACTCAATTGTGCATGTGTTGCACTTTGTGAGAGAGGAGAGGTGATCTAGAGTGCATGTATTGCATCTAGAGAAGGACTTTGTGTCCGGATTGAGCTTGTGCATTCGTTGCACGTGGTGAGAGTCAAGTGAGGGACTTGGCTTGTTACTCTTGGAGTTTGCCGACTCCTAGACGCGCGTGGGAGACGTCGTGCCCGGTGATCTTCTCAAAGAAGCTTGTGAGAAGGCCCGGCGTGTGTGATGGTTGGAGCTCACCTACCCGGAGCGGGGAAAAGCTACCACTAGTGGATTTGAGGTAGAAGGCTTAATTCGTGGAGCCGGTCCAGTTCGTTTGGGCTAACCTCAACGTGGATTAGGGGAGACCGGCAAGTCTCCGAACACCACGGTAAAAAGTGATTGTGTCATTTGTGGTTTGCTTTCTTGTACTCTATTTACTTTCAAGCAATTTACATTCATAGACTCAATTTGATTGCTTGTAAACCTAGGATTGCAAACATTGACCTAGGATAGAATTGTTGGTGCACTTAGGTGAATTTGCTTGTCTTAGGCGCTATTTGACCTAAACCAAATTGATTTAAACTTCCGCATTGTATAATTGGTTTAGGCAAATAGAAAAGGTCTTGAATTGCTAATATTAATTTGAAGAAAATTTTTAGACCGCCTATTCACCCCCCTCTAGTCGGCCTCCTCGATCTTACAGATGTGATGTTTGGAGCCGTGGTGGCTAAGTTCCGAAGCACGGCGCTATCACAGTTAGCGCCTAGGGTACATATCACGGCGCCACAGTCCATGGCGCCGTTCTGTGCCACCCTGGCTCCGACGTGTCAATGCACGGCGCCAAAGCATATGGCGCCGTGATATGTACCCTAGACGCAAACTGTGATGGCGCCGTGCTAAGGGTCCATTTTTGCAAATCTTTTCTCCAGGGGTTCATATGTAAAAAACTTTCAAATTTTGGACTAAAAAGCAAAAATTTTACCCTTAATCCTGAGGTTACTACGAACCATTCTTCTTTCGTTGCCCATGGAAAAAACCGAAGAAAGTCACATGCATCTTGGAACGCATCCAGAAAAAACCGTTCCAAAACCAGACGCAAGCAGGTTCCAAAACCGAGAGCTGAAACGAAAGAAGAAGCCTCCCCTACAAAGCCTTGTTCCTATCGCCGTCCACAGCGCAAGCATAGTTCGCGGCGCACTCTACTCCTTCCTCCACCACCGCCACCTCGCCGCGCCAATGGAGGCCGCCGCCGTGTCCAGATCCGCCTGCCGCGCCGCGCTCCCCTCCCCGGCGCCCCTCCGTAGTCGCGTCGCCGCGTGCCCCCGCCGCGCGCCGCCGCTCTCTGCACCTGCGGCGGCCCCCGGGCGGCGCCTCGTTGTCCGCCGCGCCGCCGGTGACGGCAAGGTGGAGGCGGCGCAGGAGGCGCTCCCCATCGAGAAAAGTCGGCGCCTTTCTTCCTTCCCGTGACCCTTCTGCTGTCTTTATGTGGTGCAGGGTTGGGTTTCTGTAAGCGTTTGTTGTGATTCTTGGTGGTGTGCTTGCAGGGTTCCCTCCCTTCCCGAGCGTCATGGACATCAACCAGATCCGCGAGATCCTGCCCCACAGGTGAGCCACCGACGGATTGACTCGCTGCTGTTACTGCATAAATCTTGGCTTGCGTTATGTGTGTCATTATATATGCACTTAACTGAACTCGCTTGCAAGATGTTGGTACTGCGGTAATGCAGTCTGTATTACCCCTCGTAAAGTTGATCGAGAACAAAACACGCCTTAGTATTAAGTTCGGTGAGGGTGAGAGGCGTACATAGTGCCTCAGTGTTGCAATTCATGATAGGGGATGTGGTTCGTGTCGTTGTCATGCCCGTGCCATTGACCTGTTGAAAAAGAATAAAACTGAATGCACAGACAAAAGTTGGAATGAACATCACAGTCCTTTCTGTTGAAAAGAGTAGCACCACGGATCTTCGAATTAGTGATCTGCTAGGTTCATATCCATTCGCATTGAACTGACTTGGGGATTAAAGGACTGTTGTGCGAAATATGATAAATACAATCGGATGTTACCTCCCCTGCCATCACAAAAGGTAACATTCTCCAAAAAACAACTTTGACCACTAGTTTCTATTGTAGTGCATATTTAAAACCTAAAAAAGTATTATCATCACATTCTTCGAGACAAATATATTTATATAATTTTCATAAGGACAATTTATATACTTGGAAAGATTGTTGGCCAAAGTTATGATAGTTTAACTGCATGCATTCTAAGACATCACCTTTTTTTTTGTTGACCAGAGGAAGTAGCTTGCGTATCTTTATGCCTGACTATGTCAATATTAGTGCAAAATGGGATAAGCATTATATTGTTGTGAGCTTGCTACCCAAGAGAAAAGATGCTTGATCATGAGTATGCAATTGTTTGGCACTCTCTTTCTAACTTCCTGTGCATTTGGATGTGCATGTTAGGTTTCCATTCCTTTTGGTTGATAGAGTGATTGAGTACAAGCCAGGAGAATATGCAGTTGGGATCAAGAATGTCACAATAAACGATAACTTCTTCCCTGGGCATTTTCCAGAGCGACCCATAATGCCTGGTGTTCTCATGGTTGAGGTATGCACTAATTCACTGTACTGCCATCCCTGTATAGTCTAATCATCTTGTTTAATGTCTGGATCTTACTGTTTCTTAAGGAGTAATTAAATTGTCTTTGCATCATCCATAGAGATGTCAGTCTATTTGTGGTCCAACGAAGGATAGTTGCAACATTTAGTTCTGCAATTTAGTTCACCATGACCTCATTCTATCATAGTTCCTGGCCTTTTGCTGTCAAAGTATAACACGGGTACTTCCATAAACATAATGGCATGTGCAGAAATTACTGCACATGAACTGTACTCACGCGTACTGTAGCAGCAGGCCCACAGGGGGCGGCTTCTTCCCTACCAAATTATCTATTTCCTAGATAGCTTGATTAGTTTCCTAAGATAAGGATTAGTTGTTTTGCATTCTATTATCTAGGAAAGATATTATTTAGATGAGTAAATTGCACTTTCCACCACCTAATTGAACCTCAGTTGTGCAAAACACCGGGTATTGTCTTTCTTTGCACATAACACCACCTAAGTTTACAATCTATTGCACTTTGCACCATGGTATGCGGACCTGTCTGGGAGAAGGCTGGCGACAATACTGTTCTGCTCGAGGCAGTGGTTATGCAGGCAGCGAGTCCTCAAGCTCTGTAAGGTCTTCGATCTTGGACTCGATGCTGGAGGCGTGGTTGGTGGAGAGCTTGGTTGGTGGCATGGTGAGGCCATGGAGGCTGCTGGCCTCCTTACTTCGCGGGTCGGCATCCCTCAACCGCACGCACTGGACATAGGCGACGGGCGACAGTGGAGTGCGTGTCGGACGAGGCAGAGTGGCTTCTCCATTGATATGTCCCTTTTGAGCTACGCGCGCGACACCTGCAGATAGGCCTGGGCTGTCTCGATTTGATGTGAGTCCTGGTGCAAAGTGCAACGAATTGTAAGATTAGACGGTGTTATGTGCAAAGAAAGGTAATACATGGTGTTTTGTGCAACAGAGGTCTAATTAGGTGGTGGAAAGTGCAATTTACTCTATTCAGATTGATCTTATTAGTAATTGTTAGGAAAGCCCTCTATATAAGGAGGCCTATTGTAATCATTATTCTCAACCAAGAAGATGAAGTAGTCTCAAGTTCCTCTCCCCTAGTGTTATGAACCTTAGTTCATAACGGGTAAACACCACCAAGAAGATGGCCGGATGGCGTCGGCGTAGGGAGAGATAGGAGACTATAGACTAGGAAGACTATTGTTATTATTCTTGCCTGCTCACAATAGCATGTGGTAGCCCCTTTATATAGATGGCTCCCCCTAACAGATCGAATCTAATTCCAATCCTATCTCTAATAATATGGAAACTCATATCATATCTCTAATTATATCTCTAACAATGGAAACTAATCTCTAACTCAAATAGAAACCAATCTCTAATTCCTAATAATAACCCGACTGGACCCAAGGCCCACGCCTATAACACTACACCCCTCCCGGACATGCAGCTCGTCCTCGAGCTGCTAGACGGCGGCCAATGGAAGATCTTCGACGCCGATGTAGAAGATGAACGGTGGCAGGGTGCTGCAGCGGATGGAGACGACCGACCAAATCCAAACGGAATAAGGCGACGAAGTGTAGCGCCTTCGGTATATAATGCCTGCAAAAGAAGCTTCTTTTTTTCTGTTTTTTTTTTGAAAATTTTTTTTTTCGATTTTTTTTTTGGTCTTAAGTGATCGGTTGGTTTCTCAACCGACCCAAACCCACGCGCATCGCAGCCCACGGTTGCAGCAGCGGCGGAAGGAGCGGAGACGGCGGCGGCTCTGGCGGAGCAGCGACGGCGAAGATGGCGAAAAGCGGCGGATCTGGCGGAGGCGGAGCGGCGGCCTGCGGAGCGGGCGGCTGGGGGAAAGCGGGCCGGCGGCGGCGGATCAGGCGGCGACCGGATCTGGCGGAGGCGGGATCTGACCGGCGGCGGTGGGAGACGGCCCGGGCGGCGGCGGGATCTGGCCGGCGGCGGTTGGAGACGGCCCGAGCGGTGGCGGGATCTTGCCGGCGGCGGTCGGATCCGGCCCTGTCGGCGGCGGCGGCGGCACGAGTGGGTGCGGCCCGAGCGACCAGCGGCTGCGTGCGTGGACACGGTCCGGCCGGCGGTGGCAGCTCGGGTGGAGACAGCCCAGCGGCGGCGGCGAGGCAGCGGCCTGGCGGTCGACGGCGAATGGCGACAGCCGACGGAGTGGCGAGCGGGGCGGCTGCGCACGGGCGGAGGAGACGGCCCGGACGGTGGGGCCGGCGACTTGCGGCGATGGCGACCGGCGACCCGAGGACGGCGAGGGTGAGCAGCGGCGGCCGACGGAGAAACAGCCGACGGAGCGGCGGCCGACGGGTGACGGCCGGGCCAGGTGGCGGCTGCACGGCGGTTGGTCGCTGCGGCGCAGACGGCGGAGAAGACACTGCCGGAGGCGCTGCAACCGAGGGAGGAGTGGCGTGATGGGATGGCGGTGCTTCTGGGAAATTGTGATCTTGTTTTTGTTGTTGTGAATCTGATGTTGGATGATGAGCCTGGCGCTTTGTTTCTTGTTGCTCCTTCATCCAATTCTCCATCCTCTCGAAGATGGCATGTATGTTGAGGAAGATGTCCGCTGTTTTCTTGTCGATGCTGGCTATCTTGTTGGCGCTATCTTTTATTATGGCCAACGAATCGGCAGCAGGACGAATCGCAGAAACCATGGTAGCAGAAGTCGTGGGAAGGGATCGACTGCTCTGATACCAAGTTGTTATGAACCTTAGTTCATAACGGGTAAACACCACCAAGAAGATGGCCGGATGGCGTCGGCGTAGGGAGAGATAGGAGACTATAGACTAGGAAGACTATTATTATTCTTGCCTGCTCACAATAGCATGCGGTAGCCCCTTTATATAGATGGCTCCCCCTAACAGATCGAATCTAATTCCAATCCTATCTCTAATAATATGGAAACTCATATCATATCTCTAATTATATCTCTAACAATAGAAATTAATCTCTAACTCAAATAGAAACCAATCTCTAATTCCTAATAATAACCCGACTGGACCAAGGCCCACGCCTATAACACCTAGTCTAGTCTCTCGCTACCTCAACAGGCACCCTCTCCTCGAAGCGTGATTCTTTCTTCAAAATGCTGCCGTTCGTCTCTCTTCTATGGTGTTTACCCCATTATGTACTAAGATACATGACATTAGTTTATTCATTTCCAAGGTGCCATGTTTTTTTTAAAAAAAATGGCAAATGTTCAGATGTGTAATCTTTATGTTTGAATTCAATGAAAAACTGCCTTTACGTAATCATTTTACTGCATACATTGGATTTTTGTAACCCCATGAATCTTTTTCTTTTCACTCTGCTGTAAGGAATTGATTTCCTAAGAGTTTTCAGACATCAACTGGCTACAATGAACCATAGCCGTCATAAGCGACATGTAGCAACCATATATGTTCTGTAGTAAAGTTTTAGCTACAACTATGATGATCTGCAGGGCTGATGTCTGTTTCATAGTCCAATCAGAACCCATACATGGCCGAAAATCCCCCAACCATCTGATATATGTAGTTGTCTCCGTAGTGTGTATTCTGCTGAGAGCATGGCTGGATCTTCAATAGCTACTATTGTTTATCAAGTAGACAAGTTTCTGAATTTCCCGCACATGAGAAATTCTTTTTGTACCTTCATGTGCAGGCTATGGCCCAGGTCGGTGGTCTGGTGATGTTGCAACCTGAGGTTGGTGGATCCCGAGACAACTTCTTTTTTGCTGGAATTGATAAAGTGAGGTTCCGGAAGCCAGTAATTGCTGGGGATACCTTGGTCATGAGAATGACTCTGACCAAGTTTCAGAAGAAATTTGGACTTGCAAAGATGGAAGGAAAAGCTTATGTTGGTGGTGACCTAGTATGTGAGGGGGAGTTCCTCCTGGTTAGCGCAACCGAATAGTGCAAAGATACCAAGTATTACTGTGATTCTCTTGCAGAATCATTGGTTAGAATGGGATCAGGTTCATTTCTTACGAGTTTTGAACTGAACTTACAGCACATGAGGCGATCTTTTTACCTGTTAAGTACGTCGAGTTTAGATGTCCAATGCACCATATGATCGTGTGCTTACTTTCACCTTCCTGGGCTGAGTCTAGCTGTGCTGCTGTTGTAATACAGGATTACAATCTCTTCAATAGTTGTTTAATGGAATAAACAATGCTTGTTCGATTGGGCATTTGGGCTTCACTGAATTTCTGTCAGTCCTGTACATTTGTTTTCATTTCTCTTGTATTGACCGTATGTTGAGTGAATGCACTTCCCTTACAGTTTTTTCTTGTAGTATAATACTGACTATTGTGATAACAGTTTTTATTTTGTTCATAGTCTAGCATAATAAAATCATGACGAGTTAGTATGACTTCATGCAGCCGTGTGAATGGACATCAAGAATACTTCATGATCTTGTTATTCTGTTGTCATGAGAAGCTTCCCGGGATAATGAGTCAGAGTCAAGACTGACAAATTAGCACTGTTCATGGATTCGGAAGGACATAGGTGACATTTTGGTCGTTTCAAGATCATAAAATCTAACGGGCAAGGCTGCAAGGCACTGCATAGGTGACATTTTAGTCGTTTCAAGATCATAAAATCTAGGCAAGGCTGCAAGGCACTGCCCATCATGCGATAGGCGAAATAGAATGTGATTCATTACAATGTAAGTTGCTACATCTGTGGCCAATTGGAAGTATCTAATTGCATAAACTTGTGTGTATAGTCTGGCTTGATTCATTTGCCAGCGGTTGTCTGTATTACCTCCAGGGTGCTCCTTGTGTAGTATAACCATTGGAGAAACGAACTCTCATAGAAAAAAAAACATTTCTGTTCATGCTTCAACAACCTCTAACGCGGCGCAATTACTAGTAGTTTAAATAAGAAGGAATCCATGTAATCTTGTGCAATGAACATGAAGAGGAAAGATGCTGAGGTGGCAAATCATGGATTCTCCGTCTTTCTGGATCCTAAAGAGGATCATACTGCAGGTATGGCAGCTGGCATGTGATGCCCTCCTTGTACTCATGAAAAAAGCTTTTCTGCGTAAATTGATGTACTGATGCCCCTATTTATGACAATACCATATGAGAAGATCCTGAGAAAACTCTTCTATTTTTCTTTCATAAGGTGTCAACTTCTTGCACATAATACCCCATCGACAATATATGTAAGTCATGTGTTCATGTCTAATTTCCAGATCATAATGAGCATGAGTTCATCCACATGACAAGATACCATGCATGATTAATTAAGTTCAGCTGAGTTCATGATCTGCATGCATCGTTCTGCTATCTGAAGAATATCATTACCAACACACCTAGAAGATCTACTCAGATCACTAACCTATGATTTCTCATGTTTGCTCTCTTCTTGCTGTCGCTAGGATGGTGAGATTCCAGAGATGATGAAAGGAGAGACAACTGGCTGTTGGCACCAACTGCTGCCGTGCCAACCATGGCCTCATGGGTGGTGCCACCTCAGGGCCAAGAGGCTGTCCATGACACAGTGAACACTGCATCTGGGAGCAAATCTTCAGAACCTAACATTCAGCGCAGAACAAGCCACCGCGTCGGCACCAATGGATGCCGAGGCGCATGTCCGGCAATGCCAGCCGCAGGCGCAGCCGTGCCAGCACGCTCCGTTCTGGTCAGGTTAGTAACTGGTTGTTTGGGTGCTGTTTACCTGTAAAAAATAGCCTGAATTGGATCCTGATAGCATGTAGAACTGAAGCACCATGGGATTCTTGGAACTTAGATGAATATATGTGGGGCTGGAGACTGGAAATTCTATGGAAAGGTATATTTGGATTTTTTTTTTTTTGGCTAATTGAGTGCTTGTTATCCTACCAACTGCAGGTTTCTTGTGAGTGGCACTACAGATTACTGAAGAATCGGTGAAGAAAGCTAGGAATTGCGGGAGAGTACAGCAGCATGTGCTACTCTTCACCACCTCCTAGTTCAGTACACGTTGCTCTGAACATGCTGATGTGAGCATGTGACTAGCATAGAGCATGTCAATTCCGGATGCGTATCCCCTGCCACGGGCCCACGCGTCAGTGACCCAACGGCAGTGACGTTGAAGGCAGGGGATCTCAATCCGTCAATTCCATGTTGCAATGTATGCTAATTTTCACCACCCCACATAGATCAGTACATGCTGATTTAAATATGCTGATATAATCATATAATGGCTTAAAGAGATGTCAATTTCATCTCCAAATTCAATTGTGAACCAGGATCCTCCTGGAAGATGCGCAAGATTTTGCATAAAGGTGTTGGGTTTAATTTAATTCACCAGGATAAACAAAAAAGCCATTTTAATCACACTATTTCAATCATAACCGAAACCATCTTTTAATCAGTAACTACGCCAAAATCTGAGAAGAAATCAGTCGTTACTCAAAACCATGTTGTTCAACTCATAGAATGGAGTGGTCAGATCGGTTACTGCCCTTTAGCAAACCATCATACATACAATGAGATTGCAGCACAGATAAATAAATTTCATCTCCAGTACACCCTGATAAACAGTGAGACCAAACACTGATAAACAGATGTGGCTGAACAAAACCTTATCAGGCAAGACAAATAAAACATGCCATATATCACGAATCATCGCTAAGTTCTTTGTCGCAGCAGTATAAACTTTTAAATATTGGTACAATTAGGGAGTATGCAACTCTAATCACTCCACACACTAAGTAATAACATACAAGTATACAACAATGGTTTGCTGAAGGTGTTCAGCTATGAATATTTCCCCTCCAGGGATAACAAAGTCAAAAAAGAACATGTATGTGAATTCTTGCTGTTAAGTGGACATTCCTACCGGAAAAAGGGCAACAGTAGAAGAATGTGACAGTCTTTTTAATTTAGTTTCTTGAGCTGATCCCCTCTGCCGAATGGCTATAAATTTATCACTGACTATGACCTTTCTATAGCCGAGTAAGTGTTGCAATCTCTGTGGTAGAATAACTTCAATATAGGGAGGCGCCATGCCTTCCCTCAGTTTGCTGCAAAAATGTAAGCTACTTTCGCAGCATTAGTCTCCAGAGACAAATTTCTTTTGTGTGTAGTATCTGTCTTCACTCGCCTTCTTTTTCAAGTTCCTTTTCTGTTTATGAAAAACCCAACAATAATGTTTAGTAGGGATAAACAGTAACCAAACAAATCTAAATAGAAAAAGGAATATGTGACTATCAAGAAAGTCCCTGACACTGACAATGTACCTTGTAAGCTTCATGGTTATCGATTATTCTTGTAGCCACTGAAACTGATGTTATAGTTTTGGGGCTTGTGACTGTTTGGAAAATACCCATGCTCTTTGGAACAGCGTAAGGATCAATTTCACCCTGCAGCATGCGTTCGACAAGTTTCAAGTTGAGTTTGGGCAATTAATTTAGTCAAGTTTGCCATCAGCATTCATTAGATTGTAATTAAGTACTTACTGCAGAACTGCCCTCGGTTACTGTCCCATGCACAACCAATGAAATGTTGAATGTCGTGATCTGCGCCATTTGATAAAAGAGGTGTGAGGGTTTGTTCAATTTTCAATAGACAATCACATCACAATCACTGCATCGTACACAATATAACCATTCTTGAAACAAATTCATGCAAGTATAGAGAAATAGATAAGAATCAGCTCATAGAAATTTAAACGTACCATATCCCTCGAAACCTCCCATGGTGCACCTATTATAACTTCATCAACATAGCGACAGGCAAGTACACTAAGAGTACGCTCATGGAGGTGCATGATAGGACGATAACCTCTTCTATCCCTGGACAACAAGTTCTCATAAGCATGGTCTCTAAATTGATAAAAACAAACTACATAACAGGAATTGGTCTGGTATTTATATTTGATGTGCGTTTGTGGTCACCCTTGTATAATCTTAAGTAAAGAAATAAAATAAGCACCTGATTGCCTGGTCATCATGAACACCCACAAGAAGGAAGTCACCAAGTTGCCTAGCACTTCTGAGGATCTGCATTAAACAATAACCATCAAATATATTTAATGGCAACATATGAATCACACCAAAGATGGTGAGTGATGACAAAATGATTTGCATGATAACCACAAAAGGTACCTCAACATGGCCAGCATGGAAAAGGTCAAATGCACCATCTATATACACGACGCGAGCACCTGGCGAAGGAGCCTGAGTGCATATGAGCATATTGTTTAATAGAAGCAATAGAAGGGCGTTGTCATAGAAACATGCAACATAAATTGTCAACTTTATACTGTCAGGATTATCGTTGAGGTGATTGAAAAGGTACAATGGAGGCATTGTATTTGTGGTATGTGTACGTCTAGTTTAGTTAGATTAGCTGAGAAAGATATTGCAGACCATTTTTGCCATAAATGCCCTAGAAGGCTTATCAAACAAAGGTTACTTACATGGACAGTAAGAATGACAAGTAACCTTAACGCTGACATAACAATTGGGAACGGAGTTCCTTAAAGTCTCATACCTGCCCATTTGAAAACTGCATTATCCGGCGGGAAGTTGGAAGAAAATTGGATAACTGACTTTTTAGTTGATCACATGATTCCACTCCAGCCTTCTCATTAACAGCAACATTTGCATCGGTGGTTGTCCCCATCCTGCCAGCCTCTTTATGCTTGAATGCTAGCAATATCCTCCCTGTGTGGAAAGAATGTTTTTCCCATGTAAGATTTGCAATGGACAAAAAAATATCATTTAGAATGAACATGACAAACATATTTCAAGGAGTGCATGATGTGCTTTGACATAAAATTGTAAATAACATTCAGCAGGAGAATCTACGATCCCAAAAACAATGGTGATGTTACTGATTTATATAGTCATCTTACCGACTATATCGGTGCTTGAGACACCTTCAGTACGCTTGATTTGCTTGTAACGTCCAACCTTCTTTGCTAACGCATAAGCATCCGTTCCATCAGGTAGAAGACAAGGATCATCTCCATGTATGATGTAATCAATGTTGTATTTATTGAAGAGGGTATTCATAAATTCTTCAGTGATCTCATAGGGTGCATTTGGAATGACCTCATCCACCCACTTCAATCCACTAACAAGCGTCAACCTAGAAAGTAAAAACATAGATACAGGAACAGTAAGTTCAAATGGAAAATCAGAAGCTTGTGCATTTGTCAAAAAAGAATAATTTACAGTTGCGATAAAAAAAAAAGCTAGGACTAGACCATCTCTAATCTTTCTCTCTTTGGAAGGCCCAGCTCTTACAGTTAATTTACAATGAAAGATCGGGTAATGATGAAGGCGAAGAAGTCTAGATCTTTAGATAAAGTTTCAGACAATATCAAATATAATAGTTCAACAAGCTTCCCAGTCAATTTTGCAATCCTGCTGCTAACGTTGGCAACATGTTTTTGGGAAAAAAGAGTAGTGTATTTCACAGGACAAGAAACTAGCCTCTGTAGTACCTCTCTTCCATTGAAAGCACAGGCGGACCCTTATTCGCCACGATCTCCTCATCACTGACAACCCCCACTACCAGTTGATCTCCTAACAACTTGGCTTGTCGCAATGCATTTGCATGGCCGTAGTGCATGAGGTCAAAGCATCCATCCATGTACACTCTCACGGGCCTTTTTCGTTCGTTCTTCTTGGGAAGTTGCCCTAAATATGGCCAAAAATATGGAGCAAAAGGAGCACCAATTCCTCCAAAGTAGCCTGTAGATAACCAAAGAATGGCAACAGTGACCATAACTCCTCCAATTCCAAACAACTGTGAATAGTATCCGCCATTCCAAAGCCCTTGGTTGCTCTCAAATGCTAGCAAACCCATCATCATTTGGAAGTGTGTATGTATTATCCTGGTATTGCTTCTGAAAAACAAAAATAAACGGCCAAAATGAGACTCCAAAGTTGGTGGATTCTTGTGGCAAGTAGGGGTAGCCATATATATAGGACAGGAAATGAAAAACGTGTCATTGTCCAAACCATGGAGAAGCGGATAGATTTTGCAACCTCGTTTATTTATGTATAAAACAAGAAAGTTACTCAAAAGAAAGAAAGAAAGTTTTGTCCTTTGAATACTTTATTATGAAAGGTTGGATAGAAATTAGACGTATAACCAGAAGAACTAGTTATATTTGCTAAACGTGCTTAGCTACCAAGTCATGTTGACCAAATCCTAACCACCAGATATTTTACAAAAGCTACAGTTTGGGCCAAAAAAAACAGACTAATACTGCGTTTGCAAGAAGCCACATGAACTAATTTCGCTCAAGAATCCATGTTAATAGCATGAGATATTGTTCTATCTTTTTTCTCTCATCAAGAAATATTGTTCAATAACGTCAATTGTTCAGCTATAATAAAACAGCTTCACTAAACAGAACACAAGAAAATTGAGTAGTCATGATAAATCAAAGAGACTCATCATTCAAAATTGAAGGCCAAAAAAAAATCTGGCGGAAATTGAAACCATAATCCGACATTCCAAAGACTGCCAATCCTAAAGATGGCAAACACGGGAATTGATAACCAAATTTATCTTCAATTCATCGTAGCATAGCTTAAACAAACGATCTTTACACCTCAAATTCTAATCGAAATCAAGTGAGCGAAGATATCAATGAAAGAATTTAATTCCCATTGCAAACGCCAAGGCTCAGTTTTTTGCACTATGCCCAACTAAGCGGGCAGAGAGAATCTAAAGATGTCACTATCCAATAACAACAGGAGCAAGAACAGAATGGTGGAGAAAGCAAAAGCATCCGCGCAAACTCCCCTATTTCCAATGCCGCAAACAACACAAACATCAAATGCCGGCCATGCACGCCTCCACCCACCCGCCCATGATCCAAATTCCAACACAACACGAATCAATCGCCTAAGATTACAAATACTGCAGAACCGAAAGGGGAAAAAGAACAAGCACCACCTAAAAATAAAATTCCGCGTATTTTCTTGAACAAGCCGCAAGATTCAGGGGAACCGCAAAACAGAACAGAAACACAAAGATTTGTCAGAATTTCAAGAACGCAAGCGCGCGCCGGAACGAGGGGATAGAGCAGCAGAAGCAGCCCGTGGGCAGGCAGGGTACCGAGAAACCGACCGAGATCAGGGGAACGGCGACGAGGATTCCCGTCGGGGCGGTGGCGGGGAGCGCGGATCTCGCGCCCGAATCCGTCCTTGGCGCGGATCTGCCGCGGCGCGTTGTGTGGCGCGATGCGGCGAGCTCGCTCGCTCGCTCGCCCTCCCCTTTCCCTCTCGGTGTGTGCCTCTCTCTCTCTCTCTCTCTCTCCTCTTCTTGTTTTGGGAGGGGGCGGCGGAGAGGAGAGCTCTTCGTCGTCGCCGTCTCGCCTCGCAATTGGGGTGCGTGGGTGGGCTCCTCCCCTGCACCAACTGCTTTTCGTGGGGCCCATCCGGCAGGGAATATCTTTTTGCACTTAAGCCCCTGAGAAAATGTTTGTAATTTTATCATTCCTTTGATATTATTTTCCTTTTTTGTGTGAGAGAGAGAGAGAGTCATCCCGTGAAATTTTCTAGAGGAGGAAAGAAGAAAAGTCGCGCCATGTTTCTTTCCATGGCCACACGCCAAGAAACAGCTTCATTAGTTTGGGGTTGATGTGTCTGGAATCTTTGTCGTGGTAGAAATTATCGCCACCGTAATGCACAACAAAGTCAAAGACTTGTGCAACAAGTTAGTGGCGGACGTAGGAATTTTAAAATGGGTGTTCGAAGTTATATAAAAAATTTTCAGTATAAAATATAAAGATCTACAGTAGCAATAGTTAACATATAATTGTTCGTACTAGGGATAATATATCAAATAATATAAAGAAATTACAAAACAATTGCAAAAGTTCACAAATTAACTCCACAATGCTTCATGCCTTTTGTTGCTTTGAGTTTAAAGCAAAAGATTCCTCAATTGATGCTTTAGGTTTAATGAATAAATTGTATTTCTCTTGAGTTTCATTGTGGGCACTAGTAATTGCTCCAATATGTTTGTCAAACCTATTTTTACGGTTACAATTTCTAAATCCCCTATTCACAAAACTATCTCCACCAGCACGATTAGTTTTATCCTTGAACAGATAACAAACGAAGCAGAAAGCAGCATCTCGTTCCACACTATACTTAAGCCAATTATATTTGTCAAACCAACTAGCTAAGAAGTGACGCATACCTCCAATATTTCTTTTTGGAAAATCATGCGGCCGCAGGTAAAGTGGAGATGCCGGAGGGCGGAGGCACGGTCGCGTGGTCTGGTCGGCCGGTCGTGTGGTGTGGAGCCGGTAGAGCGGATGGCCGAAGGCGCGGTCGCCGGTCGTGAGGTGTGGAGCCGGAGCCGGAGGTGACGTGGTCTGCGGTGGCGGCGGAGCGGCGGGCCAGAGGCCGAAGGCGTGGTTGTCGGTCGTGCGGTATGCCAGTGCGAAGCCGGACTGCCAGAGCCCAGATCCACCCTCCAGGCGATGTCACGAACTCGCGGTGCCTGCAGAGTGCCGGAGCGGCCGAAGGGCGGAGGCGCGCTCGCCGGTTGTGCCGGAGGGCGGAGCGGAAGGCCGGAGCCCAGATGGTGGTCGCGCGAGGTTGCAGGTTGCTGCTCGCCTGCTCAGGCAGCTCGGCTAGGGTTAGGGATTGGGCAGGATGGGGATCGGATGGACCAGGCCATCGGGGAGACGGGGACGCCGTTTCTATCGCGCGAATTAATGGGCTGGGCCGCAGGCCGTAGTGCGTTTCCGGTTGGGCCGGCCGGCTGGGTGAATAGTGATGGACTGGAGGCTAGAAATAGTTATTTTGGCCCAATTAAATATATGTATATGCATTATACCTTATATATACTAGTTTTTTGTCAAAAAATTTGGGTGTTCAACTGAACACCCATGACCAACATTAGATCCGCCAGTGCAGCAAGTTGGTCCAACTCTAACGACATGTTCACCAGGACGATGTTGCCCTAATCTCCGAATCATTCTTTTAGGTTACAGTTTATGATTTTTTTGACTATAGTTTATTAGTTTAATAAATAGTAGTTACTAAGAAAAGTCAAAAACTAAAAGCCATTGAAAAAGCCAAAAAAACAAGACCCTCCTATTCTCTAGGCAACATTAACGTAAGGAGTAGAACCATCTCCCGACGAGCACGGACGATTGCTCAGGCTCGCCAACAAGAAGTCAAAGAGGTCCATATCGCCATTGGACAGGGCATAGACCGAGAGGAGGAGGGTGTCGTAGCTAGACATTTTAAGCTGGGATTAGTCAGACTCTCTACTTTTACTAGCTCTGTCACTGATTAGTGTCATCAATGCTGCTGGCCGTAAGGCGTAGGGAAACGATGAGGCGGTTAGAGCAAGTCTTATAATACAGCCTTCAGCTGGCTGTATGGATACTTACAGCCCACTTATCAACCTATTCATATAGTAGTTACAGCCAGCTGAAGGCTGTATGACCTACCTCTTCCTCTCACAAAGTTTCTTGGTTCTTGTGCTTCAGCTGACTGTAAGTTTACAGCCCACCTCTCTTCTCTCTCCTCTCTCTCCTCCACCTCAGCATATAGCCAGCTTACAGCCTCTTATAATACTTGCTCTTATCTAGCCATCACTGGTATGACCAACACCAAGGGGTGTAAAAACTAGGTAAATAAAGAGGAAGGTTAAGTTGTCAATGGAAATACCACTCGGGGTCAGAAAGCAGATACTAGGGTGTAAATACAAACTATTGGTGCTATTGCCACGTTAAAATGTAATTATGGATCACTAGATGGTCGACGGAGCTACCACTCAGGGTAGGGGGAAGAGGGGGTTGATCAGATGATGTGGGTAGGATTGGAAGCGACAACTAAGGCCATCTGTATTTGTATGAGTAATACCATTATAGGTTTTAGTATTTATTTTAAATTTGAATTAAATTCTAAACCTTTTCGATGAAATACCCCTAATCCAAACACCCCTAAGTCGTAAATGCAATCTACTCACACACCATTTTTTAGTCTGTTTATAACTAATTGATACAGATCTAGAACTCTAAATCAAATGTTACGCACAGTGCATTGTATATGTCGGTGTACGATGCATGTCATGGAAGGTAAGGTGACATTTTTTATTTTCTTTTTTCTTAGACAGATAGCTAGCTAGGCCAGGGTTACTGCAAGCTCGGAGCTAGGAGACGACAATCTCTCGGTTCGTGTTTCATTGGTAGTTTTGACCATTTTTGCTACTCACAAACACATATCACTTTACATTTCCCCGATATTTTTATTTCCCATTTTGCCCTTCCTCTCCCCCATGCGCACTATGCACAAGTTCAAATTAACTTCCATGTTGGCTGTTGGATGTCCCTGTTGCACATATGAGAGGGCAAGAAATCTTAGAGCTCATCTAAAAAATCGCTGGAGAATGTAAAAGTAAAGACCCAGGCCACCTCCCTCTCATCAGTTTGACGTCAGATCAAGATGGGTTTTTTTGGACTGTAATTTATAACTTTTGGTTGAAATATTGGAATTTCGAACTGTTCAGGAGAGACAGTACATAGAGAAAAATAGTCGTATGTGATTTTGATCGATACAATTGAACTCGTTATAGTTTATAGTATAATTTATTTGTAAACTCTGTTTTGAAAAAAGCATGGTTTAAAAGCTTTGGCGTAGCAAATGGGAAGATGTGCTTGCACCAATACCGAGAAGATCATCATCGGTACTTTGGTCATGTTAGGCAAAAAATGATTACCTTGGTTTTTATGCTACCGTCAAAACCGGTATGTAAGCGTGAATGGAGGGAACAGTACAGTTGGAACAAGCTGTTGTTTTTTCTGCCATACGGAATAACAGCACATGCCTAATACGACGATCTGATGATGCTGATCGAAAAAGAATTCACCACAAACCGCAGGGCGTGGGTGCAAAAGTGCCAGAGAACAAGAGAGCACACGCGACGCGATTTTTGCGAAGCGGAGGGAGGACAGGTGGGGCCCACGGCCAGACTGCCGGCGTTGTTGCGTTGGGCGGCCGCATGGCACTGTCGCGTGGGTCCGACGGCACGCGCACTTGGCTAGCAGCCAGCTTTCATATCAGTTTTTTTAAGGTAAAATTTATAAATTAAATATAGTAAATATTGTATCGATTTTAGTTATATTAGCTAAATTAATATGCGACTGTCTCTTTTTATATTTTTTTTATAAGCAGTGAGAATTCAAAAAACATAAATTACAAGTCAAAAGAGCTCTATCCCAACTTCTTAATGATCTAAAGAGGGTTTTTTAGTTACGGTTGATGGTTTATGACCGCGGTTAATGTTTTTCGCTCTAGTACGTACGAACTAAATGCTTATAAACTATTTTTAAAAAAATTGATCTAATAATTTATTTTAAAGAGATGATAAAAAGATTATTCTATTTGTCTGCTCAGGAAAAAACGTAGGTTGTAAGACTTGTAAGCAAGTTGAAAAGGCGCTTGAGCTCGAATAGATAGACAGGCTTGAGTGGCCCTCGCTCTCGCTGCTTTGACCGTGGGAAAGCAAGCAGCAGAATCTGGTGAGTTCTAGGGGAGAAGATGGGAAAAATCGAGATGGGAGATGGAGTAGCGGCGAAGGAAGGAAGGAGACGACAAGACAAGCGACTAGTGACTGACTTTTTTTTTTCTTCTCCTCGGACTGGGGAATTGGATTCTAGAATAGCACAACTCTCCCGGTGCCACGACACGATGCTAACGCGCTAGATGACGACTGGTCGCCTTGTCGATCAAGACGCTGTTCACATCTCTTTTTTCGCAAGAACAATTAGTGAGTAGATGGTTTTCATACGGGACGGGAGGTACGGCACGGAGTTTCCTTAGGTTCTAATCCAGATTTGGTTAGAGCGGTCTGCATTATCTGTATAAATATAACTGTATTTTTTTATCTTTTATATTTTATATTTTTTAGTTAAATATATAAAAAAACTTAACAACCCCTGCGATATCATTTCAACCGAACGATAAAAATCATGGCCCCTTAAAACAAGCATAAGGAGAAGCTCGACTCCACGAGAAGTTTTTTTTGTTTGGTCGGCCAACCTAAGGCTTCGCTCGTTTCAGTTTCAACTTCTGGCTTAGTTTTCACTATTCATAAATTTCATCTTTTTATGATTTTTTTGCTTTCTTTGAGCTTTTTTGCTAGTTCTTTTCTCCCGTATTCGTTTGCGTTGTCCGAGATAAGCTAACAGATTTTTCTATTTTTAAAATTTTAAATTTAATTATGCCAAATAGCCCACATTCAGCTACAGTGAAATTTTAACCAGCTATAATACATTTTCAACTATAAGCAACAGCTTTTCAGCCAAACCAAACAAGACCTCGATTGCCTTTGAATAACTGATGGCATAAGATTTACAAGAACGGGCTTGGCACCATCCAATCCGCTCTAAGATAGATACACCTGTCCGTACCACCACCTGATGTTCCCAAGCTCCGACGGGATGTGCTTGAACAGTAGCCTGTACCTCGTATTACATAGTTCTATCACGGTATGGCCTCAGCAAGTGTGGTATGTTCTTCCATGGATTTTCAGAATGACACAAGTACTAGTAAATCTCTGTTTAAGTGCTCCCTAGAATAATAGTTTTGCGAAATTCCTTACAGCGTTAGTTTTGTTATCTCACCAAAATACTTTGTTATCTTACCATAACTAATTCTTATGTTTTGTCGGGTAAAGTTATTATTCCTGATGCGTAATGGCTCCCCTGAGAAATAGAAATCGAATAAACATATCTGCGTACGAAAGGGAGGCTTGTCGAGCCAACGGAAGCGGAGGACGCGCACCCGCCTTACTTGCAGGAACACGTACCGGTTCTTGTTGGACAAGCGTCCAGGGGACACGAGTCCGCTCACAAGTCATGGATGAGTGGCTAGTACGTGAACCACGCTACCAAGCTACCGTGCACATGGGCTGCATGATTCACTCGCCATGCCCTCAGGAACCAAAGACACCATGCGCTGCTATGCCTATGCTTCAATAGCGGTGCCTTTTCTTCTCTTTTTCTTTTTCCTTCTGAGAGACTTACCTGGTATCGTTTCATGGTCGCCCCCTCTCTCTAGCAGAACATTATTGCAAAACTCACAAATGATCTCCAAACAATGGTCCGTTCCAAACAGCGGTGGCTTTTGACTTTTGCCTTCTAAAAGCCGAACGCCACTTATAGCATGTTTGCTTCTTAACTCGGTTTTTTCTTTTTCTTTTGTATTATCTGTAAAAATATGATAGATTTTTTTTACTTTTTTCCCCTATTTTTTCTTTAAAAAGACCTAACAGCCGCTACAAACATGTAGCTGGGATGGAAAAAGGGTAGGAACTTTTAACTATTTCTGTGCTGCCGAAAGACTTTGCATAATGCATATGGACGAATTTATTCGTACAGATAGTGGCGTTCCTTGTGCTCGAATTTGTTCTCACGTGTAAAATGATACGCCGGGTTGGCTCGCGCAGGACGTTGTAACGTGGGGCATCCATCTATTCCATTCACGTCAGGAATAGCACAAATGGACTAGTTTGAGAGTGACATGAAACATTACAAAATAGCACGTTTCATTCACGTCAGGAATAGCACATATGGACTAGTTCGAGAGTGACATGAAAACATTACAAAATAGCACGCGAGGCTCATGAGAATACGGGAGATCCAAAGCCGAATTGACGCAACCCAAGCACATCCCCAAACTACAGAATGGTAGGGACCCCGAAACCGATGCGGTTTCTTCCAGCATCGATCGCAACAATTTCTTTACCAGGGAAAAAAAAATATTCTGACGGTGATCAACAACAATTTTTTTTCCATGCACTAAATGCTCGAGGAAAAGAATTAAGATATAGCGGTGACGGTGAACGAAATTAATCAGTAAAACGTGAAGTTTCACCAGCCACCAATGCCAAAAGTTACAAACAACCCACGAAGCATCATCACGAGGTGTACTCAAACGGCTGGGGAGGCTGGGGCTCGTCGTCGCCGACGGCCATGGCGGTGCCTGACCCTTGCTGGCTTGCAGCCGCGGCGGTGCTGCTGGCGTTGGTCGCCGCGGTAGAGGGGGCGTCGGTGAGGACCAGTTCCTCGGCCTCGGTGGGCTTAAGGTCCTGCAGGAGGACGAATCCAGAGGGTGCGAGCTTCACGGGGTCGTATCTGCTGCCCTCCAGGAACTTTATGAACTTCTCCTGGGCGGGGACGACCCGGGCCGGGTTCGTCACGATCTGGAATGTTGGCTCTGGTTCCGGGGCCTTCTTCTCCGCAGCACCGTCGACCTGGGTTCGTAGATCAAGTAATGTCAGTGATTTGATGCAAATCGAAGAAACAATTATCAAGCAAAGCGAGCAGTAGGTTGGCACTTGGAATGAATGCTGCAACTCTTTACCTGCATGGAAGTAGAAGCGGTAGAAGCGTCTTCACTTGATGGGGCCTCTGCCTTCTCCTGGGCTTTGCTTTCTGCATCCTTCTTTGCCCTAGCTTTTGCCTTGGCATACGTTGACAAGATGGCCGTCGGCAGCTTGACTGATGCAGTCGTCGTTTGCTGAGTTGTTGGCTTAGGGTAATCAAACAGTGATGGTTTTGCATTCGATAGGAACTCAAACTTTGGCACTTTCAGATCAGAGTTGAGGCCAATGAAAGCCGTCGGAGAGAAAGCCAGACTGATGAAATAGGTGAGCGGGTACCAATACCAGAACTGGCTGAAAACAGCAAGGCCAACGACAGCAGTGAGCTTGTCATGCTTTGACCTTGACTGAAGCCTGATGGTGACGTTCCTACCACCAGCGTCGAGGATACCAGAAGCCAGAATGGCTCCCATTTTGCTCATGGTATCCTCATGCTTGTCGAGGATGATCTTTTCCAACTGACGCCTAAATGCTCCAACACGAGAATCATAGGATTCATTAGTCTGGATCATTACCATTGCCATTGCAATGAGAGCACCCTGGCGCACAAAGTCAACAACATCAGATGTAAGAGGCTCCAGCAAGGAGATAGCATCACTTAATCCTGTTCCTGCACAGGAGATTCCAACAGCTAAAGCTGCACCATAGCGGACATGTGGATTGTATGATTCAGAGAGCAGGGACACAATTCTGGGAGTCTGCATTGATCACAATTGTAGTCAGTTAGATGTGTATTAGGCAACGTTTTTTAATTTGTTTTCGATGACGATTTTAACAAAATGGTTCAGTAAGATAGAACCAACCTGCTCAGGTTCATTGTACAGGACAAAGCCAAGAGCTAATACTGCAGTCCTCCGCACATCATCGCTCACATCCGACACAGCAAAATGCAGAAGCTGGTGGATAGCTTTGTTATTTGCAGTTCCCCTGTATGCTAGAGCTAATGCATACATACCACCATAACGAAGTATGGGGTCTTGATCTCTGGTCATTTGTTCAATCAGGGTGTCGGCTTCCTCTTCCCTGCCATACACTGTCAATGCAATTCCAAGTGACAAGCCCCTGGAGAGCGAGGGAGAGAATGTATCAGAACATGAACATCTTTATCATCTTGAGAGGAAAAAAATCATGTACTAGATTACAGTAAGTTGTTTGTCAAAATGACAGCCTATTAGTTACCTAATAATTTTTTCATGTTGTGTATCATGTGCATATGCAAGCATCTCTCCAGCCTTCTCACTGGCCGTTCCAACCATAAGCAAGCCCAAGCCAATACCGGCAGCTTCACCCGCCACAGCACTGTCTGTGTAGAGAACATTCTTTATGTCCTCAAATATTTCCTCGTCAGCTGTGCCTAAAGCTGCAAGTCCAAGTCCCAGACAGGCACCATGCTGGACAACCTGTATAATGTGGTCCAAAGTTAGAATAATATTATATGAAAAACTTGTCATAGAATAAAAATAGGGTAACATGGGCCTGAATAATACCTCAGCACTGGTGTTGCGAAGGCTCTCACGAAGAAATTGTTTAATTCCTTCACCATGGTTGGCATGAATCAAGCCTAGAGCATAGAGGGCACCACCTTCTGAGTATGGACTACCTCCACCTACAGCAGCACTCTGAGGCAGGTAAGGGGCCATCAAAGCTCGGCCTTGTTGAAGGTGACCTCTATGAATGACACCTAGTCCAGCAGTGGCGCTGAACTTAGCCCAGTTGGTAGCCCTACTTAACCAATCCTGCAATATATACCAAGGTCAGAAAATACAGCGTCAATACCAACATAAAACACAATGAAAGATAAAGATGCTAGAAATTGGCATCATCATGTACATGAAGTGTGCGTAAATCATACCAAGTTTTCTCTTAGGAAGGTATCTACTGTTGTTCCTGCATGCATGATTGCGTTTGAACATATAGTTGCACTGTGGCAAACACTGTTCCTCATTTCCACAGCTTGCTTTATAGTCTTCAAAATCAAAAGATCAGACCTGTCAAATCAAATAACCAAATTAATAAAATATAAAAACATACAATCAAGATCAGCTGTTATAATTTAGTCAGTTACTATCACTTTACCTATTATGGCTATATAAAAACTGTAATGTCAACTGAATAGATGTCTCCCCTGACAGTATCCCCTTAATTTTTGTCAGCCTATCAGCATGTGCTACTTCATTTGCATCCACAGTGTGAGCACTTCCATTTGACATGGTAACATCGTCTCTCATCTGAACATCCCCAGATGGTTCTGTAGCAGCATTACTAGTTTGATCACTTGGTAACGCCGAAGTCCGCACACTAAGTGTGTCAAGATGATTCCGCACATTCAGGAGGAAGGCCTGATTTTCGTTTTCAACAAGATCAAACGCGATTTGATATGCAAGGAGAGCATCATCCTGGAGAATAAACACAAGGTTTTAGGCGAAAAACTGAGCTAATCACTAATTTATGATGCTGAACAAAGAAATCCTTTTTTTAATGAGTGCATACCTTGCTTCCAGAAAGAAGCTTATCCAAGATATTTGCGACAGTATCAGGCTCACCCAAAAACATAAGACATTGGCATATGCTCAAATAATCCGGATTTGACAATGTCTGGTATATTTTGACTAGACATCGAAGAATCTGGAATAGATAAAAACATGAAGTTTTGGGTCACTTGATGATATTCTAAAAATTTTGTGTACAGTAGTTGCTGTATGACAATAACAAAGGATCTAAGAATTAGGCAATAGATATAATTTATAATTCCAATGTGCCACATCATGCCCTTACCTCACAGCGATATTCACGATGGTTAACATATTGATGAGATAGATTGATGCAATAAGAAAGAGCTCCATGAAGATTATCACAATGAGAGATTGCTTCCTCCAGCTTATCAAGTCTCCTGCATTCAACAGCCATACCCATGGCCTGTTGATATTTGCCATCGAGAATACACCTGAAAGAAGTATTTATGAGATATTGAGGTTGAATTTGTTAGAAAGTAGAAACTAAAGGATGAAGTGGATACTATCATACTTGTCCAGCATTCTCTCCACAATGGCCACCAGTCTTGGATCCATCATTTCTTCTTCGTCTGTAGCTTTAGAAGCCCTTGATCTGATGCTGGCATATTCATCTAATGCTTTTGCTGAAGAAAGAAACGAGCAAATTACCATGTGAACATAGTGTTTTGACAATGCAAATCAGAAATTGATAAAAAATCGAGGAAATTCCGTACATAAAAGTGTATGAGCATAGTCAGAATCCTCCGACACATCAAATAGGGGTCCAGCGCCAAGTGCATATGATAGAGAATCATTTAGCTCACCCAAGTAGTAAAACACCTATAAATATACAAAGCACATTGAAATTAAAATTAAAATTCAACCTCCCAGGAAACATACAAAACTATGGCTTTTCCATGCTGTTATATGGTTTTTGTACCTTAGAAACAACCAATGCAGCAAGCTGCCTCTGATCGAACTCCTCGTCTTCATACAAACTCTCACTGCAAGAAGCAACAATAAGAAATAAGTTATCAAAAAAAAAAAAAACAAAGGAGCATTCATGCAACAATCATGCATACACTGACTGTTCAAGCTTTTTATAACCAATCACCAAGTTTAGAGAGAAAACATGTAGGATCTTACACCATGTTCATCAATCGCACCAGACAACTAAGCTCCCTCAAGTTTGATAGTTCTATCTATTCTTCTACCATGAATATAATTTCCAGAAACTAAATCCAACTGGTAAAAACATTTACATGGAAATCCCTTCTTCACCAATATTAATTAGATAGCTTCCATTGAATTCAAGAACAAAGAATGAAGCATAGTGAAATTAGCTAGTAGACATCTCATTCTATATTATCTTGCGATGGTTTACAACTCTTGAAGCACACTTATCAACCCCGAGAGTAGCAATGTTACTTCGGTCATGCTCTAGATCAAACAAATCAAGTCCCACACCACACATTAAGCCTGCAATTTCAGACTTCTGAGATTTGGGATTTGTTGTCTTTCACCAAACGCAACCCTAGAACAGATCAAAAGAATCTAACTGTAGCGCACACACAAGCCACAAGCTAGATTCAATCCTTCTGAACATCGAAATTCTACTTCAATAGCTTTCCCCTCAACCAAAACCATTAGTAAATCCGAGCGTAAATGTAAACTAGTTCGAAAGTTGACATTTTTTTTACTGCATTACCCACCAATTCGAGCACATGAATCACAACAAATAAAGAAGTTTGAAATTTGCGCTCTAATTCTAGGTTTCCTGCTACCAATGACGCAAATCTCACACTAAGCCCTCCCAAAATCTCCAGCCTAACAGATAAAAAACCTAGGGTTTCATCCAACAAGCGCCAGATCGAACCGACCGGATGAACCACATAACACCGTCGACGCCGCCGCCGCCCCGGCCGAACCTCTCCTCCAAAACCCAAAGTAACCCAAACCAAACCCACACTTCAAGAAACGAATCGCGACGCCACAGCGGCAGCATCAACCGCAGAGGGGGCGGCGGCCGCCGCCGCAGCGTCTGCAACTAGAGTTGAAGGGGTGGGGGCTGGGGCGAGAAGAAGCGCGCCGCGGGGGGAGGGGGGACTCACATGGCCGGGACGCTGGTCGAGATCTCGGGCCAGAAGACGTGGACGAGGGAGTTGAGGTTGGCGAGCGCGTGCAGCTTGAGCTCCGCCGCCGGCTCCTGAAGCATCGCCAGCAGCCCGCTCGCCGAGCTCACCATCACTGCCGCCGCCGCCATAGCCCGCACAACTCCGCCGCCTCGTTCGATTCGCTGCGGATTTCGCGTGTCTCGTCCGTCCGTTCGTTCGTCGGTGTTCGCTTTGCTTTGCTTGGAGGGGAAGAAGATCGAGGGGGAGCACAAGGGTGTGGGGCGTAAATATCAGGACAGGAGGAGGGGCGAATCGCGAAATCTCACAGGTAGGCGAGTAGGATACCTTAATTTTAAATTTACCACTAAAGAAAAAAATATATATATCTTTATGCCACCGAAAAAGCTTTCAGTGCTTTTTCCATATCACCATCATTTCCCTACCATCGGTGGGTTATTAAGTGGTTACAAAATAATAAGCATACCCTTGTCTTCTTCTTGCCTTCTCCCTCCCATCCTCTTTCTCTTCTCTCTCATGGCTCCCCGCCAATAGGCTCTCATGGCTCCCTGTTGATAGTCTTCCTCTCTTCTTTCCTTCTCAGCTCTACAACGCCCTTCACCTCCCCCTCCCTTGTCCCTACAACACTTCCTCACCTCCCTCTCTCCTCTTTCCTCTCCGGAGGTGGCGGCGGTCAACTCCATAGCGGAGGGGACTTAAGATGGGTAGATGTTCTGAAGCACAAAAGGATAGTGATGACGAGGACTCGCGGCCATGCAGCATGGAGTAGCGCCACCCCTCCCTTGCTGCCCCATCCTCCTCACCACCGTCGAGGCTGCTGAGCACCACTATACCTGCTACCGTTTCTGAGCTCAAATCCGACCGGGTCTGATGGACACACTCAACTCCAACCTGAGCTTCCCTCCACACTTAGCTCCCAATCCCCTCCCTCCCATCCATGGATGCCACCCCACTCTCCTCACCTCTCCTCCCCTACTACCCACCACCCCACCACATACCTCCGCCTCAACCCCCACCTCTGCCACCATCTGCTCCCTAACCGCCGTCGACCACCACGCTGTCTCCCTCCGCGCGCTCTCCTCCATGGCCGTCGTGGCATTCCTCTCCACCTTGCTTGACTACTTTGCCCTCCCTCAAGTCTGTCATAGCCCTCAGTGACTCCCGCATCGTCCGCGCCATCCATACCACCGTGCTCTCCCAGGACCTCCTTCACCACCCCACCCCACTATCGTCAATGCCATCTTCACCACCTACCCCCATTGCGGTGATCTCCCCATCGCGCTCATGTAACATCTTGGTTTTCAGAGTCTTTTTAAGCTTTAAAAATAATAAAATTAACCATTTGGATTTTTTAAATTAAATAAATCTTAATTCGAACTATTAGAAATTAAAAATATTTAATATGATTAAATTAAACTTCACTAATTCAAAATTTATTTTATTTGAGTTCCTTGTCTTGCAAAATTTTTTTGGGTATTTTATTGGATTTATTTGCTATTTTCTATAGCTCAAATATTTTTTTTCTTATTTTCTGAAAATGCTAGGAAAAAAATTCTTAAAGCATTTGGGCCGAAACTCAAAGCTCAACCTAGCCCTTTTTCTAGCCCATCGCCGCGGCTCAGTTCTCGCGCGCAGCCTTGCTGGCCTATCCAATGACTGCCACATGTCGCCCATCTAAGCCATCTCTCGCGCTGTCACCGACCGCCTGGCCCCAACTGTCGGATCCGTTATCTTCACACGGGACTCCGCCTCTGCATCGAAGTCTGCTTCGCCGCCACGCCATGTTTGCCTCGGACTTCGTCCTCTGTCCATCCCGATGTCCATGCCGTCGTGTATAAGAGACCGAGCCATTCCCTCGTTTTCCGCATCTTTGAGCCGCTTGTTGCCTTGTTTTCGCATCGTCACCGCCGAGCTGTTTTCACCGTCGTTTGCATCTTCTTCAATGACGTCGGTTCGTCTTCGCACCGATGAACGACCAAGCTGCGCCGCCGTCCTCATCGTCGCCAGTAAGCCCTTCGCCGAGCTCCATCCTTTCTCCGCTGTCCGTCTTCGTCGATGTTTAGCTGCACGCCTCGCATCACCGGTCATCACTTCACGTCACGCCGCTTCGCTCCGCCTGCCGTGCATCTATTTGATCTCTGAAGTGCCGCCTCAGGTGTCTCGCCGCACTAACATTAACTAGTGCGTTAGCGATGACATTATCCCTCGCCATGTCGCCTCTAAACAGCTCCGTGAACTTTGTCCATCATGAGACAAATCTATGCCGTGTGGGACCCATGCATTAGAGCATTGTTCCATGAACACGGTGCACTATAGACTTGTGAACTACACCCGTGGACCTGGTCCATAGACCGATGGTCCCCTTGTCAATCACCGAAGCCAATTTTCTTTAGAAAAATAATTTGGCTAAAATTAAAAGCCTTGCTGACATCATGATCTGATTTTTCTTTAGGGAAATAAATTTAAAAAAAAGCAAAATATTGCATTTTTCCTTTTTCTTAGATTTCAATCTTTCGAGAGCCTGTTCTTCTCCACCCTAGCTTCGATTAACCCTATTCTTCTTCCAAAATTATCTAAAATCAAGATCTATATTTTGGTTCTAATTTTATATTTTTGGATTTTTTGGACTTTTATTTGAATTTATTTTTATTCCGTTCGCTTTCTCTCTTGTTAGATAACGTCTTCGAAGAAGCAGAAACAAGATTTGAAGTTCAAGAGCTAAGGTAAGTCGTGACCTTTGATCATGTTAAACCTATTGTTTTAAATCTATATATTATTATTTTGTCTTAAATTATCATGCATTGTTAATTTAATACAAACCCTTATACTTGGTAGTTATCAACCAATTTGATTAATTCTTCATTGATAATTTGAATACTAAGAGTCAATTGTCTTCGTAGGATGGTTAATTATGTAGTGATACAATATTATTATCCACTTGGATTGTACGTCTAGTATGCTTAACCATACTTACTGTTATGTTGTGCTCATCATCACATGTTGATCAATTAATTAATTTTGACTTAATGAGATATTGAATCGTGGTGGTAGCTATAATTATAAAATTTGTGTGCAATGACATGGGTATTGCCATTGGTATTAAGCAAAATGATTTCCACTTGGGCGAATGATCGTGCAGTAAAGTAAATAATAAGCATACCCTTGTCTTCTTCTTGCCTTCTCCCTCCCATCCTCTTTCTCTTCTCTCTCATGGCTCCCCGCCGATAGGCTCTCATGGCTCCCTGTTGATAGCCTTCCTCTCTTCTTTCCTTCTCCTCAGCTCTACAACGCCCTTCACCTCCCCCTCCCTTGTCCCTACAACACTTCCTCACCTCCCTCTCTCCTCTTTCCTCTCCGGAGGTGGTGGCGGTCAACTCCATAGCGGAGGGGACTTAAGATGGATAGATGTTCTGAAGCACAAAAGGATAGTGATGACGAGGACTCGCGGCCATGCAGCATGGAGTAGCGCCACCCCTCCCTTGCTGCCCCATCCTCCTCACCACCGTCGAGGCTGCTGAGCACCACTATACCTGCTACCGTTTCTGAGCTCAAATCCGACCGGGTCTGACGGACACACTCAACTCCAACCTGAGCTTCCCTCCACACTTAGCTCCCAATCCCCTCCCTCCCATCCATGGATGCCACCCCACTCTCCTCACCTCTCCTCCCCTACTACCCACCACCCCACCACATACCTCCGCCTCAACCCCCACCTCTGCCACCATCTGCTCCCTAACCGCCGTCGGCCACCACGCTGTCTCCCTCCGCGCGCTCTCCTCCATGGCCGTCATGGCATTCCTCTCCACCTTGCTTGACTACTTCGCCCTCCCTCAAGTCTATCATAGCCCTCAGTGACTCCCGCATCGTCCGCGCCATCCATACCACCGTGCTCTCCCAGGACCTCCTTCACCACCCCACCCCACTATCGTCAATGCCATCTTCACCACCTACCCCCATTGCGGTGATCTCCCCATCGCGCTCATGTAACATCCTGGTTTTCAGAGTATTTTTAAGCTTTAAAAATAATAAAATTAACCATTTGGATTTTTTAAATTAAATAAATCTTAATTCGAACTATTAGAAATTAAAAATATTTAATATGATTAAATTAAACTTCACTAATTCAAAATTTATTTTATTTGAGTTCCTTGTCTTGCAAATTTTTTTTGGGTATTTTCTTGGATTTATTGGCTATTTTATTTGAGCATTGTTCCATGAACACGGTGCACTATAGACTTGTGAACTACACCCATGGACCTGGTCCATAGACCGATGGTCCCCTTGTCAATCACCGAAGCCAATTTCTTTAGAAAAATAATTTGGCTAAAATTAAAAGCCTTGCTGACATCATGATCTGATTTTTCTTTAGGGAAATAAATTTAAAAAAAAGCAAAATATTGCATTTTTCCTTTTTCTTAGATTTCAATCTTTCGAGAGCCTGTTCTTCTCCACCCTAGCTTCGATTAACCCTATTCTTTTCCAAAATTATCTAAAATCAAGATCTATATTTTGGTTCTAATTTTATATTTTTGGATTTTTTGGACTTTTATTTGAATTTATTTTTATTTCGTTCGCTTTCTCTCTTGTTAGATAACGTCTTCGAAGAAGTAGAAACAAGATTTGAAGTTCAAGAGCTAAGGTAAGTCGTGACCTTTGATCATGTTAAACCTATTGTTTTAAATCTATATATTATTATTTTGTCTTAAATTATCATGCATTGTTAATTTAATACAAACCCTTATACTTGGTAGTTATCAACCAATTTGATTAATTCTTCATTGATAATTTGAATACTAAGAGTCAATTGTCTCCGTAGGATGGTTAATTATGTAGTGATACAATATTATTATCCACTTGGATTGTACGTCTAGTATGCTTAACCATACTTACTGTTATGTTGTGCTCATCATCACATGTTGATCAATTAATTAATTTTGACTTAATGAGATATTGAATCGTGGTGGTAGCTATAATTATAAAATTTGTGTGCAATGACATGGGTATTGCCATTGGTATTAAGCAAAATGATTTCCACTTGGGTGAATGATCGTGCAGTAAAGTAAATGTTAATAGTACATTGGGACTTGAATGCTTCGCCTGGATACTATCTAAGGACCTAATTTTGTGCTCCATTGATCTGAGTCTTATCGTACAACCACATGTCTAGTATGGGATGTACTTAGCTAATTAATTTATGATGTTTCGACCTTAATTTCACCATTGAGATGTTTTGTTGGTGCGGAAAGGGCTTTTACCCGGTAGAACAGTCAACATACTGGGTAGCGAATCCTTAGCGGGCTAGACTAGTTTGAGATTGAGCATTGTAAAGGTTTTATTGTATCTTCTCAGTCAGTATGCCTAAGGAAGCGTGTTATACCAGTGACACCACGAGATATTTATATATTGTGGGTAAAGTTGTACCTATGTAGAATGTCAAGCTATTCAAATAGCTGTGTCCTCAGTTATGGACAATGCTCGGTGATTTCAAATGAGAGTTATAGATTTCATAAAACTTGGACTTGGTTGGTTTGGTGATTTCATATGAGGGTTATAGATTTCATAAAACATGGACTTGGTTGGTTTGGAAGTGAATGGGTAGTTCACTTGTGTTTTATCCAATTCCTTTAAACTAATTACTTAATAATCATTTTCAACAAGTGTATTTCAATCTATCTATTGTATTTACTTTAAATTTTTGCTTTTTGCAAATTAACCACTCAGCCAGCATTTGGTAAATATCGCATAATTATATTATATCTTATTACAAACGACTTGCTGAGTACTCTATATACTCTTGACTATATCCATTGGTGCTTGTAAACATCGTATTATTATATTGCATCTTATTACAAATGACTTGCTGAGTACTCTATGTACTCACAGCTATATTCGTTGTTGCTCAGTTGCTGAAGAAGAACTATATTAGCTAGAGGTATTTGAGGAAGAATTTTTCAATGACTTCATGGATTAGGACTTCGCTCTCCAATCGATTGCCTGTGGGCATGTTGAATAGTTCTTCCTCGTCATGCCCCCGCCGCTCTGTGATGCCGTCTCCTTCAACTCCCTCATCTTTGCGCTTTGCCTCTTTCGCCGCTGGGACCCACCCTTACCGTCCTTCACGCCATGCTCGACGAGGGCCACCTCATGGCTAATCATGGTCAAGGTGGCCAGTGGTGGTGGTATGACCACATGAGAGAGAAGAGGGAGGAGAGAGGGGGAGAAGGGTACTGACACATGGGCCCCTGACTTTGAGAGGGGTAAGATAGGCATTTGTCAAAAAATATAATAAGTTTCCAGGCACTAATAGCCGATTGCCCTAAAGAAACTAACAACAGCGGCATGGAAGGAACATGAAAAGTTTTTCAGTGGTGTAGAAGGACTCGCATTTTTCTAGTGGCAAATTCGGGATCGGATTAACTCTCAGTGGCATACAGGGAATTTTCCCTATATTTCTCTAATCAGATTGGTAATTGAATTGGCGTAGGCTATTTATTGGTGTACTACACTCCATCTCAGAATACTGCACTCACTTTTCACGGTCTTAATAAAATTCGACTATTAATTTTATACTAATATATTTGTAAAGTACTTTTTCCTGATTACAAAGAAGATGCACACGTGAGTGCATTCTTTAGCACACGCCTAGAACAAAGAAAGTCAGGGATACATCCATGACCTCATAGAGTTCCTATTGATGTACACTCGCATATGCGTAAAAGTAAGCACCAATATTTGAACCCTAATTAGTGGAGTGACACCCACAACTCCAACAACATCTAAAAAAAGGTGGTTCCCATGATAATTATTCGATAATAAGATCTAAACTACAGATATCTTAGCATTTTCATATTTTTAACAAACGGTGACTATGGTGCTCATATATGTAAATTATATGGGTGGGTTCGATCTGGGTTACTATTTATGGCTTTTCACTTTTGCTACAGTAACTAGCTTTCAAATGGTGCATCTTTTCAAAATAGGGTCTACAAGTCAATTGTAGTACACGCTGTACCGACTTCAGTTATACCGGTCAAAAACCCACTGTGAACCCATCACACTTACCTTAACCAAAGAAAAATCGAGCTATAGTACCTGAAGACCTCCAGTGAACATCGGTCCATGCAAGGGGCTTTCCCTCTCTCCAAGCACAGTGGAATGAGAGGAGGTTGCAGATAAAACCGAGCCATTAGAGAGAGGGTGTAACATTCTAATTTTTAGAGTCTTTTTGAAGTTTTTGAAATAAAATAGATATTTGAAATTTTCTTGAATTAATTAAAACTTAATTTACAATTTTAGAAATTAAAATATTTTATATGAATAAAGTAAACAACCATTTAATTAAAACCGGTTTTTGTTAGGTTCCTTGTGTTGTAAGGAATTTTTTGTGTATTTTCTTGGATTTTTCATAATTTATTTGCTATTTTCTAAATCTCAATTTGATTTAATCCTTTTTCTGAAATTCCAAAATCCCTGGAAAATCCTAAAGCCTCTCGGGACAAAACTTCTTTTTCTTTCCGCCCTACTTCTCCTTTTGTCTTGTCCTCTTTCTCCTCATGCACAGCTTGCTCGCCCAGTCCTTTTTCCTCCCCCGGCCCGCTTCCCTTCTTGGCCCAGTTCCCGTGCATGGCCCATCTTCGCCTTAGCCCACCTCTCCATGCCTTGGCCACTTGCCAGCCGTTCGATCTGCTCCGCGCCAGCCACTTGTCACCTGTGTGCCTGCCATGTCCACTTTTCTGCACCATCGCTGACCAGTGGCCCCCTCTATCAGGCTCTTCTTCTTCTAGCCAGAGTCCTCCTTTTCACTATGTCCAAGTTCCATATGCTACCACCGCCGTACCCTCCACGGAGTTCTTCTCGGCCATGCTATTAAAGACATACCAAGAGCTGTCCTTGCCACCCTGTATCATATTGCCTCGCCATCGCCTAGTTTTTGCCGCCTTTGCACTGAAATCAAAGCTATCACCGCCGCCGTATCCTCCACAAATTTCAAGCAAGTTTTCATTTCAACAATTGGGATTGTCTAAATCCTATGCAGATATAGCAATTTTATTCAAATTAATCATGCACAAATAGTTTTAACGAAAAACAACATAGCATTTGAAATACTAGGATCAACATGGTCAAGGGGGTACTTGCCTTGCTCATCGAACACTTGGTCTTACTCTAGATTGTTGTCGAACATTCCTGACGCATGGGTTTCTAAACAAAGTAAAGACAAATAAATTCTAATAAAGCTCAGCATTTAAAACTTTGGTATTGAAATAAAGATCTTGAATTTAGAAAAAAATTTAGATACAAAACTATGTTAATCGGAGTTCGTATGAGGAAGAATAAATCATCGAAAGTTTTGTGGGGAGAAAATAGAGAGAGAGCATTGTGCTGGATTTTTTTATTCTTATTTATAAAGAAAAATCCCAGGAATGTACGTGAGGCCGATAGGTGGGGATAGGTGGGGTCCAGTAGTAAGATTTTATTTATTTCTAAACCGGATCGACAAGTAGGTCCTACTTGTGACACAGATTTTAAATTCACTCCAACCATTTTTTTTCACTCATTCGTATAGGATTGTTGCAGTTTTCCTATATTTTTCATACGTTCTATCCAAATAGCCATTTCTACAATTTTCACAATATTTTATAATCCTTTATTTTGCCCTTGTATTCCTATCAAATTCATGTATTTTCCTATTTATATGATTCTTTGTTCCTGCGTTCCAATGGGGGACTAAATTAGTAGAAGGGTGGTAGGAATGAGCCATAAAATGAGAAGTTAGATAATATTGATGAAGTTAATTAGCAAACCCGAATCAGAACGATGCCACATTTGCATAAAAAAAAAAGAACGATGCCACATTTACACATCACTTCAAAAAGATAGAACATAATATGCTTCACAATGTAATTGACACAAGCTCGCTGTGTTGTCACTGTAAGAGGAAACAAGTATACACACATATGCAATATGAAGTGCTCAGATCAAATAAAAAAGGGATCTGTCTAATTCTAGGCGACTGAAATTTTGTAAAAATTTAGTAATTTTTCAATGGCTTGGATTGCTCAAGATTCTGCAAGAGCTATAACCCCCGTCCCCTCCCCCCACCTCCTCATGTCGCACCCTACCCAAGCACACTGCCTCTTCGGCATCGACGAGCTCCTCCCCCGCCACTCTCCTCCTCCTCCTTCGCCTCACCTCCCCTTCCCACCTTTGCGCCGTACTTCTTCCTCTTCTCCAGCAAGATCCCCCTGCACTGCTCTCTTCATCATCTTCGGTGGCGGCCGCTGCCGGATTCGTTGCCATCACACACCGCCTCTCTTAACCGCTTCAGCCTTGTCAACCCTACGCTTCCCTCTTTCTTCCACCGCTCATCACCATTCTCCTCGCCCACGTTCGGCTATGCCACCGCCGCCACCCACCGCCACCCAACCTCCCTCTAAGCTCGAGGAGGGGGGGAGGGCACCGATGAACCTGAACCCTAAATGGGTGAATCCGAGCCCTAACCCAATGACAGCGGAGGAAGACAGTGGCGCTGGAGAGTTGGAAGACAACTTCGCCGGAGCACGAATCTCTACGCCGATCCAAAGGTGAGAAAATTCAATTGAAGTTTGTGAGTTTTCAGGTGACCGATAAATAGCAAATCTGAATAAAGAATAATCCAAAAACAACAATAGTAGTACTAAGCTAGGTTGCCCGGATACACCGATATGGATACGGATACATGATATTGTGATACGTCATTTATCTAAAAACACCGATACATATGGATATATATGATAAAAAATAAAAAATAGAAATAAATAATTTCTTATAAGGAAATAGGCAGCCCAACTAGATCATCACTAACGCGTAACCAACTAGTCTACCAACAAAGAGCAACCTACCAGCCCACTTATACAAAACAATATACCAGCATACTAGTCCACCACAGCTAGCTAATTAGAGTTATCCATCTCGATCTCTCTATACTCTCATCTGTAGCTGCCACCCCACACTAATCACATCTCGATCTCTCTCTCTTCTTCCTTAACAAGCATAGAGAAGAAATAAAAAAAGACAAACGAGTGAAAAGAGACAAGGCGAGAGCAAACTGAGAGGCTGTGATGATGAGCCAATGATATCCACTAAGTGATGACATATGGAAACTTAACTCTTTTCCTCTTCCATATCCCCTCTCCAAATTCAATCACCGGATCTAGGGACTAAGAGGAACGGAAGCGGTGGCGGACAACGAGTGCAGAGGAGTAGTAGCTATGTGGGTAGGGGAGCAGGGAAGCAACGTTGGAGTGAGAGGAATTACATGCACACATAGGAATAGAGCAGCGAATAGATGGCTTCATAATAAGTGGAATAAGAGCAACTCCAAGAGATTAGCCAAAAGAAGTATCTAAATTTAGTGATTTAGCTATTCTCTAAAATGAATCTCACCCAAAAAAACAAGACTACTCCAACAGGCTATCTAAACTAGAGGGCGCGCGGTGGGTCGCGTACGCGCGGGAATGAGGCGCAGCGTACGGGAAGGAAACGCCGACCGCGCCAAGAGGCTGGATGGTGAGCGAGGTAGGCTATCCAAAAATAGAGAGCGAAGGAGGAGGGATAGAGAGCTACTAAATTTGGAGAGTCATTTACAGAGTCTATTGGAGATGTTTTTTCTCCAATAATAGCCAAATTTACCTTTAGAAAATGATTTAGCTCTTCTCTTGGAGTTGCTCTAAGAGAGAAGAGTTAAGAGGTATCAGAAAAGTATCTACCAAGTATTGAGAATTATTTTTAGTTTTAAATATAGAAAAATCATTGATATAGATAGGATACATATCTAGTCGTGCTGGAGCCATAATCATATCTGATACGCTGATCTTCATAAGCATCCGTGCAACATACTAGTAAGAACAAGAACAACTATTTTGTCCGGAATACTAAGAACAAGAACAGCTATTTCGTCAGGAATCCCATCAGAAACTACACATAAGCCACGATGAGAAGCTAAAGGTGTCCATTCAGAACACGGACATCAGCAAGAACGCGACGAGGACGGCCAACCCGCCGGCGACGTTCCTCGACGCCGCGCTACTGGGTGCGATCTCGATGATGAACCGGCACGTCCCGGCGGAGGGGTCGACGGTGGTGGTGGCGGCGAGGCCATTGAAGTCGCAGGCGCGGTCGTCCTGATCGTTGATCTGGTAGTAGCTGTTGTAGGCGTAGGAGACGTTGCCCTTGGCGTCGAGCCCCCCGCAGGAGGTCTTGTACCCGAGGCTGGTGCAGTCGGCGAGGCCGCAGGCGTAGCTGACGCTGTCGCCGACCTTCTGGTCGGCGAGGTTGGCCGAGGGCTTGATCACGCACCACCGCCTCTCAAGGTACTTGACGCCCTTGGCCGGCGTGAGCGTGCCGCCGTTGCCGCCGCGGAGGCTGAGCGGGTACTTGGGCGTGCCGTCGTAGTAGAAGATGCCCCAGTGGCGCTCGAAGTTGCCCGGCTCGATGCTCTTCTGGTCCTCGTCAATGAGGCTGAAGAGGTAGGCGTCGACGGGGCCCGGCCGGAGCGGCGTGCCGCGGCCGGAGGCGATGTGGGTCAGGAACCCCTGGTTGAACTGCCGCGCATACTGCAGGTTGGCGTTGGCGTCGCCGTCGGTGGGCCAGCCGACCTCGCCGACGACGATGGACACGTTCGGGAAGCCGTTCTTCCGCAGCGCCGCCACCAGCGTGTCGTGGTTGGCGTCGAAGGTGTTCTGGTACGTGACGCTGCCGTCGACCACCGGCGACGAGGAGCCCTGGAAGAAGGCGTAGTCGAGCGGGAAGTTGGGGTCATTGTACAGGCTGATGAACGGGTACACGTTGGCCACGAACGGCGCGCCGGTGGAGGCCAGGAACTGCACGATGGTCAGCATCAGGCCGTGGATGTCGGCGCGGAAGTCGCCTTCGGAGGGCTTCCCCGACGCCGACTGGTACACGTCGGCGTTCAGCGCCACTGTCACCTTCACCTGGCTTAGCCCGGCCTTCACCAGCGCCGCCTGGATGCTCTGCATTGCCGGGAACGTCGTGTTCAGGTACGTCCCGTTGAACGTCGTCAGGAACGGCTCATTCCCAACGGTCACCAACCTGCCCGTCAGAGAAAGAAATATTTTATTTTCTTGATAAGGAGCACAATTCGTCACTGCAACTGACCGAGATTTAAATTCCATATATTCGCAAAAGGAATATAAATTTCAGGCTAAAAGAGAGAAATTTATCGCATGGAAAAACTAAATTTACATTATATTTCTTGGTACAAAAATTTTCGAAGAACAAAAACGATGGAGATGAAATCTAAGAGGCAGAACATGAACACATGATGGGAGAGGACCGCTGCCATACGGTTAGACATCTGCGTCAGACAGGGAAGCATGACCATTCTAGAACACTGAAAATCTTAAATCTCCCAATATATATGTGTGTGCCAAGAATTTGCCACAAAATTTCATGATGGTGAGCTGAAAGAGTTTGTGGCATGGTCCACAATAATATGTGAAGCTCTCAAAGTGGGCTCTAATAGTAAAGTCGGATATCCGCTAAGAAATGTGCTAGGGACTTATCAGCTCGATAACCTCTGAATTTCGGCCTATTTCAAACACAAGAATTGCGTAGTCAAAAAAGCAATTTCTCCGCGATTTTTGTAATCCAAACGAGGCCTAAAGAAGTAAAGCGGGTGGGCTCTTTTGGTCTGTGATTTTGATTTTTCCTTTATGGTTTTTGAAAACTTGGCTATTCGTGATAGACCGCACGAAAATGGAAAAAATGTATACAATTTTAGCTGGTACAGCTGAACTCGATATAATATGTACTACAATTCACATGTAGATTCTATCTTAAAAAGACGCACGGTTTAAAATCTAATTACTACATCAACAGAAGCCAAAGCTAAAGTGAAAAAGAACCCACCGCTTTCAACACCGAGGAAGCTTGGAGACGAGATCTCAGGACAAGATACTGGAGATCGATGCGGCAGGTGCATGTTCTTTCTGGATGGCCGAACAAGATGGTCTACAAAGGCACCCAGATCGTGATCCTACTGCCAAAACGTGTCGAACCCTCTCAAAGGTATCGCCAAGGTGGTTTCGCTGATTGATCAGGCCTTTCCTGCCAATAGATGTCCCAATCAGGGAGAAGGCCGGCCACCGAAGGGAAACCAACAGCAGTGGCAGAGCCAATACCAAGATACTAAAATGGTTGGCTCCTAAAGCTCTCAGTGTGTGCAGAAGCACTTGGCAAAAGCACAAAAAGCATCCTTAGCTTTCACATGCCATGCAGAAAGTTTCATATACGGTAGTCGAGACAGAATTTCAGTTGCTTGTGGCTGTGGTCTTCCCCATGAAGAGAAGGGAGCGTAGCTTTGGTGCCTGCTAACTAGAAGGCTTCTGAAGCTTCTACACCAGTGATGCCAAGCAGGGGCGGTGTCATACCCCGGGCAGGGTAAATTTCAATCCGAGGTATGAAAAAATATCTAGTGTATAGTTTAAATAAATTCAACCTAGTTTAGGTGACATTTTTATGGTTCACTCAGATAATCTAGATCATTCTACCACTGAATCCGGGACGTAAATAAATTCTGGCTCTGCCACTGATGCCAAGGAACCTTATCTGATTTGGTTTCAACAACTCCTGAATCTGACGTTAACACTTGCTAGTTGCTGTACTACAGTAATGTTGAGACTGACATTTTTTTCGTGGGGTTGTGGGCTCCTTAACCATAATGTGGTGTCAAGCTGGACCCTACTGCACTCACTGGAAACACCCAGAACAGCCTTATGCATCAGAGAATTGGGAAAGATCCATAGTTGTACAGCACCTAGTCCCTTACAAGCGTTTTAGTTTTTTATTTCTACATCGAAGTTTTGACGGTTTGGATTTAAGCTTCCTATCCCGCTCTAACGAGTTTCTGCTTCTAGTTTTTAACTTTTTAGTATTTTTTTTTGCCTTTTGTATTTTAGCTTTTTGCTTTTTTTTCTTTATTCTTTTCTATTGTTTATGATGATATATTTTTTATTTTTTTATTTAATCACGTTGAAAAAGATAATAGCAGTTGCAGTATATTTTTAACTGCTCCAATACAAAATACTATGATTCTAAACTTATAAGCCCAAATGACCAATGGGTTGAAAAATTGACGGGTTTAGATTAAGCACTCGGTCCGACATTAAAAATTACAGCCTTTATTTTGTAGCGCTAAAAGTCATGTAAACCGTTCGTTTTCAATCCAACGGCCGAGCGTGCATATGCAGGTATCAAATTAAGTAGACAAAAAAAAACCACACGCGCACAGTAAAGCAAAGTATGTATGTACGTAGGTGTGTGTGAATTTTTGCACCTTATGTCGACGCCGTCGTTAACGTGCTTGGAGACGTTCTTGGCGACCCAGTTCTCGGCGGCCTTGGTGCCGCCGGCGAGGTCGGCGAGCATGTCGTTGGGGATGCCGACCATCACCTGGATGCCCGACCCCTTGAGCGCGCTCAGGACGCTGTCCTCGGCGTCGAACAGCTTCACCTTGTCGAACCCGTTGTCCTTGAGCAGCCGCACCACCGTGCCCGCCGGCAGCGGGTGGCTCAGCTGCGTGCCCCAGTTCACGCCGATGCCCGCCGACCACCGCGCCATGCACAGCAGTAGCAGCAGCTCGAGCAAGCCACGGCCGTGGGAGGCGGCGGCGAGGGGCGCCATGGCGTTTGCTTCTTGGCAAAGCAGAGTACTGGATTAAGAGGACCAGGACTGGACCGAATTGAGTGGATGAAATCTGGGGAAATTCTTAAAATTCTGTGGCAATTTATCGAAGTAGGTTGGAAAGTATGGGAATTTCGCTGGGAGACACAGGCACCTAGTCGATTCTTGACTCTAATCAAGAACTAGCTCCAACAACCTTACTGCTAGGGTGCATACAAGGCAAGAATCAGCTCCTTTGAACGAATAATTGATTGGTCAAGTGGAAATTATGTGGAATTTGATGCTGTTTCGGGTCAAGAATCAAGTGCCAAGTGACCAAGAACCACCTCAAATTGAGGACTTGGAAAGGGAAAAAAAAGAAAACAAAGAGCAGAGTAAGGCTTCCCAATCAAGAACTAACTGAAACCCAGAAAAGAAAAAACTTTTGTACCAGCAGAGCCAAAAGAGCAGCAAAAACCAACTAGTAGCAATCAAACGGACCCCAAATAGGAGCAGTGGCCAGCAAGGGACAGGCACAGCCGTTGATCACAAGAACGAGGGCATGACAAAGGAGGAGGTATTAATAGGTCACCACCAAGTGGGGCTGTGATGCAAGCAAGAACCTCAAAAAGAGGAACCAGGAGACCAAGTAATTGGAATTACAGGGTGTTTGTGCCCTAAGATAAGTGTGGCTAGGCTAGGCTAGCCTAGAGGAAGATCACAAGAACAAGCAATGGCCTTGTGGACACATCAAGAGGTAGCAATAGTATTCAAGGGATGAAAAGGCAGTACAAAACCAGGATGAGGAGGAGGTTTGCCACGTGTACCAAAATAGACGCTGTAGCTGAAGGGAGTGGTGCAGGGCATGAAGAGTGTGGCAGTGTGATAGAGGCAAGAGATACTAGAAAAGAATGTGGCATGATGACATGGGAGCAAAAAAGAAAAGGTGAACCTTGCGATATATAACAAAACTGGAAGGAAGAAAATTTCTTTTTTAATTAGAAACTACTTGAACTTTTTTGGGTCTGGAACCTCTTCAGTTGTGCTTCTTGTGTGAGGCTTTTAAGAAGGGGGCAAAATGCTCAAATAAGGCAAGGCAATAATTTTAGGGCTTGTTTGGAACATAATAGTTTCGTAGAAACCTCGCAAGAATTTCGTACAAGACTTTTCAATTTTTCGTAGGAATATACAACATGATCGCAGTGATCGTCAAAACTGTATGATATGGTGTACGCTGCAAGATGCTAAAGGAAATATAGACAATCTGCTCATATTTTCAATATTCTGTTTAAGATGTAAAAACTAAATTTACTACTATATGAGCCCAACAGAGTAAATCACCCTAGTGAGATCAGGCCAAATGGCCGGACCAACCATGCCGCCTTGAGGCACAGTACTGTTTTTCTGGCCTAGTCATAATACAACACAAATAGTAAATGGGATGCGCTGGCCCAACCGGGCATGTTGTTTTTGGACTGACATCTCGGTATGAACAGGCACATCATTTATCCTACCCTAACCCCCCTAGAAGGTCAGGTCTGCTCAAAGAGTACAGTAATTATCTTATGAAGGTACAATAAAATTACTTGTGGATGACAATAAAATTATGAGAGACCATGTGGATGTGACTCCATGAGTGTGATGAGTAATTGACACTTGTTCTGAAAAGTTTGAGTTTGGTTTGTGTGTCTCGTGCCAAGTCGTAGAGTAGTACAGTCGGCTGCGGTTGGACGAGCTTGGGTTGCTTGTTCTTCTTCTCGACCGGTCGTTGGGCTATTTCGTGCTTGATTACCCTCTACTAATGCAAATGGTTGATTACAGTGTTTCGAGCGGTGCTATGTGATGTTTTCTTATCTGTGATGGTTGCAGGACTTTGAAGCTAAGTCGTGGCGAGGTATGGGATGGTTGGACTAGGCACAGGCGGTGCTGAGGTCAAAGTGGTCGGGAGATGCCGAAGACGGCGAGGACTCGGAGTGGTTGCGAGGCGTGGACAGCAAGAAAAGAGGAAGCTTCCAAGAAGAAACGTGAGGGGCAATTCGGTAAAATTGACTCAGGCTTGAGGAAGTGGATTCGGTTCGAGTTAATGGATAAAGTGCAGAGTTGGTAGAGCTATTGGGTAAAGCGAGAAGCGAACCCGGTAGTGGACGGCTATAAATAGAGAGGGTGTTCTCTAGTGCCGAGTGAGGGTTTTTGTGCTTTTGCTTTTCATGTCTCTGTGTGTTTTCCCTTCTTTGTATTGCTGTGAGATGTGTAGGCAGAAGTAGTGTTTTGTTTGTCTTTGCGTGTGAGCTCTTCTCAAATTGAGAGATGGGATAAAATGGATGTAAACTTTTGCATTATGTAATCATTCATCTCTATGAATCCTTTTTGAGAAACTGTGTGTTTGAGTTGTTCTGGGTTCTTGCATTGATCTGTGCATTTATGCTTTAGTTCTTTCTTCTTGATTCTCTCTGTTCTTCTTTGCCTCCTTTCTTTTTGAATGGAATCTGTGTTTGAGTAGCTGCAAAACGATTTCGCTCAGAACTGGGAATCTCCTTAAAGCCTCTTGGCTAGTTTATTCCTGAGAGCAAGAATTTCTTTAGCTACTTTCTTTCAGAGAAATCGCTTGTTTCCTATTTCCTCTGTTTCTAGGGTTTCTTGTTCTCGTGAGCAGAGGAGTCCTATGCTCTTAGTGTCTTCTTGGATAGAGGGGATCTTCTTGCTGGGTTTGAGAGTTCTCAGGCGTATGATCAGTGAATCAACATTTGCTCACAAATTGGATTCATGACTGCCCAATTTTCACCTTCTTGGACTTTCTATTCAAACCTGTTTCAACTTCTCGGGTTTTAGGTTTAGAGATGCAGTCATTTGTTTCTTGCGCTTCTTGTCTGTATTTTCTTGTTCCTGAGGTCCATCTGCTGTTTGACTTGAAGTCTTGATCTATTGACCTGAGAAGAGTAACATTTGTTCGGCCATCTTTTCTGTTCTCGGCCTTCTTCGGTAATTACTCTACCGATAGGTTTTAGGCCGGCCTCTGCTCTGCTTTCTATTGCCTGATTGCCTTCCTTTTTCATCTGCTTTTCTCTTTTCAGATTTGCTCTTCTTTCAGTTTTTGCTTTTTCCTTTTTGTTTGCTGGTTTTGATCTGCTCAGGGTTTGGTCTACTCCTTTTGTGCTGCTGCTCAGTCTTTGTATTTTCATTGCAGTAATCACTGTACTATCATTTTTCCTATCTGGCTCTGGTACTTTCTCTGTTTTTTTGTCTCTTGCTGAAACTGTACCCGGTCAGACAGGAGATGAGAAGGCGGTCAGATCGCCCTCCCTTTGGCGATCAGACCGCTAGGGTTCAGTAGTTCGACTGCTCGCTCGTTGGCAGTCAGACCGGGGGCGTCTTTGCGGTCAGACCGGCAAATGTCTTGCGGTCAGACTGGTAGCTTACCTGCAGTTAGACCGCCCTTAAGTCTTGCCTTTGGTTGGTAGCTTTCTGGACTATTTCTATCTCTTGTTTTTCTTTTCTGGTTGAGTTCTCTTTAATTTCCAGTGGGCATCTATCTTTTCACTTCATAACTGTTATAGTTATTGGAGGAAAAGGTTTGTGAGAATACTTGGGGCGATTTTGAAGGCATTATTCACCCCCCTCTGTTGCCATTTCGATCCTACAAATTACTTGTATTAGGTTATTGCACTCTTCTGAGCACTGACGGGTGACTTGGTAGTAAAATTACTTGTGATTGACAGTAAAATTACCGGTAATTGGTAGTAAAAATACTTACGACTAGCAGTAAAATTACCTATGACTGACAGTAAAACTACTTTGGCTATAGGATTTTTTGTCCTGGGAACTTTTGTTACGTATTTTGTCAGGTAGTAAACTCTTTGTGTCTTGGTAGTAATTGTCAAATATATACAATAAATATCAGCTATATAGTTCTGACTTTATATTTTGTAGAGCCCGCTAAACATAAAGAAGTTCTTAAAAATGAAGAGTACAATAGTGCGCTCACCGCGAGTATTTTGGGAGCTCAACTTGACAAGATAGACCCTAAGACAGTAAAATTGGTGAGTAATAGTAATTTTATATTATGCAAGAAGTAATTTTTTGTCTTCCATGGTTGTCAACCCCTTCTAGTTCAATTGTTAAGTCTTTCTCCCCTTGCTTCATAACTCCCACTGGTCGATGTACCGCATAAACATTGTGTACAGGTGCATCGATATGCTAGACTCGAACGACTACGTTAAAAAAATGTGTCGACCCCGGTGACAATCATTGTGTAGTTGGCAGCAAGGTAGTTGCACGTTTGAATGACGCCTTCTATGCCATGACTGGTGGGAAGTTTCCAATTTTGTGAACTAGAGGAGGCCATTTTTTGCCATGTCGAAACAGGTTCTCCCAAACATCTACACCATTTTCACCATGAAGTTCCTGGAATTTTACAATGGTGAAGGACAGAAGATCCAAACTACCATATAATTGGTAAGCAGTAATTTCTTCTCTGACATGCAGTAAATTGTATCATAATATGTAGTCATTTTAGGTTATGATATACTTTCATATGCAGGAGAATGACAACGTACACAGGGTAGAGCTACTATTCTACATGCTCTTCTACGAGCTCAACATTGTCAAAACCCCTCCTTGGTATTTTGGAGAACATTAGGCCACGCAGCTTATCGGATTAGATGTTGTGAATTCCTTTCTTTATATTATGGAAAGTAATTCATTACATAAATGACAGTAAAAGTGTGTACACAACATGGTAAAACTACTGAAATAATCACTCTTCATTGTCTTCCTATCAACCGTAGTCTCCATCAACTCACCCCCTACCACTGCCAATGGCCCCTTGACTCTTGCCCAGTTGCCCCCTTCCTCTTGGCCCCCTAACCCCCTAGCCCTACGACCCTGCCATTGCCGACTGTCGCATGCGGCACTGGTAGTGCCGCCACTGGGCACTGGGCTGTCTGCCCTAGCTAGCCTCCTCTCCTCCCTCCCCAGTCGCCACTGCCTCCTCCCTCCTTGCCGGTCGCTGCCTCCTTTGTCCCTGCCCATGTAGCCTCCTCCGTCCTCGTCCACACCGGCCGCCACCTCCTCTCTCTAGCTCTCCCTCTTGTTAGCCTCCCACCCTGCTGACCACTGCCTTCAATCTTCTCCTCTCGTGCAGGCGACAATAGTGGTGCGGCAGCTATGGGCAGGGCAGTGTTGGACCGGGCTACTGTGCTCAACGAGCCATCGGTTGCCTGTTGAGCTAAGCGTGCCTGGACCGGACTAGCCTGGAACAGCTTGACCCCTCTCCGTGCCGTGCTTGGGTCGGAGGGCAGGCATGTAAGCCGGTATGGCACGATAACTTATTTAGACCAGCTGTCTTGGACCTAATCGGGTTATACCTTATCCAAGCCTCGCTAAGGGACCTATCAATCGTCACAATTAGTATTCTAGAGATGTGCTAGGCAAGTCGTACATGCATTCACATTATCTCTTTCTTTACAAAAAGTTCTAAAAAAGCATTATCTCTTTCACTTATGAAAACATAGGCACACACATAAAACTCATTTGAAACATGAAGCCGGCCGGGGGTTCTATTTGTATGTTCATATGTAAAATATTGAAAGGGAGGCAATCACAAATTGTGGAAAGATGGTGAGCATAGCATAGCATACCTAGGAGCATGAAAAGGCAGCCAACGATAACAAAATAGATGGTGAGGACAAAAGCAAGTTTGTTATGCTTTATTTATCTGTCCTACCTTTGCTTCATCAAGCAAACGAAATAGAAAAATAGAAAAGAGATCGAACATGCGAGCAGAGCAACCCGCTTTGCTTCTTCCACTCCCTCTTTAATTTTCTTTTCTTTGTATTTGTGCACTTTCATCTTTATATCCTCATTTTGATAAGAGCACTTGCTTTTGTAAACTGTGAACTTGACTTAAGAACAGCTCCCTAATATATAGAACTGTACCCAAATTTGTGCCGATTTACGTGCTAAATCAACATTAGGAGATAATGAAGGTGTGGAGTGAGTTGAACATCCCTATTTTTCTTTTGTTTTCTTTTTCTTTCTTTTTTCTTTTTGCTTGGAGAAGCACAGATTCACATACGTTTCATCACAAATATAAAGCTGGCAGGAGCAATTTTGGTTGGGTAAAGGATCTGATTCTGGAGTGGCAAGTGAGCTCAAGTATCTGTCTGCCTTTTTCAAAACCATACATTAAACACATGAGAAAGCAAGGAAGCATCTGCAATCTGTCTATGAAATTCTTGCCTTGGAGAGGCGAGAGGAGTATCAAGGTGGGGGCTAAGGGAGCAATGGGGTGGTTAGTAGCTGTCTTAGACTGGAAAGTGTGTGGTTACGAATTGTGTTTGTAACACCAAATGTGATTATAACTATTACTAGCATATATGAAGTCTTTTATAAGTTTCTTGCATGTCTTGGATTTGTAGGAAGTTTCTCTCGGTTATCATGCATATATTGGACCCATCTGCTAATGATGCGCAAAAAAAATGTTAGCAAAAGTTTAGGCTCCATTTGGAAAGTGAGAATATCGCATGATTCTTTAGAAATTGCATCGTTTCTTGTAAACGAACAGCGCTCCAAGTAAGCGCAGCTTGTGCATGACAAAGTTCCAAATAAGATAACTCTACATGTACCATGTAACAGCCCAAAAAGCCTATTGCTTGAAAATGTGGGAATGTTAGAAACTTTTTTTTGCATGACTTTGCCGTTTGATTCTTACTGGAGTTTTGATTTAAAATTTCCACTAGAGATTAATACCTGAAAGCGAAAAGGCCTCTAGCCTAGCGGTTAGAGCGCCTCAGTAGCACCCCCAGGTCCTGGGTTCGACTCCCAGTGGGAGCGAATTTCAGGCTTGGGGGAAAAAATCCCCTCGCCTGCTACCACACCAAAGCACAGGTCTAAGGACCCGCCAGGGCGTTGATCCAAAGGTTCCGCCGGTCGTCTCACAAAGGTCGGGCGTTGGTGCCACTGTGTAAGGGTGGAGCAGGGGTTCGGAGGTTTTCTCGGTCTGCGTGAGAAGACATTCTTCTTAAGCATAATGCCCGGGGGGTTTCTTCCCCCCCGCAGGTCGAGTTTTTTTATTAATACCTGAAAATAAAGTAATAAAGAGAAAGTAGGATTGATGAGATTAAATTGAATTAACAATTAAGGAATATTCTACTGAAAATATCCATGAGCTAAAATGATGAGAAAATGGAATAAAAAAAATCTAACAGGACAAATATACAAGCCAATTGCAAAATCAAAATCAATTATAAGAAACCAATTGGAGACTTGAGGAGATCTTGTTCCATTGCCATCTAGAAACCCTAAGTGGAATCCTAGAAAATGCAAGTTGATGCAAACCCAAATTAGGATCAAATTCAAGGGCAATTTAGCCTTGATTTGAATTGGCTATTTAAATTAAAAATTCAGAGTAAAAATTTTCAAAAATTCAAAAACTAGGCAAGAATTAATTGGGCCTGGCCCATTGGGCCCCTGGCCTAGACTGGCTCAGTCCAAGCTAGCCTAGCCACTCCAGAGCGTGCCCAACACGCTCTGCTCCCACACCGTGTGACAGGCCATGCAGGCTATTATGCAGTAGCACGCGCAAGCCCCCACATATGCTCGCCCATGCCTCGTCTCGCATGCGCAACCATCCTCCCTCCCCTGGTCCCTTTGTTTCCCTCTCCTTGCTGCGTACCCGTGCCCATGATCGAGCGTCACGCCATCGCACACGTCCCGCGTGTCATGCCCCAAGTGCTATGAACCGTTGTACTGAGTGCCATTGCTCCACACCACACCGTGTGCTATTCGCTGTCACTCCGCGCCCCTATGCCATGTCACACGGTGACGCAACTATCTTCGCCCCCTGCACCACATCCACGCCGCCGCCATGGCCACCCACATTGTTCAGTCCCTTCACCACCCATAAAAGCCAGAGCATGCCGTGGATAGCTTCGCCTCAGTCCACTGCCTCTCCTCCTCCATGGAATTGTTCTCTACTAGCTTGTAGCTCTCTGGAGGCTTCTTCGTCTTCAACTCTGGTCATTTGAGGATCGGTCAATAGGGGCTATCCTCAGCCAATTCCACAAACCAGAGCCCGACCGCATCATTGCCAACTTATCCCTGCCATCGGCTTGGGCTGCCGTCGCACGTACGCATTTGGTGCCATGCTCCCTTTTGTGCCATCTCGGGTCAATGTTGCTAAGCCACCCCGAACTTCCTCGAGCTCCTCTGACTACATAGGTAGCCTCACAGTAGTCCCTATATGCTCTCATAGCTAGAGATTTAGCGCTAGTGATGTAGAACACTGTAGTGCGGTATGTCTTATTTTGCCGCCGTCCAAGCTCACCGTTGACCACCGTTCAAACCAAATTGAGCCGCGAGACATGGCCTAGAGGTGCGTGCGGTGGTGAAGGGTCCATTTTGGCCACACTCACTAGATGCCGCCCTTTCCCTCGTCGCCGATGAGTTGGCCTCTCCTCGGCGGCACGGGGGGGGGGGGGAGGCATTGCAGCAACACGGTGCATGGTTAGTTTAAATGTGCAATTAGATTAACGCTAATGATCATTATTTAGTTGGTTAAGTACTCACTGACTGATATGTGGGCCCCCTGACATTAGTTAAATTAACGTACCTATGATATGTGATATGTGGACCCTATAGTTTACAAATCCTTTTAAAACTGGTTAAATGAATATGGGCCACTGACATGTGGGCCCTATTCATTGTGGCTACAGTGTGAGGGTTCCTTTTGTCAGCTACAATGGCCTTTTCTAATTAAGAAATAATTCTAAAAAGAAATTAAAATATGCGGACCTCACATGTCATACACAATAGCTTTTCAATAGAAAAGTAAATAGAAAATTAAAATTAAACCCTAGTGGGCCCCACCTATTAGTGAGAGACACTCTATCCTTTATCATTTTTTCAAAATCAATTCAAATCTCAAACTTTGAAAGGCTCGTTTTCATTCGTCTTAAGTCTAAATTTGGTGAAATTTGTTTATAAATTCATTTAAATCAAGATCTTTCCAATGGAACTAAAATCGTAAATTTTGGAGTTCACTTGAATTTGTTTCTATTTACGAATATTTATTTGACTTAATGCGTGAACGTTTGGTAGCTTACAGAGTTCAAGAGGAACAAGAGACTGAGGCAAGCCAAGACTTGCAGGACTAGCCAACTTGTGAACGAAGCGAGTCATCACTTTGATCATTTTGCTCCTACATTTTAAATATGAGTATTTTGATTTAAATTATTAAACCACATGCATTAATTTTATTATACAATTTATATTCACATTAGTGCATAGTTAATTCCTTATGTATGATTGTTTAACTACTTTCACTCCTTGTCTTTGGATGTAACACCTTGTCACCCTAGCAGTTATTAGTTAACTTACTAACAATAAGTGTATATATAAAGTGACATGCTTAGAAACTTGGGAGGGGGCATTAATTTGCCTTGGCATCATTTCAACAAGAAAACTTGATTGGATAGTCATTAATGGAAAGTGACTATTATATTGTACTATGGTTATTTTATGATTATAAAACCCCCAACTTGCTTAAATATCTAGGTGGATGGTATGGAAAGGCTGGTGCAATGGATGCATGAGTGTTGGATTGTGGTAGAACTATCTAGATAACTGTCAAGACTAAATCTTGTACAACTTCCTAGTGTAGAATAGCATAACCATAAGTCTATAATGGGTACGACTTAACCAACTAATTTGCATCGATCTAATGTGGGTTGTGCCATAGGTGTGAACACAATCTAGGGGATGGTCACATCCTTTGACGTGACGGCGCAAGAGGGGGATTTTGGAGGAATGGTCACATCTCACAGTGGTGGCAATCTTAACGGGTGTGGGCTTGCTGGGAAGATGCAATGTAAAGGCTTTGTGGTGACCTTCTTGATCTGCATTCTAAGGAAATATGTGGAACATAACAAGTATGGTTGTCTCTTGTCGATAAAGTGCATGATTTCTGCAGAGTGAAAACTGTTCGAACAGCCGCACGCACGATCATGGGCAGGTGTTGGGAATCTGTAGGAGTTAGTTCTATTTGTAAATCAATTTTTGTGGCTGGGATAAAAACTAGTTTGTGTTGCCCTGAGTGGTCGGTCCCAGTAATGATAATAGGAGGATATAACACTGAAGAACTAGCATTGGATGCTGGAAGCCATGTAACGGTTGATGGATCATGCATTATTATTAGCATCGCAATCTTTCACACATTCTAGAAAATCAATTTCGGTTAAAACCGCTAAGTCATAGGAATCTCTATTATTTGTAATTGTCAACTAAGGTATTTAGCAAAATAACCCTAGCCAACCTTGCTCAGCTTTGCATCTTGTAGGATCAGAAATGGCAACAAGGGGGGGGGGGGTGAATGGTGCCTTTTAAAAATCGCCCTAAAGTATCCACACAACATCTCCTCTCCGATAGCTACAGAAGCTATGAAGAGGGAGAGTTCTTGCTCACTGGCATCCAAAGAAAAGATCGGCGAATAAAACAGCGAAATGAAGCTTGCAGAAAAAGGCAGCTCAGAGGAACCATGCCTGGCCGGTCTGACCGCAGTGCAAAGGCCGATCAGACCGCATGCAAACCGCTGGTCAGACCGCTTCCACCAGGCCGGTCAGACCGCAGTTGATCGAACGGTCTGACCACTAGGGTTAGCGGTTTGACCGCCATCTAAAGTCCGGTCTGACCGCCTTGGATGATCCGGTCTGACCGCATGCAATTTTCGTGAAGGCAGACAGAGACTCCGAGAATAGCAGACTGCATAGTAAAAATTGAAAATGAAGAATCTGGCTGTACTTAATGAAATCTATGAAATGCTGCTATCCCTCTCAACCAAAAGGAGCAAGACTTTGTTCTGAACAACACCAAGACCTTAGAAATCTAAGGAATTCATCAAGAGAGCAAGGAATCAAGATTTTGACAAAAATATGAAAACTTGAGCAAATTTTCAAATTTCTTTCTATTCTCTAATCCTTTGCTCAAGAGGTCTTGCATTTCAGCTGGACTTGACCTCACAGCAGAGCAGCAGAAAATCTCAAGCCATCTTTTGGAGTGAAATCAAAGTTTCACAAGTGCTCTGCCTTCAAAACCCTAGAACAGTGAAAAGCAGAGGAATTGCTTCATCTCAGTTCTTGGGAAGAAATCAGCAAAAGAAAAAATATTGCTCTCAGGAATGACTAGCCAAAGGGCTTTGAGGTATTTCCCTGTTCAGAACAACTCATTTTTGCAACTTCTTAACAAGAATCAACTAAGAGCCTCAAGAACAAAAGAGATCAACAGAGAAGCACATTGAGGAAAAAGTCAATTCATCTTAGAAAAAAGCATCTCAAATGGATTCATTGCAATAAATGATTACACAGGAGATACAATCAACTCACTACGTCCCCATACGCAGTTGATAGCAAGGAGAACACACTCTACATGCTTCTCACTCAGAGAAGCACACACTACTCACGTAGAGCACACACACTGTCTCTACTCACACTCTTACTTACTGCCTGCACCTCACCACATATGAAGGCAGAAGCTCACACCAAAGAAGAAAATCAAGAAGTGGCAGCCTACATCCACTCCCTCACCTCATACCCACATGAGGCAAAAGCCAAACACATGTAGAGAAGTGGAGGGAACCAAGATTGAGCCTTCTCGCCAAAACCTAACCTTCTCCACATCCATCCACTAACGGGTCTCCAACCCGTTATCCTCAACCGAATCCACTTCTGTTTTGCAGTCTTGTGCATTTTACCGAAATGCCCCTGCTGCACCTTCCCGGAAGCTTCCTGTCGTCACACAACTGCACCCGGCATCCTGACCATCTGGACCTCAGCTCCTCCCTGAGCCTAGTCCCGATCCACCTCGCCGCTGCCCGTTGTGTCCACCCGACTTCGACCGACTGAACCTTTGACTCCACCTGAGTCTAGTCCTGGTCTGTTCCGTCGCACACGACCAGGCCCGTATCTGAGAATTTTAGGCCCTAGTGCAAAATACAAAATGGGGCCTATTTCAGACAAATACAGATACCAAAGTGTATTTGAATTTTACATTATAACATACTTGTTTTTTTTGCAATATTAAGAACTACAATAGAAATTCATGCTAAAGGAGTAATGGGTGAATCTTACCGAAATCTTCTTAGCTTCTAGTAAAAAGCATCATTCTTCTGGTATTCTTTGAAATAAAATCTTCAATTATGTCTTCATATTTAATCTTCTCCAAAACATCATTTTCAAGTGCAATTGTTGCCAATCCATTGAGTCTTTCTTGTATCATAGTACTGCGCATATAGGACTTCAACAACTTCAATTTTGAAAAGCTTCGTTCTGTAGATGCAACTGTCACAGAAATAGTTAACAAAATTATGTACGCAATAAGGGCATTAGGAAAACAGCCCATCCGTTTCACAAACTTCAGAATATCAAGAGGGCCCATGTCTTCCTTAGGGATGAAATCTTGAAGGAACTTTAACTCCACATGTAATTCTTTGCCAACAATATCAGAATGTTCACCACTCTTAAGTGCCGCCTCAAGATGTTCACAAGAAGACAACAAACTCTTGTCATCTAAGGAGCGCAATTTTTGTGAAGTAAACAGAAAGCCAAAAGTTTTTTCATACCCTTGGTATTGTTCAAACCTCCTAGTTAGTGAACCAATGGCTTGATCAACAACGGGTAAGAAATAATTGACTCTAATTGACTCCTCCGCAGACTGTGAAGCAATATAGATGCATCATCAGGGGTCTCATCAAATTGTCTTTTCCTTTTGATTTTACGCTTGGTACGAAATGTTGGCTCAATACCCATCTCACATGCAATTTCTTTTGCAGATTCCAATGCATTTGGAAAACCAGTTTCTCTATACTTACCGAAGAAGGAAATCAGCCCTTGCACTTTCTCAATAGCAATATCAATAAGCATATCCTTTGCTTGTAATTATTTACTGACCAAATTAATAGCAGATAATACTTCATACCAGATAATTATTGATACTATAAATTCAAAGTCACCAAGCTCATTGGTTGCCAAGGATTTGGCTTCACTACTTATTGTTGGATCATTATCAGTATCTGATACTTCAAGTAAAGCTTCTCTTATTTCTTGCATCTGGAACCTTATAGCCTTAACACTATCAACACAACTCTCCCAACGAGTAGATGACAATGGCTTAAGAGTCAACCCTGATATGTTATCTTTCAAAATTTGCCATCTCTTAGTGGATTTAGCAAATATTGTATAGATACGCTGAATGACTCCAAAAAAATCTTTTGCTTTACCACAACTCTTTGACATATCACATAGTGTTAAATTAAGACTATGACAACCACAAGCAGAATAAAAAGCCCTAGGATTGATATCCAAAAGTTTCTTTTGTACCCCTTGATTTTTCCCTTTCATATTTGATCCATTATCATATCCTTGTCCCCTCACATTATCTATATCAAGGTCAAGATCTTTCAATTCTTTTTGCAAAACATCAAACAATCCTTGTCCTGTTGTATCATTTATATCCAAAAAACCTAAGAATGATTCCTCAATGCAGAAAGAATCTGAAGAAGTATCAACATATCTAATGATCAAAGACATTTGTTCTTGGTGGCTTATATCAGGGGTACAATCAAGTATAACTGAGAAATACTTTGATTCCTTAATTTTTCTAATTATCTCATACCTGATAGCAGCAGCAAGCAAATTGATTAACTCATTCTGGATGCCATGACCAAGGTAATGTACGTGAGCCTCATCATTTGTTATGCGCTGAACATGCTCTTGAATAACCGGATCAAATTCTGCCATCATTTCAGCCATACCTAAGAAATTCCCATTGCTATCTTGGTACAGCTTGCTATTAGTGCCACGAAATGCCAAGTTATGTTTTGCAAGGAATTTTACAATCAAAATGATTCTGAACAAAACCTTCCTCCAATGGTCCTTTTCTTTCTCTAGTTCTCTCTGAGCAACTTTATCAATAGTTTGATTTTTATCAAACCTAAGACGCATGTCATACCAAGCTGCCATATTTGTGATATGGTCTGCACTAGTCTCATGATCTTTAAGTCTAATGTTAACATGCGACCAATCACTAAAACCCTCATTTGCTAGCTGACTTTTTAAATGGCCCTTTCTTAACAATTTGCAACAAAAACAGAATACTCTATCAAGCTCTTTGGAATATACCAACCATTCTCTACACGCTTTTCTTCATTTGATAAAACTCTAGTGTACAATGCTGCAGAAAACCTTCTGGATAATCTATCTTTAGGACCTTTCTGAATAGACAAGTCTCTTTTAGGACCCTTTTGGACCAAAATATCAATCTTTTCTTGATCAAGTCCATTCCAATATCTTGGATCGAATATATCAGGCTCAAAAGGAACCCTCGGATCATTATCACTTTCAATGCTAGCTGATCCACAATGGTGGCATCAACACCATCAGCATTGTCGTTGCCCCTAACTTCATCAATCTCCAAAGTGTGAACCTCAACATTGTTTGTGTTATCACCATGATTGTCATCGATGTCTGCCTGAAGAGTTTGATTTTCTATAGAAGTTTGACATTCTTTCACAACAAATTTATCAAGAGCACCCTTCTGAGTCTGAGCGAACCGTTCAAGTCTTTGTTTCTTCTTGCGCTTTTCATGACCAGACTCATATTTTCTAATTCTAGAACTAGAAGACATTAGAAGTAAATAGACTTCCCTGTTGGCCTGTTCATAAATCACAAACACAATAAAACTAAAGATTAAATACTAATTAGGTTTAGTGCAAGTGCAAAACAAAATTCCCATTGAATGTCCACATACCTGGCTACCTACAACTGCAAGAATGCAGTTATGCAGACGTCCTCCGTCCTGCCTCCTGGCTCCTGCGTCTGCGTGCAGCATTGCACTGCAAGTCTGCAACCTGCTGAATGGAATTGCTATTTGCTATTGCTAAATGAGTAAATGGCTGCTGATGAGTGAAGGCTTGGCTCCTGAGACAATGGCGTATGCGGATCGCTCGGCCGGCGAAGTTGAAGTGTCGACTGTCGATTCAACTTTCGACTTCGTCGCTCTACACGTGAGGTCGTGAGGAGTCGGATGGGGGCTCAAAAATTTTGGGGGCCTAGCGCGATCGGTCCACTTGCGTTGGGCCTTATACGGGCCTGCACACGACTGCAACCGACATCCAACCGTCTGGACCTCCGACTCCTCCCTGAGCCTAGTCCCGGTCCACTCGTCATTGCCCGTTGTGTCCACCACCGATAGCTCCAGCTCCGGTTCCTCGTCTCCCGACTCGCAACCACCTCAGCAGCCTCGATCATCTTCGGCATCCCTGACCGTCTGGACCTCAACACCTCCTATGCCTAGTCCCGGTACTCCTCGCCCCACCATGACCTAGCTCCGAAGTCTTACAGCCACACAGACAAGCAAACCGTCACATAGCACCGCACGAAACAGCATAATCAACAATAGCATTAGTAAAAGGTACTCAACCCTGGAATACCCAAACAAACTCAAACTCTCTAACTCAAACGTCAATTACTCATCACAAACATGGGGATACCTCCACATGGTCTCTCACATCTACAATAATGCATTCTGTGTGTTGGCTCATGGAGCATGGTTGATTGTACTCACACTCGCTTACTTGACTAATCAGAAGTGGCGGAGCAAGACCACTATGCCTATCACAACACACCGGGTCTAGATGGAGAAGAAGCTGGAGGGAAGTAGGGAATTCATTAGCATGATAGTTTTAGCCCCTTCCCTAGTCGCTTGCCTATGGGAGATTATGACCTCACTTTTGTTAATCAATCCTACTTTTGCTTTTGTAATGTAAGTATTAGGCCTAAGTGACCCTTTATGTAAAAACAATTCGATGTGCTATATGTAAACTCTGTTATGTAATATATTGGAATGGTACGCTCTAAGCGATGTATAAAATGATTCAGCAATATATCTATGAGCATTATCTACTGATCCAAAAAATAGTGTGGTGGAATCACAAAGGATTCTGGATTGTAAAATCCAAGTCTAATAGTGTTAGTATCAAAGCATACGACTGTAGGGTAAAACCTTGGAGTGGTCAAGAGTATGGGACTTATCTTCAAAACTAAGAAAAGAAATTACCAAAACATAGTGTATTATTGCTTCTTCTTATCACTCTTGGTTCTGAACTTGTCTTCCTTCTTTTATATTTTAATGATGACTTATACAATGGTGCTTCAACCTACAGATGGTCAGTATAGCAACTGGCAGTTTGTGGGACTACTTTGCCCATGGCCAGGATGTAGGTGATTTTGTATATATCCTACGCAACCTAATGCAATTGTTGGGCTACAACCACTAGCCCATATTCCGAGGACGTAGGACTTTAGAAGGAGTTAGGGAATCTTGGATCATGGAGGTTTTTATTTATGCCAGGGATGGTGACCACCAGCCCCACACCTTTAGGAGCCTACACAGGAGGAGTACTGTCGCCAATGCCCTCTAGGATGCCTCACGGCTAGCATCTGCTCATTTATGCGAGATCCATGGGGCTACTCTATTGTCATCCCCATTTTGCTTCCACCCAACCTACCGGGAGAGAGCACACCACAATGAGACATATGTTCTAGTGGTAGAGGATGATCTGATGATGACTCATCAGGTCCAGCTCATGCGAGCTATGGGGGCCATGTACACCAAGGCGTTGAACAAGATCACTGACCTCTGCTAGCTCCTGATCGCCAGCAATAGCCAGGTGGAGACCCTTTTCAAACAGCTTGCCAAGTGTGAGAAGGCACTCATCGAGGTGGAAAGAGAGAAGGCCGTTTCCCTTGCTAAACTTCAGTGAACCGTGTGGCAGCTGTGATTTACGCTCCAGCACCTGCTGGACCTGCCATCGTCCTATTTGATCCTGCTCCACCCTAACCCCAAGCTAGTGGACTCTGCTTGAGGGTCACCGCCCGCAAGAGTGTACGACGCCCTAGCCTGCCTATGATCGTAACTCTTGGAGGGGCTCACCGAGGATGCAGTCGTAGCCACAATCACATTCGTTCTTGTTCTAGCTCACCTAGCTTCAATGGCAGTCGTTCCTGCTCCTACTCACTAGACTACAGTCCTACTTACCTAGGAGCTAATTTTATGGAGGAGTAGGTGCTTACTGGAAATAGTATTTCAGTAGTAAGCACTAACCACTATAGTAGTAATGAGCCTGTAACATATATGGTATTGTACTGTAGTAGTGGTAGACGTTGTGCAATGTGGTAGTGTATTGTAACCTCATGGCTCAACATAGCCTAGGTGCTATATGCTTGAGTCATGCAGCCACTTATTATAAATGGAATGCGGCCATAATAGACCTTGTACTGTATTCCATTTTGTCGTTTATTTTTTCAAATGAATTCCTACATGCTTACAAGGGTTAGTTGACCCACTTATCTAGATCTTAGTGCTAAAAGAGACTGGTTTCCACAGATGACCACCAGGAGAGTCACTAGGGCCCAGGCTAACACCAACCTAGAGGTGCAGGCCAACATCAATGCCAATCACAAAGCACCACCTACAGGACACAGGAGAGGTTGTGCATGGGGAGCCAACCTACCTCCCCCACCAGTCAATCCCACCTGGCACAAGTCATGACATAACAGACGCACATCCTACAAGCCATCTATGCTGGTTAATAAGTGAATGCCCAAGCCCATTCTTTTCTTTTTCATTTTTTTGTTTCTTTTCTTTCTTCATTTCCCTCTCTTCTTCTTCCCTTGCTTGGTTCCTCTTCTTGGCCTTCTTCCAGCCACCGAGTGCCTGCATAGGTAGCCATGGTGCCGGCCTCCCAAGCCCAAAAAATCCAAACGAGCCTCCTTTCCCTTGAATTCCTGCATGAGAAATTATCCTCACAATGCAAGCAATCAATCCTTTATGTTTCCCTTGCCATTTAATCCATTCATTCCATTTATTCTTTAGTTTCCATCTTGAACATTAGAAACCGTCATCCACAATGCCATTGAATCCTTGTCAGTTCCCCTTCACTCATGCCTTCAAATTAGATTCCTGTGACTGCCTTGCACCCCTTCAAACCTTCCTCAAATTTTCCAGAGCTCTCAAACACCATTGTCACCACAACCTACTATTCTCAAAATTAATCATCGCCCCGACTCGTGTTCCGACCACTCCGGTGAAATTTTTTACAATCCTTTCACATCATATGATGTTCCCAAGTATCTTACACTCTCATGCAAAGTTAATTTTATTTTCATATAGCCATTTTATGGGAATCGAGTTATTATCAAACTGACCGAAATCGTCTCCCGTGATCGATTCATCGTCTTTGGTGAACCAAAATCCAACTCCTTGCTACTGCACCATCACCAACACATCCTCTACATGTTCCATACCTCAATTTGCCCAATACGTCATCGTTGAGGTCCACCATCGTCATCACCACCATGTTGGCTGCCTGTCACCGTCGCTAGCCTGTTCTAGTCACTCTTTGGCCGAACCAATCTTACCAACATGTTCCCTATGCTGAGGCCATGCTCATGCTCATACTTTTTTCCCGCGTTCTTCACCCGTGCATCGTCACCCCCCTAGGGTGCCACTAACCCATTTTGTGTCTTTGCGCCGCCAACCGCGTCGGCCATCGTCGGCGCCAGCTGACGCTAGTGCCGCCCAGCACTTCCCCTGTTTCCTTGTTATCTCCTTTTGTTTCTTCCTCCTTTCCTTCTCCCTTGACCAATGACAACCGGGCCCCACTGTCATACACACAATAATTCCAAAATCAGCCCTAATAAGAAGATTCCCCAGAATATTCTTTGTATTTTCAGCATTTTCTCTCCCGTTGAAACTTTCGATCGCTCGTTCTCCGTCGAAACTTTCGATCGCTCATTCTCCATCGTCCAAATTCTGAATCGAGTGATTCAAGTGTCTAAATTCATCTAAAATCCTAATATACCTTTCAGTACCTATGTTATATTTTTGTAATTTTATTTGAATTTAGTTGTTTATTTGTCACATTCTCATTTTGCGTGTAGAGTCCGACACTGTCGAAGATCTTCTCGACTAGCAAGAAGAAGCACCATTTTACTTCAATGAAGGCAAGTCTTCCTTGATCATTTGTACTATGTTTATCAAAATTATTTTTGCTGATTCAAATTTAAATGCATTATTGTGTTACATAAAACGATAGCTTCTGTCTTAAGGTTGTTAGTTAATCCAATATTGTTATACCCTCGTTTGATGTTGATATCCATATACCAATATCACCCGAGATTATATTAGTCTGAATATTTATAATATAACTATTGGACTAGTTAGAATGTTAGAATTATATGTGTAGGATCGGATATGGCAACAGAAGGGGGTGAATGGTGCCTCTTTAAAAATTTGGCCCCAAAGTATTTCACTCAAGAGCACTTCTCCTCTCTGATAGCTAAAAAGCTATGAAGTGTGAAGACTCATGCTCTCTGGAGATCTTAAGCTAACAGAGAAAGGAGCAGGGCAATCAAATAAGCGAAAAGAAACAGACAACAGAGAAAATCAACACAAACTACATGGGGCCGGTCTGACTGCTGTGCACTGGCCGGTCAGACCGCCTGCACCATGCCGGTCAGACTGCCAGCGCCGGGCCGGTCAGACTGCCCCTGCGCCTCCGGTTGAACCACTATGAGCTGGCCGGTCCGACCGCTACTCCCATGCCTGTCAGACCGCCATTGTCTGACCGGTCAGACTGGCGGTTAACAAGCGGTCTGACCGCTAGGGTTAGCGGTCTGACCGGTGGTGCGAAGACAAAGCACCTGACTGAAGGATTTTTGCCCAGTTTTATTGAAAAATCTTATTTCAGGCAAATTAACAGATTGCTGCTGTTCTTCTTTGTCCAACTGAGCAAGAACTTATTCTAAACAACATCAAAGCCTCAGGAAACAAAAGAATTCATCAAAAGAGCGAGAGATCAAGATTTGAGCAGATTACACGAGGAAAGATTACACAAGAGTCCCCATACGCAGTTGATACAAAGGAATCACACTACATGCTTACTCTCACACGAGAGCACTCACTGCTCAGCTCATTTCATTGCTTGAGCTCACTCTCCAGAGTACACACACCAACTCTTTTGCTTGCTTCACCAGAATGAATGCTCCCACCTGCCTCTACCTCTCCATTTGAAGGCGTGAGCTCACCCCAAACAAGCAAATCAAGAAGTGTCATACAACAACCACTTTCCACCTCTCACACACTTGAGGCAAGAAAGTCAAAGCAACTAGAAATGGAGGGAAACCAGCCATTTCTCTCATGCTTGAGTCAAATCTCCAATTTGCCCCTCAAGCACCTTCCCGGAAGCTTCCCGCAATCGGCACCTTTGACCGACTGGACATCGACTCCTCCCTGAGCCTAGTCTGGTCCGCTTCGCCGCACACGACCGCACCCAGCATTCTGACCATCTGGACCTCCGACTCCTCTCTGAGCCTAGTCCCGATCCACTCACCGCTGCCCGTCATGTCCACCCGACACCAACCGAGACCTCCGACTCCACCTGAGTCTAGTCCTGGTCTGTTCCGTCGCACACGACCGCAACCGACACCCAACCGTCTGGACCTCCGACTCCACCTGAGCCTAGTCCCGGTTCTCTTGCCGTTGCCCATCGTGTTTGTCACCGGTAGCTCCAGCTCCGGTTCCTCGTCTCCCGACTCGCAACCACCTCACCAGCCTCGATCATCTTCGGCATCACCGACTGTCTGGACCTCAACACCTCCTGTGCCTAGTCCCGGTCCTCCTCGCCTCACCATGACCTAGCTCCGAAGTCCTGCAGTCACACAGACAAGCAAACCGTCACATAGCACCGCACGAAACAGCATATCAATAATAGCATAACTGAAAGGTACTCAACCCTAGAATACCCAAAACAAACTCAAACTCACTAACACAACCGTCAATTATTCATCACAAATATGGGGATACCTCCACATGTCTCTCAATATGGACCGAATAACATGCTAATAACTTACATAACTTACCTAATGCAATCGCACAACTGCCATTAACTTAGAAGTTTGTAGTCACACAGCTGCCATCAACTAAGTGCAATAACCAGTTTGGGTTACCAGTTCCCAAAATATTTACTACCTTGCAAAATTTGCCATATCCCAACTTTACAAAAGAGAACTTTTCTGCACAAAAAAAGTATCATGGTACTGCTTGACTTCTTGCTTGTTGCCTTCTTTTTCTTTGTTGTGACCACCTTACCTGTCTTCAATTATGATTTTCCTCCCTCCTTGTTGTTGTGAGTGGAAGATCAGGTAAGTTGGCCCCGTTGGTTACAATGAATGAGGATTCAGGAAATGCAGAACCAGAAGAAGGCAACTGTGATGTAGTTCCCTACACATGCAATGAACCCATTGATTAGGTTTTTTTTCAGGTGGTTGTAATTGGTGGTTGTAGCACATTGAGCACTCACCTGGTCTTCTATTGTACTTGACTGTTGAGTGATGATAGTTTTCTCATCCTGGTGGTCTTCAATGACACCATGGTTGGTAGCAGCCATCCTCTTCACTGGAACAGGAGGTTGATACCAGCCTTCTTGAACTTGCATGACCTCATAGTGTGATCGCCTTCTTTGCAATAGATGCAGTGCATGGTGACACTATGCTTTGACATATTGTTCTTTCCTGGTATCTCATGAGGTTGCTTTTTTCTTGATTTCTTGGGCCAGCCTATCATATACAGGTGGTTTAATAGGATGCCCATTTGTCTTCTCCCATTCAGTTGAGTCCCTTAAAGGAATTATTCTATTGCCATATATCTTCAGATAGGTTTGTATGAGGTAGAATACATTACAAATTCCTTAGGCCTTCTTCTCTCATACCTTAGACAACTGATGGCATGGCAACATGGAATCCCAGTGAGCTGCCACCTTCTACACTCACACTTCTTGGAGGCAAGACTAACCACAAATTTGTGATCTTTGTCTTTTACCTTGAAGACCCCCATCCCAGATGGTAGTGCATAGCAAGTGTTTCTAGCTCAACATTTTTGTCAATCTTGGGGCAAAGTGTACCCTTTCACTTATCAGTTGCCTTGGTCTTCTTCCTATACAACCTACTCATCACTTGTCTCTTATAGTCTTCATCATTGTCAGAATTGGTTGGCTCCTTGCATCCAATATGTACCTACAACACAAAGATTTGTAAGTGGCATTTTCACACGAATCATAGTATGTTGAATATGATGGAGTTCCGTGGGTACTCACTTATTGAAAACCTCACAATTATTGTTAAGTAGGATGTTACATAACGGAAACTCACTAAAAAAGGCTCTACATCACTCATTTGGAGGAAGTTCTTCAAGCCAGTCACAGGCTTCTGAATCTAGCTCTTTCATCCTTTCCATGTTAGCCCTCCATTCATTGAGTGAGCTAGATCTCGCACAAGCCTAGAGTTGGTTCTTTAGCCCCTCACCTTTGAACATCACTTGGAAGGTTTGGTATAAGTGTCTCACACAGAACCTATGTTCGACATAACCAAACTCTTCTCTAATAGCTAGGATACGTCCCTATATGAGGTAAAAAAAATAGATCACTTGCAAGAACCACGACAACTATAAATTATGAAAAATAAGTAATCAAGTTATTTTACTCACCTTCTGGTTGTCCGTCATCAATGTCCAGGGAATAGTGCTTGTGATCCGAATATCTTCCTTCCATGTTTGCTTGTTCCCAATTCCCACAACAGCCATAGTAATTGGAAAAATATGGGTATATGCCGACAGCTACCAATAATTGTCCTCCATGCTTAGTCTTTATGTGAGTAGCATCTAAACATATAAGTGGCCTGCAAACCATCATGAATCTCCTCTTGCAAGCATCAAATGAGAAATACACAGTATTGAAGTATCCTTCCAGCAGATTTGTATAGAATAAACTCCCAGGATTTGCCCTCATAAGCTCAGCTCCATAATCCAAAAGCTTATTGTACTGATCTAGCTCATCACCATAAATCATCTTGAGCATTGCCCACTTGGCTCTATAGTTTTGTCCTCCTAGAATCCATATTGAAGTCCTTCTAAACCAACCTTCCAAGCTCATTGATATCCACCTTGGGCATGGCTCTAATTGTCTTTACATAATGCTTTGCAATGTACATAGAAGTGAACCATTTGTTCTCAAACTTTTTAGGACAGCTATGCTTTCTAACATAAGTTTTCACCATAATACCATTAACACGGCTATCAAGAGTAGCATATAGGTTCCAATCACAGCCAACATCACAACATGCCTTAGCCTCTCACTATCATTTCTAGGGGTCCTAATCTAAACCCTCTTTTGGATGGAGTACTCATGCAAGGCCTTCTTGAGTTCATCCATGCTTCCAAACACCATGCCAACCTTAAATTTAGGTTTAGCCATGTCAAATTGGGGTATGAATAATGGAAATCTCCTTCTTGGGCCAGCATCCTCACAATCTGACTGTACTAAATGCAAGTTCTCCTCAGCAGATAGGACATACTCAGAGTCACAATTCTCCTCATTTATGGACTTTCCCTTTGAGTTCACATTCTCATCAATGACATTGTGGTCCACATAGCTGTCAAATGGGTCATCATCCCCTTTATACACCTCACAGTCACTGCCCATAAAGTCTTCATCTACTTGGCCTCCTTTTTCATTTTGGTCACTTCTAGTATCCACAATTTTCCTCTTCTTGTTTATTCCTTCTTGTACACTATCGTTGTCTGCCCTATTCGTAAGTTTTGCAATTCTCTAGCTCTTTCTTGGATTAGCTATCTTTGGACGAGTTCCATCATAGAAGGATGGCAACTTCTCATTTTGGCTCTTCTGTGTAGACACTCCAACACTTTGACTTGCAAGGGCAATAGACTGCATATTATCCCAGTCGATTCTTTCCAACACACCAATCTCATCAAAATAGATCACTAGTGTGCTATACTTGGGCATCAAACCAACTAACTTTCTCATCGACGTACATCTTCAAATATGTGTTGCAAATATACCCCCCATGGTGCACTTCCAATGTAAACTACTCACTGTTAGGCCCTACAATAGTACATAAGAAAAAAGAGAGAAAAATTTAGCTACATTTCAGATTATTTCTACAATCGCCATCTTAAATCCCTGAATATACAAACCCTAAATCGGCAAGCACCCGCCCTAGTTCTCCAAGAAACAACCTCAATCCTACCAATTTCTCCCACCAATCCTACCAATTTCTCCAAGAAACGTGACATGGTGACCATCAAAAACCAAAACATGCAAATCACTTACCGTACACGGAAGCTGGATCTCCAGGTCTCTGAAGAACAAGGGCCATCTTCTGCCAATGTGGGTCACCGGCCTCACCAGATCAGGACACGAAGCCGATCTAGCCGACCCTTCACGACGCCGACGACCAGCCAAGATCGCACATGGAGTAGATCACACGGAGGGTTTCGGGAAGGGGAATGGGAGCTCAGGGAGGGTTTTGGGTTGGGGAATGGGGTGCGACCTGTACAAGGGCTTGAGTGCGCATGGCTAGGGGTGAAAAGTAGATACAAATTATCCGTATTATCTGGTTACCGTATTTGATAGGATACAAATATGGTATAGATTTTTTTCATCTGATTAACAATTTCTATTTTATTCATATTCGAATTCGAATTTGCATAAAAAATATGGATGCGAATATGGTATTGACTTTTACTATCTCAAATGTTATTTTATCTATACTATCCGTATTCGTATTCATATTTAATGAAGCAATATGCATATTTTATTACAATACAACTAATTAGTTGGACAAGATTTTTAATGGAATGTGAATTCGTGTTTATTTAGGTGAAGTAAATGAATTAAAATGATTAAACGTGATTGTGTGAGGATAAAATGTTATTAATGTCTTCATACTACATAAGTTATGAGGATATCTGGATCCGACTGAATAAGTAGATATTTGATTCGAATTCGTATTCGTTACATATTCGATTCATATTCATATTCAAGAATATTCGGATTTATATTCATATTCATTTACAAAATATGAATATGAATATGGTAAAGACACTATTCGATCCGTATTCGATCTGTTTTCACCCCTACGCATGGCCACTGAAGCATCGCATATGCCACCGAAGCAGGCGCATGCGCCTACTCAGCCTATTCTGTTACCAAACAGACGAAACGACCAACAGTACAAACGGAGATAAGTTTAGGGAGCCAAGAAAGTAAAATACAAGTTGTTGGACTAAAGTGGTAAAACCTCACAAGTTTAGGGATCTACAGTGCAATTTTCTCTTTTCTTTTCTTTTTCTTTTTTGACAGAAAAGGTCACCTCTAGTTTGGCTATTGATATCCATTATCCAGCACAAAAAAGAAATTGCAAAATAGATTATCATACTAAAACCAAATATAGATATGCAATGTAAGAAAAGAATTCATGTAACTTACCCCAGAAGGATATCTGGCCCTAGAATGATAAGAAAGGCCTTCCCACTGTCAGAAATATTATTTAGTAACTTATATCCTGTGAACTTCTGGCTGCGTATATCCCAGGTGGATATAGAGGCCGGATTTTATATAAAATCCTTTATCTAAAAATCCTGTGAACTTCAGCATTGCAACCTGAAAGCGTAGCAGGCAGTAAGATGTACGATACCAGGATAACTTATATTTATTAGGAGAAAAATAGACCATGATCTTGGGTAGTAAACATGGATGTCAGGCCTGTTTACTGAATGATAGCAAAATAAAACGTATTACTGAAATTAAGGTGATGTTCCTACGGCACTACCTTAGAACAATATGATGTACTGAGCAGAAAACAGATTAGGGGAAAAACTATTCAGTTCACTTGATCACTTCTGCAGTTATTTGACATAATATTATCAAGTATTGGCAGCTGAAGTTGGTTAATTATTCACGAGGCCTAATAGTGCAGCAAATTTATTGACTTCTGAGCGTTTGATTTACAAAAATGTGAACCACAGGGGGAAACCACACAGTTGGCATTGGAAATATATATTTTTTTTTAAAAAAAAAGAAGCTTCTCATCTGATATATTCTTACTTTGCTCTGGTTGAAGAACATGAGAAGGAATAGGGCGATCCCAGAAACCATGTCGGACCAGATATTTGCAAATGCTTTTCAGTTTTCTAATCTCCATTCATCCCTCAACTCTATCCTGATAAAGTAGCAGGCAAATCCGTTAGGATTAAACAGATGAATTTATCGGACCACAAAACAGAGTTCCTGAATCCTGACTGCCATCTTAACAGAGGAGAAGATGCATGCTCATGTCAGACATTGCTATTGCTAGTGCACTAATAGAAGCAACGACTTGGCAAGAAAACATATAGTCTCACGCTTTTTCCCGCAACTCTGACCAGAGCTCCTCGTCAGAAATCTACCAATTTCTACTTCAAAACGGAGTCTTGCTTTCTCAATATTTAGGTCCTTTATCATCTGGAGCTTCTGGCTGCGGCTTACATCAAGCATTCCAGCGGCAAGTGGTACCTTCTGGACATACCTGTTATTGCGGATTGTTCAATGTAATCAAATCTGCATGTAGCATACATGGTTGCATGTAATTACAAAAGCACCAAGAGTTGCTATTATCGGTGCTCATAGCCTCACATTATAAAGTTCCTAACATCAGATAGGTATACATGGAATATATGTTTCTCTAAAAAAAATACAGAGACGAAAAAAGAAGATATGGAACACCATAACCGTAAGATGAATTACCGTCTAAAAATGGCATAAGAACGTAGTCATGAACTAGAAAATCCAATGTGTGTTTGAAAGCAATGTGTGTTCTCTTGTGTTATTGCAGGAAAACTTGTGATGATTGTAAGCAATGTGTGTTTTGTGATAGATTGGTCAGAGCCATGCCGAACTACTTGTGGATTTCTTTTGCAGCCCCAACACAACCAAGCACTGCTCCAGGATTGTTTGGGCAAGGGGATGTACCACTGGCTTCTGGAATGGTATGCTGTCATGCAATTGGATTGTGGCATGCATTGGTTTATTGTATTTATTAGGATTACACGTGCAGTTCAGTAAAAAGGGGTAGTTAATAGTTATTATTGGAACTCAAATTTGGTTGTTTGTTGTGTTTACTGTGCCCCTTAATTGTCTTGCAGCATCATGGATCTATGTATGGCGACAGAGAACTCTTCAGTAGATGACAAAAGTGAGAAAACCGTGAAGCTGGTTCATAGCGAACTGTACAACCGTCCTGATTTTGTCACCGAGTACAAGGATGCAAAATTTTTTTGTAATGAAATCCTACACGGAGGACCATGTACATAAGAGCATCAAGTACAGTGTTTGGGCCTGCACAGCTGGTGGCAATAGAAAGCTGGATTCTGCTTATTGTGCGGCCGAAGTGAAAGAAGACCATTGCCCTGTTTTCTTGTTTTTCTCGGTAAGACCAGCCCCTCTCTTTTGGTAGTTTATTTTTTCCCGTTTTTGGAAAAATAAGAATGATAGAAAAAATGTGTGCTCAATCTATTATAAGCATGTACTTCGATTTAGAAAAAAATGATGCATGCAGAGATTTGAGCTTAATTCACAAGTACATTTTTATAGGTTAATGGCAGTGGTCAGTTCTGTGGTGTGGCTGAGATGATTGGACCTGTCGACTTTGACAGAAGTGTTGAGTACTGGCAGCATCACAAGTGGAGTGGCCAGTTTCCTGTGAAGTGGCACATTATTAAGGATGTCCTGAACAACCTACTGCGGCACATCATTCTTGAGAACAGTGACAACAAACCTGTAACAAACAGCAGGGACAGCCAGGAGGTAAAACTTGTCTTTGGCAGCTTTTGTGGGTTTATATATCTTACTTATTTGGTGGTTAGGGATCTTGTCGGTTGAATGGTAAGCGTCTAGTGAATACAGCTTTTCTGAAATATTTGTGTTAACCCGAGGAACAAAACATGCAGGCGAAGCTGGAGCATGGGCTCCAGATGTTAACCATCTTCAAGAACCACGAGGCCGAGACAACCATTCTGGAGGACTACGACTTCTACGAGCAACGGGAGAAAGCCTTGCAGGAGAATAGACGTCAGCAGCAACCTGGAAGCACAAAGCCCCAGAAGCCAGCAGAGAGCAGTGGAAACAAACTGAGAACCGTGGTTGCCACTCCAGCCGATAATGCATCCACTGCTACCACGAAGGCCGAAGAAGGCAGGGCAAACATGAACACGAACCCTGTGGAGGAAAGCAGTTGATTTATCTGTCTGCTATCATTTACTAATTTGGAGCAGCAGTTGGATCAGATGATGCTCTTATGGAGATGAGATGGGAAAAGAGCAGGTTGATTGTGTCAAATGTGGGCTGCTGCTTTGGTTGTACATAGGGATGAAAACGGTCGGAAAACTCCTCAACCGTTTTCTACTTCTACATTAGAATACGAAAACGAAAGCGGTAAAGCCGGACACGAAAACGAACGCGAACTTACGGAATATCGAGAATTTCAAAAACGAACCAATTCGAGCGGAATTATGTCGAACACGGTCGGTATACGAAAATTCAATACGGAATACCGACCTGTAAGACCAAGTGCATAACAATTAACAAGTGACTAAGTACATAACAATTACTAAGTGCATGATCAAGTTCAAGTGCATATAATACTTAACAAGTGTGTGACCCTTGGTCTTAAATATTAACACAATAGCCGACACAAATACAATACAAGTTTAAAACAAGCAATTAACAGCTAGCAGAACATCTACAGTTCATCAGCATCATCCATGAGGTCAGGATCGCTTTCCATATCTTTTACTTCCAACATGCTAAGATATCATAACCGAAGTATTAGCGGAAGGATTCGCGGCCGGTGAGGGCGTCCGCATCGCCCCAGCGCTCCCTCGGCCGGCGCGTGCGGTGGAATTCGCGTACGGTCGGGAGAGCTCTGCTGTCCCGACGCGTGTGCGGCCAGCGTGCCCGTCTGCGCCCGCTTTGGATGCGCGATTTTCTTCGCTGGTTAGCGAGCGGCCCGTTCGTGCTTTTTTAATGCGTCTGCTGTTCCCAACGAAGGCTCGTGCGGAGAGGGGCGCGTTCGTGGGTTTTTAATGCGTCTCGCCTTTCCATGGAAGGGTGGATATCGAGCCAACTCCTCGTCTTATCGAGCTTTTTCTAAAAATGACATATTTTGATTTAAAATAATTTTACATATAATTTAAAAGTATTTTTAGAAACGAGCTAACGAGCCGAGCCGAGCCGAGCTTAAGCAAAATTCAAATTCATTTGAAATCAACTCATTTTAATGTTTAGCCAATTAACAAGTATAATTGAAGCAATTTTGAACCGAGCCAACGAGCCCCACTAACGAGCTTTTTTTCCACCCCTACATGGAAGCGCGAAGCGTCCCCCGCTTCGCTGTGCACCGCGGATTTCGTCAGAATATTTCATTTCGCCTTTGCCGCTCTCGCGTGCGTCCGTCCCTGCGTACGGCGGATTTTGTCAGAGAGTTGTATTTCGCCTGTATAAGTAGTTCATTTGACAAATCCTACATCATGTAACGCATGCATGCATGAGGTTATTCATGTACCACGTGAATGTGGGAATTAGTATTAGTCGTCGTCGTTTAGGCATGCATGATCCATCCATCCATCCGTATGAACTGCTCTCTCTCTCTCTCCGTTTCGCTGTATCGGTCCATGGGCAAGTGGGCATTGGGCTGGGGCCGGCGCGTCGCTGGGCTGTGGGCGCTGGGCGCCTGGTCTGTGAGAGTATGAGACCTGGACTTCTAGTTCTAGTGGGTCAAATTCGGTTTAAACCGTATTTACAATACGGTATATTCCGAATAAAATGTAGGAAAGTAGAAAACGGTCGGAAAACGTCTAAATCGTTTTCGCTCCGTTTTCGAATTTCGTATTCCGTATTTCGAACCGAATTCGAATTTGTCCGAAAATACGAATTCGATCGGGTCAAATGTAGAAAACGATGCGGTTCGGTACGGGATATTTCCGTTCCGTTTTCATCCCTAGTTGTACATCATCATAGGCTTTGTTTCACCTCCATCTAGGTTATAATTTCAATATCATAGTTTCAAAAGTCCTGTTCGTTGTTCTCCACTTCTCCTCTTTCCCATTTTCTTTTCTTTCCTCGTATATTTGCCTTTTGCTTTACTTCATATTGCGTCATGAATGCTGTTCAGTTTTAGTGGTTTAGCCATGAGAAGCCGCAGATTTGTGCTGCAAGAGCCTTCCATACTCTGCAGTTGGATGATAGTTTCATCACTCCAGCCCCCATCTTTTCTCTTGTGTATTTTCAGCTTGTTATTATCTCATCCTTCTATCCAGTAGTGAAGTTCCTTTGTTGGTCAGGATGCTTCACGGTTCAACTATTGTACCAACAGAGAAAAATCATGCAGTACATCGGTGACTTATAGCAGTTAATGCTACATGGTTCAAATATTGTCCGGCATTTTTTCTTCAGGCCTTTACTGTTCGATCACTTCTGGATGGTCTATATAATTTTCAAGGGTTCACTTACTTGTTGTAACACCAAGTCCATGCTCTAGACCTAGAGTGCTACCATCATCGTATAATTTTACCACTTTTCAATAACTAATAACCATTTAAAGTAAACACTATTCTATTTATAATGCAGCGACCACTTACATTATATCATTTTAAGCAACTAATATAGCATACAATAAAGTTTAAACATACTAACAAAAACTGGTATGTGAAGTGCTGCTAGTACGTGAAGTTATTTATGCGCTACTCTCGCCCATGCATGACGCCTTCACTGACCACCAAAAAAGCCAACAAAGTAAGGATGAGTTCGAAGATTCAACAATACATAATAGAATGATAAATACTACCAAAACATGTAAGCAATTAACCAACCATAACATACTCTACATACATTGTCATGTTCATATTATCATTCTTGTGTTCCAGTATTGTCATACCATTAGTGCAATGCAGCACTACTCTACATGCTCATTTGCTCATCTCATTGCATATATCGGTATTGCTAAGTGAACACCCGTTGATGTTCACCCAAAATCTTGGGCCCGCCCATATCGGCACGGGGTCTCTCCACTCCAGTGAAGACCTACTAAAGTAGATCTTACTCAAGAGTGCTCTAGATTAGTCAACTAGTTTTACTCGCAGCTAGAGACTTTCTTACCGTCCTAACTTTGAGTGCACATGATGCAAATACAAATGCCCATTATCATTGTAATTATCATTTTCATCAGTATTATCATTGGTAGGGCGCCATTGCTGCTCACCCTGTTCTATTACCATGGTCATCATTAAATAAACATCATCATGTCATATAAACATTGCAATTCTATATAAGCACTATCAAATCATGTAAACATCACATGTTTCATGTAAGCATCAACATATCATGTAAACATCGCATATTTCATGTAACCATCATCATATCATGTAAACATCGCAAATTTCATAAACTCTGCGGTCTACCGCTCTACCATACACGTGCCTATTAACCAAGTGGAGCAGAGCGATGTACGGACAGCGTCGACTCAAGACCTCGACCTAAACAAGTAGTTAATCCCGACTCAGAATAGAATTTCAGCACATGCGCTTCAATGAACGGCATCGACTCTATGTGGAAGACCCGACACTGGCATAAAAACGCCTGAGATTAAGGACCCGACAAGCAGGTACCAAACCCCTTTTTTCTTTTTCTCCTCTTTTATTTTCTCTTTTTATTCCTTCCTTTTTCTTTCTTTTCTTCTCTCTTTTTTCTTTCCTTCTCTATCCAGTCTTATCCCTTCCCATTTCTTCACTCTCTCTTTTCCAGGCATGGAGCAGGCACACGCAGGCTTCGGGCATGCCTGCCATGGCTTGCCGCTAGCCATTGGTTCACCGTCAGTGAATTCTTCTGCCACCTCCCCCGCAACGCCGCCCTATACTACTCCTCTAGCCCCTGGCCTCTGCTCCTATGTGCGCATGGCAAGGGTGCTCGATGCCATCAACCACAAGCGCGGTGCCAGTGAGGGGCTCAGCCGCCTGCCTGAGCTCACCGCACCCCGCGGTGCCACTCCTATGCCTTCAGCAGTCCATGGCCGGAGCTCACCGTCTCGGGGCCATAGGCTCGCAAGCCTGGCCTACCTCGCCCCCTCCGGCTTGCCACCGGCAGGCTCTCCGCCATTGGGTTTACTAACGCCGCCTCCCACTGTGGCGCCTTCTTGGCTCAGGGGAGCTAGCGCCATGGCTGGCCCCCTTGCCTCTGGCACCACTCCTTCGGCTTCGATGCTTCCAACCATTGCCCCTACGTCAGCCACGGTCGCCCCTCAGCCGCCGCCACCTGCACGTGCTATCGATCTCGCTGACCATGGCTTGCAGCTCCGGCCAACCATGGCCACCGAGAGTCGTTCCAACTCCCACTCTCTCTAAGCATTCATTACTACTTATACCTGGGTTCATTCTTCTGCTATGCATGGTTTTTAGGAGGCGCAAGCAGTGGTGGTGTGCAACAAGGCTTGCTTATGGTGGGGCTCGAGGCCTTCCCATGCACCGGGGGCACGGGATAGCTATCGGGAGTGCGTAGCTCGCCGGTGATGGCACGACATTACCACAACATCCTTACCTTTGGTATACTCCTTCCCTTACCTCCTCCCTTCTACTCCTGGTGCATGAGCATGGTGGATGGTGATGCTTTTGTGATGTTCCGGTGGCTGGTGGTATTACCTGAACTTACCTAGTGCTGGTCGAATGTGATGGTTTTGAGGGTGTGGATCAACGGGGAAAGAAAAGGGAAAGAGATAGGGATAGCTACTCTCTAGTGCTATCTCTAGTGAGAAGGGCTTTCTCTCCCTTTTCGCTTGCTTTGCTCTTTGGAGGAATTCTTAGCTGAGGGAAGAAAATGAAATGAGGCTTGAGGTGGCTAACCTATGTTGAATTTTTGGCTTAAGAGGGGCATGGGGCATGGTTGGCCAGGCTTCTCCCTGATTTTGCAATGACCAGAGTGCCCCTCACTTATCATCTTACTCCCTCTCAAGTCTGAGGGCTTTAAGGACCTTTTGGTCCAAAGGGTGAGCTTGCACTGTGCTTTAGAGTTCTTTTCTACTACAACAGGTAAGTCAGCTTTTTCCTCGGATGATGAGAACCCAAAATACGAGATGGTGCCGATCGACCGGGGATTGTCTATGAACATTAATGAGCGCTACTTTTATTCAACATTCTAAAAGCTGATGGGTCTGACGGCAAAATCATTTTATTCTCCCTTGGGTTGTTTCATTTCTCACTTTTCTCCTCTTTTGTGTTCTAGTAGTATTACACTTTTCTTAGATCATAAATTAAGAGCTCAGACTGCAATCAGAACCCAACGCATTAAATCGAGTTAAGCAATAACTTCATTTTTTCTGACAAGATGATCATTGTCCCTTAATCAGTCCGAACTTGACAAGATGAAAAAGCACCTAAATTCTTCCTCTCAATCTAAACCATTCCAAACTCTGGTTGCAATTCTAGGGCGTTCATTTATGAAAACCTAAAATTGCAGTGAACAAACTTGAAAGCAATTTTTAAGTCAGTACTCAGCAGACATTACTGACGTACTGAATACAGCATGCTGTTAACCGGACAGACCATGAACTTACAAAACTTACACCACCAAGATAAGGTTACATAACTTTATCACTGAACTACGAGACAGGAACAAAACCATGCTAGGTAATTATACAATTATATACTATGAAACATTAAAACTTCCACATGTTCCAGCAAGATGATTATAACGCATGAACAGAGCAGCAGGAACATGCGGTTGTTACAACAAAAGGAAACCTGCATGATGTTTTGACAAAGTTAAGGATAAATCTATTTCTAACACAATGACAGACGAGGATAACAACTAAGTATAGTCTAACATAAATATGTGAAGACAACGGACTAAGCCCGAGCATACAGGAACACTCCGGTGAGCTTCTGCTTTTGCAGCGCAAGTCTATTAATATGGTAAATACACAGGATGTAACTTCTTTCCAGGTTGATTTTGTTCTGGATTCTGCCTGATTCAGTCTAAGGTCATTGGTTGGGAGATGCAACACCGGAATCGGGCCTTGCGGACAGTGTTCACGACCTCCATCTCCACTTGCTCCAGCATCCTGACTATCTCAGTGAACGGAGGACGGACATCAGGATTCGCATCCCAGCACCTGGTCATAATCTCCCCAAGGGCAGGGAGGCAGTCATGGGGTATGGCTGGACGGACACCCTTGTTCACCACAGCAAATGCAGCTTGCACTGCTGTCATGTTTGCAAAAGGAAGGTTCCCAGATATGAGCTCCCACAGAACAATGCCAAAACTGTAGACATCAACTTTTTGGTTGTATGGTCTGTGTTGGATCATCTCACTGCAAGTCCAAAATAATAAGTTAGCATATCAGTAATGAACAAAACAAAACACGATAAGCAACAGTTGATCCAATTCTAGTATTGTACATAGATATGAGCGAAGCACATATATATATAGTTGAAGTAGCCAGAACAGGCCCTGTAAGAAATCCTCAGCACTACCATAAAAGACTAACCCATATTTCATTGAGAACATGATAGTCCAATCTGATGGATCAAAAAAGATAAAAATTAATACATGTTCTACGAAGAGAATATGCTCAAGGTGTTCTCCAGTTTTCACTTGAACATACCTTGCTAATTGTCGCATGGACATTAAAAGAACAAATTTAATGCTAAGTATGACAAACACTAAGATGTTTTATCTTTGAGATCAGATAAACATTGTAATAGTAAAAACTGAAAATACTACTTTTAAAAAAAGCTTTTCAAAATTTAAGACTTGTATGTGCCATCTTCTCACTAGCACTGAGAATTTTAAACTAGAGATCAATGTTGGTTTTAGTATGAAAGGCCAGAGGGAGTGCATCTGCATAGAAATATAAGCAATACTAAACACGTGCTGCTCAATTTTTTGATAACAGTCCAGGAGTGCACAGGTAGTTGATCAAATAACTTAGAGCAACTCCAAGAAAAGAGCTAAATCATTTTCTAAAGGTAAATTTGGCTATTATTGGAGAAAAAACGTCTCCAATAGACTCTGTAAATAACTCTCCAAATTTAGTAGCTCTACATCCCTCCTCCTTCGCTCTCTATTTTTGGATAACCTACCTCGCTCACCATCCAGCCTCTTGGCGCGGTCGGCGTTTCCTTCCCGCACGCTGCGCCACATTCCCGCGTGTACACGACCCACCGCGCGCCCTCTAGTTTAGATAGCCTGTTGGAGTAGTCTTGTTTTTTTGGGTGAGATTCATTTTAGAGAATAGCTAAATCACTAAATTTAGATACTTCTTTTGGCTAATCTCTTGGAGTTGCTCTTACACCACATATTCATATTATCTAGAGCAATTTAGCCATGATTTTTTTTACGCATGTTTATTACAAAAAACATGTTACCACCAGAGTTCCGATAAATAAATGCACAGGAAGATACTCTCTCCACGATACCAACATAAATGGAAACATCCACATGTTTTTTTGTTATACTTCGAAGTATGCACACGCAAATCACAAATCTTCCATTGTTCAATAAATGGAAACTTAATTAAAACATAGAATTCTTACACTAGAAATTTCTTAGCACTACGATATTATGAATTAATTATCTTTCTAGTAGTTTGTGGATCGATTTTGAATGGTTTTATCACTTTAGCCTTTATGGTAATCTCACAATACACCTACTTACTAATAATGTTGTCATATCATTCTACTCGCACTAAAGATTTATAGTGGCCTTTATTAATTTGGTGTGATTTCAATATTTTCCGTTGTTCATATTTATATGGGGACATTTGAATCTTTTGTGATCTTTGCTTAGCTTGGCAAGAACAAACTAGTCTAATTAGGCTATAGCTAAGAGAGGCAAGACTATTTGTTCGGCTCTTAGATCTAAAGGTGTAAATCTAAAGTACGATGTGAGGAGTGAATAAAAAAACCCTCAATTTTTTGGTTGATTTTATTTAAACCAAGAACAATCCCATTATGCACAAGACAGAACCCACAACCACTTAATAACACATGGCCCGAAAGGCGTAGAGAACATCAAGGGCTCCTACGGATGTTGTTGACATGATTGGCTCATTGGTGGACACATGTGAACGACTGGCTAGCCTAGGCCCTAGGGCGGGCACGGATGACGACGATAGAATCATCAAGGGAACACATCTCCCCATGGGTGTAGTTGACAACGGGGTGACTTGCCAAAGGAGCAATTGATGACTATGGTTCGTCAAGTGGATTGTATGAAGTATAACTCATATCATTCCACATTGCTTGAGAGCTTTCCTACTTGAGCGAAAGGCCATGCTGGCTAGACTCAAGTTGAGCTAGAAAAAAGCATGGTTTGTTTTCGGCCTAAAATCGTCACCCAAGCTTAGCCTATTAGATCTATCGGATCTGGCCAAAACTAGGCTGTCTGTGAGTCCATGGTTTATTTTTTTGGGCCACGTTGAGCTAAATTGTGATTCAAACCTCAAGTTGTTGCCCAAGCCCGACCCACCAAGGCCATCATGACAAACTTTTTTTTTTCTCATGTTTACTCCTGGGTAAAGGTTTTTCTTGCCCACAGAAGCCAAGTGATAATTGTGGCTCGTCAAGTGTATTGCATGAAGTAACTTGTTTTCTTCCAAGTTGCTCAAGAGTTTTCCACCTAGGAGAAATTCTCCTCACATTGTAAGGTTTTTCTTGCACACTGAAGACTCTTGCTCAGCAAATTATTACTCTACCAAATAACAAGACTTGGCAAGTATGGCTAGAATTGTCGATGCCAACAGACATGCTTCTCTTGTACTCTTCAACTGTCCTAGGGGTTGATTGGTAAGTTACATCGGTGATGCGACTCGAGTCAGAACAAAACTCGGAGTTTCCCCAAATTAGAAGCCCTTTTGCATCATGAGGTAGCCATCCAAAAACCCACATTTGCCCTCTAAAAACAAGTACAGGTATCTTCAACTTCTTGTTCTTGGGAACTTCAATCGATTTCAAACGGCAATTGGGATTCCTCGTGGCTTTGATGGCACAGCTGTGATTTCTCACCAATTTGACAAGCTATGGCAGCGGCGAGGCCACCACGGGTTATGGCATGGTAGGAGGCTACAGTAATGTTGGCTCAAACTCCAATGTAGATGATAGGCTATAGTGGCCTCAATGCCACAAATGGAGACTATGTTGGCTCAAACTCCAATGTAGATGACAGGCTATAGTGGCCTCAATGCCACAAATGGAGACTATGTTGGCTCAAGCGGAAAGTGGTGGACTAGCGCACCACCATCTCAAAAGAAGCTGGGACAATGGACTTTGTTGGCTCACTTGATTCCTCATGTCGAGGCGCTTCATTTTGATCACCTCATGGAAGGACAAATTCGGCCAGGGTAGGCAACTCTTGATGAGACGGAAGACATGGCAAGGACAGCAATCAAACAAACTGGAGGTGGGATTTGAGGAAGCACCGAGGAGCAGAAAAATGTGGGAAGACAGCAACAAAACAGATAATGTTTTCTTAAGTGGACATTTTAACCAAAAAGAATATTCCATGTTTATGCTGATGTTTTTTCTAGTCATATCTCAGATACTAGAGATGAAAATATTACTGATTAATCGAGTGTGTAGTTAACTCAGTCTTACTAAACTTTAACAAGAAAGTCCCATCTTTATCTAAAATTTTTAGCAATTATAGCATGGACAATGAAAATGGTACAATGAGCACCACGAAATTTGGCGCTAACTAAAATTGACTCTTGGTCTAGGAAAATGGAGATAGACAAAGGACAAAAAACCCTTTCACAAGATTCCCATTCCTTTGTTAGTGGAAAATAATTGTTGTGGTGGTTGGTTACGATTCCTAGGGCCGAGGGTAGGACACTCACCCTCATCTTAACCGCCGGTAGAGCTCTTCCTTGACGTGGTAGAGAGGCTCTGAGGCCTAATTAGCCAGGAAGGCGAGGATCACCCTCCAAGCTCGGTCGGAACTCTACCCGACGAACAAGGAGGTTATGATCTTTAGCCAACCGGTTAAGGACTAAACTTTGTTTATTTCTTCCTTGCTTAACGATAATGGGTACATTGATGTCCCTTTGTAGGTATCCCTATATCAAGGAAACTAATCCCTAAAAATAGGAGACTTATCCCTAATACATGGAATAAAGTTAAAAGAAAACAAACCTAAATAATAAGTAAACTAATTATTCTAATCCTAATTTGCAATGTGCTACCAACGCTTGGGTCCTAGTTGTGGCTTGTCACACCTAGGGATTGAAAAACCGGCCGGTAACCGCTGGTAACCGGAAAAACCGGTGGGTACCGGGATTTAAAAACAGCCGAAATTTTCCCTATGTGAATTTAAATTTATGACTATATAATGCACTTTCTAAGTTGGTTTAGACATTTGTTGTGGTAAATTACCTATGTATGAAGTAAATACGTATCAATTATTGTTATCCCATATTTTGAAATTCGATCGGTTTTTTCCCGGGATTTCCGGTAACCGGCCGGTTACCGTTACTGACCGCCGGTCGGGAATACCCCCAGTTCTGGGTTTTGTATCCCTAGTCACACCATAACCAATTTCACCCCTCACAGTCGAGCTACCTGGTGGCGGCCACGGATGGGGATCTTCGCGTCCCTATGTCAATAGGAGTGTCCAATACCGGCGCCTAATCGCTTGGAAGATCAGCAACACTAACGAATGGTGCCCAAGAAAGAAGTGCCTTAGCATGGCATGGCGTTAGCAACATGGGCAACTAACGTGCGGCAGCAATGACACTCTTTTCGCCTTGGGATGCATGAGATGAGGGGAGATGTGACAATGTTACTGACCCCCATGACAGTCGCTGCACACCGCACCTTTGAAGGCATAGAGTAGGCCGACCATGTGGAGAAGACCACCGCTAGACAACGGCAATCTTCTTCCTCGGTGAAGGCACCAAAGGTACAGCTAAGGGCAGAGGAGTTGTCGATGGTGAGGGCGGTAGCATGACCAACACCGACGATGGCGATGGGGAAGGTGATGGCAGCACCAGGGTTCAAAATCCTGGCGGTTACCGTTTTTACCGGTGGAGACCAGTAACTGAAAAAACCGGCCGGTATCAATTTTTGATTTTCGAATTTTGACCAGTTTTTCCAGTTACTGGCCGGTTTTTTCGGTTACCAGTTTCAAAACATCTCAAATTTTAAATTTTGATTTTCAAATTGTGACCGGTTTTTTCGATAACCAGCCGGTAACCGCCCGGTTACCGTTACCGGCCGTCGACCAGGATTTCTTCCGATTCCGGTTTTTGGAACCTTGGGCAGCACCACCATTGTAATGGTAAGCGTTGCCTCCTGCTGCTGCTCCACCTTGGCCATAGTCGTAGCAACATGTTGCGCCTTTTCCTTGTCCATAAACTCCTTCATCAAGGCCCTAAAGTCAACAAGAAGTCAACGAGCTCTCTGCCAATAGCCTTCAATTCGCCCACGACAGCAGAAGCCATGGTGAGTAGCTCTGATACCAAATGTTGTGGTATTGGTTGTCGTATGAGTTCCGAGAATAGGGGGTAGGGCGCTGCCCTCATGTGTATCACACGACGACTTAGTTATACTTCGTCGACAAAATGAGTTATAAGGACAAAGCAATACAAGCATAACCTCCAGAAAACCATGCTTCCATTGATCTCTTATTAGTTAAAAAAATTGAACAAAAACAGCCCCAAATGTCCAGCCATTAAGACCGACCAAATATTCTTGGCTGATAAGTAGCAGCTAATGTAACTTCTACATGCACCTAAACTAGTAAGTTGTAGCCACAATCTCTATAAATATTCTTAAGATGATTCTACTGTCACGGCCAGTGCCTGAATGTAGATCGTAAGAATGAACTACAGGTGGCTTTGGCCGGTAGTTTTTGGTTGGAGCCATGTTGATGTTTGATCTAGAGGAGGAAGACAGCGAGGGGAGGAAGGTATGCGCAAGAGGCAGGGAGAAGACTAGGAAAAAGGAGGAAGATATAGATAATTCTCAACTTGATTCAATAGCAATACATCTTGTCCTTTAAATAGACAACACTCCTAACAATAGTATCTAACTCAAAATTTCTTATTGCCTAATATAACTTTATCTCCTAATTGAACTCAAACTCATCTTTCCAACTAATAATTCTATTTAAAGAAATAAAGAAAGATGCGACAGCTGTCCTGGTTGTCCAAACATGCGGCAGCTAGCTGTCCTGGTTGCCTACGTCTCGTATAAAACTTTCCCCATCTGACATCTCTCCCTTCCTCGACAAACAGCTCATCATTAAGCTGGAAGGAAGGTTATTGCCACTAAAACTGGTCCACTGGTTCTCATGTGGCCTCGGAGTCAAGCAAGCCATTCCATTGTACTAGTACCTCACGTATTCCCCTGCTAACGCGTGCACGAATGACATGACAAGGTATAGGTGCAACGAGACCATTCTGAAGCTTTGGTAAAGATGGTGGTGTCGCAAGAGGTTCGCCATGGTGCGTTTCAACAAGCTAACATGAAAAACATCATGGATACGAGCCCAATGTGGTAACTGTAATCGATATGCTACATCACCTAGTTGTTTCTAAAACTTGATAGGGCCCGTAGTAACGAGGAGCCAGCTTACGGTTAACATTGTCTGCCAAAGATAAAGCGTGCCTGTGGTGGAGACAAAGCTAGACCCATTGGCCAATATCAAACTGTAGCGCCCTGTGCTAGGTGTTGTAACGTTTCTTGTGGTGCTGCTGGGCAAGTAGGTGCTCGCGGATGTCGGCAAGTAACTGATCACGCTCCTGGAGAAGCTGTTCAACAGCCTATAGATGAGTAGCCTTGGCAGTAGATAGCCGAAGTGTCGGAGGGTCTCTTCCATACACTACCTTGAATGGCATCTCACTGAGATAAGTCTAGAAAGAAGTATTGTAACAATATTCAGCCCATGGCAGCCAATGAACCCAATGGCAAGGCGAGGCTGATCACCAGTAAGACAACGGAGGTACATTACAATGATATTGTTTGTCACTTTTGTCTAGCCATCGAATTGAGGATGGAAAGCCGAGCTGAGATGGGAGTTTGGTTCCGGACAAACGAAAAAGCTCCAACCAAAAATTGCTTGTGAAAAACGGGTCACGAGCACTTACAATAGAACAAGGAACCCTATGTAATCGCACCACCTCGTCGAAGAAAACTCGAGCCACAAAATTTGATGTATATGGATGGACCAAGGGTATAAACGGATTTCCCATTGACACAGGGATACCCTTTCATAAAATCCATAGCAATATCTTCCCAAATGTGAGATGGTACCTCAATGGCTATAGAAGGCCTGCTGGATGTAATTGTTCGAACTTGTTGCGTTGACATATGGGGCATGAGCGCACAAAGTCTTCCACCAACTTGCGGTCGTGTGGTATATGGAAATTGGCACAAAGACTCATGACCGTACGAGTGAGCAGCTATCAAGATCGGCTGGAGCGATGGAGATGAGGGGCATGGACAGGATTATGATGAAGGACGAGGCCATCCAGAACCTGCCATGGAGCCCCAAAATTCCATCAGCAATTAGTGTGCGTAGTGCTGCCAAATTTGTGCCACCATCAACCTCCCGATGCAAATCCTCAAAAAGGGTGAAGTTCGGTATGGAAAGAGCATAGGCCACACTATCTGTAGCATCGCAACAAGACAAAACATCTGCAACAACATTCAAACGGCCCGACTTGAATTCAACGTGGAAGTCATAGCCAAATAACTTGCTGACCCAACGGTGCTGCGAAATCGTTAAGATGTTGGTCAAACAAGAATTTAAGGCTATAGTGGTCTGTACGAACCACAAATCGGTGTCCCCACAAATAAGGCCGCCAATGGTTGACGACTTGCACGAATCTGATGAGTTCACGCTCATAAGTTGCGAGGTGTGCATGTCTTGGTGCCGTAACACAGCTGAAATAAGCAATGGGTCCTTTGTCTTGGAGTACTGCCCCAATGCCTGATCCAGAAGCATCGCACTTGACAATAAAGTCAGCACGAAAATCAAGGAATTGGAGAAAAAGCGTTGTGGTCAATGCGTCTTACAGAGTCTTGAAAGCATGGACGGCCTCCTACGTCCATGAAAATGCTTCCTTTTTGAGAAGACACATAAGAGGCTCAGCAATAGAGCCAAACCCTTGAATAAATTTGCGGTAATAGCCTTCCAAGCCAAGAAAACCATGGAGAGCCTAAACTAAACATGTTTCTAGCCACACACATACTGCTTGAACCTTTGCTTCATCCATAGCGACACCATCAAATGTAATTACGTGTCCCAAATAAGCCATCTTTGTTTCACCAAAAAGACAATGGATCTTTTGAGAAATAACGATATTGTCGAAGCAGATGAAGAACTGCGCGGACATGTCGTAGATGCTCCACCAACGAACTACTATATATGAAAATATCATAAAAAGCACAAGCACAAAGCAGCATAGATAAGGTCGGGGAATGTCGTTCATTAATGCTTGACATATTGTCGGTGTGTTTGTCAGGCCAAATGGCATGACGAGAAATTCAAAGAGACCAAGGTGTGTGAAATGTTGTCTTTGCAATATCTGGAGGGTGCATACCGAAGGTCGAGCTTGGTAAAGAATTTGGCGTTGCACAACTCATCAAATAGTTCGTCAACTACTGGTATAGGAAATTTTTCCTTGATAGTCTTATCGTTGAGAGCTAGATAGTCGACGCAAAAGCGCCGTGTGCCGTCACTCTTCTTGACAAGCAATACTAGTTAAGAATATGCCAAGGTACTTGGTCGAATGATGCCTTGCTATAACATCTCACCACATTGGCGTTCAAGTTCGTCCTTGAGGAATTATGGACACCGATATGGCCGAACTGAAACCAGAGTCGTCTCGAGCAAAAGATGCATGTGGTGATCACATGCGTGCTGGTGGAAGCCCTTTTGGTGAAGAGAAAAGATCATCAAATTCGCTTAGTAATGCCTCCAGCAACTTGACCCCAGTAATGGCAAAAGCTTGATGAGGCTCCTAGGATATACCCAAACCATGCCATTGGACCTTATGATCAGCGTGCCAAAAAAACCATTGACAGGTTGTCAAATCCAAAAGATCAGCCCAAGAGTGCGGAGCCACTAAGACCCCATGTTGAAGCCATCCAAGGGAAGAGAGTAGCAGTCCATAGTAAAGTGCTCCTGGTTGATCTGTAATTGAAGAGCTTCGCATACACCATTGTTGGGTACTTGATCTCCATTGGCCACTATCACACAAGCCAGGGCGAAATTGAAAATCTACATCTACACGGCAGGCGACAGATGGTGTAATAAAATTATGCGTCGACCTGGAGTCCAGCAGAGCCAACAGAGATATGTTGCCAATTGTTACATGGAGTTGCACGGTCTAGCCAGCCTGTGATTTAATTCCGATTAGGGCATATAAAGAAATTCTTGGATCACCTAATTCATCATTAATGTTGTGGTCGTTCTCGCCGTCAAGGCTGCCACTAGAACAGGAATAGCCATTTACAACAGTGATTGGGAGTGAGCTTCTCACAGTTATAACGCAAGCCGGCTGCTTTTCACTACTCCATCTCTTCAGGTGTTAAACAGTGATGACGCATAGTGCAATGCGGGCGTGCTATGCTAGTGGTCTCTCCAGAGGATGGGTTGGCCGTCGGTGCGGTTGGGAGGCCAGGACAGGCTAGACTGTTGGTGCCGTCGATGCAATTGGTGTAGTACTAAGAGGGTGTCGTAGCCGAACTATAGGCCGCTGGATCACAACTTGGCCTGTGACCTGAGCACAACGTTCATATGCCCTAGCAAGCGCCATGGCCATCTGAAGACTAGCAGGGTTCTGTAGTTCGACATCAGTCCGGATGGGCTCCTGGAATTCAGGCGTGAACAATTGAACCTACTGCCTCGGTTGAAGATGATCAGCCTAATAGAGAATGGCTAGGAACTTCTCTTGATACTCCTCAACGATAGTCTCTACCAATTCTTTGAGCTCGCCCATAAGATTGTGACGAATGGGGGCCCAAACCGCAAGTTGACATACTCTTTGAAGTGATGCCAATTGGGTTCGCCCTGGTCTCACTCCAATTGGAGATATCATTATTGTGCCGCGCCAATGAGATGGTATGATGCAAGCCACACTTTCTCGCTTTCCGGCGTCTTCTGCCTTCGAAACAATTGCTCACACCTTTGTATATTATTCCGTTGTAGTTGTAAATACACGATCTTTTCGTAGATCCATTGTAATCCTGAAATTCTATAAAAATGGAAAAACAACTTTAGTTGCCATCTCCATATCTGCTTTTACTTGTAAGCTTTACTAGGTATGCCTTATATACCATGTTTGGGCAACCCTCTCAACAATTAAGAGATCCATTCGAAATATCTTATTGCCTAATATAACTTTATCTCCTAATTGAACTCAAACTCATCTTTCCAACTAATAATACTATATAAAGAAATAAAGAAACATGCAGCAAATAGCTGTCCTAGTTGCCCAAGCATGCTGCAGCTAACTGTCCTTGTTGCCTATGCCTTGTATAAAACTTTCCCCATTTGACATGTACCTTCTATATCTCTCTGCAAAACAATTAGGAATTACTGCATAGATGCTTTCAAAGGCATGCTGCAACTAATACAATCCAATACCTTAGATAGCAATAGTTTGTTAGCACCCAAGTAATATATGGTCTTTCGCCTCAACATGAGCGTATGGCATGATCTTTTGCCTCAACACCATTATATGGCATAAACTGCTGACTCAACACATACTCGACCTGGGTCAACAGTCTTTGATGTACTCTAGAAGACTGATCCCGTATACGCATAAACCTGGTTTCTTCCTCTTCTTTCTTCTATGTTTATTCTAACCTCCTACAATATGCAACTGATGGATACGGCTGCTACAATTCTCACTTAGACTGAACGCTACAGTCGCTGCAGCACGTGGACACACCGATTGCTGCAATGACTGCAACATGTACTCGGACACTCTAAGGCTGCCATAAATTCCGGCGCTTGTTTGACTACCAAAATAGTCTTGCCAAGTTAAGTTCGTTTCGTTTCGCGCAACAAACTTAACTCGGCGGGGGGCATTTGTTTGATGAGTTTTTGTGCAAATATACTAAGCCCAAACCAAAATCAGAGATATATGTTTGAGAAGAAAAAGGCACTTCTATTTGTACGTGCTACAGCCCAGTTGAACCAGTCGTTGCGCTGTGCCTCGCATGGCTACACGCTGTCGGCCAATCACGAAACATATAGGCCAAGATCTTCCCCTGACCACGTGTTTCGATCACGTTGTGACGTTGTGGCGACCCCATGTTTCGACCATGTTGTGATGTTGCTTCGACCACGTTGTGATGACCATGTTCTCTTCAACCGTTACTCGAACACGGCTTGAACATGGCTTCTCGACCACAGCTGCTCGACCACGACGATCGTACCACATCTCCGGTCGTACCTCTTATGTGGGTCTTCGAAGGATTGACCGGCTTGCTATAGTCTGGAGGGTCTCCGACTCCTACATGAACTCGGGCACACATGTACTCGACTACCATCAAGAAAGATCAGTGCCAACGCGATCTACGGTCCAGTTCAACTGATTGTTGTGCCGTGGCTCATACGGCCGCATGTTCTCGATCGATCGCAAGGCGCATGGTCAATTTATGACAGCCTATGCACCAAGATGGAAGGAAGAGATTGGTTCCGAGTGTATCGTCTTCACAATGGAAAGATGATTGCATCATATCTCCATCTGATGGAAGTAATTCTCGATAAATCTTTTCTGGTATGGAAAGCAAAGGTTTGGAAGGAAAGATTTAGCAATCAAATCAGGATTTTGATCCCAGAAGTCAGGTTGATTCACACCGCGTGAGGGCCGCGTACATTGCCCATGGCCCTTGCTCGTGCCTATAAAAGGAGACCCCGTACACGAGAGGGGCACACACGACACACGGAGACGGACAGAGAGGAACGTGCACACCGACACAGAGACGGTCAGGACTCCGACGGAGTCAGGAAGGAGGCCGGACGGAGACAAAGGAGGCGCCACATTAGCATCCATACACACAGAAGGCCTATGCGGAAAGGATTCACACCAGAAAGAGAAGAAGGCAAAGGAACCTAAGGAAGCAATCCGTACAAGCCCAAGTCATGGTGTACCCTGCTCAGGACAGTAAAGAACCTCCTCTTTCTTTGTTATTTAGCCATCTTGCATGTCAATAGACGGTGGCGTGTCGGGATGATTGCCAGGAGCCACGGTCGCAACCAGTAATACTGTCGTTTAAGTACATTGGAGCTCACCGTTGAGCAGCCCATGGCTGCGACGAAGGGGCCATCAAGATTATTGATCGCTCTTCGATCCCATGGGCTCAAAGCACAAAGTTCCCCCACTCTTACATGTGGCGCCTCAGCCATGCTGTGCAGTTGCAACGATCTGTCACATACCAGGTTTGTCCCGATTGTACCTCTGATCTGATGACAACTCCACAAGGTGAGGTTGATGGCGCTACTCGCATGAACCCTCTCGACGCCTAAGACAAGTAACGTCATCGACCACCGCACCAATCTAGCCGCTCCAATCTAGCGAGGATGCCTTGCCCTTGCGATCTTGGTGTCCTATGCCATGCTCGAGTGGCGCCAAGCACCTTTGGTACCTGGTTACTCATGGTCACTTGCTATGCTTGAACGTCGCCAGTTGTTCATCGTACTCGAAAATCGCTGACCATCCTCAATACCCAGCCGTTCACGACCGCTTGCCGTACACGAGCGTCGACCGCTTGTCAAAATTGGACGCCTTCGACCGTTGCTCAAACTCGAACGCCTCCGACCGCTTGCTAAACTCAGATGCCTCCGACCGCTTGTCGAAGTCGAGTGCCTCCGATCGTTTCTCAAACACGGACGCCTCCAACCGCTTCTCGAAGATGGAGGCCTCCAATCGCTTGTTGAACTCGGATGCCTCCGACCGCTTGTCAAAGACGGATGCCTCTGACCGCTTCTCGAACTCAGACGCTTTCGGCCGCTTGCTGAATTTGGACGCCCTGAGCGCTGCTCAAACACGGATGCCTCTGACCGCTTGTCGAAGACGGGCGCCTCTGACCGCTTCTCGAACTCAGACACCTCCAGTCGCTGCTCAAACACGGACGCCTCTGACCGCTTGTCGAAGTTGGACACTACCGGCCCCTTTGTCGAAGTCGAGTGCTTCCGACTGCTTCTCGAAGACGGACGCTGTGACAGCTTGTCGAAGTCTAGTGCCTCCGATCGCTTCTCAAAGACGAACGCCTTCGACCCCTTGTCGAGGTGGAGTGTCTTCGACTGCTTCTTGAGGACGGACGCCTCAGACCCTTTGTCGAGGTCGAGTATCTCTGACCGCCTCTCGAAGACGAACGCCTCTGACCCCTTGTCGATGTCGAGTGCCTCCGACCGCTTGTCATACCCAGACATCCTCAACCGATTTAATACTCGGCCGCTCACGAACGCTCACCATACTCGAGCATCTCTGACCCTTTCATACTCAGGCGACTCCGACCACTCATCGTACTCGAGTGGTGTCAACAGCCTTTGGTGCTCGAGCGCTTCCGACCGCTCATTGTACTCAAGTACCCATATGCCCGCCGATCACCCATGGTACTCAGGTGAGGTGTGTTACAGCAACCAGCCTTGCTACAGTAATCGGTTGAGCGACGGTCAATGGCTTCGATCTACGACTACGAACGATGATAGATGGCTTCTGACCTATGACTACGAGCGATGGTCGATGGTTTTGACCTACGACTACGAGCGATGGTCAATGGCTTTTGACCTACGACCATAAGCGATGGTCGATAGCTCCTGACTTTCTATCACGATGGATTTCGACCACAATAGATTTCAACCACAAACAACTTCTACTGGCTTTCGACCACGGTGGATTTCAACCACGAACGACTTCCGATAGATTCCGACCACGTTGGCTTTCGACCATAGACAACTTCCGATAGCTTTCTACCACGATGCTTTTCAACCACGGATCACTTCTAATGGATTTCAACCACGGACCACTTCCGATGGATTTCGACCACGGACCACTTCCGATGGATTTCGACAATGATGGCTTTTGGCCACAGACGACTTCCGATGGATTTCGATCATAATGGTTTTCGACCACGGACCACTTCTGATGGATTTCAACCACGACGGATTTCGACCACAGACGATATCCAATGGATTTTGACCACGAATGGTTTTTGACTACAAACTATTCCCGATGGCTTCCGGCTTCCAAGGGGTCATTCCTAGCGGTCACTTTCGACCACGACGATACTCGAACATGGCATCTTGGTCCGCTAACTCAACTATCTGGATAACATCTACTACCCCAATTCTACCACTATGTCGTCAAATCGGTCAAGCTTGGTGTGAGCCATGCATGTTCTCGATCACCGCGTTCGATATCGACGAGGCTGAATGACACGAGCAGGCGCGGCCAATGCAAAGGCTACACTGTCAACAGCCCCATAGACCAACGAGGCTATGGATAATGCCAACGACCACATTTACATCAATCATTTATCACATGCATGGAGAACGTGAAGCAAAAACTGAAGACGACTAATGCGCAGCTTAATCGGCGGTATTCTATGGGTTCGCCCCGTAGATGGAATTAACCGGGAGCCTTCCGAGGCCCCAGGAACCAGGAAATCACATCGCTTATGCCAGATCTGCTATGCAAAGGATGCCATGGAGCGCAAATATATAAAGAGAACTTGTAATTCTGATATTCTCAAATTAATAAATAAAATACATGTTTTCCCTATCTTTCTTGTGTTTATTTATCCTACTAAAGTACACTGACACGCCCGCACCTTATACCCCAACGTAAGAAATCCGCGTCAAACAATGGTAACCTGCATAACTAAAATAAAGAGCAATAGGAAATGCAGGTGTCTTAATGGGCCTCTTCTTTTCAGTTTCTAAAAGTTGTTTTTCAGCCTTTCTACAGTAACTCTTTCAAACGGAGTGTCTTTTTAAGATGGAGTATACAAATTGATTGTAGTACACACTGTATCGATTTTATTTATATCAGTCAAAACCGCACATGAGTTTTTATTACTCCATACTCTCTTATTACTCTTTCACGAACAGCAAGCCAAAAGCCGCAGCTAAAAACTATAAGATAAAGCCAAAAATAGCAGGCCTATTAATCAAAGGTACCGCTTGATCCATATCGTGGCCTTGAGTAATGGCAATGTGAGGTAATGAAATAGAATTGCGCTAATTAGAATAACACCATGACTAATTAAAATAAGCATTCAATAAGATGAAGAGCGTATTTGTTCAACTTACGGAGCCATCCAACGGTATGTTCCTGTTTCAGGCGTCATCCCCTCAGTTTTTACTTCAATCCTAGCCACTCCAAAGTCAGCAATCTTAATAGATCTATCACCAGAAATCAAGAGGTTGTCTGACTTAAGATCTCTGTGAATGAATCCAAGGCCATGAACATAGGCCATGCCACGCGCAACATCTAATGCCTGCTTCACAGCCAGCTTCAGTGGAACAGACCTGTTCTGCCTCCTATTCAAGAAATTCCTAACAGATCCACCCTTTGCATACTCTGTCACAATACACCAAACCATCGGCTTCCTACATGCACCAATGAACTTGACTATATTTGGGTGCCTCAACGTTGCAAGCATCATAACTTCTTGCACAAATTGCTGCTCCATCAACTGAGCTTGCCCGGGGTCAGCCTCTGGCTTCTCCAAAAGCTTAATGGCGACATCACCCCCATTGTAGGTTCCTCTGTACAGCTTCCCAAAGGCACCTTGCGCAAAGGGCATTCCTATGTGGAGCTTCCCCAAATCAATGGTCCACTCCTCATAATCCTTGAGCGTCTCAGTTGGGAACCTAGTGTCCATCAAAGCCTGTGCCAACGCATCATCACTCAAGGCGTGCGACACACGCCCAGGACGGAAAATGCTGTTCCCAACCGAGTAGCTGGCCGCCATGACGGGTCCCCTGAGACCAGGATGGTTAAGCATCACGGTCCGAGAGTCACTAGACCCAACACTACTGTTGTCCACAGACATTGCAATCGAACCACCGTGCATGCTGGTCTGCATGCTGTTAAGGCTATCAATTGACATGTTCGAGCCCTCCCCCAGCTTCTGGTAGTACGCCATGTCGCAGAAGTTCCCGCCGCCGTCGTGGCCACCCACGGCACCAATGATCCCAGGGAATTTGGCGCCTTCCATCATTCTCCGACAACCAAACCCTCCTCAGCTTCCACAGCCTCTCCACCCTTCCCTTGCTCCCTCACACAGTTCCCCGGAAGGCGAAGATTACCTGTAAAGGAAAGAACCCAACAGATATTGGAAACAAGAATAGGACTACAACAAACTCTTTCGTCTACATCCTGCAAGAACTACAATTTCCACACGCACCACCATGAAAGAAGAAAGGCAACTAAAAATCGATACACTGCAATAAGAGAATCCAAGAAACCCAAGAAGAGGAACCCCTAATCAATTAGGGCATCAATTACTCCAAAACAATCTTAAAAATTGGCAACCTTCGCACCAAGAAGACAACACCCCCACCCTTCCAGAACCAAATCGAACCATAGCAAACCCAAGAGCCTCAACAACGAACCAAATCAAAGCAACCCGCGCACCAGACCACATCCAGGACCAAATCGACCTCAGCACCCCAACACAACTCGACTCCAAGAGCCAAACCGAATCTGAAAGGGCTAACCTTTCGCGCCCGGGACGTCTCAGTGCTGCCAACTCGTTACCTCGTCACCGCACGGATTCCGGCGATCCGGGGGTCGATCGGGGGCGCGCGTAGCTGCGGAGGAGGCCGCGGCGTCGGGACGCGTCGCCGCGTGACGGGGCCGGCGCCGCGTGCCGGGGAGCGGAGGCGGGGAGGGAGACGATGACCAGTGGAATGGGAGAGGAGGAGAGGAAGGGGAAAAGATCAACAGGGAGCGCAATCGCCTCTCTTAAGTAACTGTGCGGGGTTTGTTAACCTCACTCATCACTCATTAACTGCGCGGTTAATTACGTGTCGGGGTGATTAGCGTAGGCCGCGCGCACGTGAATTTGTTGGTGAGGGGCATTTGTGTAAATTCGGGGCTTTCCAGCTGCAGCGTGGCAACCCTCCTGAGTTGCTGACGGTGCGACGGCACAGATGGCATGTTACACGAAGGGTGTGTGTGGAGCTAAGACACTTGTCATTCCTGACGTTTTGGCAATATAATTAGCATACTCCTTAATGTTCCCTGAGGAATGTGTGTGTAGCTGTTACGACAAATGTCGTTCAATTTTTCTTCAGAAAAAAAAGCAGAATATGCCAAATCCAACCTACCAATGCGGTGAATCGGTGATGCAGTTGGCATCCTTCTTACTTTTAGTATGTTTTAAACCCGTATTTGAAAATAAATATCAGTATACATGTAAAAATGGTAGAAATGTTATTTCTGTCATAAGGTCACTGGGCGGCAACACCGTGGAACTGACACGTGGCCAACGGAACTCCGTGGCCGTGCGACAAGGGCCTGTCGCCCCGCCACCATGTGCCTCTCTCTGCCACCCTACTATCGAACGGCAACTAATTACCTACCTCGCGTGGGGGACAGCATGGTAAGACTGACATATGTGCGAACGAGGGAGCGGGCGAGGAGGGACGGCATGGACATAGTGATATATGTGCGAACGAGGGAACGGGCAAGGGGGATGCCACGGATAGAGTGGCATACGTGCGGATGAGGGAGCGGGCGAGGGGGACAGCACAGACAAAGTAACAAATGTGTGCTCGAGGGAGCAGACGAGGGGGTGGCACGGACAGAGTGACATATGTGTGGACGTGATGGTACGTTGGTCTACGAAACATCCGGCATGCCCTTGCCTCGCGGACGCAAATTTGCCTAAACCAAATTAGACTTGCAAAGCGTACACTGTGTGGGCAAGCCTATAAGTACTACCCCTTCGGCACCATGTTTCCTGCACCATGGCTAAAATACCACATCACTACCATCGAGAAGCAATGGGAGAAGATCGTCCAACTAGCAAGGGCTGCAGCAGCCTGTGATGAACAAGTGGCCTATGCTAGGTGGCCACCTCCCACAAACAAAGCCCACGTAACTTCAACCCCAACCCATATCTGAACATTCCCACCCAGCATTCACCGCACGACCCGCCCATGGGGGAGACGCTACCTCTCTGCTAGTGCAGGAACGCATGCAAGTTCTTCAAGTCCAAGGACCAGCTAAGCATGGGCATGTGTTATTGGGATTGCGGTAACTATACCCAAGACTATCCTGACTGATGATAGGATATAGCCTGTTACTGACAGCCCGTAAGGATGAGTTACGATGTATTCTTCTACTAGTTCTCTTGTATGGTACGCACTAGCAATCTCTTCCCTCTTTTTGCAGACTTCGGGTTCGCTATGCGCGTACCGTAAATAGATCAACCAGGAGATTCACCCACACAACTAGTGGTAACTGGACTATAAGGAGTGGGATGCACAGACAGCACGTGAGAGGATGAAGGAGCGGCGGCGCGTTGAAGATCGAAGCGAGCGTATCTGGCGGGAGACGGAAGTTAACCTGGAGGCGTGCAGGCGTAGTGAGCGCGAGAAAAAGCACAAATTGGCTGCCAAGGCCAGCGTGGCTGGGAGGACTACAACACCGACCTCGTGAGGAAGGGTAAATGGCCACGATCAATGCAATAGTTCGACCCTCTTCGTCCATACGCGTACCATCCTTGGTTCCTTAGCCCGCATGCCAGATAACCCCTTGTCGGATCAACTATCATTTTGTTATCGTTACGTTATTTATCCAAAGTTCTCCTCCATGTAGGAATTCCTTGTTGCATCACAATATTACTTATCTTCGTACTTACGAATCATTGCCACCTCAATCATGCCCAGAAAATTCTACCAAAATTTATCGCACTACAACAACATACAAAAATCATAAAATGTTATTGTGAGTCTAATAGATTTTGTACCCTTGAGAATCTACCAAAATCACAAAATGACCAACCTACCTTTTCTGCCCTTTTATTTCCAAAAAAAACATGCAAACAAAACCAGCATGACTTGTCAATGTGTCGCTCACTCGGCCGCACCAACATCAATCAAGCAAAACTCATAATGCATAAAATTCCTAAAAAAAATAAACAATTAGGATGACTGTGTCGGGAGGCTGCATATAAAATTTTGTAATTTTTGGAGCTTGTTTGCTGTATGTAACAATTCCTACAAATATCATAATTGTGTAAATTTTTCAGCAATATTCAGAGTGGATAAAATTATCAAAAAATTATACAATAAAATATGTTGTGTTAGAATGCTACACATAAAATTTCGTACTTTTTTGAGCTCATTTGCTATTTTTAAAAATTGAAAATAATTAGTAAATATAAAATACTAATTCAAGAAATCATCCGGTGGCAGAGCGACGGAGAGAGGGAGGTGCATGGTGGCCGGGCAACAGGCCCCTGCAGCATGTCCATGGGGCTCCGCTAGCCACGTGTCAGCACCACGATGCTGTCGTTCGGTGACCGTGTGGCAGAAGTGACATTTCTGCCATTCTAGTACGCATATTGATATTTTTATAAATACGGGTTCAAAATAAGCTACATGTGCCAAAAACTCTCATGGAGAGATATGTATGGAGCTACAGTGACATATGCCATTTAATTTTTTGTTTTTTTTAAAAAAATAGAATCTAACAAATCACCTTTAACATTGCAACGGCATAGCTTGCATCCTCCTTCAACGATGTGCATAGTGCTGCCATAACATATGCCATTCAGTTTTTTTCCTTTCTTGAAAAAGGCTGAATCTTAAACTGGCAAAGTTTCATTATTGTAGTTAGAGCTTAGTACAATGATGACATAGCTTGATATACGAAGAGTACAGATATATGAAGAGTTCAACCACTCTTAGTTGTTGTCGTATAATGAATTTGTGCTAAATAATTGATAATTGACAATTATATCAAGTTAAAATTTGCATTTGCGAAAGTTTACGGTTTTCAGGGCTACCTATCAGGGGCGGTCTGACCACTCTATAGAGCTTGTCAGACAGCCATGTGCTCCTTAGGCATTTTGCCAGGGGCAGTCTAACTGACTTAGGTCAAGCGGTCATACTGGTCATGTGGGCTTTTGGCATTTAGACACTAAACTATTGTGTGAGTGCCTTGTGATGTCTTTGCACTAGGTGTCACATCAAAGAGAGTTCTGACCTGAAACTAGATAGCGAAATACTGAATTTTTAGAGAGGGTTTTTCTGGTGCTCTGCCCTAGCGATCAGACGAGGCCAGCGGTCTGACTGACCATAATTTTTCTTGACTGAGAGGGGGTTCTGAAAATTATGGGAATTGGTCGTAGATTGAGTTTTGGGTTCTAGGTCATTGCATTCATGTTACATGAAGCATGTTTGGACTAACGTGGGTCAAGTTGTGAAGAATTTGTATCCAGAAACGATTTCTTGGTCTTTGATATGCATGGTGCTTGAAGGTAGCAATGGTTGACGGTGTGGATCGGGACTAGGCTCGGGGATGAGCTGAGGTATAGCCAAGAAAGCCGGGCGGGATGGATAGGCATAAGCGAGGCACAAGAGATGTTGAAGGAAAGGTTTGAGTAACAGTTCATCGAATGGTACAGTCGGTGCAAGTGATGCGTGGTTGAGGGGAACTGACACGGAGAGACTTGCTGATGCATAAACCATTGATGAACCTACACATTTCAAGCATGAGAATTGCTTGGAAAAGTGGAGATGACCATGGACTAGACTCGCGAAAGAGGCAAGATCCACACTCAAGGCGACGTTTGTTTTGGTGGGGAAGCCAAATTATAGAAAACAACAAAGGGACCAGAACCGCAGCGCTTAGAGGGCATTGGAAGAGCGGTTTACATCAAGGAGGCTAAGTGAATGGAAGCCTTCTCCTTAGTGGGTTTTGAGCTTATGCGCTTTGAGGAGTGTATATAAATCATGTGTGGTTGTAAAACCCAATGTGGGGGTTAATGGGTTTCCCTAGTTATGCTAATAGATAGCATCCATAGCGTTAGATGTGGGTTGGTTATTCCATCTATTTGAGTGGGTAGAGTTGGTGGCTACGGTTAAGGAAGGCCAAAAGGGAAAGCAACTAACCACTCATTATAGAGTTTAAAAGAGAGACTTCCTTGGAGAGGAGGCTTGTGAGGTGTGTGTGCTCGTGGGAAAGAGAGTTCTGCCTTCTATAGTGGAGTGGTTGTAAATCAAACAATCTTGGAAGAGAGTTCTATCCTCCATGGTGGAGTAGCTGTAAATCAAATATCTACAAGTTGCAATATATCAACTTTGTTCATCCTACATGGTGTGTTTTTTATCTTGTTGATTTTGTACTTGTTTTGTTTGATGTTTTTACCCCCTTTCTTCTCTCTTGGTCTTGCTATGTTCCAAGGACATGTAAGTGATGCAGATACCTCATGAGGATCATATTCCATCTATCTAGAGACCAGCTGTAGCAAGATCATGTAAGATTGCTCGGTTTAATTCGATCTAGAGTCCTTCTACTGAAAATCGTGTTCTTAGGGTTTTGGTCATGATCTTTGGGTGCTCTTGTTTGTTGTGATATGTGAGAACATATCTAAAGCTATCTTGGTCATATCAAACACATGAGCAAGTCATATCTCAAGTTGCTGAGTTTTGCCTGATTTTAGTGCAACATTGTTTATCTTGAGGAAAAGTTGGAACTTCGGCTAAGATCCATGCGATCCTTAGATCGATTAGATTCTTGTATGGTCAATGGGGTACTTGCCTTCTTGTTGCACACTTGTCTCCTGCTCTAGATCAATCTCCAAACATTTCTGGTATATCAATATCTATTGGTTAAAGCCAAATAATTCAAAAGGAGAGGAAATCCAAATTTTTTTTTTGCAGATTATGAAAGTTCATGATTATATAAAAAAAATTTAGAAACAAGTTTCACTCAATTCGAAGTTCGCATGCAAAAGTTTCAAGCATTCAATTTTTTGCTGGGAGAGAAAATCTAGAAAAAGAAAAGAGAAAGCATTGTGCTGCAGGGGTGATGTTGAAGGTATATTTTTCTAAAATCTGTTAACCTACAGAGAAAGCGTATTGTAGATAAACCACAAACGTCCTCACAATTTTTGGATTTTGAAAATGATTTAAAGGGGTCGGACCTACATGTCATCGACACATAGTTGTGCCATTAAACCACCTGACCAATGGACCCCACTTGGCAGAGAGAGTAGTAGAGCTCGCATGGCCAAGATAACTGGTGAGCTAGCCAGCATCAAGGTGGGCATGGGGAGGTGAGGATGACTAGAGAAATGGAAAGAGGGAAGCACGGTGGAGGATGCTGAGGTGGTAGCTTTGGAGGAGAGGCCATGTAGGTTGTCAGCGATGAGATTTGTCGGCAGCACGGAGCAGGGTCATGGTGAAACAGGCAAGAGAGCGAAGAAGGCAAAATTTGCAACACGGGAAAAGATTTCTAGGAGTGGTTGCGATGCAAAACAATGCGGCTTGGGGACCAATGATCACCAGAGCGGCAATGATGATGAGTTCCGTGGTGGCACCATGGACAGCAATGGTGACAACAGTAAAAACAACTCTCTCGAGCCAAGAACATGCATCGATTAGCATCAACAACTTACCACGAGTACCACTATGATGTCGTGACATTGGAGAAGGATGGAGATGGCGGTGCGATGGTAGGAAGTAGCGAGGAAGCTTGGCCATGATAGCATTGGTGCAGGAGATCAATATGAGCAAATCAGGTCATAGCACAAGCTAGAGGGAGTCTAGGCAATGTTATGGCCGCTGGCACGAGAACCAAAGGTCATCAGAGCCAGCCCAGCAACATGTAGCCACGTGGTGCCATGGACTACAATGGGGAAAACTCAACTACACGTGTTGAGCTTCAAATCTAAGGAGCGCAAAGTAAGAGGGGGCTACCAGGAGGTCACCACAGTGGTCAACGATGATGGAGGAGGTTTGTGGTGTCCCGGTGACAGTGAGCAGAGGTGGCGATGATAGGCTTCACGACGACGGCAAGCTATGGTAAATGGAAGGCTACAAGAAGGTGCGGATTAGACTCCTTGCTAACCAGATATGGTGTAAACACGACGAATCAAATAGGGGCTCACCAGACTATAAGGGAGAGCAGAAATGGCAATGGTGGCTAGAGTTGAAGATGATGACCCAATCTCGACAATGGACTGCAACAACACTGAAATTGAATGAGGGCTTGAGCATGCGGAGCCAAGAGGCAAACTTGGACATGGTTATTAAGCAAGGAAAGCTCGCCAACATCAATGGTGGCTTCGGAGCGTGCTCACCAGCACTAAGGACGACGCTTGCGTTCCTAGTGAAGATGAGGCAAGTGGTGAGCTAGAAAGAAGATGATGCGCATGAGAGCCTTTTGTACCTATGGAGTTGGACGAGATATTCTGGCGAGAAGCTCGAAGCGCAGTGAGAAAAAGGGACACTGCTGTAGGGGTGGCCTCACCTAAGCCCATCCGGCCTGTTAGAGAGTTGTACCAAAAAGGGACGTGTGTAATAACATAAATACCCCTATGGAGGGCACATGAATGTAAGGGCAGGATTGTAAAATACACTTCGTGGAAAAATATAAACATGCCCTGGACATAGGGAAGGGGCGAGCATTGTCCATCCATCTCATCCATCCCACTACTCTCCTACTTTAGTGTTTGGTCAGTAACCACAATAGTTGGCGCCGTCTGTGGGGACGACAGAGAGAGCAAGCCGTGAAATTTGAGAAGTGATGGCACCAAAGAAAGCTTCATGACAGTAAGGAAGAAGCGGAGCACGACGGTTGCGTCTACGTCCATGGCGCGGCAGGGCCTCGGTAGTGGTGCCTGGGTCTGTGGGAGCAGTGACGCCGATGCCCACGCTGGCATGGCCAGCGACCTGACGCCTAGTGCGGGAGCGACAGGTGGCCCCGGCGGCTGCACCGGCGGCCTTCTGCTACTCGTAAGTCTTACCTGTTGGCAGAACAAAAATGGTTTTAAGACGAACTGCCTTTGTTAGAATAACATTATATCCTCTGAGAATTTTTCAATAGGATATTTTATATCTACATATTGAGGTTATCTCATTTACTGATGTACCCTTTGTGGTTTTGCCAGCTTGTTTGTGCAGCAATGCTACTCAGTTTCACAAGTATGTTTGCTTGTAGTGGACTGACCGACTGACTAGTTTTGGCATAGTTAGCTATTTTCTTATCACAGTAACATTACTCCATTTCGATGCTTGGTTGGCACTTCTACTTTCTGAGCATACTAGTATTTTAGAAAAATTATCAGCTCTTTCACTAAACATATAGATTTCTCGTTTCTCGTTCACACCTTAAGAATTTTGGAATGTTCTGTACTGCAACAGCAGCCAAGCGTGAACAGTAGTGTAGCAGTGCTATCCGTTTAGATAGTGCCGTGTGGGTACAGTACCGTGCGACGATGTCATTATGCTCTTTAGACGACACAAGGACACGAAGGTCTTAGTCTATGGCCATCACCTAATAACATTTGGATGATAAGTCTCGCCACGAGGGGTGTAATATTATAGACCAAGATTAACATATGTGCGAATAGTAACTTGATACTGTAGCAACACATAAACAGCCCCACGTGGGGTATTGCATCGGTGTTCCACGTAAGGTGTTGTATCAATGTTATTTGTTTAGATAATTTGATTGGTTTTTAGTGTAAAAGATTAGTTGGTTAACTATCAAATTATTGTTAAGGATAAAAATCGTATTTGTTAGGAAGGTTATCTTTTATAGTTGAAAAGATTATATTAGATTATTAGGAGGCTGGTATTATATAAATACGCTATTGTGATCTTTTCTAATAAGTAATGAATAAACAAAGTTCTTAGCCTCTCCTCCTCTTCTTCAACTAAGTGTCAGAGCTTTAGCGACGGCATAACCGGCCGTTCAAGGACGAGTGTCCTATTTCGGTCCTTAGATTCGTACCCAATCAACCTGTACTACAACATGCATGGGTGTGTGCTGTGCACAACTCTGGAGAGGAGAGATCGGTTAAGAGTGCTGTGCACAACTATGGAGAGGAGAGATCGGTTAAGATGCATAGATCAATGCATGGTTCTGCCACGTACCGGTGTACGCAACTTCTCTCCATCCTTTGCTCATCTGTGCCATTGTCTCCTGATCACAGGATTCGCTGCGTTATAGGGTTATTTCTCAGTTCAGTAGTCGTAAAAACTGAAGAAACAGTAAGTGATGAATTTGGTAGCCAAATCTAAATCCAATCCACATTTGACTGCCTAATTTTGGAGCGCACAATCTAAATCCAATCGGTTAAGATGCATAGATCAACATCCCATACAGCCTGTAGTATCCTCAATTACAGTCGCATTTTGGCAACTTGCTGTAGCGATTAACCTCATGCATTTGATTCTTTGGTCGGATTGCTGTAGATCGAAGAATGGCACCGTGCTATTGTTCTGTGTATCCAGTGCATTACTCTATCTGTTAAATAAATATATATATGTGCATACATTGACAATTGTGACCGTCAATTTCTGTGGCAGCATGCTAGCAAAACAATTTTATAACAGGCAAGAAATCGGCCGAAATTTAATTGTACTATTTTGAGGCTCCGTTTGGATCACATGAATTTTTCCTATTCCTGCAGGATCAAACGGTTCCGACGAAATTCCAAGAATTGAACTGTTTTCAATGATTCGGGCCTGTTTAAATTGGGTTTTGCTAATAACTTTTAACTTTAACTTACAAGAAATTTGCATGCGATTTTAGCCGATATAAATAAAATCACCATAGTGTGTATTATAATTGACTAATATACACCATCTTAAAAAGACACCTATTTAAAAACTAGATACTGTAGAAAAACTATTTACAGAAGAAATACAGGTGTTTAGAAGTAGATTTAGTATAGCTCGCAAGTTTCCAATTTAGTATAGCTCACAAGTTAATAGTGGAGAGATTACTTACCAGTAGTACAAATTTAGAAGAGAACAACACTATTAGAGCATGTACAATACAAGATGCTTATATATGAATACTTAAAGAGAGAGAATATAGCCACATCATCAAGCACCCTGCAAAAGTTATTCCCTCCAATACAAGCATCTCTTCCATAGGTGCTTAAATGCTATATTTTCTATTAATAGAATCAGTTATGTACATAAACATCTACTAAGCACTGGTGCTTATTTAAGCATCGATACTTCAAAATAAGCATCTTATCTATCATATGTGGCAAGAAAAAACAGTTTTTTATTGCTAAGCACCTCTCTAAGCGTCTGCATTGTACATGCTCTTAGCGACTTAGCACTAGGTTAATTATATGTTAAGCACTAATAATAATATGCTAATCGAAGGCTAAACCTTTAAGCACGTGAACTAACGGCGGCAACCGATCGGAATCCCTAGAGGCGCCCTCCCCTTCGGCCAGCCGCCGCCGCCGCCCTGCGACTCCTTCGCCGGCGCCGCGGCCTCGGTCTCGGCAGCCTTGCGGGCCTCGGCGAGGCGCGCGTCGACCTCGGCCTGCGCGTACCCCTGCTCCTCGAGCGCGTCGTTGTCAGATCCCAAGGTGTAAGATCCGAATCAAAGGAGGAATAGTGGAAATCTGGAAAGGGGAAAACGCGAAGAATAGCTAAGACAACTAACGCTACAGCTATGGAAAGGAAATATCTGCAATAGGGCATGAGCCGTTCTCTTCCATTGAGCGCATATATCTGAGTACAGTACAGCATTAACTTAAGTGCAATTACAATAATCCATCCAGATTAGCGCCAAATTAAGTCCTAAGCAAAGTAACTCACTCATCTACTAGGACTTCCATTACTGGAACTAATGTGGACCATTGATGTTCTCTGAAACAATAGAAGACATCCTGGCCGTTGGAACCTCTCGCAGAGCCTGGACGAAACGTTTTTCTTCAGACTTAGCCTCCCCTTTTGCTTCAGAATATCAGCTGGTTCTGACAGTCGTGCAGCTCCAGCAGCCGCACCTCCACCGACCGCCTACGCTCGTGCTCCGCCATCTCCTCCCTGATGCCGACGCAGCCGGGGACGGAGGCGGCGGCGTTCGGAGCGGCGGTGCGTTCGCGGGACCCACCGCCGGAGGAGGGGGAGGGGCGGGGCCGAAGGAGGAACTTGTTGGACTGCACGCGGCAGCTGGAGCCGGAGCCGCGTGGGGTGGGGAGCCCGACATCGTTGTGCATCGCGGCGGCGGCGGCGATCCGACTTCTGGGTTACGTTTACGTGACGTTACAGCAAGGCGGTGGCGGCGGCGACCCTACTACGAGCCTCCGACTTCTGGGTTACGTTTACGTGACGGCGCAGAGGGCGACGCAACGGAACGGGGAAAAGGAGGGTGGTCTGGTATATGGAGTAAGGCGGGGACTGCTTGTCAGTCAGTGGTAGTCAACTTGGTGGGGATCCATTTGGGGTGAGTAGATGAGCACATCTTCTATGCTACCCTTTTTATCGATCTATGTTTATGATTTTCTTTAAATAAATAAAAAATAATTTTTTGTTATCTTTTTTATTGAGGGACAGCCATTTTGAAGCAGCTAATCGTTTTATATATTAGTACATTCGCACAAGAGTTTATATTAGATCTAAAAACCATCAACTATAATCAAAAACCATCGGCCACAATAAAAAATGAATAAGCCCTAACTATCTAATCATTCAATAATACGCCACGTGAGTAGATTTAATAGCTAGTGTATTTTACTGCACTGTTCAGAATCAATCATACACCTTGGCAGGAGTGTAAATGGAGCGAAACTTAAGATATTATTCTATTGTGTAGTGCCCGGATGAAAGTCTCCATCTGCTTCGAAGTTTTTTTCTGCTTCGAATCAACCCCTTTGAAACCTGTTCCTACTTGCCCAAAATGATCTATTGAACCGGATTAGGTATAATAGCATTTTTGGATGGCCTGAGGGGCAGGGTAGGGTGAAAAAAGTTCATTATGGGGTTTATTGGCTCAGTTTAAAATTATTTTAATCATACTCGTTAATTAGTTAAACATTCAAATGAGTATTTCAATGAATTTGGATTTTGCTTTAGCTCAGCTCGTTAACTCGCTTCTAAAAATATCTCTAAATTATACATAAAATGATATTAAATTAAACTATACTAATTTCAAGAAAAACTCAATAAAGCAAGGATATGGCTCGATATCCACCCAATAAAGAAGGATTTAAATGAGGATATAATTCGCCGCCCATAAAAAAAGAATCGAACCCTACCTCCCTCTTCACAGGCCAGCGCCTTATCAGCCCATCTAAGGAACTTCGTGTAACTAAATTGCAAAGAGGACCCTATATTAGTGATTTGTACTAGAAGTTGGCATATCCTTTCAAATTTAAATTTGATAAACATATTAAAATATAGTACTTTTGAACCGTCAGTTCACCAATTGAACCGGCAGTCAAACCAATGAGCCATGAACCGAAGACTTTATCGAGTTCATTGGTAAGTCTGGCATTTAAAACTATAGTATAGAAGGGATGGCTCTAGGTATTTGTCGTGTATGCGGTGTGCTGCTAGGGGCGTTAGCCCTTAAGGGGATGAATGTAATACCTGGTTTGTTAGTGTGATGGTCTATGTGGAGCTGTGATAGGATTAATTCAACATTACTTATCTAAATTGAGTTATAATAGCATATAATGCTTATTGGACCTAAATGTATCAACTTCGAGTTAATTCTTTTACACATAGCGAGGATGAAACTATAAGTGGGGTGCTATGCATGTTTAGGACCACCCCTACGGGCAGGGTGTTACACAACATATAGCACATCATTTTGTATTGTATTTGTGCCATGTAGAATGAATCAACTATGTTATTATTTTTCTATCAGGACCTCGAGCCCTTTTTTTTTTTGCCATTTTATCTGTGTTTGGAACAAGCTGCGGTGCTGCTTGTACTGATGATGGTACTGATATGTATCAGTCAGCTTCTTCATATTTGTGGGCATTTTGCTTTCCCTGTTCACATAATTGATGATTTCATAGTCTAAAACCAATTGAAAACATGATTTCTGATATGTTAGAGTACCTCTTTAACTCTTTTGATATGGCTGAGGATGTGGTTGTCAAAAATATTTGGCAAAATGATGGAAATAAGTAGCTTTAAAAATAGAGGGCGAGTAGTGCAAAAAGTGAGAAAGAGATACGTGCGTAAAATGTGAGTGAGAGGAATTGGGTATATGATGCGCCCATGACCCCTGACTTATCCTCGGAGTAAGACGGGAGTGAGAGGAGTAGAGAAACTATTTCGAAAAACCAGATGTTTGTACTTGTTTTTAGCTTCTTCAAATAGAAAGCAGATGTAGAAGTCAATACGAACAGACCTATGTACAATGCATGCATGCATGCATGCTAATCTATTTATAGATTTACCAAACTATTGAAACATTGCACATGGAAAGATCCTAAATTTCTAACCAATATAAGGGAAACTATTTACAAAGGTAATTCTCTAGCATCTTCGTATAAAATATATAAATACTGGTAATATTAGGTTATTCCAGAGGGTTCTCTAAAATATGGCAACATACTTTTTTATATTCTTCTCGAGTATATATGTTTGTGTATTAATTCTATTGTATTAGATAATGTGGAAGACTGGAAGGAGAGTAGCTAAGTATACGGCAATGGGTTCGAAATTCAAAAATGGATCGTTCGTAATAAGGTGGGAAAATAAAGAGTGGTCTTCAAATTACAAGTAAATTTTAGAAAACCTTAGATTTGATGACCATAGTTACAGCAAACCGTAGATTTCTTGGCTATTGGCCTATTGCCACTTATATTTCATGGTCACAATTTTCGCAAAAACCACCCTAACCAATATGCCCTTGTCTTCAGTTATCCCTATTGCCTTCGGCAAGTCTTCAGAGTTCTCCTTTTAGTGTCAATTGGCTCCACCTGACGACCATCATCCCAAGACTGATGAGTTGTAATTTTGTTAGATTGAGGTTTTGTAAAATATCATGACCATAAACATGATGATATGGCTGCGACTTATGACTTTTAGGTAAAAATTTTGAATTTTAGCTGTTTACGATAGAGATTACGAAGAAAAATACTCGCTTGTGATTTTGGTTGATATAGATGTTGGGTTTTTAACATATACTTTAATTAACTTGTAAATTCCGTCTTTAAAAAATACTTCATTTTAAAGTTATATACAAACTTTTAGAAATCGTTAAAAAAACATATGCCGTTAAATGCCACTAGCCAAAAAAGAAAAATCTTGGGTTTCAGCCATGACCAAAATCTATTAGGGGCTTTTTGGTAAAATTTACTGTAAAATTATCTTGGAGCATTTTTCCCACCGCCGCATGGCCAGGCGAACGGACGAATCATCCTGTAGCTGCCACCCTATCTCAAACTTCTGAATCCCCTCCCATGTCGAGCTGCTATTCCGGCGGCTTCCCGGCACCCCTCCGGCCGGCGGAGGCGGGTCGTCACACCCTCCTACTCCCTGCGCCGGCGGCTCCGCCATTCGTGTCGAAGTCCCGCTCGCGCCATCATCATCAAAGAAACCACCCTCATCGCCTCCTCACCTTCGCCCGCGCCGCCGAACACGCCTCCACCAGGCTTCCTTCCACCGGAGCACGCCGCCTCGAATCCTCCCGCTGTCGTCATCGTCCCCCTCCCCTCCTCTACTGGACTGGCGTGGGGACTCGGGTGGTTTCTTCTTGTTTCGGTAAGGGGCCATAGCTTGCTTGGATGGATTTGATTGGTCTAAGATGCAGGCCGTTGCATTTCCTGGTTGTGGTTAGGCCAATTGGTGTAGGTTTCTCGTGAGGATTGCGTGTTGCACGCAAGATGCTTGATGAATTGCCGTGATGTGGCCTTCAGGGCTGTGGCGATATAGCACCTTTGGACTAGGAGATGCAAGTTCCTGAGACTAGTTGCGGTCTTTTTTTCGTTCAGATCAGTCCAACTTTCTTTTTTAGACTTCCTGTGGAATTTATTCTCCTTTAACGAACCTTGACAAGTTTGAGGGCCTGTTTGGATTCATTGGACATGATCGAGCCCAAACCTCCCATTGGGAGGTCAATTTTTAGCTCGCTTGCTATTACAGATATATGAGTGGATTTGTTTCTTTTTAACTACCTTTACTATATTACCTAAGTGTGGATTGAGGGCAAGTAAGTGTATGTAGAACTAGAAAGCTTAAAATTAACCCCAGTATGGCCCCGTTTGGAATGCACGAAAATTTTCCCGTTCCTGCAGAAAATGAACTGATTTCCGTGAAATTCAAATGTTCCAAACAGGTCCTACATGTTTAAAATCTTTTATATGTTTTAATAAGAAAATCTTTTATTTGTTTCTTTAGGGATTGAGCTTAATATGATTCAATTGGTAATCTTATTTTTCTTATTACAAACTGATTCTGCTTTTAGTAGGGGGACCTTTGTGAAATTTAATTCTTTTTTGTAATGGTGAATAATTGAAATATAATTTTGCAATGAAAAATATTTGATCTCCTAGGGTCATACTTTGTGTACCTTACAGAAATGTTTCTTACTTTCTTACATTGTGAGTTACTTCATGTAATTTCAGGGTGTGTAGCTAGTCCAATTATTGCTAATGTGGATGACCACACTGAGAGTGAAGTTGCAATGGGGTACACGATGACCCAAATCTGTGATAAGTTTATTGAGTTCTTTATGCATGAGAAACCACAAACAAAGGACTGGAGAAAAATATTGGTGTTTAGAGAGGAGTGGCGAAGATATAGACCGCACTTCTACAAGCATTGCCAAGTGCGCATAGATATGGAGACTGATTCTTCAGTGAAGCAGAAGTTGGTTGTACTTGCTAGAAAAGTTAAGAAGGTGTGTTCTTTTCCTTTTGACTGAACAACGTAGGCTTTAAGGCCTAACTGAATTAGAAAGTATGTTCTTGTTTGATCTCTTTATGCAACCTCACCTTTTGTAAGTCTGTTTTAACAATATCTATTTCTTTTTTTTAAGGAACAAAGCAGGATCTATTTCTCAAGATAATCTTTTTACTATCAATTGTAGAAAAATCAGATATTTAGATTACACGTAATATTGTAGGTTAGGTGCACCACAGTCAATCAAGAGAAGTGTTCATATGCATCATATCATAATTTTCTGAATCTGCTTCATTTTTACAATTAATTTGTCAGATCGACGATGAAATAGACAAGCACATGGAACTCTTCACAGAACTCCTAGAGAATCCCGCTGATATTAATGCTATTGTTGCGAGAAGGCGAAAGGATTTCACTGGGGAGTTCTTCCGTCATCTTAATTTTCTTTTAAATGCTTATAATGGCCTTGATGAGCGAGATGGTAACTATCTACCTTCCAACAGTTTTTGACTCATAAACTGCACTTATTAAATTTATTCTTTATTTTTTGGGTATTGAGCTGATTAGCCACTAACATATATGCACAGTATGATAAAGGATATTGAAACAGACCCAGCATTGGGTTTTGTGCATTTCTTGAGAACTTGCAGCATGATCTCTGGTTTCCAACAGTCAGAAAAGGAAAAATAAAAAAAAAAGTTAGATGTAGAATTTTAGAAGCAATGCCTAGATTGTATTTATTTAGTCTATTTTTACTGCTTTGGTTGGTTGTTTTGTTCATCCAATCAATCTATTCTGTCGAGCATGTGGGTCTAATTAGTATCAATTTGTTGTGGACCTTGTGGTGTGAATTGGCGAATAAATGTGTCTATTTCATTTTTGTTCTACTCCCAGATCTTAAAAAACTTCATGAGCTTGCTTTTCTTTTATGCACTGAAAAAGTTCGTTTTGTTTCTACATTATGCAGCAATTGTCAGGCTTGGGGCTAAGTGTCTATCAGCAATTCATGCATATGATTGCACACTGGAACAGTTGGACATTGATTCTGCTCAATCGAAGTTTGATGAAATACTAAATTCTTCTTCACTAGATGGTGCCTGTGACAAGATAAAAAGCTTAGCCAAGGCTAAAGAACTTGATTCGTTCTTAATTCTTCTGATTAACAGAGCTTGGGCTGCTGCAAAAGACTCTACAACTATGAAGAATGAGGTTTATCTCAGATTCTCAGTGAAATTTAAACTATGTTTTACAAGATCTCCATGTTTAAATCATGATTTCTTGCTACATATATTCTTGCCCACCTGGAGCTGTGGGGACACTGAAGCACCTCACCCCATGATGGGGCATTGTGCTGGTTGTCGCACCATTTAACAACATATGGAGGCAAATAATATCTTGTTGATTATGTGTCAGAAGAAGCGAGACAGGAAGTGATGAAAAAAATACGATATGCTATTTATGAACAAGTAATGCAAAATAGCATTTTGACCTCTTTTGAGATTTAAGTAGTTCCACCAGATTTTCATGAATACATGATGTTTTACCTTTTTCTTTCAGTACTTCAATCTCCAGAAGTTATCAGAAGTTTATGAGACACATTTACGTTCCACTTGCTACATAGGAATGCAATAAAACTTTATAAAAAATTTCCTTTTTGTTATTTATGCTTTCTGTTCCATGCTATTTATCGTTCTGCAAATTCTAATGCAGCCATGCAGCACTTGAAGAAAAATCTAGATAAGACTAATCGCAGTAAGCTGTTATGATAAGAGTTAGACTAGCTAATTCAATTAATCGTATACATTATGCTCAAATTTTTAGTGTAAAATCATTACCTGTGCTGTCAGGATCATTTTTCATAGTACTATCACATAGAATTATCATACCTAATACCTCACATTGTAATATCACTATATCAGTACTAGATGTACCTGGAACTGGTATGTATTAGACCATGACTACTCATATAATGTGCAAAGTATGATAGTGTACTTGGAGCAAGCATACCCTTTATTAGTGCAATATCATAGCTCACGATCTTCACAAATTGTCTCTCATGCATAATTACATATGGAATAATATTTCCAAATTCACATTGCGTGCATTCTATTTTCAATCTCATTATTAGATTTCCAAAACACCAAGATATTGTATAAATTTAAGAACTGGTTTTGTTACTTACCAACTGTAATGAGGCTTAGTATTTATCCCTTGTAATTAATGTTGATCTGAGATTTTGACTAAGGTTCATGTATACTATTACTATCTAAAACTTGTAGAGAATGTTTGTTTATGCATATTTATCATTGCATGGCATAGGTCAAGGATATAATGTATCATATTTATACAACCACGAAGGAAAGCCTCAAAAGCATCTCACCTCCAGAGATGAAGCTTCTGAAGTACCTACTGAATATTGAAGATCCTGAAGAAAGATTTGGTGCTCTTGCAACTGCTTTCTCTCCAGGAGATGAGCATGAAGCCAAGGATGAAGATGCTCATTTCACGTAAGAAACTATTGACAATGATATTTAGGAAAAAGTTACATTGACTTCTTTGCCTGCAAAACTATATTGCAGTATGGGTTATAATATAATCTGTTGACTATTGTCAAATGCATCTAGTTTTCTTGTTCCTTTTTGTTATTTGAGTTGATTGGATTGGTCGATTGGGATATTGTTAAGGTAAGGATTTGCTGGCGTTAACATGCTCCACTGAACTGTCATTTAATTCTATGTAAGCATCAAGTTGCCTTGTCTAATATGTACCCCGCATGGTCACCAAAAAAATATTGCCATGGGATGCATGAAGTCAAATCTGTTGAATACCTTTATATATATAAAGATTGGCTGCATGAAATTTAGTAAATATGTCATCCAGAATACCTTCATAATAGTATATTTATTAGGTTTCACGAATGTGTTACAATGAAAGTTGGTGGTGAAAGTAATATCTCGAAGACTGAAACAAATGGACAAATCTTTTGTATCTGTAGGAATAGAACTATGCAAGCGGCTAGCATTTATCCGATTTTAATGTTAGACTTAAACAAATTATAGCTTATAGTTCTTGCTTTGGCCTTTTGTCTTTTTGTTTTGCTCAACTATGTATTGTTCAAGATTACTTAGGTGCTACATTGTACCTTGGATTCCTGTCTATCCAGTAATGTCAAGAACCCAGAACTGTACAATGAATGCTAAATGGGTTAGGAGCTCCACGTTGATGCATTAGATTGGTAAAAGAAAATAAGGAACTATATCAATATCATGTGAAAATTAGTGGAGCATGTGTTCACACTTACAAACTGAGATGCGAAGGCCCAGAATAAAGCACATTTGTTTTTGGTAGAAAACAAGCTCTAGGCACCATAAGCTGATCAATAAGAGCCAAGAGGATACCATTTTATTTCTATACTGGTCCTTTCGTTTGAGCTAAGGTGGTTATTATGAATTGTGTGTGATAAGATAGTTTCCATGATTTTTTTAAGACCTACTTCCTAGGCATCCTTGGTTACTTGCAGGAGTCCCAGCGAACTCCACAAATGGATCAAAATGATGCTTGATTCATACCATCTCAATAAGGAGGTGACGGATTTTATGGATGCCAGAAAGATGAGTGACCCAGTCATCATCCAGAGATTAATATTGCTCAAAGAGACAATTGAGGAAGAATACATGAAGCAGTATATACATCCTGAGGAGCAAGACTCGGACGGCCAAGAATCAGAGGAGAACGAAGAATCAGAAGAGTGAGCCTGTATATGTGTAATATCTGTGACTTTTTTCAAGGCAATAATATCTGTGACTTGGAAAGAACCCATCCGGTCAGGTAGAATATTGCAGAGAAGATAATTTTGTAGCTGCTGACATCTCTGACGATCCATAGTTGAAGATTGATCATAATTTGTATTGTGCTGGTGGTGGTCTTATAGCCTTACAGGTACCTTATAATAGGTTCAGGTTTTAGCTAGAACGTCATGTTTACCATTGCAGTAGTCATACATCTGTAAGTGAGACAAGCACGGACTTTGGTTCATGGAAAAAGATAGCAAGGTTTTATTTCATCATCGTGCATTGCAATTGTACCACCGGAAGTTATCACAAGGTTTCATTTGATGGACAGTCAGTGTGTAATTTCTTTCCTTGAGAGGCACAGTACTGTTTTCTTGCGGGTACACTTGTTTTTTTTGCTAGCATTTCTTGCGGGTATTTGATTGACTTCACCAGATCAACAACAGCTTCTTTGTTCTTGACTACCTTTGCCTAGCAAAGAGTAGGAATGGAAACGGATGAGATACGATGGAATAGTTTTAAATACGAATACGAATTTATATTTTTAAAACAAATATGGATATAAATTTGAATATTCTAGAATATGAATTGAATGTCACAACGGATACGAATTCAAATCGAATGTGTACTTAATTCAGTCAAATATGAATATCCTCATATAACTTCTGCAACAAATCTCGGTAGAACAAATTTCTAACGGTTTTATCGGTTTTTCACCAGTTTTTAACTCGTTACCGGAACGGTTACCGATTTTGAACCAACCAAATTCAAATTTCAAATCACAAAATATGTCGGGATTTTCCTCGGGTTCCAGAAACGGGTCGAATACAAATTGAATAGTCTCGAATACAAATATGAATATTCTTGAATACGAATACGGATTTTGCTTATCATATTCGTGTTTTCTTGAATACGAATATCGAATAAAACAGATTATCTATTAACGTTTTCTACCCTAGCAAAGAGATACTCTAGTCAAGAACTGGTTTATACTATAACCTAGGCCTGGGCAGGCCGAAGTATGGTGTGTGGTATGTGCCTGTCTGCCAGCTATGCGGCTGTGGCTTTGTGGCAGCAGCAAACAGCCCAGCGAGGCCCAAGCGTTAGCATGTATGTGTCTATTCTCCACTCTCCAGTCGAGGCGACGGTGGCGATGAAGGCAACGGCCAACGGCGCAGCAGCGCTACGGCCTATGACGTCGGCGAGGAGCTGCTGAATGGCAGTCAAATTGACATTGCTAAGAAGCATTCAGCTGTGTTGGAAGAGGGCGGTCAAATTGACACTATGATAAGATGGGGGGAGAAAAAGGGAGGAAACTGATAAAGCTGATGTAGATGGTGTTAAGAATGAGAGAGGGAGTGGCTGGCACTGACAGGTGGGGCCTGCTTATCAGCGATTCTGAGCGGCGCGTAGCTCCAGCGAGCGCTGTCGACAACGAACGGTGGTGAGAAATGTGGAGGGGAGGTGCGGGGAAGTTAGAGAAGATCACAGAGAAGCTTTGGATGGGCTCAACCATGGGTGAAGGCTAGTGGGGAAGCAGTGGTGGCGACGTTCATGGCGGACGGCAACGAGGGAGGTGGGATGGCGTAGGGGCAAAATTGAGAGGGGAAGAGCATCTAGGGGCTGAGGGGATCCCATTTTGGGGGATGGCGTGGTTGGTGGCTCACCGAGGTGGCTCATCAGCGATGGCCTGAAGCGGCAATGAGGAGTTTTTGTGGCAGTGGTGCTCCGGTGAATGGAAACTAAAATTGAGGAAGGGGAAGGGTTAGGGAAGTACATATGTGCTATAGGTTCAACGAATTGAAGAATGAACCACTTGGCGGATTGGCCTCGGCTTGGTCATAAACGACATTGGAGAAGAAGGGGTGTTCTCGATCGAATTAGTGCTCTAGCATTGCAATGGAGAAGGGGAGGTGCAAGGTGCTAAAGCTTGGTCTGGCGAGGGCATTTATAGGCGTGGGGAGGATGGCGGCGAGCAACGACTTCGGGCGCATCCATGAGTGCCGTTGTGGCCACAAGCAAGAAGACGAGCATGACTTTGGGCTTTTGCAAGGGTGTGATGATGGCGTAGTGAGGTTAGGGAGGTAGGGAAGGGTATTGGGGGTGTGCTGGCGGTGATGGTGCAGCATTCCTAGGGCGAGCGCACTGGTGAGGTCGTGAGTGGGTACGAGCTTAGCTAGATTCCAAGATGTGGCAGTTGCTTAAGTAGCACACAGTTGTGCTGGCGTGTGATGAGATGGGCAATGCAAAGGCATGATGATGAAGGGTAGGTGGTAGCGCCAGTTGCACGGCGTTGAGCACATAGCGACCATCGCGGTTCTTCGGCGGTGGAGAGAGAAGGGGCGCAAAGAGGGAGAGGGCAGGCACATGGTTTAAGATGACGCAATGCGCGAGGCTAGGTGGTCCGGTGACGCGACAGGGCGGGTAGAGGCAACTGACGAGGATCCTGGCTGTGGCGCACTAGTAGAGCAGGGCAGCGAGGAGGAAGAGATGAGGCTGATGAGTTGTGTCGCCCATCAGCGGCTAAGAGAGAAGGAAGAGAGAGAGACTGGTAGGTGGGGCCGTGGCGGCAGTGTGAGAGAGGCGAAGATTGGGGAGGCTGATGGGGTAGGGCTGGGATGTCAGCAACTGAGAGAGAAGAAAGAGAGGAGAGGCTGACAGGTGGGGCCAAGAGAGAACATATTTAATTAAATGTATTTTCCTTTTTGATTTACATGCAAACTTCAACTTTGGATTTCTAAAAAAAATAGTAAAAGGACTCCAAAAATTCTGAAAATTTTTGGGGTAACTCCTGACATAGTAATTTTTTTTCAAATTCTATTTTTTAGTTCAATTTGAATTTTATCCATTGCACATTTTCTTTCCAAAATTTAATGTTTACAAATCATTTTTCCAAAGGAACTTCAATCAAAACCAAATAGATGATGATGCAATCAACAAGGTTTAAATCCTTTTCAATTTTGAACTTTCTATAAATTGGAATGTTATAAGTCATAAGCCGCTGCCCAAAAGAACAGTCTTAAAGAAGAAGGAGAGGAGGGGATTGGACGAGGGAAGAGGGAGGACAAAAAGGCAGGTGGGTCAAATGACATGGGTGGTACGAAGGTGAGCTTTGCCGATGCTATGGAGGTGTTTAGTATCGAATTCGACGACCGGTGGTGATGATGAAGAAGAGGGTGGCAGGAGTGGGGATCCACACTTGTGCATGGGCAACGATTTACCCACGAGGAAGATGCCGCCCTTATGGAAGCCATCATGAATTACGCGGAGGTTGCTTCTCTTGCTCTAAACTGCCGCATTCATACGATCTAAAGCGCATACTGAAATTGAATGGAAGCTATGCCCCTGACGTACGAGAAGGGTACGAGACAAGGCTGACTGTTCTTTAGCTCTTAGTAGGATGGATTGTTTTTCTTTTAACTTAAAATGATGGATTGCAGCCATGTATTCTTTCAGCTAGACTCAACCTATGTAACAAACCATTACCAGTGTTTTATGCACATTCAATACATGTTGGTGAAAACATGAATCTGTTACAGTGTAGTAATTAACTACTTAGAGTGGCACGTGTTATGGTTTTGTATAAGGCACTCCAACTGATTATTCAACATTAAAGTATTCCATCTCTTGTCCAGCAAATGAATTTTTCTTTCTATAACTGGGAGAGTTAGCAGAGTTCCTTGCAGTGGTTGGCCTTCACCTAATTTATAGTAATTTTTTGTACTGTATTCTGGATTGCAACCTCTATGTAGTGGTATATTGGTTTATTTTGGTGCTTGGATTTTATCATGATTCTACTGTTCTTATTTACAAATAAGTTAATTGGTGATTGTAAAATCAATGCCTAGCATATCTCAAACATTTCTACAGTGTCTCTCTTAAAGTAGGTGTTGTAGGGGTGGCCCCCACCTAATCCCAGCAGGCCTGGTAGCAGATTGTAAAGCCCAGAATAGGCCATGTATAATGACATAAATGCCCCTGAGGGGGATACTCAGATGTAAGGGTATAATTGTAAAAGCACTCCCCATGTATATATATATGGAATACAGGCCATGGGGAGAGGAGAGGCCATTTTACTCATCTCCCTCACTCTCCACTACCATCTCTCTCTCTGTTTGGTCTGTAACCACAACAGTTGGCGCCGTCCGTGGGGAGGACAGGAGTAAGCCCGAAACCTCAAAAAGGATGGCACCGAAAAAAGCTTCGTCAACGGCGGCGAGGGGAAAGAAGGCGGCCGGGTCGGAGCGTCGCATGGGTACCAGGGCATTGGCTGCGGCGAGCGCGGGTGGCGGCGCAGGCGCGGTGGCCGAGGACGTCGACGTTCGCGCTGCGATGACCAACCCCGTCACCGGCACTGCGACGACCAACCCCGTCACCGGCACCGCGACGACCAACCCCACCACCGGCACTGCGACGACCAACCCCGTCACCGGCACCGCGACGACCAACCCCATCACCGGCATTGCGACGACCAACCCCGTGGTCGAAGACGTCGACGCTGGCGCGGCGACGACCGACCCCGCCGACGCGACGGCAGCCGACCTCGCCGCCCTCGCCGCAACCCTCGCCGGTAGCGCGGACCGGGCGGTTCGAGGTAGCCACAACGGAGCGACCGGCAGCTCGGGAGCTCGCGACGCGGTCGTGCCCGCGCCGATCCATCCGTTGGGCGTGCCGGCGGCCCCGCCCGCACAGGCGGTGGAAAGCGCCCTGCTGGCGGCCCTCAAAGCGTTCCAGCAGGAGCTGGGGGATCTTCGCGGGGCTGTCCGAGACATACAAGAGGCTCGGAGCCAACAGGCCGCGCAAGTGGTCGCGCCAGAGCCCACGCTGGAAAGGGCGGACAGCTGCGACGCCCCCCACATCCAGCCGCGTCCCGCTACGGCGCGTCGATCCAGAGTCCCCGCTTTCGGCAGGACTACAACAAGCGGCGTGGCCCGAAGACTTCAAATTCCCCAGTGTCATCGAGCCCTACAAAGGCGACACGGACCCCCGTGAGTTCGTGCGCGTGTACGAAACCGCAATCGAGGCCGCGGGCGGAGATGACACCACAAAAGGCGAAGGGACTCCCCCTCGCGTTGCAAGGAGTGACGCTCTCCTGGTTTTTTTACCATAGAGCTGAACTCCATCTACGCGTAGGAGCAGATCCGCGACCGCCTTCACAACAACTTTCAAGGAAACTATGTCGAGCGGGTCGACGCGGACCAGCTCTTCGCAGTAAAGCAGAAACCTTCGGAGAAGCTCCGGGACTACTTCAAGCGCTTCGCGAAGATACGTTGTGAAGTCAAAGATGTTAATGAAACCACCATTGTCAATGCAGCCATACAGAGCCTTCGCCCGGGCCCGATGGCCGAGTACAACGCACGAAAGCCAATTAAGACAGTGACGAAGCTCTTTGACAAAATGGAGGAATACGCCAAGGCGGAAGAGGACGCGCGGCGAAGGCAAGGTGACGACACCAACCAGGCCGGCGCCTCGCCAAAAGCCGAAGACCCGCCGAAGGACGGTTCTTCGAAGGGAAAACGTAAGCAGGAGTCGTCCAGGGATGCGCCCGACCGCAGGGACGCCCCGCACAAGGAGTCGTCCGATAGGCCCAAGCGTGGCCAGCAGAAGTCGCGGCGAGGCCGGTACGTCCTCGACATCGAAGGCGGTTCCGACGAAGGCGCTCCCGCGGGCCGGGGCGGTCGGGCCGCCGAGGCCGGGGGCGCGGCCGTGGCCGGGGCCGCGACGATAAAGGCCGTGGAGATTACGATGACCAACACCAGGGGCTATGGTGCGCAGTCCACGGTCGTGGCAACCACGACACCCGCACGTGCACCTCTATCGCGGCGCTCCGCGAGAGCGTCGCCAGGGACAGGAACCTGGAAGCACGCCCGCCCGTGGTGGCCCACGTACAGCACCCATATGAAGCCCCCGTGCACATTCAGGCACAAGGGACGCAGCCCCATGAGGGTCCTCTGCGGATTCAGGCCCACGTGCAGCAGCCTCAGGAGGGCTTTCTGCAGCTACAGGCTCCGGAGGCCACCCACCGAAGGGTTATCAACGTCATCTCCGGAGGCTCCGCGTTGGAGTTTGCCTCGGCACGGCAGCGGAAGGCCTACGCGCGGAGGCTACACCACGTGGCGGCATATCCAGCACAGGCACCGCCGGACTGGGCACAACATGAGGTCACGTTCACCCCCGCCGATGCCGAAGGCGTGGAGCTTCCCCACCATGACCCCCTGGTCGTCCGAGTCGTTATAGCGGGGTGCGACGTGGGACGTGCCCTGGTTGATGGTGGCAGTTCCGCGAACATTCTGTTCGCGGCAGTCTTCGACCAGATGGGATCCCCCGAAGTCGCCTCGGCCCATCGGGAGTCCCGCTACAAGGCTTTGGAGGACAACCTCTACGGGCGCTCGGCCAAATATGTCTGCAGGTCTCCTTCGGCCAGGGCGACAATGAAAGGGTCGAAGACGCCACCTTCGACGTCGTCGACCTCCCATACCCATACAACGCCATATTGGGGCGTCCAATCCTCAACTCCTTCGGGGCGGTACCACACCACAGCTATTTATGCATGAAGCTCCCGGGGCCGCGAGCCATCATTACCGTTCGGGGCGACCAGGACATCGCCCGGCGCATCGAGCACGGCACCAGATGTCCCCGTCGCGGCGGACAGCGGCACACCTAGGATCGGCACCGACGTGCGAAGGCCCACGGTGCCATCCGGGGGAGACTCCGCAAGCCCTGCCGATAGTGCAACTACTAGAGGCTCCGGCCGCGCTGAGCACAAACGGTTAGTACCCCCCCGGTCGTATGTAATCGCTTACCCGCGCAAACGGGAATGTAATAAAGTTCCGTTTGTCGCCAACATATTACCGCTGTGCAAAAATACGCGGCGAGCACACGCGGAGGCCTCGCCTACGCGTGCGCTCCCGCAGTATAAACCAAAGACGCACGTTCGCGTGTGCACTCTCCGTAGCCAGGGGTACGGGTATGAGTATAAACCAAAGACGCACGTTCGCGTGTGCACTCTCCGTAGCCAGGGGTACGGGTATGAGTATAAACCAAAGACACACGTCCGCGTGTGCACTCTCCGTCAAAGACACGGGCATGAGTATAAACGAAGACGCACGTTCGCGTGTGCACTCTCCGTCAAAGACACGGGCATGAGTATAAACGAAAACGCACGTTCGCGTGTGCACTCTCCGTCGAAGACACAGGCATGAGTATAAACAAAGACGTGTGGGGGGACGCCTCTGCACGCACTCTATGGAGTATAAATAAGACGCGGATGTTTTTCCTGCGCACTCTACTGAGTATAAACAAGACGCGAACCCCGCGCACGCCAGGGACTTCGTCCTTGTGCGTACTCCCCGGAGTATAAATCAAACGTGGACGTCGATCCCACGCGAATCTTGCGCGGCCGCCAATCGTGCACCTTAGCGCGTTGAGGCTCGCCTTCGCACATGCCAGTCCACTAGACTTTAAATAGGTCGTCGTGCGGAGGTCTGCCTTCGCACGCGCCAGTCTACAGACTCTAAACAGATCGTAGTGCAGAGGTCCGCCTACGCACGCGCCAGTCCATGAGACTCTAAACAGGTCGTGGCACGCACCAGTCTACGGACTTTAAATGAAGTCGTAGCGTCGAGGTCCGCCTCCGCACGCACCAGTCTACGGACTTTAAATGAAGTCGTAGCTTCGAGGTCCGCCTCCGCACGCACCAGTCTACGGACTTTAAATGAAGTCGTAGCGTCGAGGTCCGCCTCTGCACGCACCAGTCTACGGACTTTAAATGAAGTCGTAGCGTAGAGGTTCGCCTCCACACGCACCAGTCTACGGACTTTAAATGAAGTCGTAGCGTCGAGGTCCGCCTCCGCACGCACCAGTCTACGGACTTTAAATGAAGTCGTAGCGTCGAGGTCCGCCTCCGCACGCACCAGTCTACGGACTTTAAATGAAGTCGTAGCGTAGAGGTTCGCCTCCGCACACACCAGTCTACGGACTTTAAATGAAGTCGTAGCGTCGAGGTCCGCCTCCGCACGCACCAGTCTACGGACTTTAAATGAAGTCGTAGCGTTGAGGTTCGCCTCCGCACGCACCAGTCTACGGACTTTAAATGAAGTCGTAGCGTCAAGGTTCGCCTCCGCACGCACCAGTCTACGGACTTTAAATGAAGTCGTAGCGTCGAGGTCCGCCTCCGCACGCACCAGTCTACGGACTTTAAATGAAGTCATAGAGTAGAGGTTCGCCTCCGCAGAACCAGTCTACGGACTTTAAATGAAGTCGTAGCGTCGAGGTCCGCCTCCGCACGCACCAGTCTACGGACTCTAAATAAGACGTAGCGTCGAGGTCCGCCTCCGCACGCGAGAGTCCGCGGACTATAAATTAAGTCGTAGCGTTGAGGACCGCCTCCGCACGCGCCAGTCTACGGACTCTAAATAAGACGTAGCGTCGAGGTTCGCCTCCGCACGCGACAGTCTACAGACTATAAATAAGGTGTTGTCGGCCCAAAACACAGCTTACAACAGTAAGAATAAATGATGCATCGTCCCATTGCAAAAATATGAGGTCAAATGATTACAGGTATGGGCGCGCAAGTGCGAGCCACTGCCCCCCCTCCGCCTGATATGATCAACACCTCAGCCTTCGCGCGGTGCCGAGGGGCCCGTGCCGCTGCCATGGCCTCGGGAAACTCTTTCGAGCCAACGGAGGAAGTCCCCTCCCCCGCGCAGCGTTTGCTGTACTGCAACCCTCGCCGCATCCTCCCCGACACGACCCCAGATCCGCCGGTGGAAGTTCCGGAGGCCAGGCTCGATGGAACGAATAGCGTCCGGCAGGGCCTTCGGCCGGCCAGGAAGATCCAGGTGAGGGTTCGTCAGCTCCTGCATGTGCCTACACCCACGGGTGTGAAGCATGCCGAGGGCAAGGGACGCGCCAAGATAGCCGCAGTGCTCCCCGAAAGTCTTGGCGCTGCGGAGCGCGACGCCCGCCCCCTCCTCGATCAGCCCAAGCGTCTCCATCAGGTCCTCCGGCCCGTGAGTGGCGTCGGGCACGTCAACGCACAGATCGCGGAGGGCCCGGTTCAGAGACTCCATTGCCCCCCAGGCCGACGTGGACGCATCGTCCAAGGCGCGGGTCTTCCCTGCAAGAGTCTCGGCCAGCTGGGTCTTCTCCTCCTCCAAGGCGGCAATCTGCCGCAGGAAGGAGGCGCGTTCCTCTGCCGCAGCGCACTTGACTTCCTCGGCCTCGACTTGTATGGATGACAAGGCACCCTCCAGCGCGCGGAGCTCTTCATCCTTTGTCGCGTGAGCGTCATCCGCTTCACGAAGGCTGGCTTCTAGGGCCCTCCGCTCCCGGATACGGGCCTCGTCTAGCGCGTCGCTAATGACAAACGTCTGAAAACAGCACCGAAAGTCACCAAGTGCCCGATAGCACCATACAAAACTCGCGGCACACGTACTCACCCTTATTTCCGAGGCCCGCAGCGCCAGCGCCAGGTGGTCTCCCTCGCACGACAACAGCATCCGCCGGTCAAGGCTGCCGCTGGCGCGCTCTGCGGCCATGGTGAGAGCACGGAGTATCTCCAGACGCAGGAGGTAGTCGGACAAGACGGGTTCTGGCCCCACCGCGTCGAGGGCTGTGGAGGCTTCGGCCGCTTCGACAGCATCAGATGCCGGCGCAACACCCTGCACAAGGTTTTGGACTTCGCGCACGCCCCCGTTGCTCGATCCTTCACCACGCCCGGGAGACCTCGTCTCGCCTGATGCCGACGGAATGAGCGAGCAGATCGGAGAGAGTTTCGCGAAGTCGAGCGGAGAGAAGGAGCCATGCTTACCTTCTGCACCCCTCGCCGCAATAAGAGGTGGTGTCTGTTCGGCCACCGACCGGGGCGTCAGCGCCTCGGTGGTCGGGTGGGAGGCCCCCTCGGCAGCATCGAGCGCCACAATTCCAAGCATGGGGCCCGCAACGTTGTAGCGACCCTTCGGAGGCGGGGGAGAGTGCATCCGAGGACGTTTCGGCTGAGGAGCCGACGGCGATTCCTCCGTGACATTAGTGGCCGCAGCTCCTACCGCACCTTCGGTCTCCGCCGCGCCGGACGTGCCCCTGGTAGCAGCAGCACCATCGGCCGCGGCCCCCTCGCTAGGCGTGACGTTCCTTTCCGGGCTGGCGGGCTCCGGCCTAGTAAAGGCCGGGCCTGTACGCTCAGCAGCATCCGCGGATGGTGCGGCAGGGGGAGTCGAGGCGGCGCGCCCCGCCGAACTAGTCCGGCCGGGCGCGTCATCAGTCGAGCGTCCTGCCCCAGCGGCGCCAGCTGCCGAGGTGGCTGGCAGGCTGGGTACGGCAGCCGCGGAGCGAGCCCGGCGCCACGAAGACGAGGCGTCTGCACGGCCGCCACCGCCATGATGGCCCGGAGTCCCCGCAGGGGTCTCCGCTGGTATTGGGCGTTCCGGCACGGCAATACCCAAAACCTCGCATGTGCGGTTCACCCGCCCTTGCTTCGCCGTTTGGGTCGCGGCCTCGCGTAGCTTGTGCTCCTCGAGTGTGTATGGGCCGAGGAACACCTCAGCCGCGCGCTCCGCATCTTCTAGCCGGGCCACTGCACAAAAGACGGCGGGGCGATCACGAGAGAACAAGTGCGAACACGTCAAGAAGTGCCTACTGCACGCCAAACAACTTACAAGGAGCGGAGGGCGGAAGCAGGCAAGACAATGACGGGCGCACCCCGTCCTCTCGGTCGTCGCCCCATCGCCCGTACCTCCACCGGGCGGAGAGTGGCGCCACCCCGTACATTGTAAATTCTTCCGCCAAGTCGCGCATACTCAGCCGGCGTGCAACGCCGGCAAGCCTCCATAGCCTCCGGGCGTCATCGGCCTCCGGCTGCACACTTGGCGAGCTGTTGAACGAGATCGGCCCACCTCGGCATAGCAGGCCACTCGTGCTCGTCACGACGTAATAAAACCACCGCCGCGTCCAGCTGGATTCCCACCTCTCCAGATTGGCCGGCGCAGGGAACAGCGTCGTACAGGACGCTCGTAGCACGAAATCCACGCAACCAAAGTTGGATACAGCCCCCTCAACCTTCTTGGGTCGATAGCGTGCGTCGTGCAGGATGGCGAACAGGCTCGCGCTAGGACGTCGGCCTTCCGTCTGCGTAGCCCATGTGAAGACAGCTAGGCGGATTATGGCGTTGGGCGTCAGCTGCGCTAGCTCCAACCCGTAGGTCCGAAGAACTTCGCCCACAAACGTCGTTGAGGGCATTCGAAGGCCGGCGTCGAAGAACGCGACGAAGACGATCGCCTCCATTTCCTGGGGCTTTGGCTCCGTCTCTTCATGCCGGGGTAGGCGAGCCCCATCGCGCTCCTCGATCTTCCCTTCCTATACAAGCCGCTGCAGCATCTCTTCAGTCGCGCGGCTCCTCCCCAGCACACGGGAGCAGCGACCCCCCGAGTGTTCCATGGCGTCCCACCGCTTGTCGCCATGCGAACGCCCCCGCAGCACCAGCTCGTAATCTTCGGAAGGGAAGGACAACTCGTCCCGGCTAGACGGGGAGCCACCGCCAGGCTGGCGGGAGGCACCGTCAGTACCGGCCATTGTTCTCAAGATTAGGGCAGAAGGGCTATCAACGCGAAATAAACGGAGCTAGGCGACAGGCGAGATAGAGTGCCCCCACCACAGCCATGGCGCTTTATAAAGCCCGTTCGCCCCCTCTGCGACCAGAAGCGCAGCCAGATTAAAAACTCACAGCGGTTCGACTACCCACGACTGGAAAGAACCGCCGGCATCTGGAGGAGCGTGTCCGGTAGGTGGCCAAGCAGCGCACAACGCCAGCGCGGGACCGACACGCGTCCCGCCTGCCTAGGGAAGAGGTGAACGGCCGCCCTCACGCAACCGCTCACATCCCACGACGCACCAGGCATAAACCGCCGCGTACCCCACCCACGGAGGGCAGACTGCGAGACGCGACAGCCTTCCCTCTGACAGGCCAGGCGTCGGCACGATTCCAGCCGCCATTAAAAGCGCACTACCCAACCGCGGGGCACAATCGCCCCGAAGTGCAGCGACATCAGCGGCGCAAGGCCCATTCTCACTACAGCGTCAGCCGCGACCCCGACTCGGTCCCCAATACCGACCTCGGAGCCAAGTCTGACCTGGGCAGAGCGCGCGCGCCTACTTCGGCTAGGCGCCAGCTCCGCTGCCACCCGTTCGAAGGGTTCGGTCGCAATCCGACCATCGGTTTCGGCTACGGCCTCAGCCCCGGGACACACTGCACATCGAAGCTCCACAAGTTCGGAGAGATTCACAGACCGCAGGGACGGAGGGGGCCAAAGGACTCGGCAACATGGCTTCGGCCCTGTGAAGCCCTTTACCATGAGAGGCTCCTGTTGTAGGGGTGGCCCCCACCTAATCCCAGCAGGTCTGGTAGAAGATTGTAAGGCCCAGAATAGGCCATGTATAATGACATAAATGCCCCTGAGGGGGATACTCAGATGTAAGGGTATAATTGTAAAAGCACTCCCCATGTATATATATATGGAATACAGGCCATGGGGAGAGGAGAGGCCATTTTACTCATCTCCCTCACTCTCCACTACCATCTCTCTCTCTCTCTGTTTGGTCTGTAACCACAACAGTAGGAATTTTTGAATATTGTTTGTTTGGCTAAGAGGAAGAAATAGAAACCAGGCTTTGTTTCCTTTTTCCTTTTTTTCCGAGTAGTACCTTGCACCCATGGGCGGATCTACCATGGGTCAAGGGTGTTCAGCTAAACACTCAAAATTTTTTATAAAATACCAGGTATATAATAGGTATATTAGATGTATATACTATTAGTTGTGTTAAAACATTAGTTGCGTTAAAACTATATTTTATACCTGCAAATAAATTCAGCCCGCACTCTCCGTATCTCGCGCGTAACCCATGTAATACATTAGGTCTATTTTTCTTTCCACCTCAACCCTCCTCACGCCCAAAGAGGTAAAGATATAAACAAAATCCTAACATTTGTTCTATTTCTTATCTTGTGTCAGTCTGTGTGGGAGGCGACTTCGGCCTTCGAGTGGCAAGCGGCGGAGGTGCAGGCTAGAGGTGAGTGACGACCGACGGACGCAGACGTGGTGCTATGATGTGACGACAATCATGCGTGAGGCGGCACGTAGTGCAAGGTGAGCGTGTGGCAGTGCGGGCGAGCAAAAAGGTGTCGCGGGCAAGCGGGCAGTGACACAACAAACACGGAGGTAAGGAGCGGGCGACAGGAAGAGAGCAACGTGGTAGCCAGGAGGGAGCGTGGCATTGGGAAGTGAGTAGCACCTCCAACTTATTATCATCATCCTCTCTTCAGATCTAAGTGTGCTCCACCCCACTCCACTTATTTTCTTTCTTGGTCTGTTTTGCTCCATGGAAGGAACATACAATTTGCTTTTAGATGGACAGTTCTTGCTGATGGGGAAATAACAAAAAAAAAGGCAAAATCAATAAGATATACAATTCTTATTTATCTCTATAATTTGTTATTTAATTCATATAATTATGCTCGCCTTATGTCACCTATTTCCTCGTAAAAAATCATTAATTTCTATAATTTATGTATTTTTATTATATCTACATACGGGCAGCAGCAAACCATCGCCATCAACATCCCAGGTCCAAAAACTCTGCTTGCTTCTTTGCTCCCCTAAACCCTCCTCTAAAAACTAACAATTGTAGCTCCAGCCTCCAGCAGTTCAGTGCTAGATCGAAGACCACAGTGTGGGTTTTATTTTGCTCACTGCCAACTATTGGAAGGCAGTATCATTCCATCCAGAATGAGTGCATGACAAAGAAACAAACCATCTTTATTTATAACGTGTATGTATGCTCAAGACACACGGCGTTGAAATCATTACCACACAATTACAGGCTTACAACAATCTGCACGTCTGCCTATTAATGGACAGTGTATTATTTATGTTGTTGACATTAACAGTCTACTGCTTCTAACGTGTATAAATATGCACAGAAGAATGGACACCCTGCACACACTAAAAAACATCCAAGCTAACATTTCGCCCTGTTTGGATAAATACCTGTCTTGGCCAGTCCTGAGCTACTATAAATCCAGATGCCACAAGCCAAAATGTACATAGATCTGGCACACAGAACTACCACGAAAATGGCATGAGGAGAATGATGCAGACACATGAGCTGGATGGTGTGAAGAGTATAGATTCAGCATCGGAAACGGATGACGATGCACGAAATATCATCCTTGCTCATCCTCGCAAGTGCCTCGGATGTTAATCTCTTTGCTGCGGCCTGTGGGTCCTTGATTGACTTCACCAGATCAACAGCTTCTTGGTTCTTGATTACCTTCACCCAGCAAAGCGACAGTCAAGAACTGGTTTATAAGCAAAATTTAGGAATACAAGTTGGCGAACATAGACGACTCAACATGTTGATTTGTTCTTCGGGTATATATGTTTTTTTTTACATATGAACAAGAAACCGAACTATTTTAACAGGGGTAACTAAATTATATTGTTTGCAAGGATTGATGATGTAAATTCTCAAAGAACATGACATAAGTGACTTCATGAGACTTTTAACCATTTCTTGACCACTTACTGCATGAGGCCAAGAGCTAGACTCTAGAAACAGGTTATGGGACAATGCCCAGCTTAGCCAAGTGGCCGATTAAGTCACATCGTCTTAGGAAGGTTATCGCAAGTTTTCTGCTCGAAAAGTTTTGCGATCTTACATGAATATGGTACAAATTAGGGGAAAGGAAAGAATATGAGAGACAGGATTTCAGTTGGGTATCCAAAATGAAAAAAAAATCTCCAATACATGGTTATAAATTCTGTAACAGTATAAAGGTAAATAACATTAAGTTAATAAAACTTGACAAGGAAAACATATATACCTTCCATAATCCATCACTGGCAAGTATGACAAATTCTACACTCGAGTTTATGGGTACATGGTAAACATCAGGTTCTGAGCTCAAGTGTGTCTTGAGGCTCTGATCACCAAATGCTCTTGCAACCGCAAGTTGGCCATTTACCCGAGGAACATCACCTGTGAGCAAGTAGTAAATGCATTGAGATAATTTTACCATGTGATTGGAGACAATTAGATAACAAAACACTTACCAGGAAAAGTAGAAACAAAACCACCTTGCTTTTCGATCCTCTTTCGTTCATTAGTTGTATGGGGTTCATGATCAACAGTAAGCTGATTAGCAACACCTCTTTCACACACAACAGCCCTCGAATCGCCTATATTTGCTAACCACATATCCCTACCATCAAGTACAATGGCAGTAACTGCTGTTGAACCACCTGGTCCTAGTTGTTTAGAATTTTCCAGAATATATTTGTTCGTAGAGCTGTATGCATTTTTAATTGCTTCTTGAGGGTTTGTCCAGAAGAGAGGCTGCAACAACAACAAAAACATCATAAAAGGAAAAACCATTAAAATGATGCTTCATGTACAATTATGATGCATCTCATGTTTTACAGGGATGGAAAAGAAAAACGAAAAGTGAAGCTTACCTCTTTCAGTATGTTGTTGAAAAGATTAGCTTTCAAATAACTAGCCACGCTATCTCCCAAATGGCCATCATAAATGGCAAACAGACCAAGTTCGTGATTATTTTCATACTTATATTCTGCTACATGGTAGTCTTCCATGTCATGGCCAGATCTTCCTTCCACTAAGTGAAATCCATGTGTTACTTTGTTGCTTGACAACTTACTCCGTCCTCTTCCAGTATCAGAAGATGATGAATTGAGACATGCTGCACTCTTTACATAAATGCAGATGGAACAAACCAGATTATATCAATAGAATCATTTTAACAAAACAGTGGCCATAGTTAAAGCATTGACCAAACAAAACAAACAAAAGGATATCTGAATCCAAAATATCATAACTATTCAGGATACTGTAATGCATAGAACTGCCAGAGTAATCTGCATGACTTGCCGTGGGGCCAGTATGTACAATTTTACATTGTTTTAGTTAGTTCAAGATATGACAATACAAAGCAATTGAAAACTAACGACAGTCTTGAACCAAGATAGACTGCACTTCTTTCCGGGTTCATACCCCTCCCCCCCCCCCCCCCCCCCCGGTTAAAAGAAAGTCAAAACTCCATCATTTTTTTTCATTGGAGACGCATGCCAAACCCATTCTCAAATATAACACCTGAGCATCATTTATATTGCATACAAGATAGTCATAAAACAATAAATTATAAATCACATAAGAGAAAACTTCAATTAAACGGTCTACAGAATCAGCAGGATGATAAGAATAATATGTCTTTGTTAAATGTGTATTTATCTCATTGTATAAGGGGTTTTGTGCATATTTGCCACACCTGTACGTGTATATATATTGGCCTATTGGCCTCATAATGAATACAAGCGTTATTCATAACATGGTATCAGAGCCAAGTTTAGGGTTAGGGTTTTTCGTCACCGTCGCTTTTTGGGCCGCTGGTTCTTCCTCCAGCCCCTACCGCCGTCGGTGTTGCCCGCCCCTCTCTCGTGTGCTGCCGCTCGGGAGTTTCTCTTCACGCCGCCGCTCGGGATCTCGTCATCGCGTCTTCTCCCCCGCGCCAGATCTGGCTGCGGTGAAGATCGGGACCGCCGTTGATTCGCGGGCCGTCCCCACTCGAGGTCGCCGCTCTGCCTTCGCCTGAGGCCGTCGCCGCGGGTTGCCGCTCCTCTTGGTCGCCGGCCCCGCCGCGTTGTAGCAGGCCGGCCCCACCGTCGCTGTCGCAGGCCTCGCCGCCCCGTCGCCGGCCCCGCCGCCCAGTCACCGGCCCCGCCGTCGCCGACTCCACCGTCGGCGCCCCCGCCGGCTCCTCTTGGTCACCGGCCCCACCGCGTTGTAGCAGGTCGGCCCCACCGTCGCCGTCGCAGGCCCCGCCGCCCCGTCGCCGGCCCCGCCGTCGCATCGCCGGCCCCGCCGTCGCCGACTCCACCGTCGGCGCCGAATCTGCCGCCGCTGCCGAAAGCTCCGCCCGAGACTGCATTTTGTTTTAGGGCCTGTTTGGGAGAGCTCCACCAACTTCAGATTCACGAAAAACGTGGATCTGGAACTGGATTCACCGTGGAGCAGCTCCATGGTGGATCTGGGATTCGTCAAAGTGTTTGGTACAGCTCCACCTCCCTCTCTATCTCACTTACACCTGGGCCCCACGCGTCAGGGGCAAAATGAAAAAAAACCCACCTGGCCCCACGCGTCAGGCGCGGCAGCGGCCGGCGGGCGCGGCCCTGGGCGGCGCAGGCGAGGCGCGGCGGACGCGGCGGCCGGGAGGAGGCGGTCGGAGGCGGGAGGAGGCGGGGGAGGCGGAGGCCGGTCGGAGGCGGAGACCGAGAGGAGGCGGGGGCCGGGAGGAGGCGGGGGAGGCGGAGACCGAGAGGAGGCCGGGGAGGCGGAGGCCGGTCGGAGGCGGGGGAGGCGGAGGCCGGGAGGAGGCGGGAGGAGGCGGAGGCCGGGAGGAGGCGGGGGAGGCGGAGACCGAGAGGAGGCCGGGGAGGCGGAGACCGGTCGGAGGCGGGGGAGGCGGAGGCCGGTCGGAGGCGGAGGCCGGGAGGAGGCGGGGTTGGCGGAGGCCGGTCGGAGGCGTCGGAGGCGGAGACCGGGAGGAGGCGTCGGAGGCGGAGGCCGGGAGGAGGCGGGGGAGGCGGAGACCGGGAGGAGGCCGGGGAGGCGGAGACCGGTCGGAGGCGGGGGAGGCGGAGGCCGGTCGGAGGCGGGAGGAGGCGGAGGCCGGGAGGAGGCGGGGTTGGCGGAGGCCGGTCAGAGGTGTCGGAGGCAGAGACCGGGAGGAGGCGTCGGAGGCGGAGGCCGGGGAGGCGGAGACCGGTCGGAGGCGGGGGAGGCGGAGACCGGGAGGAGGCCGGGGAGGCGGAGGCCTGGAGGAGGCGAGAGGAGGCGGAGGCCGCGGGAGGAGGCGGAGGCCGGGAGGAGGGGGGGAAAAATAGAACGAAACGTTTTTTTGTGTAACCAGTGGCAATGGTGGGTAATTTTCCCCAACTCCACCAAATTTGAGTTGGTGGAGCACCCCTTGAGGTGCTCCACCAAATCCATGAATCTGGGGGTAGATTCACCATTTTCGTGGAGCAGATCCATGGTGGAGCTGCTGGAGCTAGAAGTGTTTGGCTAGGAAAATTGAATCTGGATCTGTTTTTTGTGAATCTGGAGCTGGTGGAGCTCTGCCAAACAGGCCCTTAGAGCAGGGGTGGCCGAGTTGGTCGGTTTGTAAACCGACCGGGGAAAAAAACAAAAGCAAAAAAAAAAGAAAAGAAAGAAAAGAAAAGAAAAAAAGGCAAAAAAAATGTTTTCTTTTGCAGGCACCGTTTCTGTTCCTCGCTGCCCGGTGATATTCGATGGTCTCAATTATCGGGACTGGTTTCAGCACATGCGCATCCACATGCGTGGTCAGCGCCTTTGGGAGTTTTTTACGGGTGAGTTGCTTTGCCCGTCTCGTCCTACTCCACCTGTTGAGCCTGTCCTCCCGAAGGATGCCTCGGAAGACACTCGTACAAAGGCTTCTGAGACTTTTGAGGATGCTATGGAGACTTTTCAGACTCAGTATGCTGCTTACAAGACATGGATTGATGAAGATGCTCATGCCTCTGCTATTTTGGTTGCTAGCATGGAGGTGCATCTCACTGGTGATGTTGTTGGACTGACTTCTGCACATGCGATGTGGACACATCTACGCAGCCGCTATGAGCCTTCTGGTGATTCTTTATACCTTTCTGTTGTGCGACAGGAGCAGTTGTTACAGCAGGGAGATACCACTGTGGATGAGTTCTATGCTCAGTTGTCTGCGATATGGCGTCAGATCGACTCTTTGGGGCCAGATGTTTGCCGCACCTGTCAGTGTTGTCAGCGTCAGCAGTCTCATATGGAGCTTCGCCGCATTTATGACTTTTTGACACGTCTTCGGTCTGAGTTTGAGCAGACTCGTGCTCAGTTGCTGGCTCGTCATCCTCGTGTGACTTTGTTGGAGGCCCTTGCAGCTATTCATAACAGTCTTAACTCATAAGAGAATGGTACAGGATAAAGCACCAAGTTGACTATGTCATGAACTTTAGTTCATAGGGGGTAAACACCACCAAGAGGATGGCCGGATGGCGTCGACGTAGGAGAGAGAGACTATAAATGAGGAAGACTTTGTTATTTCTCTGGTTCGTTCCAATAGCATGCGGTAGCCTCCTTATATAGATGAGCTCCCCTTAACAGATAGAATCTAATCTCAATCATATCTCTAACAAATATAGAAATTAATATCATATCTCTAATTATATCTCTAACAAAAGGAAGCTAATCTCTAACTCAAATAGAAACTAATATCTACTTTCTAATAATGAACCGTTTGAGCCCAATGCCCACACCCATGACATTATAACCCTTCCTGACATGCAGCTCATCCTCGAGCTGCTAGGCGGTGGCCATGGTTGCAGTTCCACGTCGACGAAGTGTAGCGCTTTCGGCTGCACAATGCCTGCAAAGAATTTTTTTCTTTTCTTTTTTCTTTTTTTACTCCAGTCAGATTTTTTTCCCATCCGGATTTGTTTTTTCTTGTTTTATAAATATTTTTTTCCTTCACCAACTCCTCGTTCCAATTAAAGACTCCGCGCGGAAGGCACGGTTTTACGACAAAAGCACAGGCGGTGGTGGCAGGGCTTCCCCGGTCGGCATCGGCTCCGGTTCCTCGCTAGCGACGGCTCCGGCTCCCGCTCCCGGTGGTTGGAAGCCAGTGGAGAGAGTCCCGAGGCGACAGCCGACGTGCGACCGGGTGACGGCGGCTCCGATCGATGTGGCGTGATGCAGATCGACGGTTGGCTTCGACGGCTTCACTGGGCAGATGAAGATGACGTGAGGCAGCAGCGACGGGATCCAGCTACGGATGTAGGCGGCTGGCCGGATCCAAGCGGAACCAGGCCAGCGGGATCCGGATCTCACGGATCCGGCGACGAAGTCCGACGAGAGGTGGCATCGGTGAAGAGTCCGGCTTCAGGAAGAACCCGAAGTGGACGACTCCGACGGCCTCGGGAGCTCGGCGACGGCGGCTGCAACCTGCATGGATCCGGGCTGGGGATGGCAACCGGGGACGGCGACGTCGACAGCAACCTGCGTGGATCCGGGCAGCGGATGGCGACCGGCGACCGAGGACGGCGACGGCGACGGCCGTGGATCCAGGCGGCATCAGCTGCATAGATCGGCGGAACAGAGAAGGCAGCGGACAAGTGTAGCGGCGTCGATCTCGGCGAAGAGGACGAGCTCCCAGAGGCAGACGACAACCCTGCTGCGCACGGCGTCGAGGCCACCAGGAGCAGCGCTGCCGCCAGCGGCGGCCGAGGAGGATCGCAACGAGGTCTTGCGGTGGGTGGAGCGGCCCTGGTCGGGGAGAGCGCGGCGGTAGGGAACCAAGTCCGGGACGAGGCGCTGGAGGGAGTTTGCCGGAGGAAGCGGAGGCGAGGGGCCATCCATTGGGGAAGAAGGAGAGGTTGGACGTGCCCTCGTCGTGGCCAACAATCTCGGCGAGGGGGGCGAGGTCAGCCTTGTCTGTCACTTTTGAAGGCTTGGGTTCGGACGCGGTATTGGGGGGCTTGGCCTTGGACACCGGTGATACGGCTTCAAGCACCATTGGTGTTGTATCAGGATGCACCTCTGCTCTACAAGCGCGCACTTGTTGCGCCTTCTCTCGATTCGTGACCATCTTCTCCAAGATAGCATGCATGTTGAGGAAGACGTCCGCTATCTCCTTGTTGATGTTGGCCATCTTGTTGGCGTTAGCCTTTATCGTGGCCAACGACTTAGCAGCAGGAACTATGGTAGTAGAAGTCGTGGGAAGGGATCAACTGCTCTGATACCAAGTTATCATGAACCTTCGTTCATAGGGGGTAAACACCACCAAGAGGATGGCCGGATGGCGTCGGCGTAGGAGGAGAGAGAGACTATAGATGAGGAAGACTTTGTTATTTCTCTGGTTCGTTCCAATAGCATGCGGTAGCCTCCTAGCTCCTCCGAACAGATAGAATCTAATCTCAATCATATCTCTAATAAATATAGAAACTAATATCATATCTCTAATTATATCTCTAACAAAAGGAAGCTAATCTCTAACTCAAATAGAAACTAATCTCTACTTTTTAATAATGAACCGGCTGGGCCCAAGGCCCACACCCATGACAGACTAATACAGAATATTGATTCTCTTTCTGATACGGGTATACACGTCTTACGCTTTTTAGTTAAAAAATATTGGTTCCCTTTGTGATGTGCATACACACATGTCTTACACTTTTCAGTTAAAAATATTATTTGACTGGAAAGAATTATTAAGCCACATTAAATATTATCAGGTGAACTCGTTCTTAACTATGCTTAATGTTGTTATTCATGAGAATTAGATATTACCCCATGTTTCTATATTGTGTATTCTTAGATTTGACAAATATGAAGGCTTTAGAACCGAAAGGAAAGAGTGGGGGGCCAGGGCCAAAGCATGAGAGAAGCGCAAGGGTCTCATTCGGCCACCAGGGAAAGATGGTCCTTGGATCACACGGCCAGCAAGACAACCAACGGGGAAAAAGACCACGCGACTCAAGCAGCCAAGCACATGATGAGCTCACAGCCTGCGTGCTGAATAAGCTGACCGAGATCCACCCTGACTCGGTCATGTAACCGTTCCAACTCCTAAAGCTTAACCCAATACAGATTAATCAGCAATTGAGATTAATTAGAGAGTCCTGATTTGGTTTCTCCCGGTCGAAAATAGATAACTTGGCCTTACGCCCATGCATGCGTGTAACAAGATTTGGGCGCCATATATGGCCGCACGTCTTCATCATAAATGGGATACCATCATATCCAGATTAATAGGTTGATATTGTTCTTGTTCTCATGATGGCCGAACCATCCAATGGAGAATTGGGAGCGCTTTGTTAATCGAGATCGTTCAACCTTTTTGCTGGGAATTAGGAGCGCGATAAGACTTTGCTTGGTGGTCGTGAAGTCCGGCATATGTGTTCTTGAGAATTAAAGAGTGCTAACTCTTGTTGGCAACGTAGGATCACAACGATTCGAGAGTCTACACGTGGGTATCTTGATCTTACATCAAGAAAATCGAGCGAGACCCCGTATCATTTTGGTATCAGAGCGCGGTTGACTCGGTAGGATTATTTACCCTTAGTTTTATATTAATTTTCTTTCATGTTCTTATTACCTAGAGTCCATAAACCGAAAATTGCAACAAATATCGAAATCCTAGTTTTTGCATCTGTTATTTTCGTGAGTTTGTTAAGTTTGATTCATTAGAATTTTTTTAAGTGTTGATCATCGTGTTCTTTTGCATAGCTTAATCGTTGTATACACATAAACCCTAAAAAATTTTGCTAGTTGAATCCCTCAATTAGCAAAAAAAAAAACCTAAATGCATCTACCAAGATATTGATGTTCGGCCTGGACCCTTGCGCCATCTTGCTATGGGTGAATAGTGTTGCTAGATTAGTAACCCACTCCCATGTGCAAGAGTTTGAATCCAAGTCTCTTTGTTCCATCTGAACAGCAGTCTGTGATCAACCGAACACTTAGGAAAGTTTGAAATTAACACTTCTGTCTAGATTGCTCTCCAGGGATCCATCTGAAATCTGCTTGGAGAGTTTGATACCAAATCCCATAACTCTAGAACCAGCTAGATAGCTGCAGGTGGCTTGGAAAGTTCATCACTCGCGCCAAAACCATAGCCATCGAAAGCTATACAAATTGAGTTTCACTCTTTTATTCATTCATCAATTGAGACTAGTCTTGATAATTGCTTGAGGGTTGTTCACTTAATTATATTGCACCTTGTTGAGAATTTAGATTGGGAGGGGGGGGGGGGCAAAACTCTCTTTCGACCGAATCAAGAAATTATAAAAAAAAAATAGAAAAAGGTAGCCGAATAAGAAAGAGCCACTGCTTGAAGATTAAAAAAAATCGGTTATCACAAGTCACAGCCAAAGATATAAAAAGAAAAGAAAAGAAAACAAAGTGTTGGTCAAAATTTGGTGAGTGAACCTTAGTTCACAATTTTTAGATTGTGTGATTTATTTCTTTGAGCAATCTTGTGCCTTTATATCATTGTAATTGACTAGCGTTTCTTCTAGTACTTAATGCAAAACGAGCTATTTAAATCTTTAATTTTTAGATTGCTTCTATTTAGCTTATTCCATTGTTCGCATTAAGTCACATTGATTTTTGCACGTGCGTTTATACACTTCACTTAAACCTTTGGATCAGCATTTAGGCAAAATATTTTACCTTAGAGTATTACTTAGTTTTACAATAACTTGAATTTCGGATTGCATAGGTTATACACTTTCATAGCACGGTTGGAGAAGAATGGACGTACAACCACTAACTCGTTCTTTTATAATAGTAATGATTAAAAGACAAATGATGGATATTAGCTAAGGCACATGATAAAGACCCATGGAACACCACCAAAAACAAGGTACACAGACAGATTACATGTTACATCCAACATTTGGTGGAAGTGAACAGTTCTTTACCTCTGAATTAGGCCCTGATCAACTCGGCTTCGGCTTTTGGCTTCTGGCTTATTTTTCATTATTCATAAGTTTCGTCTTTTTCTAACTTTTGGCTTTTTGTTGAGCTTTTTTGCCGGTTCTTTTTTTCCCGTGTTTGTTTGTATTATACGTAATGGGCTAACATATTTTTTTTATTTTTAAATTTTTTTAAATTTAATTATGCTAAATAAGCCTCTGTCAGCTACAATGCTTTTTTCAACCAGCTACAGTGTTTTCAGCCATAAGGCACGAGCTTTTCAGCCGAACCGATCATATGCTTAGTAGTCTTGGTTAAATCCTGATGGTCACGTGGGCATCACCTTGCGTTTCATGTTTGTCACACTTTATACCGGGGGTCACTGTATATGTGGCACACGTTCTGACATTCTTAGAAACGCATCTCTAAGTTTTAGGGCTTAGACTAACATTTGCATGCCATGCATCACGTTTCAATCAAAACACTAGTAATTCAGTTAAACTCAGAAGGCCAGTACCGAGTCGTGACAGTTCAGGTCAAGGGTCACCATGTCTGATGCCAAAGAGGGATATGCTCATGGGCGGATCTACAATGGTGCAAGGGTGTTCAGCCGAACACCCAAAATGTTTTATAAAATACTATGTATATAATAGGTATATTAGATGTATATACTATTAATTGTGTTAAAACTATATTTCTATGCCTTCAAATAAATTCAGTGAAGTGACACGTGGTGCAATGTGAGCGTGTGGCAGTGCGAGCGAGCAAAGAGGTGTCACGGGTAAACGGGCAATGGCACAACGAACACGGAGGTAGAGAGCGGACGACAGGAAAGGAGCAGCGCGGTAGCCGGGAGGGAGTGTGGCATTGGAAAGTGAGTAGCACCTCCAACTTATTATCATCGTCCTCTCTTCAGATCTATGTGTGCTCCACCCCTCCACTTATTTTCTTTCTTGGTCTGTTTTGCTTCATAGAAAGAACATACAATTTCCTCTTAGATGGACAGTTCTCGCTGAAAAAGAAATAGCAAAAAAAAAGTAAAATCAACAAGATATACAACTCTCATTTTTCTCTATAATTTATTTTTTAATTCATATAATTATGCTCGCCTTATATCGTTAATTTCCTCGTAAGAAATCATTAATTTATGTATTTTTATTATATTTACATACATGTATCGTTGTATCAGTGTTTTGGAGGAGGGACGGTGCGCTACGGTATCGACGTATTCGAGCATATTAGCTCCGAAATCCGAATACAAATCCTAAAAATCCTGGTCCGCCACTAGATATGCTCGACAATTTAACGCTAAACTAGCTAGCACTCGCTGGATCATTACTCGTTACACTTGAAATCTAAATCCAACTCTCGCTACAGGTGGGAAAGGCCACATCAGGCGCGGCCGTGCAGAGTTCACTGCACCGCCGTATCATACATACGCAAGCTTAGATGCGGCGCTTGTCCAATTGTGCAGGACGCCGCCGTCGCTTCTGCCCACTCTAACCCAATCCCTCCTCTTGGGTTCTTCCACAGGCCCCGAGCAATCGCCATGTTGATGCTATGCATGGCGAAGCTTTCGCCGTTGCGAGCAAACCAAGAGAAAGCTGCTACATCGCCACGCTAGCCAGCTAGAAGCAAAAGAACTAGCTAGCCAGAACCAAGAGAAAGTTGCGATCGGATCATCAATCAGGACTCGAAGGCTTCAATTAGACGACGGCATAAAAATTAGGGTTTAAAAAAAAAGAGAACTTTGGTATGGGAGCAAACAAACCAGCAACAAAGGAACAGTGGTAGAGTATTATTACCCGGAGGATGTTGAGTATGTCGGGCCGCCTCCTGCCGCGGCGCCCCGACGACGAGGATGGCGAGGACGAGGAGCAGGACGCCGACGCCGGCTGGCTCTCCGCCCGCCCGCCGATCATGGCCGGAACCAGAACCACCACCAGTACTCCGCCGCTAAAATTCCTCGCGCTTCTCGGTTTTCTCGTGCGACTCCGGTCTTTCCAGAGGAAGGTTTCGCTCGCTTCTTTTTATCTCGAAAATTTTCCTCTCTTCTTTTTTTTTTCCTCCCTTCTGATTTTTCGTTGCTTCGAGAGACGGCGGCCGGCGGGGGAGGGGGACTGTCCTCGTACCGATCGATCGTGCTTTGAGATTCGTAAAATAACGATCGGACGATGATGGAGGCCCGTAGTTCCCACGGGCGTGAGAGAGTTAAAAAAAGAAAAGAAAAGAAAAATGGAGGGCCCGTAGTAATGATGGTCGTGGAGTTTACGCGGGAAGTGGGACCCACGGCGGAAGGAACGCCAGGTGGCCAACAACGACGAGGAGCAGTGCGGCACTGGTCAGCTAAAGCAGCAAACAAAATTGAAAGAGAGAGAGAGTTGTAGTACCATTGGACTGGGTCTTCATGTCGCTATTAGTCAACGTGTCATGTCATCGATCGTACCTGCTTAACGTACTAATGATCTTAAGTGACTTATCTAGATAGGTTGGTACATACAATTTAGCGCCGCTTTGGCTTCAACTTTTTTAGTTTCTGGTTTCTTTTTTTTTCCTAGCTTTTTAAGGCTTTTATCTTATTTTTTCTTATATTCCTTTGTATTACCTTGATAGGCTAAGTTCTTTTTCTATTTTTAAATTTATGATGTCAAAAAACCACCGTCAGTTACAGTGCAGTTACAGTGCAAAATAAGTCAGTTACAGTACCAAACAGTAAAAAATAAGTCGTAAGTCAAAAAAAAAGCCCAAATAAACAGTGCTAGTTCAGTGACATAGAGTTTCTAGCTTTTAGCTTCTTAATTTTATTTTTTATTTTTTGTACTTTCATTTTCTAATTCTTGTGCATTGTCTATAATGATATAATCTTTTTATTTTTTTAATTTCTAAAAAATAATTACACTGAAACACTACTAGCAGCTACTAGCACCCTAATCATCCAGACAAGTTCGATAGTCCACAGTGCAAGATAACTACTGCTCCTGTGCGGTACCATTCTCAAGCTGCCAATCGCTAGGTCGACAATTCTACTAAATCCATTTCGAACTAACAACGGATTGAAGTCGAATTGAGCCTGTAAAATGCAAATATTTCACAAGATACATGCAAATCCTGCGTTCCCAGCCTTTTTAACTGCTCTCAAACATCGATCGCACTTCGTCCCTTAGCGTACTTCAGTATCGGTGCAACAAGGTTCAGCCCAAAACTTCAACATCAGCGCGTAATTGAGTTGCACAGGAAACATCGCGGGTCGCCAAAGAAATCATGACAACGGCGGTGTTTTTCTTTTTTGTTATTCTGTGTTTTTTTATGGCGGATGACTTATAACTACAAATGATGACTTAGCGCGAACGTTTATACGAACAAATCAAATATCGATAAAGCGTTCCAAAAAATCCGTCCTAATAAACTACTTCAAAAAAACAACAAAAAAATCATTCTATTTATTTATTCAAAGAATACTATAAATCATAAGCTAGCTGAAAAGATCAAGAAACGTCGTGCTCTCTTGCGCGGACCGGTTAGTGGTCCTAGTGCCTCCATCGTGGTTGCTAATAACCGCTTTACACGATATACAACATGCATAAAGTTTTCCCATTTCACTGACAGGTGGGTCTGGGCCTCCCACAGGGTAACCAAAGTTGGGCACCGTGGAAAAGCTGTAGGGCCATAGGCTAAAATAGGGCATTTCCCTAAATAAAACAATAGAGAACCAAAATAGGGGAAAATTAATAAACACAAGCTGCTGAATTCATTTTCCTAATCTCTAAGCTAACCATAATTCATCACACTAGATTGAACAAGCTTTGAAGGCAAAAAAGGTTGCACCTCATAAGCTGCCTCCTTAGCTACAGAAAATTGGTTCACAAACAGCAGCAAATAGAATGTGAAAAGAATAACTTATCCTTTTCAGGTCAATCGTCGATATCTTGGACCCATTGCAAACCTGCCACGGGACAATAAAAGGTATGCGACACTCGCAAAGTAAGCAAAGCAACATGGGCGTCATAATCTCGCTAATGCATAAAAAGAAGAATAGAACATCACAGAAATTGACAAGTAGAATTTTAAGCGTTAAAAGAAGCAAGGGCCCACCTGAAAAAACTTCAACCCAACATAAAAAAAAACAGTAGTTTTATAGGGACCTACTGTACTTTCTATATTTTCTTTAGATCCATTACGTGAAGGCACTCCAATATGTGACCACCATTTATTCTGTTTCCTTTCTTTTTCAACTTACCTTAAGAGGTTGGGAACTAAAGATCAGCACTAGCTGTAGCACTTAGTACTAAGGGTATGTTTGGTTGGTGGAATCATCCGAGGATTCTCAGGAATGCTTCAGTAATCCTATAATATTATCTTTTGGTAAAAACAACCAGTAATCTGAAACAGGAATCTAATATTACCTTAGAAACCAGATTACCATAAATTCCAGGAATCACTTTCTCGTAGAAAAGAGGTGTCTATCTTGGATTACCAAGAGAAATGGATCTTTGCTATTGTATTTTTATCATTTGTTATGACTTCTTATAGTCAGATTTTGAACTTTCTGAATTCAAAATCTAAATTGAAAATGTCGAAGCTAAAATATCGAAATTTGAATGCTGAATTTCATAATCATAAATTAAGGCAATTTAAATTTTAAATTTTCAAGTTTGGATTTCGAAATTCCCTTTTTTTAAAATAAACCTTAAATTTTGAAATTTCGAAAACTGGATTTCAAAAATTAGTTCCAAAAAATTAAATTTCATAAATTCGAATATTTTAAAGTTCCAAACTCAAATTTTAAAATTAAAATTTTCGATAATCCAAAATTTGAACTTTTGAATCATAAGAATTGAATTTTTGAATGTTACAATTTTAAACGGAGAGAAATTAAATTGTAAAATTCAAATTTTTGTTTTAAATTTAAAATTTATAAATGTTAACCAAAAGGTTTGAAATTTCAAATCCTATAATTTAAATTTGTGGACTTGTTGGTTCGAATTATGAAATATTTAAACTGTTATATAAGTCCATTTCGTAGTTTCTTTCAAACCAATCAAACATTAGAATATTAAATTATTGGTAATGTGTTACCAGTAATCACATTGAGGGGAATATTATATTACAAGGGAATGTGAAATTATGCATGCCCAACGCTAAGTGAATTCTAGGGGTGGAAATTGCTACAAGCTAATATAGTCGGTTTCTTGAGCAATCCCATAATACTAACAGATAATTAACAATATCTACAGTGTGAAGTTTATTTTCCAGCCACGTATGCACACTGTCCACTTTGGACTACAAATCACTACAAAAATGGCTGATAGGAATTATGGGAAAGTAGAACTGACCTTCTAGTACTGACTCCACTGCTGCATTTGGAATGACAAGTCCGACAATTCGCTGGTTGTCATTTGTCGTCTCCAAACGGATAACACGTATTCTCTTGTGAATCTGTCGTACCTATTTAATTATGTCAGCAAAAGCAATTGCCAATCAGAAAAGCATTACATAAAAGACCCACTACAATTCTAGCACAAGTACAAGAAGCAAACATATTAGATAAGTACATTTTTCTGTGAGCATGGTGAACTGTAGTACCAACCACCTAGTATGCTGTCTGATATAACATTTGACATAATGAACAGAGGCAGCTATTTGTAGTAGGAGGGAAAAAACAAACCAACCTGCTTAGCAAGGGCCTTTTCCACTGTGCCCCAAACAGGAAGTATTAGACCACCCAAAATATTAATCTCCTGTAATCTTCTGCCTACTGTACAGTAGCTTCCAAGTTTGCATTTGGGTCCATGCATACACTGAAAGTCAAAAGACACAAGATTAATGATTGTACCTGACCCAACTTGCTTAAAGTGGAGAAAAAGGTGGTCAATCATGTCTGTTCTCAAAACAAAACTAAACTAAAACTTAATCCTGGTACTAAAAATTATTGAAACAAAGCAAGGGGGGTGAAGGGCTGAAGAGCGAACAGATCATGATATCAACGCTCAAGCATTCACTATAAACCAGCAGTTGGCTTACTAAGTATATTCGTACGGCTTAAAATCCTCTGGATGGTGCCCTTTCAAATAAAAAATTCCTTTGGATGGTAGAGATAAAACTATAATGTATAAACCTACTAGCTGTACTTTATTTTCCGTTGCACTAGTATTTCTATTTCTAGTTTATAAATCCAACACTGCTAAGTGCTAACAGACCACTAGCTGCTTAGAAAGGAAAATGGTATACGTACTGAAGTTTTCTTACGAAAGCTTTACCAATGCATGCGTCACACGTCGTGAGCTTCGTCATTCTTGGCCCTTCCTTCCCACACGTGAAGTTAAAATATCACAATCCTTTATTTGCTTAGAGTTACTTAACCGAGCCATCAAACACTAGTGATGCATGAGTACAATACTGAATACTCTCGTCATCAACTATTTCTTTGTCATGGTCGAAGCTTGATTTTTTTATTTAGAAAAAAACATTCAATGTTGCCCCAGATCTAGCTTTGCGTGCACCATTCTTTTTCAGCCTACAATTGTGGAAGAAATTCTAGTTGTACATAGTCCGTATATACAATACACCTAGGTTGGATTTGAAGTTGAGAAACAGTATTTTTCAAAAAGAATTGAGGAATAGATGGCAAGATGAATACATGATACGTATATAATTCTCATGACTACTATGCACAAAGAATGATTCAGAGGGTATACCGTTTTGGATGGAAATAGTTTAATGGGCAATCGTAATTTTATTTGGTTGATTCGCTGTATAGGAACAAACAAGGGCAATGTATAGGTCACGTGAGCCTGGGTGTTCGTAGAGTTTTCGTGAGAAAACTTTCGTACGTGTACCAGCGAAAACAAGGAACCTAGCTGAATGTTAATTTGTTTTCTAATAGTTTATATAAGCATTCCACATAGAACCCCACTCTGATCAATGTTGAATAGAAGTATTCAACTGCGGCATTACCTGCTTGGATGATGCGTCATACTCTTCTTGCCAACCTTTGCCAATTTTGTCAACTGATGAAACCTTCCTATACTTGCTTTTAAGTTCAACCAAAGGCATCTCCCTTTAGAAAAGAGAAGACACGGTGAGTAAAAATTTTGAATAAACCACCAAGCGCACAAGACATTCAATAATAAGCAACAAATAACAACTATGCTCAAAAGTCAAAACCAAAGATGAGTCAATAGAACTCCATGAAGAGTTTAAAGTATTTTAGGCAGCAGAAGTCAAAAAAGTTAAATGATGAATCAAGTACCGTAAAGCTTCCCCAACAGCAGGACGAATTACTCTGTACATTCCTTCAGTTGAGCTGGTGCAGCAAAAGCGAGAACAATAAGGACTCAGGTCATTCATTACATTGCACCAAAGCATACAAGCAGTCAGAATGCAGACATTATATAAGACCCATATCCAAAATTTTCTGTTAATTCCAACAATTTAGCTCGATTTCCATATAGCCAACTTCAACCATTTTCAATAAATGAATTTCATATTTCATGAAAATAACAAGTTATCTTTTCCTTGTGTTTTTTCTTTTCTCTTGCCTGATTTATCTCTAGAATATGTGAAACATTACAAGTTGACTTTGACGCTAAATTCTTCTTCAGGATACCAAAATATATCAAGAGAGAATTGAAATTGCAAAAAGGATTCCCATCAAGGTTCACATCACTTGGTGAATAGCTTATTTCGTCATTAACTGTCGGAATAGTTCCACCATCTTTTTTTCACTTCATGAAAGTTAGGCTTTGCAACAATGTCTCTTTTGGTATTTAGTTACCACTATTTGTATCTTTTTTATTTATATTGAAGTTTAAATAATTAACAATGCTGACACATATCTCGCAAAAAGAAACTGAAGATAAATAAATCACACTCATCTAACCACTATCATACCCTTCAAATGCTAGCATGAAATGCGTTCTCCCCATCCATTCTCTTCTGGACTCATAAAAGCCATCATTAGAAGAACATGCTCCGTCTTTCTGCCTTTCTTCAAGTCTTGCATTTGCCGACTTAACATTTGCACAAATAAAAAAAATGCAGTTGTCAAGACATGCAGTCTTAAAACCAATGCAGAACCAAACTGAAATATAAAATATAACTACAGTCATGTTGCTGAAATTCTCAAGGAAAATAGGTCATGGCTGCAAAATGCTGCCTACCTCCCAAGTAATTCCGCGGTCAACTGTAAAAGTAAACAACACTGTAGAAGCACCAGACAAGCTATCAACATGAATAGTCTGCACACATGAACTTGGATTAGAACTGGAAGTAGAGCTCCTCAGGGATTTAAATTTTGTTTTGGAAGAAACACTACCTTGGGTGATTCTTTCATTTCAACACTTTTTGCTTTGATATCAACAATACCAGAATCAAGTTGTCCTTCCATTCGTGCATTCTGAATAACCATATCAAGTGTACTTGTGAAAAGATCAAATAACCTGTTAAATTAAGTATTTTAGTAAGGTACCAACCAACCAGGTACTAATATAACGAAAGGAACTTGTGTTGAGAAAAACTTGCCTATTCTGGATGTCTGGAGCCAATCCCAGAATACGATTGAGGAAACGGCCCACATCATGCATATCAGAATCAACAATCCTACCAGTAAGCTTTCCTCCATTTTTTCCATTGCCTGCAAAAAATTGCCAAATAACGAGATCTGAATTATATATTTGAAACTACACAGCGCGGATTACAATGTACAAAATAGTAGAGCATTTCTGGTGTGCACTGCAAGCATTGTAAATTGAACTTGCAAGCATCATTTTGATTCCATAAATATTAATCAGGAATACATCAATACATGTATATGAAAAGGTACTGCACAACTCTGCTACTTAAGAAATACAAAATTAATGAATAGTCCAATGTTTCTGAACAGACCACAGTGGAAGAGAGAGAGAGCAAGCTTTCTACAGCCTGCATACTACTTACTAGTGACAAAATTAAGTTTTATTACAAACAGCAGAATTAAATATACGAAATATATTGAATTCGAAAGTGGCATCTGTATGATAAATTGGACAAAAAGGCACAGAGAGTTCACGACCAAAAAGAATCTCTAGCTTTGGGATGTGTACCCATAAAACATGATACCTAGGTAGGAATACAAAGAAAACTTTCTAAAGCCTGCATCCAATATTTTTTTTCTGTGACAAGAAAAATAAGTATGTAAACAAACTTACACATTACAGCATCCCGGATAATTCCAACTGACACTAAAGCAGCTTTTGCTTTGGTGACGAATTCTGGGAGGCTAGCTTGATTCTCGGAGCATTCCAAAGGCAAAATTTGTAATGTATCCTGGTAACCTTGAAAAGTATTATTTAGAATAATGCAACTTGAAATAACCCCTCACCTCCCATCCAAAAAATAAAAGCAAAGATAACTACTAACCAGTTCCATTATTCCTCTGTACATCATTGTCAGGGCTTTCTTTCCATAATTGCTGTCATAGTTAAAAGCACTAACTGATGGTCCAGCTCTGCAAAAGTTGAGATGACATCATGTAATCTTCAGAGACGATCAAGGTTACACACAGAATTGAACTGACTGAGATGAACCAAAAAAGAACCTTCGATCTCCTTGTGTTAAAGCTCCAAGAGACTCCAGTCTCTTTGCCACAATTGATGCAAATCGCTTTTCACCACCAAGGTTTGTAAACAGAAGCCTAGATTGGCATTTCACAGATTAATACTTCACAATTCAGATATGAAAGTCACTTCAAAAAGGGGCATTTCCCTCCAGAATTGAGCTATTGGCTCTGTTGAGCGTGAACTTATAAGTTATTGTGCTTCATGATTATCTGAGTATACAGCAATCATCACTAATCCATGTTCAACCAAAGACTGTTAAAATCCTGATTTTAGTCACTTTCTACCAACAACAACAAACAGTATCAATGAGCCAACTGGAAATTTTCATATGAATAAATGATACCTATATTCAGGTGCAGAAGTTTGATTAGAACGATGGGTTCTACCAAACTGCTGAATTGCACGGTCTGCACTCCAAGGAAGTTCAAGCGTTATGTGTACTCTTCTCCTCTGGCATGTTTAGTTAAGTAGTGTAAGAAACATTCCAATAGATAACTGTCTTGGACAATTGTGTGGATGGAAAGTGAGAGGAAAACAAACCTGATTTTTTGCCCTTCTATCAGCATGTAAAGAAACACCAGCTGACCCTGCCTCCGATATTATTGCAATAAGCTTTTCTCCGTCCATGAACAGCTGCTTCTCATGCATATTAATCATGTCCAATGCAACTTCTTTCCTATAAACAGCAAATATTTAAATGAATTTAACTGGATCAGAGAGGATAATAAGTCATCATTAGAAAGCGCTCTCACGTGTTCCGCGCCTGGTATACAACACCTTTTCCATCTGATGCTCTTATTAGCATACCACGCCGTCCAGTAATTTCCGCAACATTGTCAGGGCCACCTAGCTACAAAATACAGAACAAATGCCGTGGTCGGTGTTGGTTGGGTACGGCTCCAAGGACCAAGGGTAGGGCACTCGCCCTTTAACAGCCAGTCATACCGTCGTCCAGACTCTTGAGGCTTAATTAAAGAAGAGGAGGAGAGACCAGAAACTTTGTTTATTCATTACTTGATTATGAATTGTGCGGCTCCTCTCTTTATATAGATAAGGTTAGCCCCTAACAATATAGAAACTAACGCAATCTAATACAATCAATTAACTAAAGATAATATCATATCCATACTATGTAAATATTAAGATATCTATTCCTAATATGAAGATATATATCTAATTATTCCTAATACGAAAACATGCATCCAACCCTTCCTAATACGACCACTACAGTGCCACGCGGTCCTGTTCATGTGCTAAAGTACCCACGGTACTGTTTGTCCGTCAGCTACAATGCCTCGCCGAATCATAGGCCACAACAACAAATGGAATGTCTTAAAGTATTTGTAGCTCGATGCTTGAATAATCAACTAAATCCTTTAGACAAGCTCATTCACTCTGTTCATACTATTTTGGCAATTATAGAGCACATGATGAATTAATAAGAGAATGTACCACTTCACAAATAGGAATATGAAAATAGGAACCTTGACCATTGGATCAACTCTAGATCATGGTTGTCACGGTATAATTGGTGACTGTGGCACCTAACAGGCGCCAAGACGCCATGGCAACGCCACGGCAAGTCAGGTACTTAAATACTCACTCTACATGCGTACAACCATACACATACAAGCCGGTCCCCATCATATACTCTCCCGAAATCCCGACTCCTCTCCCGAACTCACCTCCTCTCTCTCCCGCTCTCCCCAGTAGCCTCCTCTCCCCAGCGCATCCTCTCCCTGGCGCGTCCTCTCCCCGCCACCTCCCCTCCCCGCCATCTCCAGCCCCATCTCCACCGAATCTAGATCCAGCCGTTCCCACTGATCAAAGCCGAGGAAGACAGGGGGTGTTGTCACGGCGAATCTCCATGGCGTCCGCCCTAGACCGCCACGACGCCTAGGCGTCGCCAAGGCGACAACTTGGCGACATCGTGACAACCATGCTCTGGATGCCTTAGATCATACATTAAAAGCAACTGACATCTTTTTAAACCCTTTGAATTATTATGAATTTACACATACCGTTCCACCTTCTAGTGACATGGGCATTCCACCTTGAAACACAATCAATAGCTCAGTGCATATTTTCATGGTTTAGACTGGAGTTATCTTCATCCCATTGAAAGGATGGCTACCGGATAGATTCCCATTATAATAATATTGCAATTAGGTTTGACAACATATAATCAACAGAAGTGAGAACTAAATCGACAAGCCTAATGCTGTGGTTACTGTACTATTTGTCGTTACTTGTATTCAACACGATGACCATGTATAGCTAGATGAACTTGTTGAACCACTAGGAGGTACGTTGCAGCACAGATCATGCACATCTATGGGTAATTAAGGTGGCATTGGCCTTTTCAAGGGACAACTAAACCAGAAAATTAATCCTACAAAGCAAATTCCATGCCTCCACAATATTTTAAGAAACAATGGGAATGGATGCACAACAGGATTACCAAAAATTCTCATACAAGCTGCTGGCTTCAATAGAATAATATCGCAATCTCCATTACTCATTTGTGCTAATGGGTATCCCTGACTTTCATCAACCCTTATTTCTTAACAAACCATGAGTAGCATACAATGCGCTTATTTGAACAACTGGCTGACTTTAGGAATAAGAACAGGGGCCTGATCCCTGATACATTGACACTCTGTGGTACATTTTTCTCTATAACTTTATTGTCATTTTGGTTCATACCATGTGCCATATATCAATATATGCTAGCTAAATCAGTTAAATAATTGTTTTGACAATGAAAAGAAGGGACCTCTCTCAAAATTAATAACCTGATTGGTGAAATCTAAAGAAGCAATTTGTCAAAATAACAAAAGATGGGGGATTTGTGTTTAAAAGTACTCCATGATAATTTAAAGGAAATAAGGAATGTATCATTTAAGATATATCAGCTGCATAATCAAAGGAGGAGCTCTAAATTACTCAATTGTACCCTGAGGTTACCAGTGCTTGCTCATAAGTTCAAACAGAAATTCGGAACAGGGGAATGCACCACCAACAATTAGAAAAGTCAATTACCTGATCAATGATATCATCTAGAGGATTATTAGGCAAATCCAAGGAACGAATAATGTCTAAAATCTTTGACTTTCTCTCCACTGCAGTGTCATACCTGACAGTAATTTACCAGGTAACAAGTAATTGAGCTGGGGCTATGAGCATATCAAGTCAGCAAATGGTTATTGATTCACATATAGGTACCTCTTTGAGAGTTCAGTTATGTAAGCATCTCTCTCTTTGAAGTAGCCTTCTACCTTCTCTTTGCATGCATAACATGACCAATCATCAGTCAACATTCCAGTCCAAGGTGGAATCAGACAACCAGGGTGAACATGTGTAGCACAACCGGAACAATGAAGCAACAAGCTTTTCTCCTGAAATGGTGTGCAATTATAAGTATTATACAAACTAATAAACAAGTGTTAGAAAGCAAATTCTGTCTTCAAATTCCAAATAAGCCCAGTCTTCTACACTAATGTAAGCATTTTGTAAGCAAGGTTTGCATTTGGTACAGATATCAATTTCAAAATTTCAACCATGGATATTAACAAACATAAAATTGTAGAAATGAAATTTAAAATAAAAAGGAGTGATTATGGTACATGTGAAAAAGTTGAGAAACATTTTATAGCTAAAAGTTGTCTGTACCATAGCCATCCCTAAATAGAATATGAATGTAGAAAGGACAACCTTTCTAAGCTGAGAAAATCATAAGGCGCCGAGATCACTAAAGCAAACTGTGGAATAAAATGCTTTCCCTTTTTACTTCTTCTAATGTGTGATGAAAGAAAATGGGTGGGATAGCTAACAATGTCAGCCCCAATTTACATCACAATAAGGTTAAAACAAGCAGCATATATTGAAACATAACAAGTCACCTCCTCAGTGTTGCACATCTGACACATATGGAATTCCTCATCAGATTCTGTTGATTCATGGTCTGACTCCGCTGCAACATTTTACAGAATTGATCAATAAGTACCTTAAAGAATTATTAAGAAAGACCATAGCTAATCTGCCAGCAATCCATGTAACAATAACAATGAACTACTTAAACATCACAATAGTATCAGAATACATTACTGTTACATATTAGAAGCACATAATTGTTATTTTTATGCTTTACTTTTTTTCTGAGTCACCTCACTGAAGTTATATAGTTCTTCAAGTAATAAGCATGACATTTGTGTGTGCATGAGCCATGAGCATGCACAAACTCACACGCAAAGAAAACAGATAGCTATCCAGCTTTAATTCAAATCAAATGATTAAATGTAATCATAGGATGTAAAATCAAACAACCCATTGGTTCTTGCAGATACGAAAGGTGATTTTCTCATTATTTTTGAAGCCATGAATACACCAAAATAATTATTTTCGCAATTTCATGCAGTAACCATGCTATTCCACATAATTTCTCTAATAGGTCAATCCCATTGCAACAGAGAATATGATTATTGGAACAGGGAAGCTATATTGACCATTGGATCATATCTAAGTGGTTTTGGCCATTAGCTCAAAATCTAAGCAGTTGAGATCATCCACTAAAGGCCAGTTTGTGGTTGTGCAACACTATGGAATCTAGGTGGCTACAAGGATCTTTGCCAATGCTGTTATGGTCCCAAAAAGATGCTTCCAAGCAGTTATTATATCAAAAAAAGTAGAAAAATAGAACTGCTTCTGCCACCAAAATACTATACACTTAGCAACCACTATCACCAAATTCTCACGAAACTTACGTGGAGAATATTCATCACTTCCATCGTCACTCACGTCTTCCATTTTTGCGAGTTTCTTAACTCTTCCTTTAAAGGATACATCAGGTCCATAATGCCGCTTACGCTGGACCTCCGCAACCTTTTCTTCACCTACAAGAATGCACATAAATAAAGAAGCAAGCAACCAGAACTGCATAAAGTAAGGAAACTAATCAAACAAAAGGTGATATATCCACAGATTCTCTTCTACATGACAAGCAACAGAGTGTTAAACCCACATTTGGCAATAGGAATGGCCATATTTCACATCCAGGTTGGAGCAAAGAAGTTATAAAACTTGACTAATACTAACACATGCTAAAAGATTAGCATTTTGGTCCATCTATAAAGTTCGGTTAAATGCAAACCTTGCTGAAAACAATCAGGTTTTGGAGGCAAAGGATAGTTATCTTCTACCAGCTTAAGAAGCAACTCTCTAGGACCAGAAACAAAGTCTTCCAATTCAACACCCTGCCACATACATTTGAATACAGAAAGAAAAATTCAAAGGATCAGTTCACTTTGCCAGGTTCTAGAATACACAAGATGAAAAAAAAAAGGCTAGTAGGCAAGACAAACACACATATTTTGTGATAGCTTCCTCTGTTCGAGCTTCTCCAGTGCTCTGAAGACCAATCACCACACATTTTTCTTTTGCTAAGGCTTCTTTCACCAACCTCACAAGAGCAGGTACCTTTGCAGACATACACATATGCCTAAAGAAACGCTGCAAAAAAATACATATATAATGCATTGTTATATATTAATGATATGTGGTAGTAGTGTTTGAGCATGTGAAGCAAATGATCTGCCAAACTTCACATGTACTGCATCAGAATTTTCTCTCCGGTCTCAAGTTCTCTACTATACCAAAAGGAGATGATTTTGGGGAAAAACATGATCCATGAACTCCCATAATTGGCCAGGATCTTAAGGTATAAACGTATTGCTACATAAAATGAAAGAGGAACCACCTGATGGCTGGCCCAGTACAGCCGCCAAATCTGAGTTGAATTGCCCTTGTCTTCTGCATAATATTCACTTGCTGATAGGAGTTCGACACGCAACTCAGCCCAAAATTCAGCAGCCTTTCTGTACATATTCTGCATCATCAGATAACATGATGCCATTTAAGCATGACCTTAGTCTTATACTATCATCCCCAACTCCAGGGCTAAACAAAAAATGATAGAAAAGGTTATTCAAAAGAACATCAGTTTTTACTGTGATGAGAAATCACTTCTTAGAACAAAAAAAAAATCTTACAGGTAGAAATGGTTCAGAGCAAACTAACCATACCACCAAAACAAAAGGGAAAAGGGCAGCATGTCAATTTACCATCATTCTTTCCTCTAGAGGTGCTTCCACAACATCAAAATCAACACCCTTATAACTTAGCGTACGGCAAACATACATACCCCTGGGACAAGTTTTACAAGAAAATGAATCATTTTAATGCACAGGTAAACCAATCAATGATTGAATTGGAAAACTTAGCAACAAGGAAACCCTGTCACCTATGTACACAGAAAACATTTGACATATGCTACCTATTTGCATATGGGCTCTTCATGTCAATTTCTGTGTGCATATAAGGTAGAACCAAGTCACTGAGCAGTTCCAGAAACACTAACCTGGCTTTCATATCCATAGCAACAAGTTCAAGAGCACCCACACCACCTTTCTCAAGAGCACCTGAAAATCGTTCCCATAGAGCGTAAACGATAGCATACGTCATTATATTATATTGGATTTCAGGGGTCCACTTTCTGATAATAATTAATTAAAGATAGAAAATATCATAAAAGGCATTCAATGCTTTAATCACTATGGAAAACTTATGGCTAAAATTGGTGGATCCGTCAATGCTAAAACAAAGGAATTCTATTCCCTCCACTAATACCAGTGCTAGTGCAACCTCATCGTATATTGGTATGTTTTTCTCTCAAAAGAAAAGGAAAGAACTCATCATATTGCTAGCAGCATGCATCTTTAGGCTGGCAGTTATGAATTAGCAGCATGCCTGCAACATACTACAATCCCTCTTCACAGTGGTTATCACTAAGCCTTCTTTAAATCGCTGAACCAAACAGTGAAAGTAGGTAATACTTTACAATCAGTTGAAAAAGGGGAAATGCAGGTAGACCACCAGTTCATTGTGAATTACTTTGATCAGCATTCATCTCTAAATGGTATTAACCCCCCAAAATACCCGATGATCCTGATCCTAAGTTACTACTCCCTCCAGTCACAAAAACTACTCGTTTTGGGTTACTTGCAGTCAAGCATTATAAACATTAGCTATCAACATCCTTTAGATTGGACACATGAAAATGATGTGTAGATTTGTCTTGGAAAGTACTTTCATAATATTATAGTTTTATTAGGTTTTATAAATATATTGCAATAAAAATGAGTTGTCAAAGTTGCATTTTGGGAACTGTCTCGATGTCCAAACCAACTTGTTTTGTGACCGGAGAGAGTAATCGCTTCTGAGTCATCTTTTGCATAGACAAGTGGACAAATACTATTATTATTGCATATGGACAACTACTAGACTAATAATATTCCTTCCTTTATATTGAAGTGTTGTTATGATGGATAGTTCATCATTGTAAGGTGTGAACTACTATTGTAATTGCTGTCAGGATAAACAGGTCAACGATCATTTATGTGTGAATTAAGATAGGATACAAATGCAAAAGAAAAAATATACAAAAAAGAAAAAAAGAATAGAAGAATAAACATAAACCTAGAAATTGGCGAAAATTCTCAAATGATGTTCTGTCTCCCCAGAGACCAAGCCGAACCATGTAACCTAAATTTCGAGGCTCCGATGCACCAGTTGCTGAACAGTAAACAACCCGAGCTTCAGGTAACATTTCCTGTGATGTTTTGTGCCGTCAATCACTTGAACAGAACATCAGAAAAGTTTTAAAATATCATCTTAAAATACAAGTATTCTTTCAAAGTGAGCAATAATATAACACCACACCCTAGAAGTAAAGCATCTTCATTTTATAATAAAAAAGGTGTATCCATAAGATCATAATGCAAATGGTTGAAACTTAACAAAATTCTTGACAATATCAGAGTACGGTAACTGCCCCCAGCCAGGACATTCTTGAATATGAACTCCAGAACTTGGCATATCACATCAGACTATGGTGGAAAAAGTTATTTCCTCTAAATAATTTGCCTTACATAAATTTGATTAAGATATATGCACAGGACAGGAAAATTTAATGTTATGGTTTCAAACATACATTTTATCAGTCTGAAGCGTATACATAAAGTATCAGTTTTCCAAGATCACGCAGTTTGCACTCAAGAAAATGGATACATTAAGACCACAGAAACAGAATGTATGTTAGTAAGGTTCTGCTGATCTCAAGGGGAACAGAAGGAAACATCACAAAAGACAAAGCAACACACACCTGAATCTCAAGAACTGATTTACCAGTACGGGTGGGCTGGCTTCCTGTCTCAGGAATCAGATTTTTGGCCTTGTGGCACTGGAAGAAACATATCATTTTAGCACAACAAATTAATGTAAAACTGGTTTGAAAGCAAGACTGAATCTTGTCTAGAAGATGCCAAACTCATTCCATTAAATCTTATATCCTTTCTGTTAGTGAGTTTAAACAAGGTCCTGCACTCCTGCTTTACCTCATCAAACACTAGAAGACCATCAAACTCAGATCCACACCACTGTACCAACTGCTGCAAACGGGAAAGGCCTTTCTCAGAGCATGCTATTAAGCTGCTATACGTTACAAAAACAACCCCATTTGTGATCCCAGTGGCCTTCGAGTCTAGCTTAGAATATGGTAGCTTATTTAAAGCGTGCACTGCAGAACAAATATATAAGTATCAGTTGCATATCAGCAATAAATATGAAACCGATAACAGATGTATTTGCCTAGTAAACAAAACACAATTCTTCAACTAAGTATCCACGTTCTTCATTTCCACTCAGTTGTTGAAACTACAAGATAGGGATAGTATGATCGATTAATCATCCACATTACTTGTTAGTCTTGTTTCTCATGGTGACAGCCATAAAGACATTTGGCAACAGGAAAAAAATAAAAATAAACATAACAAGCTTCCATACTGTTGACTGAATGGCATTCCATTACTTCATGTCCTCCATACTGTAATGATAATATGGTATAAATCAACTTCAAAGTTCTGTGTCCTATTTTGTCAAAAAGGAAGTGCTGAAAAGTATCTGACTGTGTTGCATATATAACATGGAGACCCACGACATAACAGACGAAAGAAAAAAGAAGAAAGCCCTATATTTGCATGCTACAGGTGCCAGGAGGTTGTTACCCAATTAGAAAAAGGTTCGGAGAGCTTTCTGGGTGCCCTGCAGGGTCTTACTGCTGACATTTGTTCAGATACAGTCGGGCTTATGTTACCAAGTTATGTTCTAGCACCAGTTTGGATGTAAAGGGTTGTGTTTTGACACACTCATGCAGTTATGCCGAATGTGAACTTCTTAAGTATAGGCATTCACATGAAAATGCATGAAGTCTACTTTCTTAGCACCATTCTTGTTTTAGTCCTGCAGACAATCGTGCACAACAAGCATGATGGATCAATGATTAGTTGATAATTCTTTTCTGATTATTATGTTTTTCTCTTCTAGTCTATCACTTTTTTCTCTTCTGGCCTATTATGTTTTATATAAGTAACATTACATGTCAGCCTACATATTTTGTTAGCAGTTTTGGACAATGACAAATTGGTGTGTCTGTGATCCATTTTCCAACGCCATTTATTTGCACGCAGATGACATCAATGAAAGAGTTGCAATTCAATTTTGCTTATGACTCAATAACTGATGTATGGTACATGTGTAGATTCTTACCTTCCACACATTTTGCACCAACATCATCCAAATCTCTACGAGCATCATATTTCAAGTCTGAACCAATAGAAATCCACCTGAATATTCCATCCCCTGTTAAAAATAGAATCGAGCAATGGACGATACAAATACAACAAAAAAACAGTTACGTGGGTTCATCACATAAGTTACTGAATCCCTTGCATAAGTTCTTACAATGCCTTATGCCTTCCCTGTTGCCAATTTTCCCAGATCAATCCAGCAATTGTACGGCCTTTGCCAACACCAGCTCCATCACCAATGAAGAAACCTGCTCTAGCACCAGTAGGGAGATGATGAAGGTGCCTCTGCCATACAAGAATGTAGATTTACATGAGGTGAATGTGTATATATGAACTTCAAGAAAAAAAAAGGAAATGTCAACAACGAAAAGTTGACTAACCTGACAAGCATACACTATTGTTTCAATTTGTAAGCAAGACAACGCATTGGTCTCATCCAATTCATCCATAATAGTCAAGCTGTAAGTAGGTTCAGGAGGTTGCACCGCTGACAAAGATGAAGTTTCTACAACAGGGTCCGGATGAGGAAGGCCAAGAGATAGCTTGGGAGGCCTCTGGAAATAGAATATGAGTATGGATCTCAAAGCAATCATAGAACTAAAACAGAAATTGATCTAGGAACTCCAAGGAACTGCCCTCCATTTTGCCACAAAAGTAATTGAAAATCTAATATCTTACATAGTCAATGAAAGTTTCCCCAACAGTGCCACCTTCATCTTCCTCACGCTCAACATCAACTGCAACCTGCTTGAAGCCAACTATAATTATATTGCCAGTACAATAGCAAGAACGCATTTGTATATGAAGTTCTAGAATGACAATGCACTAAAATGACTGAAGGTTTATGACAGAATGTTATGGGCTATTCACATGCACAATTCAACAGCCAGACTTCATGAATGTGCACATCAATGCAGATGAATGGGCAAACATATTGGTTAGCACATGCGCAAGCTGAGGATAGGCTATACTGTATGGGCAGTGCACTGGACACTGTAGCAAACTGCTACTAACTACTAGTACTCGGTGTTTCAGATAACTAGATACAGGCATGAAACCTCAACTACTTTATCAGGGAGTGATTTTTTTTTTTCATTTTGGTGTATGATCAGCATTAAACCTAGATACTTCCACCAACTGAGCTAGTTATTAAGACAACAAGTTTGTCCATGGTATTCCTCATAACACTGGAGATAATTAGTGGATGTCTCACTGGATGATTTTCATTATGAGGTTCACATGATATTATGAGAAATCACACTTCAGCTTTTCAGAACTAAAGACGCCCTGGTTTCCTGTGCAACCCAAAGTTCATTTATAGAGAATTTAGGATCACAAGGGGACTCATCCAACCCCATAAAAAGCATGACAAAACAAGTCACAGTTGAGCTTAGCTAGTTGTTGTGTGCAAGTTCTAGTTTTTGATGACTTGAGATTTGTCAAGCTCACAAGCTTACAAGCTGAACAAGGACATCCATACATATGACAGCTCCTCAGAACATGACAAATGTGCCATTTAACCTAAAACTACGTCAAGCAACAGCACAACTGCAACTGCTAGCCTACCTCGTCACGCGCCAAATAAGAAACAATTATGGACCAATGGAGCCCCTCACCTCATTGATCTCCTCAGGTAGTTCGGCCGGCGGGACCATCGGCGCCATCGGCACCGGCAGGTGCGGCATCATCGGCAGGAAGGGCAGGTGCGGCATCGGGACCTGGGGCGGAGGCGGCGGAACGAAGCCCGGGGCAGCGGAAGAAAGGAAATGGCGGAGCTTGGAGAGGTCGACGGCGAGGTCGACGTCGCATTGGGGGCAGCGGAAGCGGGCGAGGCCGTGGGGCACGTTGAGGATGGCCTTGCAGCGCGCGCAGGGGAGCTGGATCTTGGTGGGGTCCACGCCCTGCGCCCGCGGCGCGTAGCGGCGGGAAGGAGGAGGAGGCGCGGGCTGAGGCGGAGGCGGAGGCGGAGGAGGGGGAGGTGGAGGAGGCGGAGTAGGGGAGGCTTTGGGTGGGGAGGGGGGCATGAGCTCGGGGGGTAGGCGCTGCGCCATGCGGCACTTGGGGCAGATGAACTCGGTCATGCCCGGTGCCACGGCGAGGACGCCGCGGCAGCCGGCGCAGCGCACCTGGACGGGGGGCGCGGAGGCGGCAGGCGGGGAAGGGGAAGCACCGCCGCCGGCCATCGAGGAGAAGGGCGAGGGTTTCTTTCCGCGGGGTGCAATGGAAATTTTGGGTTTCTGTTGGGGTTCTAGAACTGAGAAATTGGGAATGGAGAATTGGAGATAAGAAAATGCTATTTGGCGGACGTCCGCGAGAAACTCATTACTGCTTCTTGGGCCATATGTGCGTTTGTTTAGCTGTGACTGAAGGCCTTCAATTCTAACGTGAGTATTTATGTAAATGAACTAAATACTGATAGATTTTTAAAAAAACTATTTTGATAAACAATTTTAAAAAGACAATGAAGAAGATATCTTGTTTGTTTATTCGAGAGAAGCTATTAAACCATAAGCTATAAACCGTCATATTTATTTGTTCGAACAAAGCCATAAGCTATAAGCTGAAAAGAATAAGATCCTAAAATTAGAGGATTTTGGAGAGTAGAGAGGCTGGTTCGAACGAAATTGACCGAAGAAGCAACGGCCAGCTTGGAGCTATAGACCAGAGTAGGAAAATAGGCTATAAACACCAAAGTCTACAAGGGAAATATTCACTGAAGGGCTTAGCTCTCAGGGTGACGACTAGATGAACACCCAAGAAGTCGAGGACGTTGGAAGCAAAGAGGAAGAAAAACAAAAGAAAATCAACCAAAAAAAGGTAATATGCAGGGGTGGGACTCCCTCCCGCTCCACTCCCTCTCTTTTTCACATAAAATGACAAGTACTATTGACTTCGGAGAGTCAAGAAGGATTACAAAACTATTTCAAAATAAAATATGAAATCTGGTTTAGACTTTGGTTAATGGTTAGAAGGTGGGTGCAGGCATGCTCTGTTGGTTGTAGCCGCAGAAGTTGACGGTCGTGCACAGGGGTACGAGGTTGAGCCTAAGGCAATTAAGAACCGGTCTTTGAGCTACTGTTACTAAGCCCTAACGTACTACCACATGGCTGGTATGGGACAGCCCTGGCTGAATAATTTGTGGAGTCCCAATCCGAGGTAAGTCGTAGGTTGAAAGTGGGCGTGGTTGGTGCCATGAGAAGTCCCACTTGGGTGAGCGTGGTTGTAGCCATGAGAAGTCTCACCTAAGCTCAAGAGGGGGTCCTGGTCTGGTGGATTCCTTACTGGAGCAAAACCTTAGAGTTGGCTTGGCCAGATTGATGGCTTCGCATTGTAAAGGACTTGTTATGATTACTCAGCCGCATGCCTAAGGAAGCGTGTATTGGCCGACATTATGAGGACATCATATCTTATGGGTAAAACTGTATAACCTCTGCAGAGTGTATAATCTCTCCTGGATAGCCGTGCCCACAGTCACGAGCATGCTAGACAAGAGTTTTTCATGGATTAGACTTTGTTTTACATAATGACTTTCGAAAAACCTTATAGATGGATGGAATCCATGAGTGTATGGAAAACGTGTGGATGGATGGAATCCATACGAGATGTTTTTGGGAAAGATGATCCGGAAGGGATTCCCGTGGATAGGTTGGTGTATGGTCGGAGCCTGCACTAACGGTATGAATTTTCAGATACCACATTGTTTTTACTTATTGTATTAAATTCAGCCTTTTAATCTATTTATTGTATTTCTTTAAATGCTGTTTTTGCTCAAAATAACCCTATAAGCCTTCCTTTGTGGCCTTTATCATTATGTTGCATTTCTCGTGTGACTTGCGGAGTACAAGTTTGTGCTCACCTTGTTATATCATAACAGAGGAGGGTGTCTACGACTACGGTGAGGACCAGGACGAGTAGGACGTGTCTTGCAGTCATCTGTCTGTGGGAAGGCAGTTGGGCTTCGCCAGTTATCTTTTTAATTTCCGCTGTTATTTCCCTTTTATTTGATTTATCAATGTAAGACTTGGCCATAAGGCCGTACTCATTTGCTTAATATATTTGGTCATTTGCGTTCGATATGTATCTTTGTTTTACTGTGTGCACTAGCTGTTCCTGGACTAGTGCGATTTACCCAGAGAGTTTCGATGTCGTTACTCCAGGATCCGACACCATGTGTTGCTTCTGTATGAACTGAATAATTGGAAGGGCCTATTTGTGCTCGTGGTGCATGGCTGACCTCACTAGGATGCTCCACTCATGCCTTCTCTGCAGAAATGGATCCGGGACCATCTGACAGTCTAGATTTCTTCCTAAAATCATGCCCAACGAAAGTTTCATTGAGGAACCCAATGTGCGACTCCTCTCTATGAAATGACTGCTTAACAGGTGCATTTTAGGCCCTGATCGATATGGCTTCAACTTCTGGCTTCAGCTTATTTTTGCACTATTCATAAATTTCGTCTTTTTCTGAACTTTTGGCTTTTTTTGAGTTTTTTTACCGGTTCTTTTTTTCCTCGTATTTGTTTACATTATACGTGATGGGCTAATATGGTTTTTCTATTTTTAATTTTTTTTAAAATTTAATTATGGTAAATAAGCCTCTATCAGCTACAGTACTTTTTTCAGCCAGCTACAGTGTTTTCAGCCAAAAGCCATGAGGCTTTCAGCCGAACCGATCACCACCTTATGCCCACCCCACATGAACTGTTGTCCTTGTGTTTGATCTGGGTGGACTGACTAAATCCTCTTTATGAGCTGAATGAGCGGGAAACGGTCCTTGTGTCTGCTCTGAATGAATTGGCTTATAGTACCTTCCTACTTGCACCTATCCTACGTGAATTGCTTGGCTTATGGGCTCTTCCTGCACCTAATTCACAACAATGCGCATGAAAAAGGAAGGTAATGTTACTAGACAGAACACACTTGTACATATACATATTTCGTTTTAAAAAAGATCCATATTGAGGTTTCCAAAAGGAATGACCATGTAATTTGATGATAAAATTACTGTCATATAATGACTGGTTAGGAATTTGGATAGCAAATAATGTAAAACTGGTTCAAGGGCAAGAGGAGACTTTCCGTGCAATCAGTCAATAAGAGCAATTCAACACTAATGCTTTGGAGTATCTGGGAACAGGGCAAAAAAGAAGGTACCAGGAGAATTCTATGATTCTGTACTTTTCAACACTTTGTATGCCACCTAGACATATATATGCACTCAACAATTCAGCATGGAAGTGCCAGATCACTATAATTCATAAAATTGACTTGCAAGATACAGACAGCTAATTAAATTAAAATAATGACTGTACTCTTCCAAGTCCAACATAGTAGTTGATGGCCTCTAATGGTAACAGTTCAAGTAATATGTAGTCATCAAACTTCTCAAGGAAACACATGTGGACATCAAATGAACTGCTTGAGTCCAATTTAAATCTCAATTTTTGAGACAGATGGCAACTTTTTGTTGTTATGCTGGCACAAATTACAGTTTTCTGTGAAGGCTTTTAGATGTTAAGATTAGAATTGCAGCTCTTCATTTCTCTAATCGGTAGTCCCATGACTGCGACATGCACACAATGCAAAAGCTCCAGTTACGCACCTCCGGCCACCGCGAGGACAATGGCATGAGAGCAGAAGCGCATGCCGGAGAAATGACTTGGACGCCCCCAGGGCTAGCAGCGTGCAGCCGGAGGCGGTCGTCGTCGACGGCGAGGTCGGCGCCGCAGACCGGGTAGGCGAGGCGCTGGAGGCCCCCGGCACAGCTAGCACGGAACCGCAGCCACCGCACGGCATCCGCCCCCAGATCCCGCGCTGCGGCCGAGCAGCGGCAGCGCACGGCGCGAGCGTGGCTGCGGCGGCGGCATGAGCTCTGGCAGGATGGCCTGCGGCATGGCGCAACCCGGGCAGACGAACTCCGTCAGCCCGTGGATCACCTCCAACGTCTTGCTGCACCCCGCGCACCACACCTCCAGGATCTCCGGCGCCGCCATGAGGAAGGAGGGAAGCCGCGGCTTAGGGTTCAGTCCTTTTCCCTTCCCCCTTTTTTGTGAGGGTATTGTCGGGGAAAGTGCACGGGGAGGGTATTGTCGGGGAAAGTGCACGGGGAGGGGGGCCATGTCGGCTTAGGGTTCAGTCAATTTGAGTTTCTAATTTCTGACTGATTTTTTACTATTTATAATTTTCATCTTTTTCTTGCTTTTTTTAATTTTTTTTGGTCGGTTCTTTTTCCGTATTTGTTTGCATTATTCATGATAGGCTAACCTATTTTTTCCATTTTAATTTTTTTAAAAATTTAGTTACGTAGAATAAGCCACTATCAGCTACAATATAATTTTAGCTAGCTATAATGCAATTTCAGTTATAAATTAGGTTATTTCTGCTCAACCGAGCACAGGGGCGGACTTAAAGAGGCCCGAGTGAGGGCCCAGGCCGCCACTCAATTTGCAGGAGCCCAGGTATATAGCCCAAGATTTAATGCTAGTGCCCCCACTCAGCCCAACTAAAAGGCCCTCACTCATCTGTGATATAATGGATGTAGATGCCCATTCGTTGTCTTTGGAAGCCCAAAATGGCAAGGCTATTTGCCGGCCAGCAGCCCATCTACCAAAGAAAAGAAGAAGGCAGCAAGGCACGCACGGTCGCACGGTGATTCGGCTTCTCCGCCAGGGGCCTGTTCTCCGCGCTCGCCGAACCGCGAATCAGCAATTCAGCGCAGCGGGCGACCGGCGCCCAGCAGAGTAGCCGTGCTGCTCCAAGCAACTTCGCCGGACGCGAGCGAGCCCACATCCCCTGTGCCACAGCGCCGCCACCGTAGCAACCGATCGGCGTCGGCCACCAGGTGCAACCAGCAGCCAAATTTTGTTGTTATAGTATTAGATAGATTTTTGGCACTAGGTTGTTATCACTTTACTTAAAGCCCTAAACAATCACAATTGAAATTGCAGTTCCAATTTCTTTCTTTTTATGGGGAATTCCAATTATTTTGCAGGCCAGCCATGGAAAGATATTATCAAAAAAATCAGTGACATCAGACACTAATTTAGCAACTTCAACTGAAATTCCATCAGTGCACAGGGGCCTGTCAGTGCATGCTAGGACTACAAGACTGCCTAAACATAATTCTTTAGTTTCAGAGCTAGTTAATTTAGATAACCTGCCAAGAGATCCAGCTAAAAGGAAGAGAATATCATATTACCACCCTTATCAACAAAACGAGATAAGGAGAAAATATTTACTGTGGGGACCTTATCAACCCCGCACTTATGACTTTCCTTATAGGATGATTGGGAATAAGAGGCGACGGTTCAATCCTGACTGGTTTAATCAATATGGTAATTGGTTAGAGTACAGCGAGAAGGAGGACAAAGCCTATTGTTTATGTTGCTACTTGTTCAGGGACAACAACATTGACACCCATCATGGACATGATGCATTTGTAATACAGGGCTGGAACTATTGGAAAAATAGTGGCATACTAGCAATTCATGTTGGTGATTGTAACATCCTAAATTTTTTTTGCTAAAATAAAAATAATAAAATAAATATTAAAAATGGAATAAAATAAATTCTAAATTAAAATAAGTATTTTTGTGCCTAGATTTTAAATTTGGATTTGCCCTGGATTTCTGTTTTGAAAAAGCTGGATTTGAAAAGCATTTTCAGAAAAACCTAAAACTATTAGTAAATAAAATGATATTTTGATTTTATATAAAAATTCTATGTCAAATTAATTATTTGGAGTTAATTGGCTTTTATTTGGTTCCCTGGTTTTTCTGGAGTTTAAAAATCTATTTTTGGAATTAAAAAGTATTTTAAAGTATGAAAAATAAATACCAACATTAGTTGGAAATAGCTTTATTAAGTTCAAAATGTCCCCAAGAGGTTCTAGGAATTTTTCTGGAATTTTTGGAGGTCATTTGGTATTTTTCTGAGGCTTATTGTATTTTCTGTGCTTTTCTCAAAATCTAGAAATCAAAAATAAAATTCAAAATCCCCTCCTTCCCCTCCGGCCGCCACGTGGACGGCCGGATTGCGCCCACGTCACCCCGCCGGATCACACCCTCCCCTTTTCCGCGCCCGCCACCTGGCCGGCCCGGATCCACGCCACGCCACCCCGCCAGCCGGCCCAATCCACCGTCCGCCCTCCGCTTCACCTCGGCTGCCCGATCCCCATCCAACCGCCCCGCTTCCCCCTCCCTTTCTCTCTCTCCGCGCCTGGCCCCACCTGTCGGCACGGCCCCGCTCCTCCCTCTCTCCTCCTCCCTGGCCCCACCCGGCAGTCTCCCTCCCTCGCCTCTCTCTGCCCCGCGGCCCCGCCCGTCAGGGCCTTCGTCTCCCACAGTCTTCTTCCTCCTGTCGCGCCGCCGCCGGCCGTTGCAACCTCTCCGCCCTTCCCGGCCTCTCCTCCGCTCTTCTCGGCCACACGCCCACCTCGCCCCTCGTGCGTCGCCTCTCCCGCACGACCCGCGCCCACGCCCCACCTTCTACCCCAAACCCGCGCCGGCCGCCCGCAACCGCCGCCACTTCGGTGAACGATTCCTCGCACCCCCGTGCCTCCCCGCCCCCTATAAAAGCCGCCCGAGCTTCGCCCCTCCTCACCGCATCTCCCTCCGCTCCTCCCATCCTCTCCCGTGCGCCGGAGTTCCCCCGCAGCGTGCGCCTCCGCCGCCGTCGCCATCTACGGCGAGCAATCGCCGGCTACCCGCGCCCCCTTTCGCCCGACCAACGCCTCCCTCGGCTTCACCTCGTCGCCCCCGACGTCCCTCACCCCTCCGCCGTGCCTCCTCGCCGCCAGAAGGCCGTCCCCGTCGCCGCCCGAGTTGCGCCGCCGCCTTTGCTAGTCGCCCGCTCACCGCCGGCCGTCTCCGGTAATCCCGCGGCCACCGCCGTGCTCCCCGTCTCCTCCTCTCTCTCCTCGGCCCCTCGCCGCCGGCAGCCAAGCCGCCGTTCGCCGGCGAGCTCCCAGGCCTGAGCTCCTCCCCGCCGGCACCATGCCACGTCGGCGTCCCCGTGCCCACGTGGCCGGTGACATGGCCCCACGTCAGCGCCTCCTGCCCCGTCAGCGCCAGTCCACCCCGCGCCACCTCACCACCACTCCCGGTCCGTGGACCTAGTCCACATGGACCCGACCCCACCTGTCTGTCGGCCCGCCCCTGGCTGACGCAAGGCTGACGTCATAAATCCGATTTTCCTTTAGGAAAATAATTCCCAAAAATCCCTTTTTCCATTTTCTCTGAATTTAATCTTCCCGGAGCCCGTTCTTCTTCGTTCTAACTCCGATTTGGCCCATTCAAATTTCTAAATTCATCAAAAATTCCCCTTTATCCATTTCTGGCCTCAATTCAAATATTTGAAGTCAATTTGAATTTATTTTGAATTTATTTGAATTTGGTGGGTTATTTTATCACGTGTAGACTTCGACAATTCGGGAAAATTCGACGACGAAGGTTTGAACCAAGTTGAAGAGCAAGGCAAGTCACCCTCCTTGATCATGTTGATCCCAGTTTTCAAAATAAAACTATGTTGATTTAAATTATATTGCATGCATATTTTTATTCAACGTATTTCAATTCTGTTTTAAATATAGTTAAAGCCTACTTGTTAATCCCTCTATTGTTGTTGAATTTCTTATACCTTATCACCCTAGAGCAAACTCTAGTTAGTACATTAGTATTGGCTAGAGAATATTATATCGAATGCTTAGTCCTGCTTAGAAAATAATCTTGATTTTGGGATATCTTTCACATAAAATGATGACCCTTTTTACATAAAATGATATGTACTCTTGACTTTGGTGAGTCAAGGAGGTTTATGAATTATTTTGAAAACAAAATATGAAACCTGGTTTAGACTTAGGCAATTGGTTAGAGTGGTGGGTGCAGGCATGCCCTGTTGGTTGGAGCCGCAGTGGTTGATTGTCGTGCACAGGGGTATGTAGTTGGGCCTGAGTCAGATTAAGGACCGGTCTGTGAGCTACTGTTGCAAAGCCCTAATCGTACTACCACATGGCTGGTATGGGACAGCCCTGGCTGAATAATTTGCGAAGTCCCAATCTGAGTCGAGTTGTAGGTTGAAAGTGAGCGTGGTTGGTGCCATGTGAAGTCTCACTTGGGCGAGCGTGGTTAAGCCATGAGAAGTCTCGTCTAGGCTCAAGAGGGGGTCCCGGTCTGGTGGATTCCTTACTGGGGTGAAACCTTAGAGTTGGCTCGACCAGGTTGAAGGCTTTGCATTGTAAAGGCCTTGTCACGACTCCCCACCGCACACCTAAGGAAGTGTGTAATCTAGTGGTACAACGGGATGATCGTGTCTTGTGGGTAAAGCTGTACAATCTCTGCAGAGTGTATAATCTATCCTGGATAGCCGTGCCCACGGTCATGGGCATGCTGAGTAAAAGTTTTTCATGGATTAGACTTTGCTTTTCAAAATGTTTTTGAAAACCTTGTGGATGGATGGAATCCACGAGAGATGAAAACCTTGCGGATGGATGGAATCCGTGAGAGATTGAAATCTGGTGAATGGATGGAATTCATCAGAGTTGCGCAGTGAAAGCGTGTGGATGGATGGAATCCATACGTGATCTTTTGGAAAAGATGGTCCGGGTGGGATGCCTGTGGATAGGTTGGTGTATGGTCGGAGCCTGCACTGACGGTATTATTTTCAATTACAAGTATTGTTTTACTTACTGTATTAAATTCTGCGATTTCAATCTATCTATTGTATTTCTTAAATGCTGTTTTATGCAAACTAACCCTATAAGCCTTCCATTGAAGCCTTTATCATTATGTTGCATTTTCCCGGGTGATTTGCGGAGTACAAGTTTGTACTCACGTTGCTTTTTCTACATAGAGAAGGAAGACGTCAACTACGGTGAAGATCTGGACGAGCAGGCCGCGTCTTACTATCGTTTGCCTGTGGGCAGGCTCAGTGGGCTTCTTTCGCTGCTTATTACTTAATTTTGGCTTATGTGCCGTTGATGTAAACTTTGGCATTCATGCCCATATTCAGTTAATAAATGTTATTATGGTTGATATTTATCTTTGTTGTACGCTGTGTGCACTAGCTGATCCTGGACTAGTGCGATTTACACAGAAGATCCAGGAGTAGTTGCTCCGAGTTCCGACAGTGATCGCACTAGTTTTCACAACAAGGCACTCAAGGAATGTGAGGATCTACTAAAGAAAGAACAATCAATCACGGCTGCCTTAAACAAGCAAAGTCAACTTGAGAAAATGGAGTCCACTATCCAGTTGAATGCTGCAATTGATGTTTGTGGGTACTTGTTGCATCAGGGGCAACCTTTTCGAGGCCATGATGAATCAAAAGAATCTGAAAACAAAGGTAATTATCGGGAGTTGCTAGAATATACTTGCAATCAAAATAGTGTTGTTGCTAAAGCATTCAAATTTGCTCCACTTAATAATCAATTGGTGTCTCCCAAGATTCAAAGAGACATTACTGAGTGCTTTGCAAAAGTAATATTGGATTCTATCATTGAAGAGATTGACCATGATGTGTTCAGCTTATTGGTTGATGAATCTCGTGATGTTTCTGATAAAGAACAAATGGCCACAATTTTACGATATGTTGATAAATGTGGGATGGTGAAAGAAAAGTTTGTTGGTCTCATTCATGTGGAGGAGACAACTGCAGCTTTTCTGAAATCTTGTGTTGATTCCTTACTTGCTGAGTTAGGACTGAGTTTAAAACAGAATAGAGGATAGGGCTATGATGGTGCAAGCAACATGGCTGGTGAATTTAATGGTCTGCAAGCTAAAATTATGAATGAGAACAATTCAACATACTATGTGCATTGTTTTGCCCACAAGCTGCAGTTAGTTGTGGTTGCCATTGCAAAGAAGATATTTGATGTTGGGGATTTCTTTGATATGATCTCAGTTTTATTAAATGTCGTTGGATCATCATGCAAGAGAAAGGACAAACTTCGAGAGAACCATCAAGATGAAGTAAGAAAAGCCATTGGTAAAGGAGAGATTGGTACAGGAACGGGTTTAAATCAAGAACTTTCTCTTCAAAGGCCCGGTGATACGCGATGGGGTTCTCATTATAGGACATTGTTGGGCTTGTCAAAGATGTTTCATTCTGTGGTCAAAGTCCTCGAATATGTCGAAGAAGATGGTACAGATGACAGCAAGAGACATCAAGCTAATGGTCTTCTAAAGTATTTTCAATCTTTCAACTTTGCATTCTTTTTGCAGATGATGATGACAATATTAGGATTGACAAACTATTTGTCAAAAACATTACAAAGGAAAGATAAAGACATTATCAATGCCATTTCTGGTGTGGCCTCAACCAAGCGGGAATTAGAAAAGCTTAGAACTATGGATGGATGGCGTTCTCTTCTTGACAAGGTATATAGCTTTTGTGAGAAGCATGACATCTTAGTGATTGATATGGAAAAGGAATATGTGAATCCAAGGAAGCCACGACAAAGGACAGGCATTAACAATGAGCACCATTATAGGGTTGATTGCTTCTTTGCTGTTCTTGATTTATTACAAAAGGAGTTCAATGACAGATTTAATGAGGAAAGTTTAGAGTTGCTTTCATGCATGTCTGCCTTGAGTCCGGAGAACACATTCCGTCATTTTAATGTCGAGAAGTTGATGACCTTAGCTAAAATTTATCCTGCTGATTTTGATCACAGGGATATGGCCACTCTTGAGCATGAGCTTGGACTGTACATAGATAACGTAATGCATGATACAAACTTTGCAAACTTGGAAACCATAAGTGATCTTTCTAGATTGATGGTGGATTCAAGAAAGCATCTTTCCTACCCATTGGTGTATTGTCTAGTTAAGCTAGTGCTAACACTTCCTGTTGCCACAGCTACTGTTGAAAGAATCTTCTCAGGTATGAAAGTTGTGAAGAATGCCCTACGTAACAAAATTGGTGAAAATATATGAGTCATGCTCTGATATGTTTTATGGAGAAAGACATGTTGAATGCAATTCCAAATGAAGTGATCGCGGACCGTTTCTATAAGATGAAAGACCGTAGAGCTGATAAAAAACCATAGAGATGATGAAGTTGAAAGTGTAAGCAATATAATTTATACCTTTGGCACAACTTTAAATTTTTCCTCTGTTGATTACATTATACTTATTCTAAGATGTATGTCTCTACTGTACTTTTTTCAGGGTATGCTATCTTATCAAATTGATGAAGGAAGCCTTCATTTTGCCCTCTACAAAGTACAAGTAGGCAATACAATTATGCTATATACTGTAGTAAGACGTCATTCTGGGAAGTTATCTTTTGTACCTAATTGCTACCCAATGTGATATACATGTATATATATGTCTCTTTAATGTACCAATAGAATTTGGTATACTTGGCTTTGTGGGTGTGCCTCCCTCGGATTTTGTCCTGGGTCCGTCCCTGACCGAGCGGAACCATAATTAGGAAGGGTTATGTGGTAAATGTTTACAGATGTATGCTTAGATAGAATGACGTGTTTATCAGGCATGTGGTGTATCAATCGTCGTGCGATTGGAAACCACCCAGAAATATATATGTTGCTGATGGGATTGCGTGCATATCCGATCGATTATGAAGTATGGCATTTCTAGATATTAATCATCCAATGGTATCATTTATTGATGGCGTGGCCTTACGAGAGGGCTAGCTTTAGGGTTTGGCAAGGCTTAAATCTGGATTATGCTCGTCCCTATCTACAGTAATTAATTTTTAAATAGTACATTTTTAAACTAGAGTTAATAGGAAGAGTATAGTAAAAAGTGTATTGAGTTTAGATGTACCGGCTAAAATCACATACGACTATTTTTCTGTACGTACTACCTCTCGTAAATAACTATAACTCAAATATTTAAGCTATAAATCATAAGCCAAAAAATATGCCAGTTGCCAACTCTAAGTTTAGATGCAGGCAAGGGAGGATTACTCCATCCAAGCGAAAAGTGTTATTTTTGAACATTGACACTGTCTCTTATTGTAATATTTATTTGTAAAACCTAAAAAATATAGTATTATAAAATTATTTTTTTGAGAGAACTGCCCATAACATTTCCGTATGGCCTCTTTAAAATATTTATAGAGATATTATCGGCTGACTTTAAAATAGTTTGGCTGGCGCATTCTAGAGCCACACTTATTTTTCTTAACTAATTTGTACTTTTTAATGATACGTCACGAATAATCGATTTTGGAGTGAAAAATGATATCCACCTTGTGTTTGCCAAATTGCCAATGCCATTATTCAAATACAAGAAGAAAATAGAGAAAATCATTACTACATGAGGGAGCCAAAGGAAACTAGGGATCACTCCAGCCGTCCATCAGCCGACAGATCATTGGACCAGTGTACTCGGAGCTCAACGCCGCTCGCCAAAGAATCGAAGAGAACCGGGCCAGCCCGGGGAGGCGAAACCCTAGCCGCGGCTCCTCCCCCGCCCATGGCGCCGCCGGCGGTGGAGGTGCGATGCGCGGGGTGCGGCGAGACGCTGGAGGTGGACCACGGGACGACGGAGTTCGCCTGCCCCGGCTGCGCCACCGCGCAGCGCCTCCCGCCAGAGCTCATGCCGCGGCCGCGCCGCGCGATCCCGCTCTCCGCGGCGCCCGACCGCGTTCCGTGCGGCGGGTGCGGCGCCGTGCTGAGCGTGCCTCCGGGCCTCAAGAGCTTCGGCTGCCCGATCTGCGGCGCCGCCGGCCGCCGCCCCCAGGCCAGCAGCCGCTCAGATCGTCTCCCATCGGCGCACCCGGCTCCTCCAGGGCAAGAGGTATGGTCGGGTGCTGTCTGTGTCTACATGTTGCTTTAACACTTCCTTGGGAGCCATCATTTTGAAACTGAACAACACAGTTTTACTTGTTCTGGTCATTGTTGGTGTAAGTTAACTAGCATTTGATCGATGCATGCAGGTGCAACCGAAATTCCAGTGTACATTCATTTATCGATAAGATTATTTGCGGTTTGTTTAAGTTTGACCTTCCCCTAGATGAACCACACAACCCAGAGAAGCCATGATAAAGTTAATAATGCATTAGCAATTGTTATTTGGTTCACTGATCAAGTGAGAAAATTTGGTGAGAATAGGAATAGAAGTGACGAATGGTGAGAGACTGGGGTTTGGTCAGGTTTTCTTGGTGAGAGACTGGGGTTTGGTCAGGTTTTCTAGCCTTTAAGTGCAGTTTGTGGTTGCTGTGCTGCGTTGCGGATGTGGATATAGCTAGTTACGGGTATTTTTACCGACTATAATAAGATTTTGCTGTTGTGGCTCTAAAACGATGCTTTCAAGCACTCCCTCTATTATTTTTTATTTCACACCCTAGAATCCGTGCCGTTAAACTTTCAAAAGTTTGACAACTAATATGTTTAAAACTATTTAGATTGGCTACAGGAAAACTATATCATTAGATTTGGCGTTAAAAATACTTTTATAATATTATATTTTATTAGTATATATTAAGATAAAGTTATAGAAAAGAAAGTAATGGTCAAAGTCACATGTTGGAGACTGCGAGGAGTAAAAAACATCACTTAAAAAAGAACGGAGGGAGTAGTTATTATCTCTAACAATAGAAAACATAAGTGCTTTTGAGAAGCTGCCGCAATGCCGAAAGGGGCCTAATAGAGGACTACATTAGGTACTGTGGTTTCAAGTGAGAAAAGAGAATGACTGAGAGGATGGTTGAAGGACACAACAGAGCTTGAGAGAGAACTCAAGAGAAGCGACAAGGCGGTTTGAGTTTTAGTGAGCTGCAGATTGTCTGAACTTGCAGAAATGTTCCACTGATCCGGTTCCTTTCTTTCCCCTGAAACCTTATTGAATTGATTCTATTTTTCACTACTTGCTATATTTGATCTATTAATGCATTCCCTTATGTTGTCACTTGTTGGGAATCAGGTGTTGGAAGCTCCCCTAAGTCCAGTAACTCATGCAGGACTGGTGCATGTAGAAAGGTATAAGATGCCCATTTGTTCAGAGCAGTCACAAGGATGGCGCGCTAACCATTCAGTCTATAGAGATGAGTTGCTCAGTTCATTCAGAGCAGACAAGAGGGTGTCAAATCATGGTGGGAGAGCACGTGAGAAGTCTCATAATCCTTTGGTTCATGCTGAAGAATCACATATTGAGCCACTCCATGAGACTACTACAAGGCCTAGCAAGAACAAACCTAAAATTCAATCCAGCTGTGTAGAGAAGGTACATGTGGAGTGTCATAGACAGGCCATCCCTGTACTACAGACACAGAGAGGGTCTTCAGACTGTTCAGATAATACAAACCAGTCGCAACGACAATTTCCAAGTGACACCATTGCAAGGCATGGCAAACAGAAAACCACTGTTGTCCCTAAAATTATTGGGAAGGAGCTCATAGAACCTCCAAACCAAGCTGCTCATGAGCAGCAGGCACATGGGACTTCCAGTGATGGGGTCAATGCAGACCAGGTGCAAGTGGAACCTGGCAGCAAAACAGCTGCATGGAATCAGAAGAGGAAAAGGAGCAGCCAAAGTGCTGGTGGGAATAAGAAGAAGATTGTTTTAATGAATTCTTCAAGCGAAGGGCTCCAACTAAGGCGTAGTAACCGTTTGGCGAAGAAGCCAACAGTTCCAATGGACGCTGATCCTATACAGGTCATAAATTCTTCTCCAAATGAAAATCAATTTGATCATCAAGATATCACAGGAATAATTGCCAACATGACACCTGGTTTGCCACCTCAGCAGCAAGTGCCTCAAGCTAGCTATAATGAGTTGGATGATGTTGATGCAAGCACACTACCCTCATCTTTCAATCATGGTACACTTCATGCTGAGTGTATTACTAACCGCTACAGTCCGAGTTCTAATTCATGGCGTGAAAATGAGATGCCTCAAGAAGTTTCTTATGGTGCAGATGTGCAGCCAATTCCATTGCAGACTACAACCCTAGTTACAAATGGACAACAGGCACATGGACTTTCCAGTGGAGAGAACAATTTAGACCAGGTAGACGTTGAGTATCACAGAAAGAGTATTGCAGTGCGTGGCAGGCACAAAAAGAAGGGTTTGATGAGTTCTTCAAACGAAGCAGAACTACTTGGGGTCTCATCTGTTTCTGGTACCCACCAGAAGATGACCTTGGCGGCTTCCTGCTGTCGCCTTGCTGCCTCATTGCCATTGGTGACCAACACTTTGGCATCTACTGGCGCCTTGCCTTCTGTACCTGAAGGTGACAATCCTTCATTGCTGCCCTACAAACCGTCAGCTGTTGTCCCCTCCCAGGTACCCCTCGGTGTGTTTTTTTGTTGAAAAGTTGTCAAATATACCGTGTAGAGTGCAGTGTTCATGGAGCAACAATACAAAGTGCTACATGCCTACATGAATTTGTGGGTTACAGAGCCTTCCTGTGAAAAATTTATATTCGTTCAGTTCAATTTTCCTCTATCACTAACCGATTCGAGACTTGATGGGGTTTGTACTTCTGCATTAAATTCACTGGTTTGGACAATGCAATATATCATAAATCAAAATTGTGATGTTATTATGACATTTCACATGTTTGTTTAAATATCTAGACGTGTATTTCAAGTGTGGTTTAGCTATGGTTTGTGGATTGTTCTGATTGCTGTAATGGTATTCTTAAACTGCAACCAATAATCCCTTGTAATGTTCAATGGTTTCTGAAGTTGAAATATTATTGATGGAATATTTTGCAAAAAAAAACTATTTCCCATGCAAATGCACGATTTGAGTGCTGATGGTAACATCACATTTATAATGATGTTATGCAGTTGCAGGATGCAGCACAACCTGATGTTCCGTCAAGATCTGTTCGCCAATCATCAAAGAAGCGCAAGGTGCGTGGTCAATCATCAAAAAGGCGTAAGGGACGTGGTCCTTCAAAATCTGTTGAACCATGCAGAGAAACTGGCAGGTTGGTACTGACACTGATTAGTACACAGTATTTCTTTTGTTTGGTGTCTTCATGTACCTGATGTACTGACTTAAGCTGCATGACTAACACAATACTACGTGCATAATCCCTGAGTTTCTGAACTGCAGAACCTTGGAGGGAGGGGTTTACAGTTAGTAGAGTACCTTGGGAAAGTATACCTTCGAAATGGGAAAGTGAACAAGTGGCAAGTATTTGGTAATGCAGGGAGTAGTTTTTACAGATAGCTCAATCATAAATAGCATTGTTTTTACCATCCAGTATATAGTGAGTTTGATATGGTGCTTTCTATTGTACTTAATATCTTTAAGCTTCTTATTTGTAATATATACTCCAAATTTGGAAGATAGTGAGTGCCGGCTGATTCTGTATATATGTTCATAATTTTTTTAAAAATGTTGCTTATTGTTTCTTTCACCAGCAGCCATTCCAGATTGGTCAATCCTACACAAGAGTTAGGGGGTCCTACTGAGCCGAGACATGAAGTGCCAAGTATTGCGAATCCCAGGAATAAGGGCCAGTACGATGATGCTGAGAATGGAGGCGAGGGGGATGAGGAGATAGTGAATGTTGCACGACGGGGTCCTCGTGGGATATCCTCTCTACCAGATGTTCCATCAGATGAGGAGCAGAAGCCTATGCTCACTCCAGTTGGGGACACGTGAGTTCATCTAACCGAACTCCATCCTATTTGATATTTTACACCCTTATTGTGCATCGTATCACTGTATTTACTTTTTTTGGTCCATATGTGCAGTATGTGGTTGGTGCATCCATTAGACAAGAATACCCGGCTACCCAACGGAGTCATCGGATGCATTGTACGAGATCACTACCCAGGGATGGTCAAGTACAGTGGCACTGATCAGCATGCTGAAAACTGGAAGCATTACGCAGTCGCTCCTGATCCCCTGGGAGAGAAAGAGAATCTGTTGGAGCGGATCAATGCAGACTTTTGGGCAAGCACATGACTTGCTATTTCCGTTCTACCTCTATTTACACTTTACAGGGCACTAATAACTTTGTATTTTGCAGGCACGGTATAGATGGAAGGATGGTGTTGAGGCACATGCTCAACGTGTTGTAAAAAATGTCATCAAGAAGGAGATTCAACAGTTGATATATGGTGCTCGTATTCATGCTGTTTCAGACTATTTCAAGAAGTTTCGGGGCATGAAGATAGGGGAACAGGAGGCCCGGGTCAAGTATTTATCCCTGGAGGAGTACATGCAGGTATTGTTCTCTGTTGATTTTCGTAGAGTTTTACTTCTTTTTTTGCCAGGACATACAGAGTTTTACTTCACGTCTGGTATTTGACATCGGATGTAATGATATAAATGCAGGTCATACCCTCCTGGATGCAGACTTGTCCTGATGCGTGGGAGAGCCTTGCTCGGAAATGGTCGTCTGAGAACTGGAAGAAGAGGTCGATGGATTCGAGAAGGAGAAGAAATATGAACAGGCAGCCAGGCCACAGGCAGGGAAGCAGTTCTCTGCTACGTCTGTGCCAGAAAAAGGCAAATTTCCTAAAGCTGCAGTGGTATTTCATCTATTTAACTATTCCATTCTCAAATTAATTGCACACACAGGGTGAGGAAGAAGGTCGGGATGTTACGCCTATCGAAGGATTTTTGTATGGTCACAGAAATGGGGATTCAAGCAACCCTACTGACTTCTGCAACAATCTTGCATTACAGAGACTAGTAAACATACCTGCTCTTTTCAAGTATCTTTTACCGCATGAGTGCCCACCATGTAGCCAGCGTTCCAATTGCTCCATTTACAGGAGGCCTATAAGGAAGCTGTGTTGGAGATTCACGGTCCTGACTATGACTGGATTAACAATCCAATCGATAGCGAAGCCATGTACAAGGTTTGCGGGGGAAAGCCGCACGGCCGTTGGCTCATCTTTGACGGCATCGTCAACACCAAGGAGGCTCTCGCTGATGCTAAATTGCAAGGTCTGAAGGGGCGGATGAGGCAAGCCAAGCAACAGGGGGCTGTAGAGGAGAGGCTCAACCAGCTGCTGGAGGAGAAGCTGCAGCAGATAGAGGAGAGACGGCACACCCGTGACGAGGAGATGAAGCAGCAGATGCGGCAGGAGCTGCAAGAGCAGGTTGCAGCAGCTATACAGTCAACTAACGAGTATTGGCTGTCTTACCTTCAGGTTACTCCGAGAACTGCTCGTATGTACTCCATTAGCCATTTTTTCGTTTGCCGGTATCTCTGATTTAACCTTGTCTGTTCTTACAGAATTTCACCCAGCAGACCGGAGCCAATGTTTCTCTACCGCCACCGCCGCCTTTTCCGGCTGTACGGCCCTCTTCTCAACCTGTATGAATCTCACGCATGTTGTGTTGGAAATATCGTCTGATTTTTTGAAAGCACGAGTGTTTACAAGAGCTTTCCCCCCTTGTTTTCTGTTAAGGGTACATCTGCTTCGTCCTCTGTACAGCGCGGGACACCGGATGGGCGTGGTGTGAGCGGGAGTGGCTGTGAGCGTGGAGAGCAGGATGGTACAGATGATGAACGCTGATCATGCGGTGCCCTTGACCTCTAGTGATGTTGTTTTGTATGTGCTTGTTGCATAGGAGTACCACCGGTGGATGCCAGCATGTTATAGAATGGTAGCAGCGGATGCTATGTTTCTGCACGATGCGTGCCTGCTGTTTCAGACTTTCAGTGTAGATGCTGTGTCACTCAATAGAAATGCCACCGTGGTATTTCGGAAAAAAATGTTACAACCAGGGATAGAAATTTTGGAATTGGATAGAAATTTTGGAGCACAAAAAATTAGGATTAGTATATTTATGTATATTTAATTCATACAATAGGTAATTTAGCGTAAAAAGGTGTAAACCAACTTAGGAAGTGTATTTGTAACTGCTAGAATTTTGGTCGGTTTTTCTTTTTCGGTATCCATTGGATTTTCGGTAACCGCCGATTTTTTATCCGTAGTTACAACACAAAATAAAGTTGGAATACAACAAAAATGCCTAGTTACAATACAAAATAAAGTTGGCATACAATAAAAAAGTAAAAATACGGCAGCATCGCATACGAATGGACGCAAAATGCGCCCGATCCACCGGACGGTCTACGCCTAGGTGCATCAGTGATCATAAATACCGTAAGGACTCGCTCCAGATCTAACATTAGCCAACATGTTTCACGACGTCAGGTAACCCAAGCTCATGATAAATTTTCAGGTAACAACAGAGAATAAAATGCATATTTCAAAATATGTGCAACAATGGCAACAATAATAAGCATAATAGAAGCAACAATGTTGGGATACAATGCTCGCTGAACTGACAAATTGGTGATGGCTGCATTAGGGCATCTCCAATGATTCTAGCTAGCAACTAACTAGAAGACTTCCACATCATTTATATAGTACACACTAAAAGCTAGCATTCTAAAGAACTATCTATAAGGATAGTTATTTGATGCTTACATGCACACACAAAAAAGGACTATCATTTATAGAGGTTGTCTCGTTTTGCGTTATAGACTAGTGCTTAAGGAAGAGCTGGCTCGGTTTTTTTTTGCATACTCTCTTTTCTCCACATAGGATATATGCTGATGTGTACATATATATAGCTAGCTGACTCAGATCACTGGAAATAGTGCTTAAGCTTTTTTTAGGCAAATTAATACTTGGTGAGAAGTTTGAGTAGGCTGTTTCAAACTGACCAGATGCTTTGCGAGTGCAACGCCTTCTGCTTTCCGAAGGGAGTCCAAGCAGGCTCAGGTAAAAACTCCATTTCATCCTCAAAGCTGTCTAGACTCTGCAGCACTCCCTAGTCCGTGCAATCTGCCAGATAATTTCAGCAAAAATATGTCATGGGGCATTAAACACCAGTATGGCCATGCGCTTACACTCTTAGAGAACATTAGAACTGAAAAGCCCCAAAATTTCAAACCAGAAATTTTTGTGATTTTGCTGCATTTTTGAGAGAAATTCGAAAACTTTCCTTTTCGGGAAAGTTTTCCCCGGAATGCGCTTTCCCTTTTCAGCAGGGCACCTCCCCTCTCCGTTGGCGCCCCGCCTCTTTCCGCCTTTCCCTTTCCCCGGCGCTCGCGTCCCATCCCCGCTAGCGCCTTCCTCCCCTGCTCTCCTCTCCCGCAGCGCCTCCCCGCTCCCTCCTCCCGCTGGCGCCCCTGCTCCCTCCCCGCCTTCTCCCCGCGCACGCGCGCTAGCGCTGCGCGCTGCGCCGCCCCGCCCCGGCGCCCGCGGCCGCGCTGTCCCCGCGTCGCCCCGGGATCCCCTCGCGCCAGCACCGCCCCGGCAGCCTCGGTCCGAAGTGCGTGGACGCTCTCGCGCCGCGTCACCCCGCCTCTGCCACGACCCCACCTGCCAGCCGCCGCAGCTTCCTCTTCCGCGCGCGGACGCGCCTCCGTCCATGCCGCGCCCCACCTGCTCCCGTCGCGTCACCAGTACCCGGTGCAGGACCGTGCGTCACCCCTTCCCCTGCGCGGAGGAGACGCGCTACCTGCTCCCCATACCGCTGTTGACCCGGCACCCTCGCCCGTTGCCTTCTCCCCGAAGCTTGCGCCCTCTCCCGCTCGGGTATAAAAACCCCCCTCCCTCTTCTGCCCGCTCTCTTGGTTCCCCAGCTCCGCCGCCCCTTCCTTTCACTTCCCAACACTCCAAAGCACCTCCCCGAGCCGTCGATTGAGCCCTCATCGCCCCAATCGCCGCCGCCGCTCTCCCCTGCGCCGGTGACCCTCAGGAGCCGCTCTCCTTCCTCCTTTGCTCATTTTCCGATTGCATTCACCAAAAGCATCCCCATTCTCCCCTAATCGCTTTGGTACTTGTCTCTGGCCAGGAGAAGCTCTGTGAAGCTCCAGCACCGTTGCTCACCGCCGCCCACAACACCCTCTCCGTGGCCAGCCCTCCCCGCAGCTCCCTAGCTCCTGCCACCGCCGCCAATGTGAGCACCCCAACCCCCTGTCCGTGTCGCCGCAGCCGATTGGCCTCTCTCGCCGCCGGCAACCCCCTCTGCCACAGTTTAACCGAAACACTCCCCTCTGCCTCCCTCTCTCTCCTTTGATCCCCTCAAATTCTAACTGCCCAAAATGGGATCCCCGTGCTCCGCTCCACCCCTCGGTACCCTCCACTCCCGCCGGCGAGCCCCCTGGCGCCCGGGCCGCCATCGCCACCGTATCCCTGCCGCGGGGGTACTGTAGCGGCTGGAGGAGGAAGACGACTCCCTCCTCCCCGCGACGTGGACGCATCCCAGCCCTCGGATCCGATCGTTGCCGTCTGTTTTTGAGCGTCGGATGGTCGCCTGCCCTCCGCCGTCCGATCCTCTTAACGACCCCGCCTCTCCTCCGTTCGATCCGCCCCGTATCGCTTCGCTCACCCCGCTGCCGTCCGATCTCCACCCGCGCCGATCCAGGCCGTTTCCTCTCTCGCCATCCCCGCCGTCCGCGCGGGCCGCGTGTCCGCCATCCCCATCGGGGGGACGCGCGTAGCTGGGCCGCGCCTCGGCCTGCCAAGTCGCGCCGCGCGCGCGCCGCGCGTGGGCCGCATCGCCCGCCCGAATCTGCATGGTGCCGGGCCGGCCTTTCACTGTTCATACCGATTTTCTCCGATTTATCAATTTCTAAAATCCAGAAAAATCCAAATAAATTCTAGAAAATTCCAGAAAATCCCAAAAATTCTCAAATTTCACCACCTTGCTCCAAATAATATTCCAGACCCATTTGTGACCTCCTTTCCACCAAATTCATTCCAGATAAATTTCTAAAATTCCATTTGAAGGATTTATGCATTTTACTCCTTTTTAAAATAGTTTATTTTTCCTCGCTTGATTAGGCTCAAGCTGGATTTAATTATTTTATGTGTTTGCGCTAGAGTCGGAGATCCCGGAGGTTCAAGTGCAAGCTGAGGATCCAGGTGTTTCTTCGTTCGAGCTAGCTGAGATCATCCGGATTGACGGCAAGTCCCAAATCATTTGATCATGTTGCAAACCATGTTATCTAATTATGCTATTATGTTATTTGCATTGAGCTAATTGTGAAATGTTAATTCAAAGTAAAATAAAATGTTTAGAATGACCTGTTAAGTAGTTAATCCTACCACCGACAAATGCCATGTTAAACTTGTAGCCATGCCTTTGTAACCCTAGAAATAATTATCTGTTAATCTAGATAACTGTAGATTATTATTATCACTCAAAAGTCTTATACTAATAAGGTCGTGGCAGCGAGCCAATAGAATTTGTAAAACCCGACTCTAAGGTAGGGTGGTATGGGACACCGTATCTTAGAGCGGAGAGTGCCGGCGTGCACAAGGTAGGGTAAGGGGGTTTGTTGTGCATCGCAAGATGATTATTCACCCATCTCTTACCCTAGGATTGAAGGAAGGGGGGGGGGGGGGGTTTGTGGTGCATCGCAAGATGATTATTCACCCAACTCTTACCCTAGGTTGGGTCGCGGGCCTGGTAAGGTTGCGGGCCATGTGAAAATATAAGGACTGAAACCCTTACGCTGAGCAAATGTCACAGTGATCGCTCAACCACAGGTGTTGACTTGTCAATCCTGGTTTAGTGCCTGCTCAACTTAAGTGAAACCCCGCATTAGGTCCCCACAACTCGGGCCCGAGGGTGTGCGGGATTATTACCTATCAGGTGAATTGTATACCAAGAGTCGAGCAGCGAAAAGACCCGGTTCCTTAACTCAGTCATGAGGGTTAAAGGTGCGTGTGGGTAAAGCTGAGCAAACTCTGCAGAGTCTATTAAAATGGTATTCGAATACGCCGTGCTCCCGGTTATCGGAGCTGTGTCACTTGGGTGATTCCAGCAGCAAAGCTTAAGTAGTTTTGTAAATGTTTTAACTTGTTTAGGTTGGTTAATTAACTCTTCATGAAAACTCCTGAGATCTTAAGAAGTAGTTTTGGGCTCGTTTTATCAAAATGTTTGCAAATAAAACTGCATCCACTCAAAGTTAATAAACCAAATATATTTCCCCTCCTTTGATGTTCCGTGCATGTAGTAGGTTAGGATCCCTTTGGGATTTGCTGAGCCGGTTGTTTGGCTCACGGTTTGCTTAATCTATTCTTTAGAGGATCAAGACGAAGGTGAAGGTCTCCCCGTCGAGGACGCCCCTGAGGGTCTCTTCTTCGACGAGGACCCGTGGCTTTAGGTCTTCGCCGCGCTCAAGCGGATCTTGGAGCTTCTGTAATGTAGTTATACTTTGGGCTTGCACGCCCCGCTGTCAAAAACTGGATGTTATTCCATATGTGAAATATATGCTGGACTTTGGTTGTAAGCATGCAATGGTATACTCTTGCGCGACGTTCCATAACTGTTCATGCGTGAATAGTTACGGAATGCCGTGTCCGTACGCACCCCTGGAAAATGGGGCGTTACAAGAAGTGGTATCAGAGCAGGCTCTTTGACCGTAGGTTGAGACCTAAGGCAAACTAGGAAGCGATTTTATCGCAAACCTTAATTTAAGCCATAAAAAGGGTTTACGAAAAATATAAGTATAATTGCTGTCTTTTTCCTCTCTTGTTGCTACCTTATCTATCTTAGTTTACTTCTGCTTAAGTTTTACTTTGGCAAAATGTTTACTGTCTTACTTATCTAGCTTCAAAATCTCGCTTATCGGCAGCTGGAGGAGTAGCCGTCGTTCGCTAGATTAGATTGACCCTGAGTGGTAGTGGTATTTCTTTGTAATGAAAAGCAGGTGCAATCATGAACCCTAAGTGGTTTGTGTACCACTTGCATATTGTAAATTTATGTTCATTATCTCTCTAATTTGTTTGTCTAAATATCAGTAATCCCTCTCAGTTCAAAGCCTTCTCCTGTCCCCTTTCGCCCTCGTTCTTACCTTTTTCATCCTATACTTACCTTGAAAATTCAATGTCTTACTTATCCCCTCTTGTTCACCAAAGCCGCTGCAAAACTGATCCCAAGTTCCCAATTGGCAGATGGACCCAAATCAGCAGAGCAGTCAGACCAACAGGCAGGGTGCACCTGCCACAGATCAAGCGACACTCGCCAGTGTGATAGCAATGTTGGAGCAGAACCGAAACCAGGGAGAACAGAACATCTTACAAGTGTTAGATCAGCAGGCCCGATTACTTGAGCAGATAGCAGCCAGATTTTCGGGAATTCAAGGTGGAGGCAATGTTCCTCGGGATGGTGCACCAATTTCCACCCGATGGGCAGACTTTATGAAAACACGTCCACCAGTCTTTTTCACCTCAGCTGACCCCATAGTAGCTGAGGATTGGCTCGTGGACGTGGAAAGGAAGCTTGACACTGTTCAATGTGATGATAAAGAAAAGGTGTTGTATGCATCCCATCAGTTGCAGGGCGCTGCAGCAACATGGTGGATCAACTATCAACGCACACTGCAGAACAGAGAGATTAGTTGGGAAGAGTTTTCAATGCCTTTTGCAAGGCTCATATACCGGATGGCATCATGGAGGCTAAGCGCCGGGAATTCCTAGCGCTTAAACAAGGTGGACGCACAGTCATAGAATACTTGCACCAATTTAACCACCTTTCCAGATTTGCTCCAGAAGATGTTGACAATGAGGAAAAGAAGATGAGCAAATTCCGAGCAGGACTACAGCAATCTTTGAAATTTCATATCTCAACCATGAAATTCAAAGACCTGCACGATATGGTGGACAGCCTCATTAATTCAGAAGAGACTAGAGGTGAAATGGAGGATTTTCGGAAGCGTAAGGTAGCGCACAAATCTCAGTCTCCTCACAATGCTCAGCGAAGAAAAACCTCGGGATCGTCTTCATTTCGATCCCAATCCTCCCGACAGTTTGTGAAGCTAACGAAGACCCAGTCCAGACAGTCTCAGCAGTATGCCACCCCCTTACCACCCGCCATCAAGTGCCCCACCTGCGGTGGCAAGCATCCTGCTAGCAGCTGTCCACGAAGGACAGATGCATGCTTCCATTGTGGAGAGACTGGACACTACAAGCATCAGTGTCCCAGGAGGAGTTTGAAATCAGATGCAGCTAAACTCCAATTCCAAAACCAGCAGCAACAGGAAACAAAGTCACAGTCAGGCTCTAGCACCCCCGAAGGAGGCTCTCTGCAGATCAAAGCAGATGGACCTCAATCACCCGCAGGCACAGCCAACTTCACATCTGCAGGCAGAAGTGAAGGCCGCACCAGACCCACATTCTATACAAGAGTAAATCATGTGTCCGCAGAAGATGCAGCTGAAGCTAGTGACATCATTGCCGGTATGTTCCCAATCAACACAATACCTGCATTGATTTTATTTGATCCTGGTGCAACGCATTCGTTTATTTCGAAGAGTTTTGCTTCAAGAAATCAGTTGCCTTCTGTTTCATTGCCAAAACTTGGTGTGGTTGAAAACCCCTGGGGTTAGAATGGAGTTCCATAGCGGGTGTGCTGGACTTGATATGAAAATCCAAGGGGTAGATGTTAGAGCAGATTTACTGCAGCTAGATATGTAAGGTTTAGATGCCATATTGGGCATGAACTGGCTAGCCAAGAACAAAGGCAAAATGGATTGAGAGAGTAAAACAGTGTCCTTGGTCAATCCGGAAGGTCAGAAAGTGGTAGTGGAAACAGACCGAGAAGTTTTGAGGGATGCAAAAAGGCGCATGATCAACATGCTAGCAGTTACTTCTGATTAAGTGCCAGTAATACAAGAGTATCCAGATGTATTTCCGAAAGAACTATCAGGCAGACCCCTGACAGACAAGTAGAACTTGCTATAGAATTGATCCTAGGCACAAAGCCAATTGCCAAGCATCATTACAGAATATCAGCCAGTGAATTAAAAGAGCTCAAGAGACAGTTAGATGAACTGCAAGAGAAAGAGTTCCAAATCTATTGTGAATGCTTCAAAACAAGGTTTGGGATGCGTACTTATGTAAGATGGAAAAGTAGTTGTCTATGCCTCAAGACAGTTGAAGCCACATAAAGAAAACTACCCAACACACAATTTAGAGCTAGCAGCTGGGGTGCATGCACTCAGAATTTGGCGGCACTACCTGCTAGGAAATCGTTGTGAGATGTTCTCAGATCTTCACACAGCCAGAGTTGAATATGAGACAGCGAAGATGGCTAGAACTGATAAAAGACTATGACATTGAACTTCAATGTCACCCGGGCAAGGCAAATGTAGTGGCCAATGCCCTTAGCCGTAAGGCTCACCCAAGCAAAGCCAGCATGACAGAGTACCCATCAGAGTTGCAAAAGGATATGCTACGACTGAATTTGGTGATTACAGAACAAGGCAGTATGGCAGCATTAGAACTTCAACCATTGTTGACAGATCAGATCAAAGCAGCACAAGATGAAGATGAAGAGATTCAAAAACTGAAAAGGGTCATTCAAGAAGAAGATTCATCAGAGTATGCGATAGACGAGCAGGGAATCCTTACCTTCCATGGTCGCTATTGCATACCCAACAAGGAATTAAGAGAATTAATCTTGTCTGAAGCCCATTCATCTCAGTTCTCAATCCACCCAGGAGGCACCAAGATGTATCAAGATTTGAAAAAGAAGTATTGGTGGAACCAGATGAAGAAAGAAGTGGCAGAGTATGTAGCTAAATGTGATGTCTGCCAGCAGATCAAGATAGACCACCAAAAACCATCGGGATTGTTGCAGCCTTTGCAAATACCCGAATGGAAATGGGATAGCATCGAAATGGATCTCATTACTAGACTTCCCAAGACTCGTGAATGATATGACGCTATCTGGGTCATTGTTGATAGATTGACAAAGGTGGCTCGTTTCCTCCCGATTAAGCAAACCTATGGGAAAGATAAGCTTGCCGAGCTATATTTGACCAGAATAGTGACACTGCATGGAGTCTCAAAGAAGATTGTGTCAGATAGAGGAGCACAGTTTACATCCAAGTTCTGGGAGAAATTGCATGAAGCTATGAGCACCGATTTGAATTTCAGTTCAGCATATCACCCACAGACAGATGGATAGACAGAGAGAACCAACCAGATTTTGGAAGATATGTTGAGAGCGTGTGCAATCGGGTATGGTGCAGCATGGAACACCTGCTTACCGTTTGCTCAGTTCTCATACAACAACAGCTATCAAGCCAGCAACCAAATAGCACCGTTTGAAGCACTTTATGGCAGAAAATGCAGGACCCCACTGAATTGGTCAGAAACAGGTGAACGCCAACTCATTGGCCCTCAGATTGCTCAAGATGTAGAAGCACATGTCAGAATTATCAGAGATAGACTCAAGATTGCCCAAGATCGACAGAAGAGCTATGCTGACAACTGCAGAAAGGACTTGAGTTTCAAAGTTGGAGACTATGTGTACATCAAAGTCACCCCATTCAAGATAGTTAAGAGATTTCAAGTTAAAGGCAAGTTAGCATCAAGATATGTGGGACCGTTCCAAATTATCGGAAGAGTTGGAGAGGTAGCTTATCAAGTGCAACTGCCGCCCAACTTATCAAGAATACACAACGTATTCCATGTATCTCAGTTTCGAAAGTGTCTACGACAGCCAACAGATGAAGTGTCACTATCATATATTGAATTACAGGATAACTGCACGTATGCTGAAGAACCACTACAAATACTTGAGACGTCAGAAAGATAGCTCAGAAACACGAATGCCAGATTTTGCAGAGTACAATGGAAGAATCACAAAGCGGATGAGTCCACCTGGGAACGACAGTCAGACTTGCAGCGAGATTTTCCCAACTTGCTCCCTGGATCAAGTTAATCTCGGGGTCGAGATTCTTTTAAGGGGGGTAGGTTGAAAAGCCCCAAAATTTCAAACCAGAAAATTTTGTGATTTTGCTGCATTTTTGAGTGAAATTCGAAAACTTTCCTTTTCGGGAAAGTTTTCCCCGGAATGCGCTTTCCCTTTTCAGCAGGGCACCTCCCCTCTCCGTTGGCGCCCCGCCTCTTTCCGCCTTCCCCTTTCCCCGGCGCTCGCGTCCCCTCCCCGCTAGCGCCTTCCTCCCCTGCTCTCCTCTCCCGCAGCGCCTCCCCGCTCCCTCCTCCCGCTGGCGCCCCTGCTCCCTCCCCGCCTTCTCCCCGCGCACGCGCGCTAGCGCTGCGCGCTGCGCCGCCCCGCCCCGGCGCCCGCGGCCGCGCTGTCCCCGCGTCGCCCCGGGATCCCCTCGCGCCAGCACCGCCCCGGCAGCCTCGGTCCGAAGTGCGTGGACGCTCTCGCGTCGCGTCACCCCGCCTCTGCCACGACCCCACCTGCCAGCCGCCGCAGCTTCCTCTTCCGCGCGCGGACGCGCCTCCGTCCATGCCGCGCCCCACCTGCTCCCGTCGCGTCACCAGTACCCGGTGCAGGGCCGTGCGTCACCCCCCTCCCCTGCGCGGAGGAGACGCGCTACCTGCTCCCCATACCGCTGTTGACCCGGCACCCTCGCCCGTTGCCTTCTCCCCGAAGCTTGCGCCCTCTCCCGCTCGGGTATAAAACCCCCCTCCCTCTTCTGCCCGCTCTCTTGGTTCCCCAGCTCCGCCGCCCCTTCCTTTCACTTCCCAACACTCCAAAGCACCTCCCCGAGCCGTCGATTGAGCCCTCATCGCCCCAATCGCCGCCGCCGCTCTCCCCTGCGCCGGTGACCCTCAGGAGCCGCTCTCCTTCCTCCTTTGCTCATTTTCCGATTGCATTCACCAAAAGCATCCCCATTCTCCCCTAATCGCTTTGGTACTTGTCTCTGGCCAGGAGAAGCTCTGTGAAGCTCCAGCACCGTTGCTCACCGCCGCCCACAACACCCTCTCCGTGGCCAGCCCTCCCCGCAGCTCCCTAGCTCCTGCCACCGCCGCCAATGTGAGCACCCCAACCCCCTGTCCGTGTCGCCGCAGCCGATTGGCCTCTCTCGCCGCCGGCAACCCCCTCTGCCACAGTTTAACCGAAACACTCCCCTCTGCCTCCCTCTCTCTCCTTTGATCCCCTCAAATTCTAACTGCCCAAAATGGGATCCCCGTGCTCCGCTCCACCCCTCGGTACCCTCCACTCCCGCCGGCGAGCCCCCTGGCGCCCGGGCCGCCATCGCCACCGTATCCCTGCCGCGGGGGTACTGTAGCGGCTGGAGGAGGAAGACGACTCCCTCCTCCCCGCGACGTGGACGCATCCCAGCCCTCGGATCCGATCGTTGCCGTCTGTTTTTGAGCGTCGGATGGTCGCCTGCCCTCCGCCGTCCGATCCTCTTAACGACCCCGCCTCTCCTCCGTTCGATCCGCCCCGTATCGCTTCGCTCACCCCGCTGCCGTCCGATCTCCACCCGCGCCGATCCAGGCCGTTTCCTCTCTCGCCATCCCCGCCGTCCGCGCGGGCCGCGTGTCCGCCATCCCCATCGGGGGGACGCGCGTAGCTGGGCCGCGCCTCGGCCTGCCAAGTCGCGCCGCGCGCGCGCCGCGCGTGGGCCGCATCGCCCGCCCGAATCTGCATGGTGCCGGGCCGGCCTTTCACTGTTCATACCGATTTTCTCCGATTTATCAATTTCTAAAATCCAGAAAAATCCAAATAAATTCTAGAAAATTCCAGAAAATCCCAAAAATTCTCAAATTTCACCACCTTGCTCCAAATAATATTCCAGACCCATTTGTGACCTCCTTTCCACCAAATTCATTCCAGATAAATTTCTAAAATTCCATTTGAAGGATTTATGCATTTTACTCCTTTTTAAAATAGTTTATTTTTCCTCGCTTGATTAGGCTCAAGCTGGATTTAATTATTTTATGTGTTTGCGCTAGAGTCGGAGATCCCGGAGGTTCAAGTGCAAGCTGAGGATCCAGGTGTTTCTTCGTTCGAGCTAGCTGAGATCATCCGGATTGACGGCAAGTCCCAAATCATTTGATCATGTTGCAACCCATGTTATCTAATTATGCTATTATGTTATTTGCATTGAGCTAATTGTGAAATGTTAATTCAAAGTAAAATAAAATGTTTAGAATGACCTGTTAAGTAGTTAATCCTACCACCGACAAATGCCATGTTAAACTTGTAGCCATGCCTTTGTAACCCTAGAAATAATTATCTGTTAATCTAGATAACTGTAGATTATTATTATCACTCAAAAGTCTTATACTAATAAGGTCGTGGCAGCGAGCCAATAGAATTTGTAAAACCCGACTCTAAGGTAGGGTGGTATGGGACACCGTATCTTAGAGCGGAGAGTGCCGGCGTGCACAAGGTAGGGTAAGGGGGTTTGTTGTGCATCGCAAGATGATTATTCACCCATCTCTTACCCTAGGATTGAAGGAAGGGGGGGGGGGGTTTGTGGTGCATCGCAAGATGATTATTCACCCAACTCTTACCCTAGGTTGGGTCGCGGGCCTGGTAAGGTTGCGGGCCATGTGAAAATATAAGGACTGAAACCCTTACGCTGAGCAAATGTCATAGTGATCGCTCAACCACAGGTGTTGACTTGTCAATCTTGGTTTAGTGCCTGCTCAACTTAAGTGAAACCCCGCATTAGGTCCCCACAACTCGGGCCCGAGGGTGTGCGGGATTATTACCTATCAGGTGAATTGTATACCAAGAGTTGAGCAGCGAAAAGACCCGGTTCCTTAACTCAGTCATGAGGGTTAAAGGTGCGTGTGGGTAAAGCTGAGCAAACTCTGCAGAGTCTATTAAAATGGTATTCGAATACGCCGTGCTTCCGGTTATCGGAGCTGTGTCACTTGGGTGATTCCAGCAGCAAAGCTTAAGTAGTTTTGTAAATGTTTTAACTTGTTTAGGTTGGTTAATTAACTCTTCATGAAAACTCCTGAGATCTTAAGAAGTAGTTTTGGACTCGTTTTATCAAAATGTTTGCAAATAAAACTGCATCCACTCAAAGTTAATAAACCAAATATATTTCCCCTCCTTTGATGTTCTGTGCATGTAGTAGGTTAGGATCCCTTTGGGATTTGCTGAGCCGGTTGTTTGGCTCACGGCTTGCTTAATCTATTCTTTAGAGGATCAAGACGAAGGTGAAGGTCTCCCCGTCGAGGACGCCCCTGAGGGTCTCTTCTTCGACGAGGACCCGTGGCTTTAGGTCTTCGCCGCGCTCAAGCGGATCTTGGAGCTTCTGTAATGTAGTTATACTTTGGGCTTGCACGCCCCGCTGTCAAAAACTGGATGTTATTCCATATGTGAAATATATGCTGGACTTTGGTTGTAAGCATGCAATGGTATACTCTTGCGCGACGTTCCATAACTGTTCATGTGTGAATAGTTACGGAATGCCGTGTCCGTACGCGCCCCTGGAAACGGGGGCGTTACAAGAACAACTATAGAGAACAATTGAACATCAACAAATCAAATAGATCAAGAAATTGTAAACTCTGAAAGATAAGTAAGCAGTGGCCTCTCTCTCTCTCTCTAAAAAAAATAGATGAACATAATGAAATTGTGGTCTGCTCGATTTAATATCCTCCCCTCTCTGTCAGCCAGCTTGGAATCGACTGTTGCATAGCTTGTGAGAGTATGTTTGAGCAGAGAATGCAATGGTATGGTATCTGGATAGCCCCAACTAATTATATATCTATATTTCTGACAATAGATTGTAATGTTATATATCTTTGTCATTACGTGAACACAATACATGAGTATGACGGAGAACCTTACCGAATTGTACCATGCATGCTGCCTGCCGGTCACTAATATCTTGGACTCTCTCAGGCCACTCGGAAGAGTGTATGTGTATTGCACAAAACAAACGGAAGGTTGTATATATGGAGCAGGCGGCATGTCGCCGGCGCGACGTTTGTAGCCAGGCGGCGGCAGCGGCGGGAGGGAGGGAGGGAAGGGTAGGCGCTGGACGGCGGTGGTGTGGTTTAAAACAAGGGAACCAATGCAGGCAGATCCACTACTGCTATATTCGCGTTGCAACGGAAACACATTCTTTGTGCAAAATAATTTCTCTGTTTTTCATTACACTTATCTTGTGATGCATATGGAGGAATATACTGAACATTTTGTCATCATTTGAAGTTCTATTGAAAATTATCTTCAGTTAGAAGACCAATATTATATATTTTTTTAGAGTAATATGGAGTAAATTATATATGTTGATGAAATGTAAATAGCTGAACACAAAAGAGGAAGGCGTTGCACTCCATGGCTCAAAATATTGTGAACAAATCCAAGGCCATGTTCTTTTTTGGTTTTTGACTTTTCTATAGTAATTAACTTTTAAACAGAGTGTCTTTTCAAAATAGGGTCTACTAGTTAATTGTAGTAATACTATATCGACTTCATTTATATTGGCAAAAACCGTATGTGAGTTTCTGTTACTCTGTAATCTCTCATACGAACAACCCAAAAGCCGCAAGCCGCAGCCAAAAGTCATAAGTCTCAGCAAAAAAAGAACAGACCCCAAAACTCTTGTTCAAAGCAAGCATACGGTAGGATCCATTATTGGATCGAACAATGGTCAAACAACTCCACTGTTAAGGATTGTACATTGCAACTCCCAACCCCATGGACTCAACAATGAAAAGAATCCTCACAAAAATTACCGAAATAACAACCGAGTTTATTGGCATGTGAGCTAAATGAGACAGAAAACAAAGTGGCAATAGCATACTGCACTTTTGCAGATATAGATAGATACTGGAGGGAACAGCTTTAGAGGGCATTCGTATTGGCTTCTGCTGATGATTTTTGACTGAAAATAAATAGTAGTAGCGGAAAGAAGTGACTTTAAGAAGAAGGGCGTGAGTGGTGGAGAAAGTGAGGGAGAAATACATGCGCGTGATAAGAGCGAGAGGAATGGAGTGCGTGATGGACCCATGACCTCATGCCTTATCCTTGGAGCGAGACGATAGCGAGAGAAGTGAAGAAGCAGTTTTGAAAAGCCGGGTGTTTATATTGGTTTTTGGCTTTTTCAAGCAGAAGCCAATACTAACAGGGTCTTAATCTTGGATGGTTGGTTTACTGCCTTTCAATATCTGGGCAAGTGTGTGAGTTTTTTTTATCTGCCATAACTGGCTCGATGCTTACCTTGAGATGAACATTGCTGTCACCGTATGTGCAACCTATAGCAAAGGTGTCACCCAAAAATGCAACACATCAGAGATTCAGAAGTGGATCAGTTAGTGTCTTTGCTGATTTTACAGAAGTATTAGAGAGATGAAAGCAAACCTGATAAAGAATAAAGCTAATGTATCACTTATGAGTAAATAATGGCGTAGTTGAAGTTCTTAACCACCACCCTCTCCTGCATTGTCCTTTGCCCTGCGTAGCAGCAAACAGAATTGTGTTCACCTCAACTATGCCAGCGTGGATGGGCAGATGGCAAACTACTCACAACTACGGTAGGTAGGGGAAGCAATCCAATATATGCATGTCCCGTCTCTCTACAAAAAATTCCAATTCATGCATAGGAACTTCAATCTGAATACTATTGTAGGAGACAAAATACACTGGGCACTAACACAACTGAATGTAATATGGCATGGAGATGCACTGTAAGCTGAGTTGTTTAGGAAGGGCAAACCTTTGATGATCACAGATGCACAAGATAGTTTAAAAAATGAATGTAATATGATCGTTGATCCATGAACTGATCGATCAACCGGGGTCATTGGTTCCACACCTCAAAGAACCATCAAGAATAACTACTAGAACAGGAAGGATTAGGCCATGAGGATGAGACATCTGCAAGAGTAAATGGAAGAATTGGTTAGTCTTCAAAGAAACCAAAGCAGCAAGAAGCAAATTAGGAATGAAGAATCATCGGGTAGAATGCTGGCACTAATGGATCTGAGTTTGGAGGGTTTTAGACACACCAAAATGAAAAACTCAAGAGTGATGTTTGAATGGACCACCCACAGCCAAACAAAGAACCAATTTGGACAAGCACTTGCAGGCCAAAAGAAGGCAAATTACCTGGTCGAATGTGAGGGGCGCTCATTGTGGGGAGTGTGTTGTTGGAAGGATAAGAATTAGGGAGGAGATCGTGGATTTGTGGGGGAGGGGGAGATGGAGGGCGAGGGGTGCTCAGAAAGTGGAGACATGTGAAGGAAGCAGTCGCTGATAGGGTGGAGCTACCAGCAATCATTGAAAGGAACAAATTGCTCTGACGACTTTAGGGAAAACTCTCACACCAAAGCATTGATCAAATCAAAGTGCAGAGTCATAGTTCTTATTGCTAGACCGTAGGTTCAAATCCAAAAGATACTCATAGTTAAACAACTGTACATTAAACAAAGCTCATTTTGTATTTAGCATGAAAATTGATAAATTGGTGGGAATGTTGTATGTCAAGGGCTTCTTGGTAATTTCCCAATTTTGATTTTTAAAAGGAAAAGAAAAGGGGAATTTATTGGGGCCTACCTGCCATTGCCTGAAGGGAAAGGATAAGGATGGAGAGATTGGTGTCAACTGGGCTATCGGCTTCGTTGGTGGAAGTCGTGGGGACCGATCTGATCCCCACACTTGTCTCCAGCGAATCTGGTGCAGCTGTTCCGGAGCGTCGCCTCGATCCATCTCCTTATATCTTGGCCTTCTTCCTCCTTGAGGAGAGCCAACAGAGAAGCTCTCTTCTTCCCCTTCCACTCCAGTTCCCTGCTTCCTCTTAATCCAGTTGGGTTGCGCTGTGGCTGTAGGCCTAAAGTGTGCAGTAGCAGTAGCGATGACTTGCCCCTCACCACCGGTGGCCTAGTGGCTATCCCCCCTCTTCCACAAAAAGGTAGAGAAGCCAAGGTATTTGGTGGTGGTTGCGCTAGTCTGTTGCTAGATTGAGTCTCAGTTGCTTCGGTTGTTTGGCTGGATTGCAGTACTTCACCCTTGTGGTGAAGGTGAGCTGTGATTCAGTGAAGTGTTGTTGATTTCAGTAGCAATTTTGGTGTTGGCTTCATTGGTTATTCACTTTGCTGGTGTTCAATCTCATATGTGGCTTTGTCGGACACCTCCTAGACTTTGGTTCTACAATTTGGTGTGCTCCAGATTGCATAGAAGGACATTGTACCTTCGGAAATCTCATTGATTACACCGTGGCACAACGGCAGCATTTGCTTTTCTAGGACAACGTCATTGGTGTGCCTTGTTCACTCTTCTTAGTGACTTTGAATGTCATCGACTCTGTGGGTATTTCTCCTATTTGGTATACGTATTGAGTTAAGTGTGCTATATTAATGATTTTATCTTGTTTATTCTTCATTCAAGTAGCACTAGTGTAGGGTGTCTTGCATAATAGATCATGGGCTTGTAAATTGCTTGATGAGGATTTGGTTTAGTGATATCAGTGTGACAGTTTATAATTATATTCTTGAATTTGAGCTATTTGTGTCCTTATCTTGCTTATATTAGAAACAATTATTCATGAGTGAATTATTAGCTTACTGTAAATTAAATAGTCAGCATTCCACTCTGTAACTAGTTGGTGTTGTTGATTAATTTGTTTTTAATTATCTTGTTGAATAATTGTTTTGTAAGTAGGGTAGCTCGAAACCTATAATATTTTCTAGTGAAACTGTCACACTAAATCAGTGATTGTAAACAACCCTTTTGTGGCGAGGAGGCCTTGTTCTAATACAAGAGTAGCCCGACATCTAAGAGCAATATAAATTAATTAACTTGAGCTTATTGGTAGTTGAATCTTATTGTTTTAGCTTTTAGTTAAACATGATATCCTGTTCAAATGACTTGCGTAGTTTATTTGCCCATTTAAACAATTATTTGGAACTAATGTCATTTAATTGATGTCGTTATTATGCTTTACTATTCATGATTATTTTTAGGGTTAAAATAAAATATTTGTCGAAACCGCAATATTTTCAACATATACTAGAGAATCATTTTAGATGATCGATGATTAATTTATAAAATTGGAGAAAATTAGATTGGCCGATAGCTAGTTTGTCGAAAAACACATAGGAAAAATGAACTTAGGAACAAAACCCTCTTAAAAAACTTGGGAACAAAACTAAAAACTAAAAGCAAAGCATGACATCTAATCTCTACTACTTGAAAAAAGGAGTTGATGATGATAATGATTCATCTACCCCTCCTCTCTTTCTGCACACAAAAAAAATTAGATGTCGTACCAACATGTGAGCTCATAACTTAATTCCGTTTCTCAACACGCTCCACCCCTATCTCGCGCCCACACCCTCTCTTCAAGGCCATCGCCCGAACAACCTTCCCCCTTTGATTCCCTTCCTCGTTAGCTCCTCCGATGTGTCTGTCCTAGGGCCCTTGATTGAGTGCCTTAGCAGCTTGCACGGCCCCATCAGCGCCACCACCAGGTGTGTCCGGTCGGCGCTGATGGTGAGGTCATTCTAGTATGTCAGGTCGGACTGGAGCACGATGACCCGCCCTGTTCGCGGGTCATACCTCATGAGGCAGCCCGTCGAGTCTCTGGTTTGCATGACCCGCTTGTGCTGTGACCTCTAGTAGTTCATGCTGCTATCAATAAAATAAATTTCTCCGGTGACCTGGTCAACGTTGACGTCGTTGGTGAAGCGGAGCAGCACACAATTGGCCTCCGTGACCAGCAAGGTCACCTTCCCATCGCTCAGGCTAACTAGCATGAGCCCTTGTACGCGCCGGCGACGTAGAGGTTGCTGGACTTGAGGTGGAACTACAGGCCCAGCGGGCAGCCACACACGCTCTCTGTGAGTACAATGGCAGTCGTGGTCGTAAGAAGTGGCTGTGGTTGGAAGTTGGGCATCCAAATAGCAGTCGTAACTTGAGTCAATAAGTTGGCCGAGTCGTGCGGATCATGGAGAGATTTTAGGAGGTCAGAGGCATGAGATTAGGTCCTAGTTGTTAGCTAGTGGAGTTAGTGAGTGCGTGGAGTATAGGTCATGTGATCGTGTGTGCGTGAGGCTTATTTAAGAATACTTGTATAGGTCCTAGTTGTTAGCAAGGAGGTACTCAAATAACGAGAACAAGAATAGGGGGGTTGATTGTTGGAACTAATCTTGTTGATAGCAGTCGTAGCCGTGTGTTTGAATACTTGTATGTTCGAGTACAGTCGTACGTTCAAGTACTCGTATGTTCGAGTGCAGTCGTGTGTTTGAGCACTATCGTGTGTTTCGAGTACTCTTAATAGCCAGAGTTTTTGAGCACTGTAGTGATCGGAGCATATGAGTACTATAGTAGTCGGAGCGTCCGAGTACAATGGCAGTTGTGGTCATAAGAAGTGGTTGTGGTTTAGAAGTGGCTGCGGTAGGAAGCGGCTTTGGTTGGAAGCTGGGCGTCCGAGTAGCAGTTGTAACTTGAGTCAATAAGTTGGCCGAATCGTGCGGATCATAGAGAGATTTCAGGAGGTCAATGTCATGAGATTAGGTCCTGGTTGTTAGCTAGTACAGATAGTGGATACGTGGAATACAAGTAGTGTGATTTTTGTGCGTGTGAGACTTATTTAAGCCATGTACTTTCTATTAAGCAAAATAGAGGTGAGCGAATAATAGAGAAGAAAGAAAAGGCATGTATCGCCACAAAAAAAATTTCTTTTGTGTTTATTGGTTCTCTCTACTTATGTACATTTGATTCTCGGGCAGTGCCAACAAGGTATAGGTCGTCCAGCCAATCGCCTCGCCGTTCCACTTGAGCAAGCGGTCGTCGGAGACACCGCTGCCGTCGAAGGCGACGCTCTCTGGGCCGCGCAGCGATCGAGAGAGCGGCAGGCGCTGGCTCCGGCAGGCGTCGATGGTTCTCGTTCCGCTGGCAACGTAGCGGGCGGTGCACGGCAGGAACAGCAGCAGGACGGCGAGCAAGATGGACGTCAGAGCGAGCTTCCTCGTGCTGATCCTCCCCATGTATGCTTTGCTTCGCGCGGCAGATCGAGTCTCTTTGATCTTGCTTGACGCTTGAAGCTAGCAGCTAGCCTCGTGTGTTTTTGTAGCAGAGCGCCAGAGCGCGGCTAGCTTCTACGACTCCGATTCGGCCTCGCATCTGAAACTGAAACTAGCTGCAGGGTAGCACGAGTCGGCACCGAACCCTTCGCGTCAATTAGTGATGATCATGAGTAGCTCCGGCCGATCGAGTCGGAATTAGTACACTGCAGTAGTGTTTGTCCGGTCCGATTTCCTATCGAGCCTAGCTATCTTCTTGTATTCTGAATAACTTTCATCTTTGCGCAACGATAACGATTCCTAGATGGGGAGTGAGCGCCATATATCCATCCTGAGTTATTTGCCTAGCCTGAGATGAACGTATGCGTCGCTCCCCTCTACGTAATTCAGCTACGTACGTGGTTTCCTGTGCTGATGAACTGCATGCAGAGATGAGAGATCGATGCAGTTGCCTTACGCCTTTCTCTTGTGTTCGATCCAACTCGCTAGTACGAGTAAGCACCCGCATCAGTAACAACTGCATGCAGATATCACATGAAAAGCCCCTAAAAATTCAAACCAAAATTTTCCTTTGTTTTTGCTGCATTTTTTGGGTGATTTTCGGAAACTTTCCCTTTTTGGAAAATTCTCCCCTCCGCCGCTTTCCTTTCTCGGCCTGGCGCCTCCCTCCTGCGCTGGCGCCCTCCCCGATTCCGCCTCCTCCTTTCTCCCGACGCCTCCCTCCCTCGCGCTCGCGCTGGCGCTGCTCCCCCGACTTCGCCTTCCCCTCGCCCCAGCGCCTCCCTCCGCTCCCTCTCTCCCGCTGGCGCCCCTGCTCCTCCCCGCATTCACCCCGCGCACGCGCTTGCGCTGCGCCCGCGCCGCGCCTGTCTCCGCGCCGCCCCGGGTTCGCCTCGCCCCCGCGTCGTCCCGACCGCCCGGTCCAAAACCGTGGGCGCCCCTGTGCCACGCGTCGCCTCTTCTCTGCCCCGACCCCACTTGCCAGTCTCCGCTTCCTCCTCCTCCCGCGCGCGGACGCGCTTCCTCTGCTGCAGCTCACCTGCTCCCCTCTCCCATCCATCGCCATTACTCCACTGTGCAGAGCCCCGTCACCGCACCCATCTCACGGAGGAGACACCCCCAACTGCCCCCGTCATTCCTGTTGACCCGGTGCTTCCACCCGTTGCCTTCTCCCCGAAGGAGCTTCTCCCTCCGCCCGGGCATAAAAACCCCTTTCCCCGCTCCCTTGCTCCCTCTTGTTTCCCAAGCCTCCCAGACGCCCCCATTCCCCTCCTGCCACTCCAGAGCTCCTCCCTGAACCGCCAATCGACGCCGCATCACCTGGAGCTCCGCCATTGCCGCCCTGTGAGCCGGCGACCCCCAGGAGCCAAACTCCCTCTACCCTTCTCCTTTTTCCGGTTGCTTCCGCTGAGAGCATCTCCTCCCCTCACTGATCACGTTGATGCTTGCCTTTGGACAGGTGATCGCCCGAGGAGCGCTGTCACCGAAGCTCCTCTCCGGCCGTCGCACCTCTCCCGTGGCCAGACCGCTCCGGAGCTTCCTAGCACTCACCGCCGCCACCAATGTGAGCCCTCGGTTCCCTTGTCGGTGTAGCCGCCCCCGATTGAACCCTCTCGCCGCCGGTGACCCCCTCCGCCACTAAATAACCGGAGCACCCCCATCTTCCTCCTGCTCTCTCCGTTGGTCCCCTCACCCTCCAAAACCCCAAAACGGATTCCTCTTGTCGAGCCGCACCCGCCGATACCCTCCTTGGCCGCCGGCAACCCTCCACCGCCGCTAGAGAGCAGAGGCCCCTGTCCCGGCTCCTCTGCTACACGTGGCCGACGGGAGGAAGACGAAGACTGACGCGGCGCTATCGCTGCCGTCCACACCCACCTCTCAACTTATAACCTCCACCGTCGGATGGTGCCTCCTTGCTACCGTCCGATCCCACTAAAGTCGTCCCTCCCCAGCCGCCCGATCAAACCCTCCGCTCCGCCCGCCTTCATCACCCTACTGCCGTCCGATCTCCCCACACCGCATCACATCCGTTCGCCCCGCCCCCATCTCGCCCGTCCAGCTTCGCCACGCGTCGCCCATCCGCCAAGACGGGGCGCGCGCACGGGCCTCCGGCCAAGCGCGTGCGTGGGCCGTTCCGGCCTGCTCCCCCGCGCGCGCGCGTGTGCGCTCGGGCCGCCTGGGCTGCTCGGCCGTGTGGGCGAATTCCCGGCTGGGCCGCACTGTTGCAACAGGCCGGCCGTCTACTGTTCACACAAATATTCCAGAGATTTAATTATTTCCAGAAATCAGAAAAATCCAAATAAATCCTAAAAAATCACAGAAAATTTCAAAAATTCCCAAATTTCACCACTTTACTCCAAATAATGTCCTGAACCCATTGTTGATCTCCATTTCCACAAATTCATCTCAGATAAATTCCTAAAATTCCCCATTTGAGGATTTATGCATTTCACTCCTTTTTAAATAGTTTATTTTCCCTCGCTTGATTAGTCTCAAGCTGGATTTAATTTATTTTATGTGTTTGCGCTAGTGTCGGAGATCCCGGAGGTTCAGGCCCAGGCTTCGGATTCAGGTGTTTCTTCGTTCGAGCTAGCTGAGATCATCCGGATTGACGGTAAGTCCCAAATCCTTTGATCATGTTGTATCCCATGCCATTTATTTATGTTATTATATTATTTGCATTATGCTAGTTGTGAAATGTTAGTTCAAAAATAAAATAAAATGTTTAGAATGACTTGATATGTAGTTAAACCTACCACCGACAAATGCCATGTTAAGCTTGTAGCCATGCCTTTGTAACCCTAGAATTAATTATCTGTTAATCTAGATAACTATAGGATATTATTATCATGCAAAGTCTTACACTAATAAGGTTGTGGCTGCGGGCCAATAGAATTTTGCAAACCCGACTCTAGGGTAGGGTAGTATGGGACACCGTGCCCTAGAGCGGAGAGTGCCGTTGTGCACAAGGTAGGGTAAGGGGGTTGTGGTGCGCCGCGAGACGGTTTTCGCCCATCTCTTACCCTAGGATTGAAGGTAGGGGGATGGTGGTGCGCCGCAAGACGGTTTCTTTCGCCCACCGCTTACCCTAGGTTGGGTCGCGGGCCTGGTGAGGTTGCGGACCATGTGAAAATATAAGGACTGAAACCCGTACGCTGAGCAAATGTCATAGTGATCGCTCAACCACAGGAGTTGACTTGTCAACACTGGTCTAGTAACTGGTCAACTCGATTGAAACTCTACAGGTGTGGAGGAGGAGGAGGATTAGCAGTGAGGTTAGGCAGGCCGTGCTGCGGGTGCCTAACAACGGTAGAGTTCACTCGAAGCGGACGTTTGTTTTCTCTTTCTGTGGGTGTGTGTGTGAGCCAGACCCGAGTGGATTCTACCGGGTAGAGCCTATATAAAGAGTTGAGCAGTGAAACGACCTGGCTTTTTTAACTCAGTCATGAGGGTTAAGGAATCGTGTGGGTAAAGCTGAGCAAACTCTGCAGAGTCAAATAAATGGTATTCGAATACGCCGTGCTCCCGGTTAATGGAGCTGTGTCACTTGGGTGATTCCAGCAGCGAAGCTTAAGTAGTTTTGTACATGCTTTAACTTGATTAGTTGGTTAATTAACTCTTCATGAAAACCCCTGAGATCTTAAGGAGTAGTTTTGGGTCCGTTTTATCAAAACGTTTGCAAATAAAACTGCATCCACTCAAAGTAATAAACCAAATATATTCCCTTCCTTTGTTGTTCCGTGCATATAGTAAATTAGGGTCCCTTCGGGACTTGCTGAGCCGGTTGTTTGGCTCACGGCTTTCTTAATCCACTCTTTAGAGGATCAAGACAGAGGTGAAGGTTTCCCTGTCAAGGACGCCCCTGAGGATCGCTTCTTCGACGAGGACCCGTGGCTTTAGGTCTTAGCCGCGCTCAAGCGGATCTTGGAGTTTTGTGATGTAAGTATGCTTTGGGTTTGCACGCCCCGCTGTCAAAAACTGGATGTTAATCCTTATGTGAAATGTATGCTGGTCTTTTGTTGTAAGCATGCAATGGTATACTCTTGCGCGGCATTCCATAACTGTTCATGCGTGAATAGTTGCGGAATGCCGTGTCCGTACGCGCCCCTGGAAACGGGGGCGTTACATCACGCATACCGTAAGCACCCGCTCCAAAGGGAATGTTTTTCCATTACAGGGAAGATGCACATGCACGCACATAGACATCCATTTAGCACACATTTAAAAGAAGACTAGTGATAAATTTGTAATCTTACAAAATTTCTAATAAAATAAACTCACATGTATATAATAGATAACTATCGGGATTTAAACCTAAGTAAAGTCATATACCTACAGGGTCACCAAAATATGTTTCCTACTCCGAAGAGAACCTTAACGTCACCGTAAGAAACCAAAACCACCCATGGTGCATAGTAAAAAAAAGAAGTCAAGGCACAAGCACAGTTTTGAACGCCCAACGCACGGCATGGGCCGGTGCGTCAAGCTCGCACGATGGCAACGGCGGCGGCGACAGCTACACGCTTCAAACAAAATGCATCGAAATTTCATCGTGGCCATGCCAGTAATAATATTGGCACCCGCTGTTGCTGCTACTACTGCTATGTGTGCTGGCGAGGAAACGAGAATAAAAAAGGGTACCGGTAGCTTTTAGGCCAGGCTGGTTGGGCTGAAAAATAGTGACTTATGACTGAAATTACAATAGCTGAAGGTAGCTTATTTGGCGTAATTAAATTTAAAAAATTTAAAAATAGAAAAAAAATATGTTAGCTCATCACGGACAACGCAAGCGAATACGAAAAAAAGAACCGGCAAAAAAGCTCAAAAAAGCCAAAAGTTTAGAAAAAGACGAAATTTATGAATAGTAAAAAAATAAGCAAGAAGCCAGAAACTCAAACCGAAATGAGCGGAGCGTTAGTTGGCGCGTGATGGTACCACCCACCCACACAAACACCTGACAATGGGTGACCACTGGCCGGTCCAAGCTCATAGTACGACAAGTCGGACCGGCCCTTGACTCAGTCATGCTTCCGGTCCAGTGGTTCGCTGGTCCAACCGTGGTTGCAGTTGGACTAGCTGTTCGTTAAGGTATAAAAGATTCCTCATTAAGGTATAAAGGATTCCTAACATGCAACTTTACAAAACAGCAACCAAAGATTTATTGGCTAAAGGTGTGATTTTCGAAGCCCCAACCACCCACGTCCAGAGTTTGAATCCCACTCCCACCCCACAGGGCTTACCATCGATCGGACCACTCCAGTTTTACATCAAAACTGCCAATTCAACTAAGTTTTACAGCTTCAAAAGCAATCTGCTTGCTTCCCAATCCAATAGCGAAATCGGACCGGACCTAGCTCTAGTTTTGATTAAACCGATAGTCTAGTTTGGTTTTTTTAATAATATGCATAGAAAATGACAACTAAGGTTTTACCGCTTCAAAAGCGATCTGCTTGCTTGCTGATCCAATAGCGATATCAGATCGAGCCGAACTCTGTTTCCAATTAAACCACTGGCCTGGTTTGGTTTTTGATAATATGCATAAAACAAGGCATTCGTGGGCTTGTACTCCACTAGTATGGGTGCTCCAGCCTCCAATTGATAATATGCATAGAAAACGATGCCTCCGCAAGCTCTTACTCCAACACCCACTTAGTCCATCAGTATAAGTCCATCAAAACCACTGATTCAACTAAGGTTTTACGGCTTCAAAAGCAATGTACTTGCTTCCTGATCCAATAGTGAAATCGGACCGGACCTAGCTCTAGTTCTGATTAAACCGCTAGTCTAGTTTGGTTTTTTGATAATATGCATAGAAAATGACAACTAAGTTTTTACTGCTTCAAAAGCTATCTGCTTGCTTACTGATCCAATAGCAAAATTAGATTGAGCCGAACTTTGGTTCCGATTAAACCACTGGTCTGGTTTGGTTTTTGATAATATGCATAAAAAACGAGGCATTCGCGAGCTTGTACTCCACTAGTATGGGTGCTCCAACCTCCAGTTGATAATATGCATAGAAAACGATGCCTTTACAAGCTCATACTCCAACACCCACTTAGTCCATCAGTATTAGTGCTCCAGCCCCCAGCAATAATCTCTACTACTTAAAAATATGAGCTGATGGTTGTGCATTCTCTCTCCTCCCCTCCTTACTGAAGAAAGACACGTGGGCCCGTCCACCTTCTTTCCGAGTCCTTGCCTCCACCTTCCAACCCTCCTCTTAGTAGCCTCACCCCCTCTCCCTCGACTCCTCCTCGACCTTTGTTGCCACCACTCCTATGCTAATGTCCCGCCTCTTCCCCATGCTCTGCCTCCCCGTTCGCTTCCCCTCCGCTGCCTCGCCCTCCCTTCCCACACCAACCGCCTTCCCACTCTCCACTGCCTCCTCCTCCTCCTTTGTACACTGACATCACCGTGCTCTTCCCCACGCTCCACCTCCCTATCTACCTCCCTTCCGCCACCTTGGCCCCCTCCCCTCCCACCCCCGTCGCCTTCCCCCTCTCCCTCGCCACCTCCTCCTTCGTGCCTTCATGACCAGTGCGCACTACACTATGCCTACATGCCATCGTGATCCGGCAAGGATATTGTCAGATCCTTGAATCCGGTGAGGAGGATGCCAAATCTGGCGGCCAAAGGCACAAACCATGTTAGGCCCTTACTGATGCCCGTGTACTGTCATGCCCAACTCTGTGCGCGATGGCCCACACCATACCCGTGTATCACCGCATCCCGTGCAGTGCACGACGTCCTGCACTACACCAACGCATCCTTGCATGTTGTATCGCGTCGGCTGGGAGAGATGGTGAGGAAGAGGGGAGAGATGGCGAGGACGAAGGGAGAGAGATGGGAGAGGAGCTTGAGGCCATACAACGACCATGAGGAAGGCTCGCATATCATGGCGGGGGTAGAGATGGGGAGCAATATCGATGATCGGTGGTAGTGGGGCTTGGGGAGTAGCTACTTGCCAACTGTCGAGCTTGAACGAGCGTGGCTACAAAATCATTAGTTGCAATCAAATATGTGTTTGAGTGGCAATTGCACTGAGGCAAGCCCGTTTGCCTATTTATGTGCATGCAAGATGTAATTGTAGAGAAGCAAGTAAATTGTGGGTAAAAAACCTATGCTTTGTACTCTGTTATGAAGTGTCCCATCTTATTATCAACGCACTAACAGCAGTGATTAATTCCATCCTTTTACATTCTGGATGTATATGTATGTACTATTGCTCATTAGTAGATAATATTATGCTTAATTGCTTTCCCTGCTTGTTTCATGGTTTGCTACAATGTAGCTATATCTTGCTATATTTTCCTCTAATCCTTTGATTTGTACACATGTTATATACTTTTTTTAAGCATGTCCTACTCAGTTGAAATCTGGTATATTCCCATAGCAAAAACAAAAAACAAAAATGGAAATCTTGTTTTACCCATAGATTCCCATATTTCAGGAGCCTATAACTAAACTTGGTTAATTGTTTTGGTTAAAATGATGAACATTGTTGAATCTATGAGGCTACCTCCAATTAATGCATAAATCCTTTTTTTACTCTGTGAGTATTTCTTCCTGTGAAAGAACACAATGCATAAATATTTCTTGCATCTTATATACCAAGTGTACCACGTACTATAGTGGTATTTTTTTATATGTTTGGTTGATGAATAGGAGCTTAAATAGTGAGTTCTATGCAAACCCATGGAGGCAACAGGTGGAGGAAGCCAACCTGTCAAGGTTCCCTTCTTCCGGTTCTTGATTTGGTTGGAATACACTGATTTATCCATCATATGAGTTTGTTTCTTGCTCCTTAGAATTCAGTTTATGATTTTTCACATTAATTAATTCATTTCCATGAGTTATTCGAGAGCTACTCAATTGTTTTCGGTGAAAGACATGTCCATAGTACATTCATTTAGAGGAGTTAAGCTAGATTGAGATTTAGGATAGATGCATGCTAGGTTGAATTAAGTACTCGTAGGTGGCTTTAGATTCAGATTTGATATCTTGTGCTTGGACACTATGCCAATCATGTTGAGCCAAGCAGATAATTGAGTTGATGCAATTTTAGTCAGATACTCAGATATGCTTCCATTGCTCTAGCTTGTTGTTTGCTAATCTCTCTCTTCTTTGTTTTTTATTGACATATATGATTGCTAATTCTTAAACTAGCCCTTCAACAAAAATAAAAGAGTAGATGATACGGGGTCGTCCGATCGTCTCGACGTAGGATCAAGATATTCACGTGGATTTGATGAACCGTAGTGATATCCCGTTGCCAATGCAAGAGTTAGCACTCTATAAATCGCCCAATCTCACGTGCTGAACTTCACGACCACCGATGAAGTTCTATCGCGCTCCCAATTCCCAGCAGAAAGGTTGAACGATCTTGATTTCAGCAAACTCCCAATTCCCTCAAGTTGGTTCGGCCAACAGAAAGAATAAGAGTATTCTATTATCAAAAGTGATCTGAATTTTACAGGGGTGGTGCCTGTCTTTTAAAGAGATACAAGGGGTGGAGAGTCGGCCAAACACTTGGAGGCCGAATAGGACTCGATTACAAAGCCCTAGGCCCCACTTTCACTCGGACTGAAAAAGTGACGTAACTTGTTTCGTAGTTTCTGATCGACTCGTAGGGAATTTGGAGGTGAGATAAGATCCATATGAAAGTAGACCTCAAGAGCTTTCCATAGAGTATAAGAACACCTCAATCAGACTCCGTTTGTAAAAGTTATGGCTATTTTAGTAGGCGCCTGTTGGGCTGTCCCGAACCGAATCTGAATTGAGTTCTGAGTTGAATCCGAGTTTGAATTCGGTTGTACATGTGGGAGGTCCGAATTGGGCTTCAAAATCTTGTCTAAAACTCGGGCTTCAAGTTCTTGTGCTTCTCCCCTTTTGCTCTCCCAGTGCTTGGGCTTCTTTCCTCCTTGATCAGCTGCATGTGTTGCTTGGTTTTCTCCTTTCCATCTCCATCGGTTTTGAGCTTTTTGTTCTTGGTAGCAAATATGATTACCCTCCTTGTGTTTCTCCATTGATTTGGCTCCGGAATCATCATAATATTCAAACCTAATAATAAACAAGAATTTGACATAAGATAGTATATTGTTCCCACGAATAGAAGGAAATTCATTAAGAAACAAATTCACCTGGCAATATTTAATGCGGCTCAATACTTCTTTCCAATGAAATAATGTATTTGACTGAAAAGTGCTAAGCATGTGCATATCTGCATCATCCTCCCCTTCTTCAAGAAAAGTCGTCCTCGGTTTTTGATAGCCTAAAATTGTACTAAACAAAGAATACAATGTGTATGTATGGTATATGTATTGTTCAGTTACTCTCCTTCCATCTTTCACATTATTATTACCTAGAGGTGTAGTAAGCAAAAAAGAACAACACATGTGCGTGATATATGTATGAATCAATTATTGTGTCATTCTCATTCTCACTGTTTTGCACAAATCAATTGATACTACAACAGCTATCAAATGCATACATTGCAATATTTTTATTCACACCATTCTCCCTCCCATAAGAAAAAGTCGTCCTCGACTTTGTGAAGTTCGTGGACATGTCATTAATGGGCAAAACTAGATCAAATGGTTCAACTATGGGGGAGAAAATCTTTAATGCTTTCCATGCTTCAACTGCGCTACTCTGATTAATTGTACATGATCGTACATGAAAGGATGAACAAGTTGGATTATAAAATCTTTCTAAACATGAAGCACTATTGTTGAAGCTTATTTCATTGTGATCTTGATATGGCATAAAAAATTGTTTATCCAAAATATGCAATTTCAATTTAGCAAGCTTATCACATGTAATGCATATTCGATAAATATAAAATTTGTCATCTACACCATAATCTCCGATCAAATTAAACTTAGTGTAGGCATAAACACTAACTAGTGATTTTAAACATGAAATTTCAGCAAGATTCTCAAGCACACTAGATAGCTCTCTAGGATCATCAAACATGACATAATACAAAGAATCACTAGGAGATATTCGAGTAAGAACTTCCTTATGAGTAATTAATTTCACATTATGTAAATTGGCTAAAGAAATTTCAGAACATGGAATTTTCGATTGAACACATGAGTTCTCACAATTACTCACATTTTCACAAATAAATTCAGCACCAATATAGTTACCTTTATCGTTCTCTTCAGTTGATGCTGGTGCTGTAGGTATCAAATCGTCATAATGTAACAACGGCGCAGCAAGTACTTCATCTTCAACTGTGGTTATATTCTCATCTTTGACTTCCAATGGTGTCGGTTGTTGAATATTTAACTCCTTATCTTCAATCTGCACAATATGAGAAGCAACACTAGAAGTAGAGAGTAAGTCGTTAGTATAAAAAGTAATCTCACTTTTCCTATCATCTCTTTCTCTCTTTTCTTTTTTGTGTATTCCTCTCACTCTCCATTTTGATGCTCTCAACCTCACGTTTGGTGGAATCACACAACTCACTATTTTTATCACTCTCACTCAATTTGGCTATGTGGCACTCATCCTTACATGGGTTTTGATACATCTCAAGTGTTGTTTGTAGCAATGGGGCAGCACTACATGTCTTCTTGACCGAAAGGAAAGTGCCATGCTCGGTCATCTTCCCATGTGTCACACTTGTTGAGGCATAAGAATTGCAGTATGGACTTGAATGAAACTGTGGTGTACGCATGTCCATAAGTCTCTTCTCCTCCTCAATAGCACAATTCACAAGATCATGCGTGCTACTAAAATATTTATATTGAAGTGCAGCAGCAATCTTACAATTCAAGTCTTCTTTGAAGTATACATGTTCTTTTATTGCACTAGTGACACCGGCACGTCGCAATGCACGCTTTAGCTCATAATAGTAATCTTAAACAGTGTTATTCCCTTGTGTAATGCTCTCCACATGGTAAAGCAATTCCCGCTCATAATAGGTTGGCACAAATTCAGTTCTCATGATCACTTTCAAATCTGACCAAGATCTAATGAATCGTTTTTCAGATAATTGTTGCCACCAACTAGAGGCAATCTGAAATTAAAGATTAGATAGCTCGTTTTGCACCAAGTATTAGGAGAGACGCTAGCCAATTGCAATGATATGAATGTAAGGGCATGAGATTGCGCAAGAAATTAATTTGCACAATATGAATTTATAGACTAAAAACTCACTCAAATTCGGCCATTGTTTTCTTCTTCTTCTCTCTTTTTTTGGTCAATCTGTGACTTTTTTCAAAGGTCGAACTAGATTTAATAGTCTCTTTGATTTTGCACAGGTCACAAATATTCAGCAAGGTGTAAAATACTCAAGAGCAGCCCTAGATGCAATATTCAACAACTAGTCTCAATTGATGAAAAAAATATCAGCAAGATTTTTTTTGAATTTTGGATTGGACACAAAGATTAAGCTACGCAAATAAACACGAATGATCAGCACCTAAACAAAATTTCTAATGGATCAAGACTTAATAAAACTCACGAAAATAACATATGCGAAACTTGGGTTTGGATTTTTTTTGTTTTTGGTTTATGGACTATAGGACATAATTAAAACAAACTAAAAGTAAGGGTAAATAATCCTACCAAGTAAACCACGCTCTGATACCAAGATGATACAGGGTCGCCTGATCTTCTCGACATTGAATCAATATACTCACGTGGATTCGATGAGCCGTAGTGATCTCCCGTTGCTAATGCAAGAGTTAGCACTCTATAATTCACCCAATCTCACGTGCTGAATTTCACGACCACCGATGAAGTTCTATCGCACTCCCAATTCCCAGCAGAAAGGTTGAACGATCTTGATTTCAACGAACTCCCAATTCCCTTAAGTTGGTTCGGCCAACAGAAAGAACAAGAGTATTGTATTATCAAAAGTGGTTTGAATTTTATAGGGGTGGTGGCTGTCTTTTAAAGAGATACAAGGGGTGGAGAGTCGGCCAAACACTTGGAGGCCGAATAGGACTCGATTACAAAGCCCTCGGCCCACTTTGACTCGGACTAAAAAATTGATGTGACTTGTTTCGCAGTTTTTGATCGACTCGTAGGAATTTGGATGTGAGGCTAGATGCATCTGAAAGTGGACTTCAAGAGCTTTCCATAAAGTATAAGAACACTGTAACAACCCAGGTTTTTATTAAAATAAAAATTAATAAATAAAAAATAATTAAAATAAAATTAAAATTAAAATAAGTATTTTTGTTCCCTAAATTTTAATTTAGTTTTTCCCTGGATTTCTGTCTTTGAAAAAGCTGGATTTATAAAGTATTTTGAGTGAGAACCTAAAAATATTATTAAATAAAATAATATTTTGATTTTTTTTATAAAAATCTTATGTCAAATTAATTATCTGGATTTATTTGAATTTTATTTGGGTTTTCTGAGTTTTCTGGAGTTTAAAATCTATTTTTGAAATTAAAAAGTGTTTTAAAGGACTAAAATAAAGAAGATTATAAAGACCAATAAGGCTGAAAAATATTTTTCCTAAGTGCAAAATTAATCTAGGGATTTCTGTGAATTTATTGTAGGTTTTTTAAAATCAATCTTAAAGCTTAAACTATACCTTTATTAGTTAAAAAGATTTAATTTGACTAAAGTAAAATTTAATATTTTCTAAAAAGTATTTTATTTGTGTTCCTTGTATCACAAGGAATGTTTTTATATTTTCTTAGATTTTTCAGAGTTTGTTTGAGCTCAATTTTAAATTTCGAAAAAAAGAGGAGAGAGAATGAACAGTGCTCGACACGTGCCATGGCAGTGTTCATCTTCAAGCTCCAGATCGATCGATCCTGTTCCAGCCTGTGCACGTTTTCTTCTATTTTTCTCTCTCTTCAGAACTTTCAAACCGGACCTTATCTCCACGTCCTTCCAAAAGAAAAGTCGTGCCAAATCACGTCCGGAATCCATCCCAACTGGCTTCATCTCGTTTCGTTCAACCGTTTGCGTTTTATCTCCTATTTTTCGGAACGAACTATAAACTGAGATCCGCGAATTTGGGTCGGTTTCTATCCCTTCCAAGCCTATAAATAGGACCCCTTAACCCCTCTAAACTCATCCCAAGCCGTGGCAAGACCTCTCAAAGCTCAGAACGTCGTCGGCACCGAGGCTCTCTGGTCTCAAATTTGCTCATCGCGTCCCGAGCTATCTAGTAAGTTTTTCCATGATTCTTTCGCGTCACCTTGTGTCCCCATATGCCATCTACCTTCTTGCCAAGTTAATTTGGTTTTGGTGCAGCCAATCTCTCGGAATCAAGTTTTCCCCAATCTAGGTCAAGAGCACTTCCCGACGTCGATTCATTGCCTCCGGTAAGTTTTATCCCATGCCGTAATTTCTATTAGATTTGCCTCGCTGCGTTCTACGCCATGCTCCCTTCCGTTTCCCCGAAAAGCCTCCACAAATTTTCACCTCCGACACCTCGCCATGGCCGCCAATGGCATCTCGTTTCCCTGTCTATCCGGTAGTGCTTTTCCCAAACCGTTCGTGTCAAAACGTGCCAAACCATCCCAGGTAGGTATCCTCCAAGTAGTTTTAGATTTTGTTCACCGAGCACCAAGATATCAAGTTTTTCCTTTTACCTTACCGACGTCGTTCAAATGTCGATTGCGTCGTCTCCAGTGAAATTCCGGCCAAGATGAAAATTTTCCTAGCTTCACCATGCCACATTCTAGCCCGTGCTCACCCTACTTCTTCGTATTCTATGCCCGGATTTTATTCCTCCCTCCTACCCATGTCGTAGTAACCGCCTGTGCCGTCACCGTGCTCCGTTTGGTGTGCCATCGCTTCCTATGTGTGCCTTGGGTCGCTAGCAACCCATTATGCTAGTTAGCTTCACCTCCCATATGCCTCCTCGCGCCGGCGCTAGCCTCCTTTCCAAAAAAATCAGCTCTCGGGTGAACAGTAACTTTTGTGATTTTCAGGCAAACTTTAGTTCGCTCGTTCTCCTCCGTCCGAACTCCGATTGACCCGATTATTTTTCCTAAATTCATATAAAATGGAGATATATCTTTTAGTTCTAGTTTTGTAATTTTTGGATTTTATTTGTATTTTATTTGATTTTCGTTTTGGTATTTGCTCGTGTGGACTACGACGATTCGGGAACATTCTTCGACGAAGATTCAAACCAAGTTGAAGAGCATGGCAAGTCACACTCCTTGATCATGTTGATCACAGTTTTTAAAATAAAATTATGTTGATTCAAATTATATTGAATGCATATTTCTATTCAACGTATTTCAATTCAATTTTAAGTTTAGTTATTGCCTACTTGTTAATTCCTCCACTGATATTGAATTCCTCGATACCTTGTCACCCTAGAATCAAACTCTAGTTGGTACATTCGTATGACTAGAGAATTCTTATTTCAAATGCTTAGACCTGCATAGTTATAATATTTGTTTTGGAATACCTTTTCAGATAAAATGATGAACCTTTCACATAAAATGATATGCTTTTGATATGTGCTCTTGACTTTGGTGAGTCAAGGAGTGTTATGAAATATTTTGTAAACAAAATATAAAACCTGGTTTAGACTTAGGCAATTGGTTAGATTGGTGGGTGCAGGCATGCCCTGTTGGTTGGAGCCGCAGTGGTTGATTGTCGTGCACATGGGTATGTGGTTGGGCCTAAGTCAGATTAAGGACCGGTCTGTGAGCTACTGTTGCAAAGCCCTATCGTACTACCACATGGCTGGTATGGGACAGCCCTGGCTGAATAATTTGTGAAGTCTTAACCTGAGTCAAGTCATAGGTTGAAAGTGAGCGTGGTTGGTGCTATGTGAAGTCTCACTTGGGCGAGCGTGGTTAAGCCATGAGAAGTCTCACCTAGGCTCAAGAGGGGGTCCCGGTCTGGTGGATTCCTTACTGGGGTGAAACCTTAGAGTTGGCTTGGCCAGATTGAAGGCTTTGCATTGTAAAGGCCTTGTCACAACTCCTCGCCGCACACCCAAGGAAGTGTTAACTCGCGTGGCAATATGGGATGATCGTGTCTTGTCGGTAAAGCTGTACAATCTCTGCAGAGTGTATAATCTATCCTGGATAGCCGTGCCCACGGTCATGGGCATGCTGAATAAAAGTTTTTCATAGATTAGACTTTGTTTTTCAATTTCAAAATATTTTCGAAAACCTTGTGGATGGATGGAATCCACGAGAGATGAAAATCTTGCGGATGGATGGAATCCGTGATAGATTGAAACCTGGTGGATGGATGGAATCCATCAGAGTTGTGCAGTGAAAGCGTGTGGATGGATGGAATCGATATGTGAGCTTTTGGAAAAGATGGTCCGGGTGGGATGCCCGTGGATAGGTTGGTGTATGGTCGGAGCCTGCACTGACGGTATTATTTTCAACTACAAGTATTGTTTTTTTCTTACTGTATTAAATTCAGCAATTTCAATCTACTTACTGTATTTCATTAAATGTTGTTTTATGCAACATAACCCTATAAGCCTTCCATTGAAACCTTTATCATTATGATGCATTTCTCCGTGTGATTTGCGGAGTACAAGTTTGTACTCACCTTGCTATCTCCACACAGAGAAGAATGATGTCGACTACGGTGAAGATTTGGACGAATAGGCCGCGTCTTACTGTCGTTTGCCTGTGGGCAGGCTTGGGCTTTGCTATTTATCAGTTTGCTTCCGCAGTTCTTTTCTTTATTTATATTTGCCAATGGGCGTTGAAGTAAGACTTGGCCATAAGGCCGTACCCTTTTATTTAATATAATTGGTCAATTGTGCTTGGTATTTATCTTTGTTGTACTGTGTGCACTAGCTGATCCTGGACTAGTGCGATTTACACAGAGGATCCAGGAGTTGTTACTCCGGGTTCCGACAAACACCTCAATTGGATTCCGTTTGAAAAAGTTATGGCTGTTTTAGTAGGCGCCTGTTGGGCTGTCCCGAACCGAATCCGAATTGAGTTCTGAGTTGAATCCGAGTTTGAATTCGGTTGTACATGTGGGAGGTCTGAATTGGGCTTTAAAATCTTATCCAAAACTTGGGCTTTAAGTTCTTGGGCTTCTCCCCTTTTGCTCTCCCACTGCATGTGCTTCTTTCCTCCTTGATCAGCTGCATGGGCTGCTTGGCTTTCTCCTTTCCATCCCCATGGGCTTTGAGCTTTTTGTTCTTGGTAGCAAATATAATTACCCTTCTTGTGCTTCTCCATTGCTTTGGCCACGAAATCATCATAATATTCAAACCTAATAATAAACAAGAATTTGGCATAAGGTAGTATATCGTTCCCACGAATAGAAGGAAATTCATTAAGAAACAAATTCACTTGACAATATTTAATATGGCTCAATACTTCTTTCCAATGAAATAATGTATTTGACTGAAAAGTGCTAAGCATGTGCGTATCTGCATCAGTAGATCACATGGGCTTCGGGTGGTGGCAACGACCATGCTAGTGTTAATGGTACCTTGAACTATTGCATGGTGGCCTAGAAAATTTGACATCCACTGCCTGTTATTGACTGTTCTAGTGAACATATCAACTAACGCAGCATCAGGGTACTTTGATAGGCATTTTCATATGCCTCACAAAGAAAAGTGTAACCAATATGTGTTTGGAGCTTAATAATCACAAATGGTAGCATATATTTGCATATGTGAAATGTTGATCCTCACTGTCAGTTAATCAGTTTGCTGATCATCATTTCAAACAAAGTTCCCAATTGCTTATAGTGGACATAGTCAACCAGCAGCAAACTTCTATTTCTTTAAGCAAGAATGTATCTGCAACATGATGGGTGGGTTCTTTTGGGCTGTGACTTTTGGCTTAAATTTTTGAATTCTGGCTGTTCGCGAGAGAGTACGGAGGGAGAGACACTCGTGTGCGATTTTGGCCGATATAGATGAAATTGGTATAGTGTCCACTATAATTAACTTTTAGACTCTACGATAAAAAGACATACCATGTGAAAGTTAGTTACTACAAATAAGCCAAAAGCCATAAACCGAAAAGAAAGCAGCCAATATTTAGTCATAAGTTTATTTTTCTGTTGCAACCCACAGATACCTAACCAGTAATTATTAAAGAGTAAAAATACACCATAGGTACCACAACTTGTAAGGTATGTGCAAGTAGATCATACAACTGTAAATTTGCTCGTTTACAACATTGATTTTGTTTAAATGATGTAACGAGGTACAAAACGAGATGTTGTGGCATATTTGGCGCTGATGTGGTGCTAGATGTAGTGTATTATGCTTGGTGCGGAAAAATTGCAAAGACCCTTTGGGTTTTATCCCCTCATTAGTTAGGCACAAACTATCCCCTATTCTCACAAGAAAAGCAATTCTCACTTCGAGCGTGCCGCTTGCAAGACAATCCGATGATTTGGCCATCGTCCATGGATGACGGCGTCGGTACCTTGATCACCAGGAGTAGCGCTGCCTACATACGATGAGTTATGGGGCATGGAGGGAAGATAGGTGAGGTTGAGAGGCATGGGTTGGCAATTGTAGAGGGAGAGGGTGCGGGGGCGGCGGTTGTGGGTGGAAAGGGCGTGTGGGGTGGCGGTGGTGCAGGCACAAGCCACGTGGGCGGCGGTGGTTGGGAAAATAAATCGAGGGACAATAGAACACCGTCGAATTTCCACTAGAATCAATTGAGGGATTGATAACTACATTAGAAGTTCTTTTCACTATAACTTTTTTGAGAAAAGCTAGCTATTTCAGTAATCAAGTAAAGTCACAGTATAATTGTTCAGAAGCACTGATACAATAAATTCAGGAGTTACACCTTGCCAAGATATATAGTTTTTGATAACACAGCTAGCCTTTGCTAAAAACATTGACTAGAAGTGATCTTGTTCTGCGAGCAGTTATAAAAAAATGATTTTATTTTCTTGGCAATTGTTACAAAAGCAACCGAGGGCTCTACCAGGGGGAGGGGGGCATACATGAACCATATGATCCCGAGCTTTTCTTTTGTATCTCGTTGTATCATTTGAATAAAAAATAATATAAATGAGCAAATTTACAGCTAGGGCATTCTTAATGGGTAGTTTCCATAGCAATGCCTATGAGGAGAGAGTATTAAATGAGTGTTTAGATACAACTATTCCAATAGATAAATGTATGTGTTTTATTCCAATATCATTATTGTTGCATGTATTGTGATCTACTCTATCTTTTTAATCTTGTAGCCTACAAAACGTGTTTCATAAAAGACCAGGTCGAAGATCCAGACGAGCGCGTAAAATTCAGTTTGGGCCCACAAAACGTGTGCTATGGACATCTAATTCATCTTATTAGAGTTTCTTCCACAGTTTATCTGTCTTGGTCCTCTAAAAAAGGTGGTGTCTTTTCTAAGATATTGCTCTCACCTCTCTCTTCTCATTAAATATGCTTTTACATCAAATTTTTTATTTACTTATATAATTGCTTAATTAAAGTTATAGATATTAACTGATGTGGATCATTTGAAGTGCCCTTGTGTCAGCCGCATATGCTCATCTTACGAGTCGTGGTATGCGCGACGCATTTTACTCATTATTAAAATCCGCTAATCCGGGGGCGGCCGCAACCGCGCCGACGAGGACACGCACGCGTCCCTTTCTTCCGCGGTTCCTCCTCTACAGACAAAACGAAGAGAAAAAGGCGCATGAGATCACGCGACGCGAGTGCGCGCCGCGCCGACAGCATCCACCACGCGGCTTAGCTGCGGCCACGCGCACCGCGAGCGTTCCTCCCACCTTCCGATCCGACGGCGCGGACGGCACACCGCACGGCCGCGTGACGGCGTGAGCCACGAGTCGCCCAGGAACCCAAGCCAACACAACACACAGCGCGTGCGCAAGACGGCGGCGCGACGCGAAGTGCCTTCGCGTCACCTCCCTCCCCCAGTCAAAGTCAGATCGCCGCACCGCCTCCGCCTCCTCCTCCTCTATATGTTGGCACGCGGCCTCACCTTCCCAACCATACTTCCAAGCAGGCTCGCCTCGGACCAAGCACACACCGCGCAAGCGCTTCGTCGCACGGACGTACCGCTCGATCGATCGATGGCGCCCAGGAGCTCGTCGCAGGGCGGCCGCGAGGCTGGCAAGGGAGGCGGCGGATGCTGGGGGGAGGAGCCGAGGCTCCGCGGCGTGCGGAAGCGGCCGTGGGGCCGGTACGCGGCGGAGATCCGCGACCCGGCGAGGAAGGCGCGGGTCTGGCTCGGGACCTTCGACACGGCCGAGCAGGCCGCGCGGGCCTACGACGCCGCCGCGCGCCGCCTCCGCGGACCCGCCGCCAGGACCAACTTCCCCGCCGACGCCGTGTGGGCCCCGCCGCCTAAGCTGGCTGCGGCCGCGAGCGTGAGTGCCAGCACCGTGGAGTCATCGTTGTCGTCCCGGGACTCACCGAAGGTGACGGCCGCGGTGGTGGGGGAGGAATTCACGGCGCCTGCGTCGCTGGATTTGAGGCTGGGGATGCCGGCGGTGGTGGCCGCGCAGCCGTCGTACCAGTTCCTGGAAATGGACCCGAGGCTGGCGGTCACCGTTGCCGTGCCGGCGCCAGCACCGTTCGTGCCGCCGAGCAGCCGGCATGAGGTCGCGGCCGTGACGGGCAGGAAGTGGGACGGCGCGCAGAGCGACACGGGGTCGTCGTCGTCATCGGTGGTGGACGCGGCGCCGGCGGTGGGCGTGGGGTTCGACCTTAACCTGCCGCCGCCGGCCGAGATGGTGATGTAGCCACCGCCCGCCCAATACATGAATCAAATCAATTAAATGATATAATTAGGTGTAGTGTACTCGTAGTCCTGTATAGGCAGCTATGCAGTGCAGTTAAGCATGTGGAGCTTTTTTTTTTCCCTCTTCCTTGTTTGCACTGGAGTAGTAAGATGAACTTGCAATGCAAGCGCAATAAATGGTTTACGGACGGAAGTACGGAACAAAAATATGTTGTTCGATGTAGCCAATAGGAACACTATGGTCTGCTGCTGCTAAGTTGTATTAAATTGATGTTGATTTAAAGTTATATTACATAAATATAAATTTGTGTTTAAATATATAAAGTGATTTTTACTAATAATGGGACATATATTATATTAAAAACTATAAAATAACATTATCTTTTCTTAACTCGACTCTCTTATGTAGTTATTTAATACTCATATGAATTGTTTAATGTTTAGAATTCGCTCTTTAAGTAGAGATCAATTCTATATATTTTTTTGGAATTGATCTATCTAATATATTGAGTCGATTTAATACTTTTTTCTGCTCATCTGAACCGACTAAAATACAATATTGAAGATGATCTAAATGCTCTCAAAAAGTGTTTTGTTTTCGTTGAAATGGAAATCTCTTTTAGGAGAATCAAATCAGCTCCTCTTGCCCAACTTGATTTGCACCATGCAATGGCGAACTTCACCGACACTGGGGTGTTCTGTTGGCTGATCGTTTTGTTTATATTTTTTGAAAATATCGGTATGGATAATGTATATAATTCTAAACTTAAAAAGTTGTTTAGAGAATCTATTACAAAAAAAAAATTATCCCACTTCAACGGTTTAACTTTTTTGATTTTTAGAAAAACAAAAAGACTGCAGTAAAAAACTAAAAACATGGCTAATTGTTTTAATATACCAGTAGCTATCTATTTGTCGGCAACGTGTGCAGGGCAGAAACGTACACCAACTTGGGTGTCGAGAGAGATCGAGGCGTCGAGCTCGCCGCGCGTACGTGTCCGCCGACCGAGCCGGCGTCGCCGCGCGCCGCGCTACAGCTAGCTGCCTTCAGATCTGCACCGTTCCTGGGCTCACCGGAACAAATTTTTTTTCCAAGTACGGAACATTTGTAGTTCAGTTGGAACGCTACCGGCGTTGGAAAATGCCACGGTATCAGAAAGTTGCAATACAAAAAAAGGCATGCACCGCAACATCACATATTCACATATAGCCTAGGTGTAGCATGTCGAAGAAACGCTTAAGAGCCGTGGGAAAATGACCGAAGTAGGTGCTCTTGAAAGAGAGTCCACCCTTGTAGTCTACATATAGGGCTTTATATTGTATGGAGAGATTCGATGATGAATACCTTCACTCTTCTCGTATCTTGTGGTTACTGTGTCTATGCTATTCTCGTGTGATCGATCTACACGTGATACGTGAGCACGGCGATGACTACCGAATCTCATCACGTTATATGGCTTTCACATCGGGTGCGTCAAGTCAATATTTGCTGCCATCTAGATCGATTTCCAGATCCTAATCACTGAAATGAAATCGATCTACTCTTCGTTGTCCTGGAACTGCTGCAGTGGGAGGCCTGTCTACATCAGATCTGGACCGCCATTGCCACCCGACCACGTTCGTGGATGGATCTGCATCAGCGCCTTCCCAGATGGATCGGTTCCGCAAAACCCTAGGTATATGTGCAGTGTGTTATCTGCTTAACAGGGAGCTTTTATGATACCCAGAGCTTTGTGGGCAATTACCAAAATACCTCTTGAAGGTTCCACTGCTTTAGTCTATAAATAGGACTGGCTAATTTAAGTAGAGTTGATGATAAGTGAAAATAGTTTCACCCTTTCTCTCACACATTGTGTTCATCTTGTGTCCATGTGATTATGTGATTCTTATGTAATTGATCTATGTCAACGCCATGATGACTATCGATATCTCGATATGTTATTAGCTTCTATGGGTCTCAAATCAGGTATGCCATTCTTAAATTTTTGGCAATTAGATCATTTCTCCCATGGTTCCTACAAATTGATCATGTTCACATGGTGATATCTTTGTTTGGTATGCATCTTCTATGGCGGCACAACGAGCAAGGATGGGCACGGGCACATCACCCGATGATTTTGCCTAGCATCGGCCACAGGAAAGAAATCTCCATCAACCCGTCGCTCCCATGAAGTCCGGACTTGCTGTAAGTTCTAAGAACTATTGAATTGATTTTAGTGATTAATGACTTAAATGTGAGATCAATATTTTTTTTAGTATAATATTATTTAATTATACTCAGTTTCATTTGGATCGAGGGATGAAAATCTTTGGCGGTATGCATCCGATGTCGTATTCATATATCTTGTTGTATTCCTCGGATATAAAATATAGTGTTAACTCACAAAAGTTTCAACTTGAATATGTGCATGTAACACTTCAGCTTAACAAAAAAAGATCAGAATGTTACCTACAACTACAATTGCTATCAATTTTAACTATCAAATATGAATAATCATCAACCAAACTTCAATTATAATTCCACAACATAAACACAGACATAGATGTAACAACGATAAAAGAATCAATAAATGACATTAAACGAGACGAACCAATTATAAGTTTAATCAAGGGAAACTAGACAAGTAGCAACAAGCTAATATTATTATGTTCTAAGGGAAATCATTAATCCGAGCTAAGATTTGCACTACTAATATTATTTATTTCTATCAATGAATGAATGAAAGCTAAGTGATAAATGGAGCAATAACAGTGTAAGATCAATCGTGTTCTACCTCCCACTCATGCATGTTGTCCTCAACGATCACTTAAAAATAACAACAAAAGCAAGAGTGAGTTTATGACTCACTAAGTACACAATAGAATAATAAACGATACAAAACATGGTACAAAATATTCATGTCAATTCACAGCTATCTTATTTTTACATATTTCCTATCATTAATACTATACACATCTTTCAATATCTCATTTATCTTTTCATAAATGCAAAGCATGTGTCTCAACTTATCTTTTGTTTATACTAATATAGCGGAGTGTTACACCTGTCGGTGTCCACTCAAGCCCATCCTTTTTCATGCAGAGACCTCAAGCTCGTCCTTTTTTATACGGGAACCTCAAGAGAGGAATAGATTGATGCGAAGATGACATTAACTCCGACGTCACTCCTACAGTAAACACCTAGTTTCAACAACAAGCCACCACAATACATAATCACTAATTAAACAACATCGTTCCTACACTCCTTCCGTTCCCACAATACTCCCGTTTAACGGGCAGTCCCCTACTACCCCGACACTAAAAATAGCATAACACTCGACTCCCAAACCCTAACATAGCAAATCACATTAGTTCTAGAGTTTACACAAGATTTTCTATAATTCTTAGTTGACCACAAACCTATTTAACCTCTCTTTTTTAACCCCAAAGACAGTTATGTAACCTTGTTGAACATCATGCTTAACAATTTTATATCTATTAAATTACCCATCCAAATACAGCAACCCACGCTATTTCTAGAATCTAAAGAAAATTATTCACTTTTATTTAGTTATACTTATAATTTAATTTGGTCATCTACCCGATCAAATTCATAATTTTCCATGACTGCATCCAGCAACAATCAATTTCTAGATAGCGGTCTTTGAAAAACCATAACTTCTAATTTACTCATCCAAAACTCATGTTCTTAGGTTCTATGGGATCCGCTGCGGTAAGGTCGTTGGCCTGTCGCTCCCGCCGTCCTATCTCCCCGCATCCAAAGATCGACGCATGGCGCTGTACACACAACAAGGAGCAGGAGTCTTTTCGTTTTCCTTTTTAGTACGTCCCCCGATTTATTCTTCTTGTCTGGTTTACTCTTTCTTTTAAGGAATAAAAGGGCGCTCAAGATGACTTCATGTGGGCACTACCTGTCGTCGGAACGACGATGAAAACAAGAAGAAAGATTGGGCGGGCGGATGCGAGTGCACGCAAGCTCGAGACGCCCTCTTGAATCGCTATAATAGGAGTTAATTCTATCGGATCATCTATCCAACAAGTCCTTTCAAGCAAATTTGCTATTGTGTCTATAATATATGTACAATTTTACTCTTTTAAAGATTCTACTATTAATAGTGTGAGTGATAGTATAGCTAAATTAGAAACTAATTTGAACCATTTATTCTACTGCTAATAGTGTAAGTGATAATATAGTTTAATTAAAAACTAATTTAAATCATTTGATTATAAAGATTGGACGATTCATATTTATTTTAAGGTACCGTTAAAGAGCTTTCATATTAGCAATTCGCATGAAGTAGTATATCATTTATCAAAGTTAGTGCCTATCATGCTAGCAGCACTAACGCTGTACGTGACCGGTCTAAAAAAACACAGTAGTGACCAACCAATGTAACAAGAATATGATCCACTAACCAAGTAAACTAGCCACTAAAAGGCAATACACTGAAGTAATGTCACAAGTATTTAGCAATCAAAGAGATGCAATCAGAAACGTGCACTTCCAGAGTGCCTCGATGGAAATCAGAAAGAGCGACACGATGCCGTCGTGCCGATCGGGTGCAGCGCCAATCTTCCTGACGCGAGCAACTTCGTTTGGTCGGCGAAGACGTTCCGCGTGCCTGGTCGAAGCAGTGGATGCAGATGATGTCGCCTTGCACGAACTCAGCAGCAGCTTGTCCAAGATCTCGTTGCGAGAGCAGGATGTCGATGAAGTCATATCACTGCGAGCCTCCGAGCCGAGCGGATGTTGTTGCTACAAACCAGTTACACCAGTTACAAATCAAAAAGTAAAAGTGCCCAATGTGCAGATGTCTGTTCCAAACAGACACCTTTTATGCCACCTTCTCATCATGTATAAATCATTGTACAGATTTCAGAATCAAACATAGAAGCAACATTTTCTCTCAAACACTTGTTGTCAATCTCTTGCAATACGTTATCAGCACACACATATATTCACACAAGTGCAAACAGAGAAGAAAAAAAGGTAATGGCACCATGTGAGAAACACCGAAATGCATTTCTGGATGTGCTTACTTTAGTTGATTCCCTGCGCGAAACACTGCATGTTCTTCTTGCTCCTCTCCATGTGGAGCCTCCACCACCACGTCCGGCGGCCACCACCGTCATCGCCACCGGCCATGGCTCTAGGCCAGTTCGTCGTCGTCCATGGGAGGTGCACGGCGCCTTCTCACCAGCGCTGGCTCCGCGCTATGGCCCTTACTGGCGACCGACGCACGCCTCCGCGGCGGCTAACCGCCGTCCCGGCCTCCGGATCCGGGCCCACACGCCTCCACCGGCCTCCTCCGCAGAGGAGGCCTTCTCCTCTACATGAATCAACAAGACGAGGGGAGGGGGAGGGACCAGCGCGGCGCGCAGTTGGCGCGGCCCGGCGCGGCGTGGCCCGGTGTGAGGAGCCGCCGGCGCGGCGCGGTGGTGGCGTGTGGCGCACGAGGCGGCCGGCGGCAGGCGACACCCACGGCGGCGGCCCGCGGCCGACGGCACCAGTGGCGGCAACGCCCGCGGCCGGAAGCGCCCGAGACGGCGTGGTCCGAAGGCCGGCGGTGGTGTCTGGCGCATGAGAAGGCCGGCGGCACCCGTGGCGGCGGAGCCCGCAGCCGGAGGCGCCCAAGTTCGGCGGTGGCGGCGGCGCCCGCAGTGGCGCCCAAGGGATGGCGGCCGACGGCGGCGTTTCCCGGCGGCCGGCGGCGGCGCCCTAGCATGGCCGGCGGCTAGGGTTTGGGAGTTAGGGCCTCCTTTTATATGGCTGACCAAAATGGGCTTTTAGCCCAATAACCTCCACCTTCCCACATGGGCCAAAAGGCCGAATGGGCTGCAACCCAAGTTTTTGAAAATTTGCAGTTTTCCCTCTCTAGTTCATGGAAAATGCAGAATTTTCTTTTAAATAAATTTCTATTGTAGTATTTGCAGTATAGTCCTTGTGCTTATTTATAATTGTACCCGTCAGTTTGTACTGTTATAAATTAGCATTTCAGTCCCTACAGGACCTGAAAATTATGTAATTATTTAAATAAATGTGCAACCACATTTATATAATTTTTACATATGTAGAATTACTACTTTATTGCAATTTACTTACAATATAAATTGCGACCATATTTACATTTGCTATCATTAGCAAATTTAAAATTAAAATTCCCGTTTAGTGAGTACCATTGTACTTAATAAATTGGAATTTTTGCAAAATATTAACCCTACAATAAATACCATAATTACAATTTATGGCACTTTGCTACATTTATTTGTACGCTATGCCATACAATAAATTGGTGTTCTCCACCAATATTGTGATTACACAGTATTATAAATATAACCACATGTTATATTTAATTTGGGTATATATATTCATTTGGATTACAATACTCATATTGTTTTCCACATATTTTGCATTTTATTACAACATTACCATACACATTAATTTACCTCATGTAAATTAATCATTTATGGTGTACTTTTCATGTAGGTTTTAAATGGCTACCAAAGATTTTGAGCCCCTCGCTCTCGATGGTATCAACTACCCTACATAGGCTATGGACCTCAAAATCAACCTAACCATACGTGAGTTGCAAAGGGTGATATTTGATCCTCCAGATGATCAAATTCCTCCGGATATTGTGAAATATTCCGTTTTGAGCATAATACGGAATCACATACATCCGGATTTGAAGGCTGAATATCTGTATGAGGAGAATCCACTTACATTATGGTTGGCCCTCAAAAATAGATATGAACAGCAGAGAGCTGTTATATTACCTGAGGCTAATCATGAATGGGCACATCTTAGACTCCAAGATTTCAAATCTGTTGGAGAATATAACCATGCCCTTCATACTATTTGCTCCAAATTGCGATTTTGTGAAAAGGAACCAACGGATGCGGACAAAATAGAGAAGACTCTCTCGACTATGCTCCCATCTGACAGGGTCCTACAGCAGCAATGGCGTGCTGTAAATTACCAAACTTATTTTGATCTTATGCATACTATGCTTCAGGCAGAGAAGCATGCTGAACTTCTTTTAAAGAACAATCAGCAGCGTCCCATTGGGGCTGATCTACTTCCTGAAGTTCATGCTAATCAAAATAACAATAAGTTCAGTGGTTCAAAAGACCACTCAAAGAACTTTAAAGGTAAACACAAACGCACCAAGAAGCAAAACCAAGTGGAATCAAGAAAGGTAAAGGCAATTCTGGTAAGAGAGTTGACAAAACTGAAATTTGTCAAAAATATGGTTGCTACAACCATCCTACCAAGAAACGCCGCACCCCGAAGCATCTTGTGAACCTCTACCTTCAGTCTTTGGCTCAAAGCAAGAATGCTCAAGAGAAGAGATTTGAAGCGCACTTGAATCTCAGATCCAACAATGATGAAGCCGGATGCTCTCAAAAGTTCCTTCAAGAACTCAAAGACACATGTGCTTCTACAAAGATGGATGATCTCATGTGCACCGAGGACACACTTGAAGAATTTCATTCTCAAGACATGTTTGGAGATTTCAGTTAGACTTCTAGTCCCATAGCTAATAAGTACTATAGTGTTGTAATATAAATAATGTTGTCATCTATATTGTAAGCTTGTATGCTACAATCATATATCGAACATATACGGTATTGTCAATAAAATTTGTATGTATTCTATATATACTATTATAAGAATTCCATTAAATTCTTCTTTTGTGTATATAGATTTTTGGAGTCGATCCAATGGAGGAGGAATTATGCCTTGTGGATAGTGGTACCACAAACTCTATACTTAGGGACACAAAATATTTCCTAACTCTTACTAGGAGGAAAAGAAATATTTTAACCATCGCTGGACGCGATGCAATGATAGTAGGCTCTGGTCGCGCCTCTATCACTCTCCCTATGGGTACACAATTGGAAATTGAGGATGTACACTTGTATCCCGATTCAACACGTACCCTACTACGTTATAGAGATATCCATCAGAATGGTTTCCATGTTGAAACCCAAAATGACAATAAAGAGGAATATCTCCTCTTAACCAAAAACAACGGATATGGCAAACAAGTAGTAGAAAAAAATCCATCTTTAAACTCTAGATTGTACTATACATACATCAAACCCGTTCAACATATTACGTACAAAGTAATTTTCCAAAACACTAACACATTCCAAACATGGCATGATCGCCTTGGCCACCCTAGCATTGGAATGATGAGAAAAATTATTAGTAATTCAATTGGTCATACATACCTTAAAACAAAATTTTCGGAACCCTCAAATTTTGTGTGCACTTCCTGTGCCACCGGAAAATTGATTTTAAGACCCTCTTATCATAAATCAGAGCTGAACCACTTAAATTCCTTGAACGCATTCAAGGAGATATATGTGGTCCTATACAACCATTGTGTGGACCGTTCAGATACTTCATGGTTCTCATTGACGCATCTACTAGATGGTCACATGTGTGTCTTTTATCCATACGAAACCATGCATTTGCTAAGTTAATTGGTCAAATTATCCAATTACGAGCAAATTATCCTGAATATCGAATTCAATCAATTCGAATGGACAGTGCTGCTGAATTTTCATCCCATACCTTCAATGACTATTGTATGGCTCTTGAAATACAAGTTCAACACTCTGTTCCATATGTCCATACACAAAATGGTTTAGCAGAATCTCTTATTAAGAGAATCAAGCTCATTGCAAGACCATTACTACAGAATTGCAACTTACCAACATCATGTTGGGGTCATGCAGTTTTACACGCTGCTGACTTAATCCAATTGCGTCCAACTGCATATCATAGCACTTCCCCGCTACAATTAGTACGTGGAAATCCACCAGATATTTCCCATCTGCGAAAGTTCGGTTGCGCTACATACGTACCGATCTCACCACCGCAGCGTACCTCAATGGGACCGCACATGAAACTTGGGATTTATGTTGGGTATAAATCCCCGTCAATTATAAAATACCTCGAGCCCCTCACAGGGGACCTGTTTACGGTCCGGTACGCTGATTGCATATTCAACGAGGAACATTTCCCGGCATTAGGGGAGACAACAAGTACCAAACTAAATGCCAGAAAATTGATTGGAATGTACAAGGCATCCCTGCCTCAGATCCACGTACCAGAGAGACTGAACTTCAAGTTCAGAAAATCATTCATTTGCAAAACATTGCAAATAATCTGCCAGATGCGTTTACTGATTATAAGGGTGTCACAAAATCCTATAATCCTGCCAAAAATGTGCCTGAAAGAGTGGAGGTACCGCAAAATACCACTCAACTCCCAGTTCAAAATAAGAGGGGGAGAAGTACGGTACAAATGGCGGATATAGCTTCTAACAAGCGACAAAGGAAACAAAAAAAATGTAAATGCAGATCAACCTCAAGTTGATTGACACCAAAGGATCCTTGAACCCAGATCAACAGTGCACTCAAATTCTGATCCTGGGACATCGGAATACCCCGACTCAAATGTTTTGGGAAATAACATTGAGTCACTAGGGGTCCAAGAAATTTCCACTAACTATACTGATTCTGGAGAATCATATAATCGTAAGACTACACTTGTCGACATTTATTTCTCCACAATAATTGCAAATAACCTTCAAAATGATCCAGATCCTAAGACCATGGCAGAGTGCAAATAGCGCTCGGACGGGAATCAATGAAAGGATGCAATTCAAGCGGAGTTAGCCTCGCTCAAGAAAAGAAATGTATTCACCAATGTGATACATTTACCTCCCAAAGTATTCCCTGTCGGTTTCAAATGGGTTTTCGTCCGCAAACGGAATGAAAACAATGAGGTGGTGAGATACAAAGCAAGGCTTGTAGCACAAAGATTCACGCAGAGACCCGGCATTGATTACAATGAAACTTATTCTCCAGTAATGAGTGGAATAACATTCCGATACTTAATCTCATTGGCAGTAAAAAATCATCTATTTTTTCAGTTGATGGATGTAGTGACTGCATATCTTTTTGGGTCACTTGATTCGGAAATATACATGAAAGTTCCCGATGGAATTTCAATTCCGAATCCAAACGCAAATCGCAATATGTATTGTGTAAAATTGAACAAGTCTTTATACGGCTTGACACAGTCGGGTAGAATGTGGCACAACCGACTAATTGAGTTCCTAACCAAAAAGGGATACTCTAACAATGATGATTGCCTATGCGTATTCATCAAAAGATCCTCAACAGGATTTTGTATTATATCTGTGTATGTTGATGATCTTAATATCATTGGTAACACACAGGATATAGATGAAGCACGTAATCATCTTATGACGGAATTTGAAATGAAGGATTTGGGTAAAACCAAATTTTGCTTAGGTATACAACTTGAGCATCTTCATACATGCATCCTAGTGCATCAATCAGCTTATGTCCAGAAAATATTAGAGAAATGCAATATGGACAAAACATATCCATCGAAAACCCCCATGGTTGTTCGATCTCTAGACAGAGACAAAGATCCATTTAGACTCCGAGATGACAATGATGAGTTATTGGGACCCGAGGTTCCATATCTCAGTGCCATCGGAGCGCTTATGTACCTTGCAAATTGCACCCGGCCAGATATTGCATTTGCAGTAAATCTACTTGCTAGATATAGCGCTGCTCCAACCAAAAGACATTAGATAGGAGTGAAGAATATCTTTAGATATCTTGAAGGCACTAAAGATCTCGGTCTATTCTTCCAGAAGAATAAAAATATGGATTTAATAGGATATACAGATGCTGGCTATTTATCAGATCCCCCATAATGCTAGATCTCAAACAGGTTTTCTATTTTTACACGGTGGAACAGCCATCTCTGGAAGTCTTCGAAACAGACTCTAGTGGCTACATCCACTAATCATTCTAAAATAATTGCATTATATGAAGCATCACATGAATGTGTATGGCTTCGGAGAATGATTAACCACATACAACAATCATGTGGTATAGATGCTATTGCATCACCTACCATTATCTACGAAGATAATGCTGCTTGTGTTGTTCAAATGCAAACGGGTTACATAAAGAGCAATATCACAAAACATATTGCACCTAAACTATTTTACCCACACGAATTGCAAGAGAGTGGGGAAATAAATATTCTGTAAACTAAGTCTTGTGATAATCTAGCAGACTTATTCACCAAGTCGTTATCAACTTCCACATTCCAAAAATGTGTTCATGGAATTGGTATGCGAAGACTACGTGATTTGCAGATATCAGGGGGAGAAATCTCCTAAGATTTAACCCGTTCAAATATAAATATTGTACTTTTTTCCCTTTATGAGTTTTCCCTCTAAGGTTTCTCTTTAAGGTTTTTAATGAGGCAATATGACAACGTAATCATAAATATATCTCTATTTTTCCACAGGGGTTTTTAAAGAGATATAATCAAATATATGCCATATCATTTTCTCCTTAAATTTTCCCACTGGGTTTTAAAGGAGTTTTTCATGGCATATCTATTCTATCGGTTCTCCTCATATTTTTCCCTACAGGGTTTTGGAGGAGTTTATCAAGATGATGAATCAAAGTGATCATATGAAGACGCATTGGTCAAGGGGGAGTGTTACAAATCAGTTACACCAGTTACAAACCAAAAAGTAAAAGTGCCCAATGTGCAGATGTCTGTTCCAAACAGACACCTTTTATGCCACCTTCTCGTCATGTATAAATCATTGTACAGATTCCAGAATCAAACATAGAAGCAACATTTTCTCTCAAACACTTGTTGTCAATCTCTTGCAATAGTTGTCAAGGAAGATGGAGGCTCGAGCAGTCTTGCAGTGCGATGACTTCATCGACATTCTTTTTTCTCCACTGGATTTTTGAAAAGGTTTTTGATGAGGCATATGAATGATGTACGTAATTTATTTGTCTATGAGAAAGTGTTTAAAAACTCTTAGAATTACAGACAAAAAGATCGAAATATCATTAGAAGGAGTCTACACCCTTATCTACATAGGGCTTTATGTTGTATTGGAAGATTTGATGATAAACACCTTTGCGCTCTCATATCATATGTTCATTTTGTTCATGCTGTTGTTTGATTGGTCTTACACGTCAGCATCGTGAGGGCTATCGAACCTCAACTCGATACCTAGATAGGTGTAAGAAACTGTACATTCCACATAGTTTGCAGTGAATTTCTCCCCTCTCAGTGGCATGCATCGGGAATGCCACGCACGGCACGTTATTACGGTGCGTCAGGGCAACGGCTGCAGCAATATGCCGAAATATCGAGGTCGTGCCAGTAGCAGCAATTTTAACCGGCGCCGCCCACGTCTGACGGTGGGGCGACCTGGGCCGGTCCAGACGCGGGTGCACCTAGAAACCGATGCCCGCGCTTACTCCAAGGCAGTATTGGTACTCCGGTAGTATTAGAGTAAGTTTAATAAGGCTGACTGTGCTAGCTATAAGGGAATTCATGTCAGCATAGTCCTATGTGGAGGGGAGAGAATAGGAGAGAGAGAGCCAAGCCAGCTCCCATACAAGAGTCAAGCTATAGCACAAGAAAAGAGGTGCTATCCATGCATGTACCAATAGGACTAACTGCTATACCCATGCATGTATTAAATGATCACTCTATTAAATGATTGAGAGCTCTTGTGGAGATAACTTATAGCCAGCTTATTGTATGAGTTGGCTGTATCATTATCTATTGATGACATGGAAATGTATTGGAGGTAGCAGCTATCTATACTATTAAACTTGCTCTTAGAGCAAGTCCAATAATAGAGCCAAGTGCTTGGCTATAAGTCAAGTTATAAGAGCCAAGTTATACAATAATTTGTCTTCTATTTGTCTACAAAAGGTTTTTTTATTATTATGTGGTACCATGTCTCACATTCTCTTTCCTATTCTTCCTCACATACATTTATTATCTTGGCCCACCACTGCATATGCTCCCGTGCCCAGCTTGTTGCTTGCATGAGAGCCAAACTCTCATCTCTCTCCTCTCTTCTCTCCTCCACATCAGCAAAAATGCTGACTAGCTTGGTTATAAGACCATTATTGTACTTGCTCTTAAAAAACCGCGAATCTGGAGGGGGCGGCGCCGGCGCCGACGGGGACACGCAGCAGCAACCCCAGTAGACTTCCCTTCTCTGAATAAACAAAAGGAAAGGCTGTGCCGCGCGGCTTGCTGCGACCAGGCCTTGCACGCGCGCCGCACCGTGCAGCGGCGCAGGCGCCACCGGTATGAATATTTGGCCGTTCAATCGGGCCCTTTTTTTAACTTATGTTTTTCGCATATTAGGTTTTAGCTAAAAGTATGATATATCAGCTATTTATTTTTTCTAAACCACTCAATTAAAAAAATGAGAAAAATAAAATTTATTATATCTTTACAGATAATATAAAGAATAACAAAAAAAAATAAAAAGCTAAAATTAAGAAACTAACATGCACATTCCAGAAGTCAAAGCCAAAAATAGGCCTCGCTCAAACTAGCAGATTTATGACTGAAATTGTACTGTAACGGCTGTTAGCTTTTTCAGAAAAATAAAGAAAAAACCATTATATGGTTATATCATTAATTTATTATGGACAACGCAAAAGAATAACGGAGGCAAAAAAAAGCAAAAAACTCTAAAAGACAAAATTAAAAGTTTAAATGGCTCCTAATTTAATATTTAGGTCCTGCTCGGTTAGGCTGAAAAGCTGTGGCTTATGACTGAAATTGCACTGTAACTGAAGGTGGCTTATTTAGCATAATTAAATTTAAAAATAGAAGAAATATGTTAGCTCATTATGGACAACGTGAATGAATACGGAAAAAAGAACCGGCAAAAAAGCTAAAAATTCAAAAAAAAATTATGAATAGTGAAAAATAAACTAGAAGCCAGAAATTGAAGCTAAAATGAGTGGAGTCTTGAGGTAGAAACCAAAATAAGTGTAAAGTTCAATCAGCTTGGAAGCTGTACATTCCACATGTTCTGGCGGCGGCGGTGCCGACGGAGACACGCACGCACGCAGCAACTACGCCAGTAGACTTTCCTTCTCCGCATAAACAAAAGAAAAAGCTGTGCCGCGCCGACAGCCACCACGCGGCTTAGCTGCGACCAGGCCTGGCCTTGCACGCGCACCTGTATATTCGGACGGCGGATAGGGCAAACGACGCGGCCGCATCACGTGTCAGCGGCTCACCGCCAGCCAGCCACCCCCCACACGTACGACACACCGACCGACGCACCAAGGAAACCGACCCGAAGAGCCGCCCAAACGCGGAGGCGGCGGCGCCCTGGCCGGCCCCACCTCCAACTCCGGTCAAAAGCCGAAGCAGTCCCCTCCCACGCGGGCCCCACCCCGCCGCGTCCCCTGTATATTTATCGGCGCGCCTCACCTCTCCAAGTCTGCATCCATTCTCCCAAAGCCCGAGCAACCCAGCAGCCAACACACACTCGTGCCTCGTCGCACACGACACGCGTATATCGATGGCGCCCAAGAGCTCGTCGCCGGCCGACGCGGCAGGCGGTGGCTGCGCGGCGGAGCCACGGCTCCGCGGCGTGCGGAGGCGGCCGTGGGGCCGGTACGCGGCGGAGATCCGCGATCCGGCGAGGAAGGCGCGCGTGTGGCTGGGGACGTTCGACACGGCCGAGGAGGCCGCGCGGGCCTACGACGCCGCCGCTCGCCGGCTCCGCGGGCCCGCCGCCTGGACCAACTTCCCCGCCGACCGGCCAAGCACCGTGCGGCCACCGAAGGAGGCGGCGGCGGCGGCGGGCGTGAGTAGCAGCAGCACGGTGGAGTCGTCGTCGTCCCGGGGCTCGCCGATGATGGCGCCCGCGTCGTCGCTGGATTTGAGGCTGGGGATGCCGGTGTTGGAAATAATCTTGTTTTAGAAGTCGTAGTCAGAATAGGTTTTGTATTCCTAATCGGAATCCGAGTAGGAGTCGTAGAGTTGGGTATAAAAGAAGGGGTAGACATGTAACCAAAGATGTACCAAGCCATTGAGAAAATACCAAAAAGAGGGAAACACACAAAGCATTGTTTTGTCGTGTGATTGTGCAAGGCGTGGTCGGAAGGACTCACGATCACCGCAAGCGTGATCGGGAGGAGTTACGACCACGGCGAAGTTCCTGCGGGCGTGATCGAGAGGCACTACAATCACGGCAAAGGTAACAGTAATTCTTCGACTACGCAGGAAAGGCTGCGACCACGGTAAAGGTGGTCGTAAGGAGGTGAAGGTGGTCGTAAGGAAGCGAAGGTGGTCGTAACGAGTTACGACTACACCGAGAAGGCCAGTACGTGATCGGAAGCAACTCCGATCACGTTGAAGGAAGTGAACGTGGTCGTACGGGTGTTCGACCACGGTGAACAGTGATCGCCAGCATCACTGCGTGATCGTAGAAAGCTTCGATCACGGTATCTTGAGCGGCTGAAGGAAGGCAGCGGCAGCAATATCGCGAAGCAGTCGTAAATTGCTACAGTAAATTTACGACCACGTTGAAAAGGCGATCGGAGGAGATTGAGGCGTTCAGAATTGGTCGTAAGTACTCTGAACCGATCGTATTTGATTCTCACCGGTCGTAAACGACTCTAACCGGTCGTAAAAGGTCCTGGGAGGTCGTAAAGACTTTCCAACAGTTGGTATCAGAGCAAGGTGGCAATGGAGGACAAGTCAGCTGAGAAGAAAGTTGCAGGTGCGGAAGGCTCCGGTGAAAAGAAACTGCAGCCTCCACCACGAGCACCAATGAGAGGAGGTACGGTACCAATCCAATTCCCCATGCTGACCGACACGAACTACGGCCTGTGGGCCGTGAAGATGAAGATCGTCATGCGCGCTCTGGGAGTATGGACGGCTATTGAAGGAGATGCACCGGTCGAAGAGACTCTGGACCAGGGCGCTCTGGCTGTCATATCTCAGGCTATCCCCGACGAGGTCTTAATGACTGTTGCAGAGAAGGAAACTGCAAAAGAAGCGTGGGAAGCTATCAAGGAGATGCGCATTGGAGAAGAACGTGTCAAGAAGGCAAGAGCACAAGTGTTGAAGAGGCAATTCGATCGCTTAGTCATGGGAGAGACTGAAGGCGTCGGTGAGTTCTCGCAAAAACTCACGAGTTTGGCCGGCGAAATTCGAGCTCTGGGAGTTGATTTGCCAGATTCAACAGTCATTGAAAGGTTGTTCAGTGCAGTCCCTGACAGTTTTCTCCAAATCATAAGCACAATCGAGCAATTTGGAGACATGACGAAGATGTCGCTGACTGAGGCAGTCGGTCGCTTACGAATCTTCGAAGAAAGTCAGAAGAGACGGCATCAGGACAAGGAAGGAGGTAATCAGCTGCTGCTATCTCATGCTCAGTGGGAAGCACTGAACGAGAATAAGAGCCATGAAAGTCACAACGACGATGTGAAGAGAGGTGGAGGACGCAACGGCGGGAGCAGTCGTGAGCGTAACTCTGAAACTGGAAAATCGAGTATACAATGCCACAAGTGCAAGAAATTCGGTCACTACGCTGCTGAATGTCGAAGCCACATACAATGCCACAACTGCAAAAAGTATGGGCACTTCGCAGCGATTTGCAGAAACAAGAAGAGAGAGGAGGAAGTCAATCTGGTTCAGAAGGAACCGACTCTACTGCTGTCGCACTGTACTGTAGCTGAACCGACAATGGTGATGCTACATGAAGGAAGAGTATTTCCTAGTTTGATGGAGAAGGGAGAGAAGACTCAAGACCAATCAACAGATTGGTATCTCGACAACGGAGCAAGCAACCACATGACGGGCATACACTCGTTGTTTCATGAATTAGACGAGAGAGTGCTCGGTAAAGTAAAGTTTGGAGACGGCTCAACAGTTCAAATCAAAGGAAAAGGAACAATCCTGTTAAAGTGCAAGGATGGAAGTCAAAGACCGTTGTCAGATGTATATTATATACCAAGTCTTTGCAGCAACGTGATAAGCTTGGGCCAACTGACTGAAGAAGGGTGCCGAGTTGAATTAAAAGGAGTTTATCTGAGGGTTTTTGACAGCAGAGAGCAGTTGTTGATAAGAGCACAAAAATCAGCAAATCGGTTGTACAAAATACCGCTGAAAATTTGGAGACCAGATGGCATGAAGAATGATCTAAATGAACCAGAGCCTGAAAGACTTCATCTCCTGGTGGTCGAAAAACAGCATGAAGTCGTAAACAACAAGTCGGAAGAGTTGGAAGTCGTAACGAGAAGGTTGGCAGAAGGTTTTGGCTGTAGTCGAGAAGAAATTCGACCATGGCAAAAGACGATCGAGCACGGTCGGCAAGTGTTACGACCACGGCAAATGAAGACTGGATGTGTTCGAGAAATCGTTCGACCACAGCAAACAGGTCCCAGGATCAGCCCGGATGGTCGAAGCAGCCAAAAGCCTGAAGTTTGGATCCCGAGTTGGCGGGAGAAAGCACGACGTGAAGAACGGTGGTTGAAAGCAAGTCCACGCAATAGTGAAACAAGCAGCTGGTGGAGAAAAACATCCAAGGAAGAAACAGGAGAAAATCAACGTGATCGAGAAGGAGAAGATCAACATGATGGAAGCTACTAAAACAAGATTAGGGAGAGAATGTTGGAAATAATCTTGTTTTAGAAGTCGTAGTCAGAATAGGTTTTGTATTCCTAATCGGAATCCGAGTAGGAGTCGTAGAGTTGGGTATAAAAGAAGGGGTAGACATGTAACCAAAGATGTACCAAGCCATTGAGAAAATACCAAAAAGAGGGAAACACACAAAGCATTGTTTTGTCGTGTGATTGTGCAAGGCGTGGTCGGAAGGACTCACGATCACCGCAAGCGTGATCGGGAGGAGTTACGACCACGGCGAAGTTCCTGCGGGCGTGATCGAGAGGCACTACAATCACGGCAAAGGTAACAGTAATTCTTCGACTACGCAGGAAAGGCTGCGACCACGGTAAAGGTGGTCGTAAGGAGGTGAAGGTGGTCGTAAGGAAGCGAAGGTGGTCGTAACGAGTTACGACTACACCGAGAAGGCCAGTACGTGATCGGAAGCAACTCCGATCACGTTGAAGGAAGTGAACGTGGTCGTACGGGTGTTCGACCACGGTGAACAGTGATCGCCAGCATCACTGCGTGATCGTAGAAAGCTTCGATCACGGTATCTTGAGCGGCTGAAGGAAGGCAGCGGCAGCAATATCGCGAAGCAGTCGTAAATTGCTACAGTAAATTTACGACCACGTTGAAAAGGCGATCGGAGGAGATTGAGGCGTTCAGAATTGGTCGTAAGTACTCTGAACCGATCGTATTTGATTCTCACCGGTCGTAAACGACTCTAACCGGTCGTAAAAGGTCCTGGGAGGTCGTAAAGACTTTCCAACAGCCGGCGATGGTGGCCGCGCAGCCGTACCTGTTCCTGGACCCGAGGCTGGCGGTCACCGTGGCCGTCCCGGCGCCAGCACCGTTCGTGCTGCCGGCCAAGAAGGCGGCGGCGGCGGCGTGGGATGACGTGCAGAGCGACACGGGTTCGTCGTTGTCGTCGTCGGTGGTGGACGCGGCGCCGGCGGTGGGCGTGGGGTTCGACCTCAACCTGCCGCCGCCGGCCGAGCTGGTGATGTAGGGGCCTGCTTGATAGATTTTGCTGCCCAGGCACCGCCAAACAAACCGAAGGGATCAATCAGTTAATTAAGTGGTTAATCAATTACTCGATTAGCTGTACTCCGGTAATCCTTTGTTAGCGTGTAAATACGCAGGAGTATGTTACTCCACTGTGTGTGCAACTTTTCTTATTTGCACTGAGGTGGAATTGCAATGCAAGCGCAGCTGAGCAAGTGATATGGTTTAAAAGAAAAAAAAAATTCTAATCTGCAACAAAGTACGTAATTTCCATCACCCAAAGAAAAAAAATGCTTACGGCGTACGATTAATATCTCTCGTCTTGTATTTTGTTCTATTTTTTTTTCAAGATCAGAGTTGAATAACGTTGGATGCCTATATCTCTACTTCGTATTTATTCTGTATATCTTTAAACGGTCAAAGATTATTTATCTTTCATATAGGATATTACACAGTAGAATATAATCAGAGCAAAGAAAAAAATAATGATTGAGATGAAGAAAGAGTACTTACTATTATCTATCTGTTTAAATGTAGCAATCCGTCTAATATATTGTCTTGTTTCTAAGTGATATTTTCTCATATCACTTAACATGTGAGTATATATAGACATATATTACTCATTATACATCCTATTTTATATTTTTTTAAATATTTATGTTAAACATAAATAATATCAAATACCTATTTACCGCTTCTAATATTATCGCTTCGCTCACTTTGCACCCTACCCATTTCATGAGAGGTTGAGAGCGCGTCGCCGCCTACTGTAATTCAGCACTAATAAATAATAATGGCTGGAACGCGTTTGACGTCTCCGTTCCCGGCAGCTTCTTCCCTCTGGAGTACACACCCATCCATAAACAAATCGTTTTCTCCGGTGGGCCCACCTCCGGACCGCGTGTGCTCAGCTCGGCTGCCGACCTACTGGCCTGGCAGCAGCTGTTATCTTGCGACGAGTGCCACGTGTCGATGCGGGATCCACTGCTGCAGGCCTTCGGCGGTGGGCGGCGTGGTCGGACGTGGAGGTGCGCCACGCTCTCAGGCGATCACGAGTACACCGCAGAGTGGCCTGCACGCAGGGGCGCGAGCCTGGGCGCCGGCGGTCGCTCGAGGTACCTCGCCGACAGGCCACATCCCGAGCTCTGCTCTCTTTAGGAGGAACCAGACGCGTGTGCTTGGCCTGACAATTGGCGAGATGGGTCGCTCCCTGGGCTGCTCGTGGTACGAGGAGTAGAGGCGGCCTACTGACACAACCCACCAAGCTCCCAGACACAGTATCCTCAGGGATTAGTCTCTCCCATATATAAGCGGATTTTTTAAGAATACATTTATAATTTATGATTAAAATTTTTAAATTTTAGACTGTTTGGAGAGGCAGTATATAGAGAGAAACAGTCGTATATGATTTTAGCTGGTACAGCTAAACTCGATATAGTTTACACTCTACCTATAAACCCCGTCTCAAAAAATATTGTTTAAGGTTAGTTACTGTAACAGCAAGCCAAAAAACACAAATAGTGCTGATCGCACCCATAAACCAGTCACCAAGCCCTAGCAAACGTCTGGAGGCGGCACACGAGTGCGCGACTGCACATCGTCGTCGGCGACTATGAGCCGACGAGGGGCGGTGCACGGCAGCTCACAGGCGGCACGACGCAGCAGCCAGCAGGCAGCAAGCTGGCCCAGGCACGGAGGCGACGGTGAGCAATGACCGGGCGTTCGGAGGTGAGTGCATGGCCACCCTAAGATCTAGTTCTGGATACCACTGCTGCTTACCAATGCACCCCGTTGTTGAGCGCGCGGAAATACTCCTTTTTTTCCCCAGAACACGCAGGAGAGCTTCGCATTTCTGATAGGAAAAAGGTTCAGTACATCCTAAAAGAATATTGAACCAGAAAAGGCAAGGGATTGGCTACAAATTAAACATGCGCGCCTGGGAAAATAAAACTAACAACCGACAACCCGCTAAAGGGTCTCACATTGCGGAGAGCTAGATAATCCCGGCAAGGTGCCCAGCACCTGATGCTTTCCAATTGTCGCATTCCGGCTTTGATAACGCGGAACCAAGCTACTAAATAACGGATGGTGAGATCGTAGTAGATTGGTGTCCATATAGTGGATAGTGTATAACGGTCCATATAGCGGATACTATATTTCTATAGTGAAATTTAAACACACTTCTGATTCTTTAGTTAGCCATGTATATCTTGGGCTTTCTACTACGGTAAAAGACAACTACAACATATAGCCAATTCAATTAGAAACTTAGGCATAGGTAGTATATGCATGATAAATTAGCCAGAATTAAGATCTTGTATAAGATAAATATTAGAGCAATCAAGCAACAAAATAATACCAGAAGTCCAGACTCGATCTTAGCATCACTTCAGATTTCAAATGTTATGAAACACATGACTTGCAACTTGCAAGCGTAGCACTTAGTTTTAGTTGCTCACTCATCGGTTGGTCAAGCTGTGAGCAAGTGAGCAATAGAGAAGGAATATGAGGCGCGATTGTGCGGCAACTATGTCCATGGCGAGCACTGTTAGCCATGGAGTAGGAGATTAGGATATGGTGGTTGAGGAGGATGAGTATGGAGTGTGGTGACTGTTACTAATTTGATATTTCACTTTGTACGGGGATGATGCAGCAGTAGCAGACCGCTAAATTGCCTATGTAGCTTTGCTTTAGAGTTTGTCAGACCGCTATAACGCTTGTTAAGTTCCAAGCTGCTATTTCTGATCACTACTTCGCATTGATAGTGTTTATACTCTGCCATGCAATTTCGGACATTATTACGGTTGCTATGGACGCTATATAGCACATTGCGTGGAACACGGCTTGCACGAGACTCCTGTGTTGCGAACACGCTCTAAAGTCATATAATCTTGGTCGTTCGACTCGTTTCTACGACGGCAGTTGATTAAAAAAGCTAATGTACTGCAAAAAGCGAAAAAAAGAAGGTAACATAACTGTTTTCTTTCATCTAAAAAGAGTATGTAAAAGACTAACCTGGTTGGTAGGTTTTGATCTCATACAATGGCCTAAACTCTGAACTTTCTTCCGGTACAACTACATGTGAGCAACATACACTTACCTTGTTCCCTTCCGCTTGCATGGTCGTGTGGTCGGTTGGGGTAATGGGATGTGTTTGTTTGCCTGCACGGCTGCACCAAGTCTGTAACCCACTGTGAATGCAGCCACTTCATATTTTAGATTCGGCTTTCGTACAGGTTGGAAAAATTGTACTTCGAATCAGGCAAAATCACAGCAGCAAGGCTATATACAGAGGATGAGTACGAGCTCGTTAATGCTTCATTACATCTTCCTGGGGGACCTGACTTCCCAGACACCTTCAGCTGCGGAGCTACAGAATGGCATGAGAATCTTACTGACACTTGGTAAGGATCTCTGCGCCGTCCTCGGTGATCAGAACCGTATGCTCGAACTGCGCGTTGAGGCTGCCGTCCACCGTGACGGCGGTCCAGCCGTCGTCCCACAGCGTGCACTGCGTGCTCCCCATGGACAGGGTAGGCTCTGCAGGACGATCATGACGAACAATACTGTCAGTCAGTACGTGCTACATTTGTCAGGCAGCACAAAGAAAGAGCTCTTCAGGTGACAGTCTCGAGATATTTACTAGCTACATCGATCTAACATATATGATATGCCATGTTCCATCCTAAGAGTTTGCTAATTAATGAGAAGGGATTAGCTGGATGGAAATTTGAAAACTGATGGCGTACCGATTGTGAATGTCTGGCCTGCAACCATATAGCCTGGCTCGTAATCATCTGTCACGAAAGCGTGCATAGTTAGTCGGTGTTTCTCAGAACCATGCTGAAATTGCTTATATATGTCGTTGCCATTCGGTCCATGATCACCATGACTGAGATCAGTAAGGTTACTTACAGGTATGCCATATAATGGGTTCTGAATGAAATATTCTCCCAACTCCGTGCCCAACAAAGGGATCGATGCCGTAGCCGTACTTGTCAGCATGCTCACTGAAAACCATTGGAAGCAAAACAATCACCAAGAAGACAATTCAAGGGCACTGATAATTCGGCTGTAATAAGGACCTTGATTTCCAACTTTTGTGACTAACAAAACATCAAGAAAAAATAATGAATGCCATCATATTTGGTAAATACTAAATACAAACTTTTCCAAAGATCCATATATTTACGGAACGAAAATTCTTAAGAAAAGATGGAGAAGAGAACGTTTGCTACTAAAAAAAGAGATGCTGATAGTTTGTTTTTGCTGACAGACAAAAAAATATAAACTCGAATCTCATAACATTATATTCATAGTTCAAAGTAAAAAAAAAATATTTATCTGTAAATTACCAAAGCATCACAAATTCATACTATTATCTAAGTTCTGAGAGATCAACACCTTATTCTCTGGCCAATTGTCTTAAAACTAGCACCATGTTTGCAGGCTGATATGCCCCTCAGCATGCACTCTTCGGTGACCTGTAACATAACAGACAGTTATTCAGATACAGATTAAAAACTTGTGGTAGGAAGCAGTCGGCAGAGAGCAGCAAAATTACACCTTTACAAGTTGCTCACTAGATTCATCAACTTCTCCACAGAGATATGTTCTTGAGGTGTCCCCATGATAGCCCTGGAGCAACACTACATGTCACTTCAAGTAGATACATTCATTCAAGTAGACCATGAGAAGGAAAAGCATTTGTTGACTGACAATAAAAGGAACAGTAGCACATACATTCAAGTAGACCGTAACATCAATGTTGATGATATCCCCGTCCTGCAAAAATCAGTGAAACAACCAGCATTTTTCAGCGCAAAAGGAACGCCAGCAATTAGATTAGCATATAAGAAGAAAAGGCTCCTGTTTAGCATCTAAGAAGAAAAAGCTCCTGTTTCAACCTGGAGCGCGCGCGAATCAGGGATTCCATGGCAGATGCACTCGTTCACCGACGAGCAAACACTCTTTGGGAACCCGCCATATCCGAGCGGAGATGGGTAGGCACCAGCGTCAATGATCATCTGATGCACTGCTCTGTCGATGTCATCTGTTGTCACCGAGGGCTGGTGGGAACAGGAGATCTTATGATTTCTTAATTCTTATTGATGGCTACTAATAATCTATTAGAGAGTACACAAGAAGATGAGGATATGTTACGTAATTAAGTATAAAAGAAGAACATATGACACAAATTCGCCAAGAGAAGATGAAGCTAGCTGCTTTGCAAAATGCTTACTTTTACCAATGTTCCTGCATATTGCAGCACTCGAGCAGCTAGCTGACAAGCCGATCTCATATGAGCAATGCTCTCACCGTCATGCATCTGCCGATTAGGATCTACATCTGGCAGACGATCTGTACCTACATAGGGTGGTCTGGTAATGTGATCAGGCACTGGAAGGCGCGGACTGACCGTGCCACGCCTTAGTGGCTCCCTTCTCTTTGCTTGTTCAGAGCACTGTATCTCTGCAGCCCTTCAATTCAAAGAGCAAGTGTTCATGATCCATGATTCATGTCACAAAATGAAATGAAAGGAGAAGTATCATGTCACAAAGATTGCAGTTGCCAAGAACTTGGGTTACATTTACAGGAGTAAGTGGAGAGACTGAAGCATTTTAGCACAGTAAGGAAGCATTGCATTGTACCTGCAGATCCTCATCCTCCTGGCTTCCTCTAATCTGCAAGGTTTTCTAGTTACTGCCACATGAACAGGCTTCTGAAGAGGAGCTTTACCTGAAGCCAAATGATATTGGAACAGACAATTAATGGGGCTATAAGAAACAATATAATTTTGTTGTTGTCCCTAATGCTTGAGATCAGTCATGGGTAAGTTTGTGAGTGAGACTCCCGAGTGAACAGAGCGTGCACACACCTGGGCGGCGGCGGCAGGGGGAGGGGCCGACGAACGGCAGCGAAGGCGAGTGGGGGAGCTCCACCGCCGGAGCCCTCGCCGCCATCGTTAGCTACCAACTCGCGGCGGAGTCGCCGGTCGCGGGAAGGGCGGTGTGAGCCGGTGGCAGCGGAGGAGGATAAGAGGTGGGACACGTGGAGAGAAGTTATTGGCTGGCCCGGTTTAAACCTTTCTCTCTCACACTTCGCACACACACTGACACATGGAGAGGGAGATGCCGGAGGCCGCGGCGCCGCCGACCTTCCTGCGCGGGGAGGAGGCGTCGTCGGAGTCGTCGCCGCGCGGTCCGAGCGCATGATCCGGCGGGTACAGGCCGAGGTGTTTGCGGCGCTCGAGGCGGTCGAGGTGGACGGCGGCGAGGGCGCGCGGTTCCGGGAGGGCGCGTGAACGCTCCTGGGCTGCGGCGGCGGCATCAGCCGCGTGCTGCAGGGCGGCTGCGTGTTCGACAAGGCCGCCGTGAATGTGTCCTTCGTGTACGGCGTCATGCCCCCCGACGCGTACCGCGCGACGAGGCCCGACGCCACTGCGGCGGGAGGGGAGAAGGCCGGGCCCGTGCCCTTCTTCTCCGCCGGCGTTAGCTCGGTGAGAACCTCCAAAGTTTGCATCTGTCATCAAATTCTTGTGTCACCCACCATTTCTGCACACAGACATCCAATCTGAGCAATTTGTTGTGTAAGCGTGTCATCCAGCACCATTGTTAACAGGGGGATGATCAGGTTCTTGTTTTGCTTGTCAGGTTAACCATCCAAAGAACCCATTTGCTCCAACGTTGCATTTCAACTACCGATATTTCGAGACCAAGGCACCCAAAGGTACTACTTGTGCTGAGAAGTGAAATAAACAGATCTATATTGTATTTGCTGAATCTAAGACAATTTCGTAGAACAGAGATTATGCCCCATTTCGCTGCAGATGCTCCTGGGGAACCCAGGCGGTGGTGGTTTGGAGGTGGTACTGACTTGACGCGGTCGTACATCATTGAAGAGGATGTCAAGCATTTTCATTCTATATGTCAACATGTTCCTGTTACGCTTCTGCTGTTATTTTGGCTTAAAAGGCAGATAATCTAAGGCTATTTGACATTTCTTGATTGCTGTCTATTCGTTGGATAGCTTATTTATGTTTTATTGTGCACTTTCAGGTTCAGAAACAAGCATGCGATAAGTTTGATCCAAGCTTTTACCCAAGATTCAAAAAATGGTGCGATGATTATTTTCATATCAAGGTTAGTTTGTACAGCTGCTCATTGATGTTTTTGACTGCTGTGATCGTGTGATTGCTATGCTTTAGTACACAGTTTCTTAATGTTTTTTTGTGTGCAATGCAACATCATGGACTCATGGTTGACATGATTTCGGGGGCATTCATATTGGATTTTGCTGATGGCTTTTGGTTTTGGTTTATGAATAGTAACAACTTATAGAGAAGTTTGTAAAGAGAACATTTGCTTATGATTTTGGTCGATATAAATGAAGCCACTACAGTGTATACTACAATCAACTAATAAACCCTGCCTTGAAAAGACGCTCCGTTTAAAAGTTAGATACTATAGAAAAGTGGCTTATGGAAGCCAAAGCAAACAGGCCCAGACATCTGAAAAGTGGCATGAGGCTTGTTAGTCTTATTCGGTACTGGGCAGTAGGTAGTTTGTCATGCCTTGTGGCCAGAATAAGACACGGAGATGATTATTTATATTTGACTGCAGCGTCGTGGCGAACGATGTGGGGTGGGTGGAATATTTTTTGATGATCTTAATGATTATGATCAAGACACGCTTCTTGACTTCGCTACAGGTACATTGAATGAAACTTATAATTGCATTTGTGTTGCTTGACACTATGGCCTACACATCTATCATGCATGAGATGGCATTTTCATCACCTTATGTCACAAGGACCTACTTTAAAATGCAGATATATTTAGCTTCTTGGATTTGATTCCTTTTCTACCATGTGTTATTGGTTAAAGTGGATTCTAATAGAAATTCAGCATTTTTGTGGCTGGCAGCCTGCACTTCTAACTGCTGATCAAAGTTATGCCTATTAAGACACTTTCTTCTCTGCAGAGTGCGTAGACAGTTATTCTTGCATACATCCCCATCGTAGAACGCCGGAAAGATACCACATTTACAGAAGAGCACAAGTCATGGCAGCAGCTACGGAGGGGTCGCTACGTGGAGTCCAACCTTGTTAGTGATTTTACATGAACAGTCATATCGCTTGTCATTATTAGCTCTACTCTGGCTCTTATACTTGCTTGTCGTGAAGGTCTATGATCGTGGCACCACATTTGGCCTCAAGACTGGAGGAAGGATTGAGAGTATCCTTGTTTCTCTTCCTCTTACCACACCATGGGAGTATGATCATGTATTCATGTAAGTTGTGATGCTCTCTTATCCAGCTCCAACAAGCATTAAGGTGTCAAGTTCTTGTTGTTTTAAGGCGCTAAAACATTAAAAAGCTTCCAATTTTGAATATTTTGGAAACATACATTTGAAATTTTTAGGTTTTAGTGATAGTGTTCTGGTGTATAATGCGAATGTGGGGAGTTGGTTTTGTTACAGCATTGAATTCTTGGACCTTAAAATTTGGGCAAGTTTGCTAAAATGCCATTTGTTTGCAGAAACCAGTAGGGACTGAAGAATGGAAACTACTTGATGCGTGCATAGATACAAAGGAATGGATCTGATTGGTTGAAGTGCATGTTCTTCCGATATTTGTTGCTAATACGTCACTTCGATTCTGTGTATTCCTTCCTAATGTAGATTTTCTTATGTGATTATGGTGTGATTGCTAATTAAAATTTTTTAAATGCCGTATCTGTTTATCTGCGTCAGTGAATAGGCAATCTCATTTCTCAAAAGAAAAATCTGTCTGTTCATAAGGGACTTCTCAAAAGAAAAAGAAAAAACTAGGGAATCTTAATTGCCAATTTCACGTACAATTGTAATTTTCTGCTTTGCAACCTATGCCATGTAGCCATTCTGGTAGCAAGTAAAATTACAAGGTATACATAGGCAAATTACCAGGACAGGAATCGTTTGGAATCACTATTCTCCATAGAAGTATGGGTAATCTTCCAGGTATCAAGCCTCTTGCTCAATTTTCCAATTTACTTCTCTTCAGTTATGTCATCGGCAACATCCCAAATTTGCAGCCCCAACAAATTGGCTACTATTTCCTGTTCTTCTGGATCAGGATTGTGCAGACATTATCATCGAATTCCTGTTGCTTCCTAAAATCGTACGTACACTGGTCACCTGGTTACAAAAATTTGAAAAATGTAAAATGTAGAAAGCCAATTTGAACTTGCATTGAGAAGCACAATTTAATACTAGTTCATAAATCACACCTTAGCTTCTTTGATTGCTGCAGGTCTTGCACAAGTAACTGTACAGTCTGGTGCTTCATTGCCGTAGTTGCGAGATCCCCTGCTCTGTGCCAAATTTTTAATCTCACATGGCAATTAGTATGCATGGTAACATCACCACAGTGGACAGTTTATTATCAACCTAGATGCAAAAGTCGTGTATTTTGTTTAAACTTAAAAAGAAGCATTGTTTAAACTTAAAAAGAATACTAACTTTATGAGAGCCTCTCTTTCTCTCTTCTGAGATCCTGAAGAGAAAGCCTTTTAACGAGTTTGTGTCACACAATAGATGTCGCCTTTGGCGTTGGCTCACACATAGAAGATCTGTGTAACTTGACGATCTGGTTCATGCCAAAATATTGACCGGCGCCAATTCCAAGATTCCCTATTTGTAGATTCTGGATGATTTGAAGGACTTTGCCTTTGTTATCTGTGAAAACTGAAACCTCATCATTAACTTCATCATAGTATATGGGGCGAACCCAAATATAATTCATTTTTTGTGACTACGTTTTCTTCTTGGAATTGGGTTTTCCAACATGAGACCTTGTGGTTTATGCGCTGTTTTATTTTCTTCAGAGAACATGAGTTTGTGGACTGTTGATTCAATTTCAGCCTAGCGTTGAAATCCTTCCTATATATCCTCATTTTTTTTAGGTAGCAGGGATGATGAACATCATTTGTGAAAGTTCCAGGCCATGGCTACGAGTTCCATTGGAGTACATTTGTGGCTGGTGCAAGTATCCAAAGGAGCAATCCAATAACATAGTGATATTGCTCCAATTTTCAGTGAATTAACATTGCATGTATTTTTTTTACTCACTTGAACATGGCTAAACGTGATCGCTTCTAACACGCGTACAAATTCATACACATTGTTTCATATATTTTGACAAGTGTCAAGGGGCCGGGTGCAGCCTGAAGCATTTAGAGGGTATCTTTGACTTCGATATTATATCATTATAGTTAATCCAGGGCTAATCCTATTTCCATTCAAACATAGACGGAAATAACAGTGTCTTAAAAATTAGTTAACAAAGAATTGCTTTATTAAGCATTTCTTTGTAAAACAAGAGCAACTTGTTGCATCTCATCTTATGATATCAGATGTGAAATCCCTATTCGCTCGCATTGTCGTCGCTTGTCTTGTTTGATCACTTGCAGTCAAATGAGTTGCAGCATGGCTCGAGCTTACTTCATTTCGGCAAAACCATGGTTACTACCCATAATACCGTCGTAGTTTAGAAATGCTTGCTTTTGGTCTCCTCTTATATCTCAGTATTATTGTGAATTGAGAATAACTACGGATGAAAACGGATTGGATACGGTCGAATAGTCTCAAATACGAATACGAATCTATATTTTTAAAATGAATACGAATTCGAATAATCTCAAATATGGATACGAATATTCTCGAATATGAATACGGATATTTTTTAATACAGATTTTCTCGGATACAAATATTGGATAAAACGGATTCCTAGCGGTTTTGCCGATTTTTCACCGGTTTTTGACCGGTTACCGGTTTTAAACATCCTAAATTTAAATTTTGAATCATAAAATTCATACGGATTTTTCATGAGTTCTAGAAATGGATTGAATACGAATCGAATAGTCTCGAATACGGATACAAATATTCTCGAATACGAATGCGAATACAAATACGAATATTCTTAAATACAGATACGAATAATCTTGAATACGAATACGGACATTTTCGAATACTGATTTTGCTAACCACATTCGCGTTTTCTCAGATACAAATGTTGGATAAAACGAATTAGCCGTTACCGTTTTCCACCCCTAAGAATAACTGCCATCTTCAGCTCCTCTCTTTTTAAAACAAGCGATTTGTAAAATTTGATTGCTATTTAATGGGCAGCTTATGTTTGGTCTCTCACACAATAAGGACCGATGACTACTCATAGAAAATTCTTCCGTCAACTATTTCTGTGTGATAGTAATTGTGAGAAAACTGTTTTTGTATGATGGGCACCTTGAGATAAAGACTGGTGGCAACAAATGTAGGGCATCAGCAGATCTGAATTTATTTTTATTTTGGTTGTCCTCCTTTCAAAAATGGTTCATTTGCCTCCATGCAATCGTAGGAATGGGCAGAAATATTCCATTTGGTTGAAAACCTAGTATCTTCTTCTTTTTTGTTTCAACAAGAAAATTATATGATCTCATTTTTTGTGTACTATTACTAGTATCATTATGAATTAACAAACAGACATCTGATCAAGTACTTGGAAATTCTCTTTTCACATCTTGTTATATCAATAGCACTTGGGAGTTGAGAGCACTCTCAAATCACAAATTTGTTGACAGCAAGCAACTGCATTGTTCTGTAGTATGTATGGCCTATTCTAACTTGTAAGTTGCAAGTTGTTATACAACGTGCCTCGTCAAAGAGCTGTAGTTATATGTCCCAAGCACTAGCAATCTATAATACAGTAGTAACTGTAAGTAGTTACACAATCAACGCAACAAAGAAAATTTTCGATCTAATTTTGTCACCTTAAGTCCAATAGTTCACAGTTACCGATATATTTAATTTTTTATAATATGTTCATTAGAGAAATGCCAAGCATCGAAAAATACATTGAAGTAATTGATCGACGAAATGATCCCTGAAAATATGACGAGAGTTACCGGACAATCTTACAGCGGACCGAACTAGGTTTTAAGAGGAAACTAGTCACCTGCTCGTGCGTTGCAACGAAATTTATTAGCTATATAGAGAATCATGCTATGAAAGATAACTACTTTGATCAGTTAAAAAGTGAAGAGTGGTGAGAAGTTAAGAATGGAGCAATTAGAGGAGAAGGGACGTACAATCACCAACTCATTCTTTTATAATAGTAATGATAATGCTTCTGATAGTCCAAAGCTCAGATCGGAGGTCCAGGGGAAAATGTTGCAGCAAGAATGTATAGACCATAGAGTATCTTGATAGACAGAAAATAGCGAACACCTGCTATTCTGCCATTGATGGATTATTGTCGAACTTTGCTTGTGCTATGCTGCCTATTCTTGCCTCTCCCTCTTGTTCTTGACTCTCTCTTCCCATGCCTGGTTGCCTTGTTTGATCACTTAAAAAGAGTACTATCAAATGTGAGGTGAGGCATGGCTCCAGATAGATCTCCATGCTCCCACAAGTATTTCCGTTTGTGTAGAAAATCTTGGCCTGGTCTCCTCCCGTATCCTAGTTTATTTGTGAATTCAGGAGAAATGCATCCTCACATTGATAAACAGACGAGCTTTGTCGTTTTGTAAGATGCGATTTATAGTACTATTTGATTGCTATTTAACGGGCAGCTTATGTTTGTTATCTCACAAACTAAGAACCAATGAATGGCTCACACATGAAATTCTTCCGTCAACTCTGTGTGATAGTACTTCTATGGGTACTATGAGAGGTGCCGAACCCAGGAATAATTACCATAAAATTGAAGTCATGAGCAACCCAAATGTTTTCGTTATTGTTTCCCTCAATTTTAAGAAACGAACCAAGCGTGGGTACTTTCATTTCGGTTTAAATTTAAAAACAAACTACCGACAATACGGCACCATGACAACAAATCCACTGCCGACGTTGTCAATCAAAATTAAGATGGATTTATTCATCATATACCCTCCTCATAGATGGAAATTCAAGATTTACCCTCCTGACCCACGTGTCAGTGACTTATAATGACCCCACATGTCATTGAGGTGGGAGGGTAAATCCTGAAATCCCCAATTCAAGGGAGGGTATATAATGAAGATCCCCAGCCCTATGATATCTTTCAGCTTAAACTTCTAAATTCTAACTTATTTTTCATTATTACTACAATTTGTCTTTTTCTAACTTTTTGACTTTTTTGAGCTTTTTACCAGTTCTTTTTTTCGCATATTCATTTACATTATCATGATGGTTTAATCTATTTTTAAAATTTTTAAATTTAATTACAACAAATAAACTACTATCAACTACAGTGTAGTTTTAATCAGCTACAGTACAATTCAATTGTAAGTCAAACTTATTTCAGCCCAACCAAGTGAAACCTATATCGATGGCACTTAGGAAAACTCTCATCGCGTTTTTTTCTATCGGTCACTGCATTTTGCTCTGTAATCTGTATGGCCTTATTCTGACTGGTAACAAAACGAGCCTCGTCAAAAAGTTGTTATACAGCATTACCGAACTAATACACTGGCAAGACAAATCAACGTAATTTTGATCTTATTTCTGTCATCTTCGGCCCAACGCTATGCGGTTGTGACAAATGCTGAGCATTTTGAAAACAGCAAAGCGATTGATCAAGGAAACGATTTAACCAAATACAACTGGAGTTACCGGACTAACCCAGAGGATGTTTCGAGCAGTTCAAAGGCTGCGATCAGGGAATCTTAAAAGTAATGATAGTACTGGGCATCCCAGTCGATCGCAGAAAATGTGAAAGATAATGAAACTAAATCATACAATGCGCTCCAGCTCTCTCGCGTAGCTGAGAGTCTGGTTAATAAGTGGCACGGATGGTATCTCCTTGCATGGCTGGGACTCTTTGGCCTTCTGGAAGAAGACCGAGCCGTTCTTGATCTCCCACTCAGGATGTTCCTGTTACCAATAGAAGACATAATTAGAATCTATAGTCAGTATCATGTAATTCACATAGAAACATAAAAAATAGGGCAATTTACCTCTGTGATGTACTGGTGTAGTTCTTGGTCAGAGCTGAACATCAGCATTTGCTTTGCATCACTTATTGACAAGTAATCATATCCCCTCTCACTGCATCCAGCTATTTCATCTCTACAAGAGCAGAGCAAAGTCACAGTGAGGAACTGCATGAAGAGTAAATCAATAAATCAAATTGGGAGCGGCAGCAGTAACAGATCTCCACTTACCTAACTGTTTTGGCGAGAAGGTCCATAAAGTATACATATGTCTCGTGGGGCACAGCCTGTCGAGCACTCAACACTCGATTGTAGGCACCCTCCATAAAGGACTGCTCAAGCTCCACCGCATGCTTGATGCAAGGATGCTCCAGTGCTTTAACGGGCAGAAGCTCCAGCTCAGTGTGGAACTCTGCAATTCTATTCTGTACCAACAGCCTCAGAAGATTGAGTCCCAAAATTGGGTACTCCTCTGGTGAAGGGGGAATTATGCCACTGCATGAACAGTATGGTTTATTATGACATAACATGATATATGCAAAATAACAATTCCAACATACTCCTGGATAAAATACCCACGTGGACATGTGCAGTTGAACTTTATAGTTAGTTATAAACAGGTTTTGGGGACCGATAAAGCAAACATTTGACAGCGAATATGATGTAAAAACAGTAACTCTACTAAGATAGGGAAACATAAAATAATCACCAGCCTGGCAAGGATATCACAGCTCACCAATAGGCCAGGCAATGGAGAGTTTGATGCAAACCCAATCTATGCTTGACCTACTCACAAACATAACTTCCCAACCAATCAGAGATAAAAACTATATAAACCATGCAAGCCTAACCCAATACACTACATTGGGCTTAACTCATTTGGCAATTTACACCCGACGAAAGCCAATAATACTTCTTTCATTTGTACTTACTGAGTGGTACATGCATTGAGACTATACTACACAATGCATAGACAGCAAACAGAACTGACAAAGTGGTAAAAAGGAACTAACCATGTATCCATGTAATAAGGCTTGAGCTGGCAGAAGTCCCTTTCAAATGCATCTTGATCTTCAATTTTCACACTCAAAACGACCGCATGCTCGTAAATGTCCCCTGAAAAGGTTTCAGCATCACATTGACTTTCACTTGCTCTGTTAATGATAATATGAAGGTTTACATATACGTTTACTGCCCAAAATGCTTGCTGAAAGTTCGATTGCTAACTAGCTGGATCACAATGATAACATACTCCTGCCAAAAGAAACAATGATAACATACACAATTTCCGCCAAGAAAATAGCATAGGTAACATCAATTAGCAAAACCGTTTCATGCGTGTGAACATGTGAACTAACATGGTAACAAAACAGAACATCCAATACATCATATGAGATTGCGTGCAAAAGGAGCAATATTATCCAAGGGTTCACATTATGAACCAGCAATAAGTGAGCATACATATTTTGCGGATATTAGACGCGATCGCTAGGGCAGTGATTAACCCAAAAGCAGGCAGTCAAGAGTTGTCTTACTCGCGATTTTGAGCTCTTCCACAGCGTTGGGTGTCTGCTGAAACGAGGGTGGAAGGCTAGGGAACTTGGTGAGTAGGACCTGCAAGAAAAACACATATCAATACAAGGGAATTTCAATCAAAATTCGTAAACTTTGCACCTTTCTCTCGCGGAACCACAGAGGCAATTCAATTATGCTCCCAAACCTAGTAAGAACCAAGCCTTTCTGCCACTAATCGAACTAGAAGCGGATGGAAAATTACTGACTAGATCTATACACCCGGATCTATTAACTAAAGTATCAAGAACAAAGCATCACCGAAAACTCCATAAAAATCCGGCCTTTTTGTCAGCCAACCGCTGCAAACCACTCACTCATCAATTCTCTCCACGGAAGAAACCCTAGAAACAAATCAAAACCGACCCAAGCACCGCAAACCCATTGCGCCCGCGTCTCGCAAAATAACACAGCCATCGAAATCAGCCAGAAACCACTAAACATCGCGTCTCTTGCGCCGGGAAGACTAGCGCGGCGGACGAGATCCAGGGTCGTAGGGGCGCGGAGGCTCACCTTGAGCTGCGAGAGGAGGTTGACGCAGGCGTCGAGGTCATTCCTGGCGTAGGCCGCCTTGAAGCGGGAGAAGAGCTGCGTCACCTCCACCAGCTTCGGATCCATCGGCGGCGGCGGCGGCGGCGGCGGCGTTCGCTCGAGCTCTGGCTTTTTTTTTTTCTTTCTATTTTTGCCCCCTCTTTCTTTCCGTCCCCTGTTCCGTTTGCTTGCGGGTTGGGTTTGCTTTTCTTTATAATATAGCGGAGCCTTCTTTGTTGGGCCTATCCGAATTCGGCGTCGGGCCGAATTGGATTGGGATGGGCTATCCGATCGGGAATTTTTTTTGACCCTTTGGGAATAGTTTTTTTTGCCCCAGGCGACGAGGTGGCGTGGCCGGTCGACGTGCCTACGATTTAGCGCGGTCACCAAATGCGCTAGGAGGAGAAGGCGTGGCCACTAACCGCGCTAGGAAGGTGGTGCGCCTATTGGCCGCACCATATGCGCATGCATGACCCTTTTTGTGCTTTCAACCGAGAGTTTTGGCCGCGCAGGCCACATATAGTTTTCGACATTTTGTGATTATTTAAGCTTTACGTCATATCGTATCTTGTCAATATCGTTTGCTATTTCCTTTACACGGCTATATAACGCATGAGTGTGCGGCTCCTGATTCATTCGTTTGTGGTTGGTATATATTTAATTGTTATGTTAATTGTTCGTAGCTCTGTGGAATCATTTCTCCTATAGAGAAGATGATAGGGAGTTTTGTCAGCCTTTTGTGATAGCTCATACAATATCTAGGATACTGCAATCCACCCATCTTCAGGGGCAGGAGGATCCGGATCCTAGACCAATCTTACAAGGGCAGGAGGACCCGGATCCTAGACCGAGACTCATGGACCATGGAAGTATTCCTACGTGCATAGGATAGGGAATTCCAGTCCCACACCTTCCCGGTTGAGCACACTCGAACGCACCGCTCTGACGCCGTCTAGGACGCGGCGTGCTTGGTTGCAGCTCACTTATACCAGTTGCACAAGAAGAAGCTGTGGTGGTCTCCTTTGTCCTTCTTCCCGAGCCTCTGCGAGGGGAGCGTTACCCATAGTGTAACAAAGAGAGTATAGCTATCTCTTTACGAAGAGACCTAAGCCCATAAATTTATGGCACATAAACAACACAAAACACTATGGTATGAGTTATTGTTTATAACAAACACTTTAGTTTTGTCCATAATTAAAAGATTGTGGGGTTCTATAGATACAAACTTAGGAGGCAATCTATTATAGAAATTAGCTTTAGTTTTGTCTTTGTATGATATAGAGGATTATATGACCAACAATCATCTCTACTATTAGACGTGCCCTAGCACTACCAACAGGAAAAAAAAAGCCTGGTCCTAAAATCTTGAGTAATAGAGGTAGGGCAAGCTCAGTATAGACACCTGTGAATACAAAATTATGAAGCACATTTAATGTGGAAGTCAGTGTTCACCTACATGCTAGGTGCTAGTCGGACGGCAGAGGGCACCGCCTACTGCCTAGGCGGGCTAGTGGCCGCCTACTGCCTAGGCGGGCGGGAAAACTGGTGGGAGTGTATGGAATAGGAACTACCATGGAGGTAGGATGATAAGAACTAAAAGATCTCAGCCATTAGATCAATTTTGGATGGTGCAGGTCAAGGCAATCACCTATATCACTGGAAGGTGGAAGGGTCCAAGTGCACTTGGGATAATTCAGGAGTCTTCTAAAAACGTCAATGGCTTGTAGTGATTGATTATCTGAGCCATCTTGGTGGGTTATTTTAGTTGAGATTTATATCTTATGGTTTAAAATTTTAAATTCTATCTGTTTGTAAGAGATAGTATGTAGAGAAAAATAGTCGTATGCGATTTTGGCCTGTACAGCTAAACTCAATACACTTTATATTTTATTTTTTCTGTTGACCTCGTCTTAAAAAAAAATACACTGTTTAGTTACTGTAGCATAAGATATGGAAGCTGTTTGGTTGCTAGCCATACTTTGCCAACAAAAATTGCCACACTTACCTAAGTTGAGGTGCTCAAATTCTTTGCTACACCTTAGCAAGCTTAAAGGAATCTTGCCACATTTTTTTGAGTCATTGACGCGTGGGATCTAGTTTGCTGGAAGGGAATCTTGCCACAACTGTGGCTGCAACCAAACAACTCCTAAAGTTGGTCAAACTTGCCTAACCTTAGGCGTAGTAAACTGTGGCTGGCAACCAAACACCTCCATAAACCATAAGCCGAAAGTCCAACCGAATCCAGCCACATGTGAGAATGTGAGATTGCCAGTTCTTATTAGTCTATTTTTAAGGGCTCAAATATTGGTACTTTCTCATTTTTAAGAACTTCCCTAAACTACATTGTTTACCTTACTTTACGTGCTTGTGATACTCTTTAAGAGAGTATTTTGGCCAGTTTTATATATATAAAAGTGATTGCCTATGTATGTGTATGTGTCCATAGTAAAAACGTTTCAGTATTTGAGAAGAGGGAGAATTGCAATAACCACCTCTTCTGGGGCTATAACATGTCAAATAATATGAACAATTGTCCTACCACATCAACATTCCATTAGAAATAAATAAATGATAACATAAACATCTGTTCAAGCAAGGACATGATTTAATAACAGTTATTACTTCCAAATTTGCAAATTTCACAATACCATTCCACTGATGCATACAGTTGCTTGTTTGCTCCCTACAACTAATCATCAACCACGGGCCAAACTAGACCTGGTTCATGAACCAGGTGTTACCAGCGTGAGATTCCGGCACGATCGATTAAACGAAGCTATCATCCACCGACTGAATTTTCGATAAAACACAATGAGATATCAAATGAACAGAAATGAGGCATCTAAATCTTCCTCCCATTGTCACTTGTCAGTAACTTCAGAGCATAGTTCATGCACCTGATATCACCCAATGGTCCGACAAAACAACTGAGATGCAACCTAACAATCAATAAAGAGCAATAACCTGAATGGTTCGTAGTTCAATCAGAAGACAATTGTTGGCAAAATGGTGCCACATGGTGAGACTTTCAGCGGCAGTCCAGTGTTCTAATGCCAAAGCTTGTAGCACGCAGCCTTCGATTGAGCAGGCTTCTCCTTGCTGCAGACGACATCCATGAATGCATCGATCAGTTGAGCGACCAAGCTCGCTGGATCGCTGATGAGAGCATCTATGAAGGCGCTCACAATGCGCCTCTCCTGTGCCGATGCCTTCAGGCTGAACCAAGTGAGGAACTTCACACGGAAGTCCTTGTCCATGCGCCCTTCGTGCTCCAGCCATCTGATCACCTTCACGCAGTACTCGTACTGCTGCTCCACATATTTTTTGCAGGCAGAATCTGGGGTGCTGCTAAGCCAGTCAGGTTTACTTGGTGCTTCTGATGGAGAGGAGTTGGAGCTCGCAAATGGTAGAACTTCTGATGTTGGTGGAAACTGGCTTTCATCATTGTCACTTGCACCATCCAACCTTGTCATCTTAGCCCGCTTAGAATACCGGTCAGTGGACACATTGTTCTCACTTGAGTTTGTAGAACCCTTAGGTGAATCATATTGAGTGGCTCTCTGTTGCTTTTGCAAATTCAACTCCTTTTTCCCATACTGCGTTGAATACTCTTTGATGCACATGCTCTCAGAATTCTGAGTTGAGCACTGGCTGCTGCCACGCTCAAGGCTTTGTGTAGAGCATTTTGCCTCCCATTCACCAAAGCCCTGTGTGATGCCAAAAGGCAAAACCTTGAAGGAATATTCTGTTGAAGGGCTTAGACCTGAAATCAGGCTCCTAGTATTTGGCCTCAGTACATGGCATGTGGGCTCTGCAGGATAGTTGGGCACCCTAGCATTTCGGTGCCAAACTTTGCAACCATCAATATTCTCCTTAGCGATGTTATCCTGATAATTCAACACAATAACCAAAGAAAATGGAGTGATCTCCTCAAAAAGGATTTGGGGTTGGGGACCTGCAAAAGTAAATACCATCTGTTCATACACAAAGTTGTAGTCTGCATTGTTTGTAAGGACATCTTTAAAAATGTATTTTTCAGATCATTAATGCAACTAAGTCTAATTCTACAAGGATGAGTTCTGAGATTGCAGCTGTAGTTAGTAAGTCAACAATAACACAAACTTACCAACAGGTTTCATATTATTGTTTGTCTCAAGCTCCAAGGTGACATCCAACGAAGAGTCTACTATTTCTAATGCACATGAACAGAGTTTCTGAACATCAGCACCACAACTAAGCCGGTTCACAATGCCCCGCCCCATGATTGCTGACACTTGATCCAATGCACCACCAACTTCTTTCTCAAGTATTTTCACAGCTGAGCTGATTATGTTCGCCAGTTCCCTGTAATGCTCAGACCCTTTCACCATTTTATGGCTTAACGATAGGCGCTCACATAGCACATCAACTCTTCTAGCTTCCCTTGCAATTGCCAGTTGCTTCCGCAGACTCCTGTAAGGGGTAAGAAGTGAAAAACCACACATACAATTTCCACAGGGAAGAGATACAAATGACGATAGTATTTGCACTTAGAGAGGGATTGACTGTTGGTAGTATTTCAAATTATCAATCTTTAGCCCCTATCATCATTCTTTTCTTAATAAAAAAATCGCTGACAACAGGATGAAAAACATAGAGGCTGTTTGGTTGTGATGAAAACTAGCAAAAGGAAAAAAAAAGTAATAACCTATCACAAAACCTTAACCCGTTGTTTAATTCATGACCAAAATTGTAACTGCCACAAGGAGAGTAGATTGAGACAGTTCTGGTACAAATTTTCAGGTAAAGTGGTGCCTTCAAATTGCTTTTGGCACAAAAGAGTATGGATATTACAGCTTAGCATTGCTTAGTGTGGATAGTTTTGGTCAGGGACCAGTACCACACTGCACCTACTTAAGAATTAGGATAGAATACAGAATTTTTTAAGATAATTTTGTTTCATATAAATAACCTTTTCCCTCTGGCATGTTTAAATCAAAACAGTCAAGAGGATACCTCATTAGCCAATTGATCTTCCCGCAGCAAACACAGTAGAAACTACCGTCTAACTTGTTGCAACCATTCTTGACAATGCCAGCTTTTTTATTCTTCAGAGCACACTTCAGGTGACATGACATACCACATGAATAGCCACAATATGGATTATCTGAGCTGCAAACCAACCATAAGCTAGGATCCTTGTTTTCATCATATTTACGGCAAATGCAGCAAGAGCAACGCTTGCAATATGCACCTACTGCATCCAGAGTGGCTTGGCATGCAACATTTCTGCATATCAATAAACTACCAGTTTGGGCCTCTCTGCACGTTGATGGGTCACAGTTTACACGATTAGTGAAATGCTGTGGCTGTTCCTCATTTGCTTTCTTTTGGGTGTCATTGTTATTCTGCCCCAGTAGCGAAGCATTTACATTATCATCCTTCAGTTGTCCGTTCTTTCGTGAAACTAATTTCAAGAGATAGGCAATCATCTTAGATTTTGAAACATTGGTATACTTCCTCTCCTTGCCCAGCTCGGCACAGATAAGCTGAAGGAGATCCCTGCGGGTCCAGCATTGAAGAATCTCAGAGGCACCTTGTGGCCATTTTGAAACTTCGTACACTAATTCTCTCTTGTCCTCCAGACTCATCTCATTGCGTTTTTCTGGATCCATCCCAAATCCTGCATGAAAGAATCATGAGCTGTAGCAACTAGCAAGGATTTAATTGAATTAAGTACACAAATATACGAAGACAAAAAGAAGTGTGCTGCAAAAGAACAGAACAAATGTGCTGCAAAAGGACAAAACAAACATGCACATAGAAATCCAAACACATAAAAAGCCATATTATCATATAATGTCACTAACTACTATAGGCACGGAAATCGATATAGGCTTGTACATCCTACCACTATGGATGTAGATTTTTCACCTATGCCGCGGTGTATCTATGTTCACATAAGGCGGGATCAAATCTTGAAGATATACGTGATAGGGTAGAGGGAGCATCAATTCAAGAAAAGCTTGTCCAACATCGTTTAAGATGGTTTGGACATCTCCAACTAAGGTCTTTTGAGAAACTGATACGTACTGAAATTTTAAGACGTACTAAAAACGTAAGAAGAGATAGAGATTGACTAAGACTAATGTGGGAGAAACATTGTTCTAAAAGGCAGGTTGGGCGGCCGCCTAGGCCCCGCCTAGGCGCTGGGCGGCCACCCGGCGCCTTGCCTAGGGGTGTTGGGCGGGGAGGAAGCGGCCAGGCGGTGAGTCGGCCGCCTAGGCGGCGAGGTGGCCGTCTAGGCGACGAGGCGGCCAGAGACCACAAGAACAACAAAACGGGAACAGGGACTGGGGAGAAGCGTTGCTATGCCAGCCTGCCGCCTGCGGGGAGCTGCGCCGGCTTGCGGAAAGGAGCGCCGACCTGTGGGGGGAGGAGCGCTGGCGGCCGACCTGCGGGAAGCTGTGCGGCACCAGCCTGTGGGGGGACGAGGGGAGGCGGGCGGCTAAGGCGAAGAGATGGGGGAGGCAGGCGGCGGCGATCTGAGGGAGAGGGGCCGCGGGATCTACGGAAGAGGCGGCGGCGATCTGTGGGGGAGGGGAGGCGGGCGGCGCGGGCGAAGGGATGTGCGAGGAGGCGGAAGGGAGTTAGGGTTAGATTTATATAAGGATTGATGACTTGAACTGGAACGTTGGATCTTCATCGGACGGTCTAAAATCTGACTAATTTTCTTGAACATTGGTTATAGGATTTGATGACTCGATCTGGGACGTTGGATCTCCATCGGACGGTCCAAAGTCTAACTAATTTTTATCTTAGTATCAAACATATACTTATCTTCTACCTGTTGTCCTCATTTTTAATTCGGCCGCCTAGGCTCCCTAGGCGCTAGGCCCCACCTCGCCGCCCGCCTAGCGCCTTTTGAACATTGCCTAAGGTTGTTCAATAACTTAAGAGCATCGTGTTTCATCAAGTTTCACTCAAATTCAAGCTAATTTTGGAAGTGTTTCATATAGTTTGATCTTAAAGTACCATTGTATTATCCCAAGTCTCATGGACTTTCATGCTAATTTTTGAAGTGTTTCACGAAGCTTCATCCCAAGTGCGGGTCCAAAGGGTCCGATGGTGCAATGATTGTACCAGTAAGGTCGGACACACTATGTAGCACATCATTGAACCTCTTGCAAATGGTTCCTGCGGAGTGCTCGAAGCGGCTCATTCCTTGCCTTTGCGATTGAGGCACCCCGCAGGTCCACAAAAAGAGAGCCAACGCTTCCTTCGAGCAAACTTCCCGAGCAGACCGGAGTCCGTGCGCCGCAACTAGCTTGTTGTGCAGTGCCTCAAATACAAGGGGGCTCATTCTAAACATATTGCGGCAACGCTGGTTATCGGCAAGTTGTTGTGATACCCATTGCCATACAGTCACGTGCGGCACTGCTGGGATTGCCTCCGCAGTCATCTCGTCTTCGTTGCTTCCAAACTCAACTAGGCCAATGTAGCTCACAGCCATGTCCTCAAACAGATCCTCTCCTTAGTGCCCACTGCCAGAAGCCATAACATATTCAACATGTAAACATACCCAATCTTTGCAGCCAACATAAACAATATATGGCAGCAGCCATAAACAATATATGGCAGCCAACAACCACAAACAATATATGGCAAAGCATGCATCCTCAACTCAACCAGCAGGCCAGCAGAACATAGCAGCAGCCAGCAGCACATATCAGCACATCCTCAACTCAACCAGCCAGCCGCCCATATCCCAGCAAGCCAGCAGCCAATGTTTCGGCCCATGTTTTCAATCCGTGTAAACGGCCTGTTCTATGCTTGCACCTCGTCGGCGCAGATTTCCAGGAATGCGGTCGTGTTTTCGTTGCTCCAGGCGGCCCGGGCCATCTGCACACACGGTGGCGAAGTACGAAAGCAAGCTACAGCTAAGCGTGCGCGCACATGCGATGGGGAAGCGAGACATACAACAAAGTTTCAGGGAAGGGAAAGGTTCGTACCGTCGAGTCGCCGGCGGGGGGTCCGAGCAGCGTGATCCGCAGTCACCCGAGGACGGGTTGGTGCGGGATTGGGGAAAGCGCAGCTGTAAACCCATTTTTTGAACGCTCTCTCGCCGTCGCTCGGTCGGGAGATGCACTATCCCCGCATAGTTAGTTTTAAGCTTTATCATTAGTGTTTAATCATCGTGTTTAGCAAATGTTAATGAGTCGCTGACTGGTGGGCCTCCGTACCTGTTTAGTTCCTTTATTAGGCTGAAATGCAGGCCCCACCTCGGTAAAAAATCTTTTAAAACCCTAATTGAAAACCTGGGCCGAAACATTGGCTGCTGGCTTGCTGGGATATGGGCGGCTGGCTGGTTGAGTTAAGGATGTGGTGAGATGTGCTGATGGCTGCTGTTATGTGCTGATATGTGCTGCTATATGGCCTGCTGGTTGAGTTGAGGATGCATGCTTTGCCATATATTGTTTGTGTCTGCTGGCTGCCATATATTGTTTATGGCTGCTGCCATATATTGTTTATGTTGGCTGCAAAGATTGGGTATGTTTACATGTTGAATATGTTATGGCTTCTGGTAGTGGGCACCAAGGAAAGGATCTGTTTGAGGACATGGCTGTGAGCTACATTGGCCTAGTTGGGTTTGGAAGCAACGAAGACGAGATGACTGCGGAGGCAATCCCAGCAGTGCCGCACGTGACTGGATGGCAATGGGTATCACAACAACTTGCCGATAACCAGTGTTGCTGCAATATGTTTAGGATGAGCCCCCTTGTATTTGAGGCACTGCACAACAAGCAAGTTGCGGCGCACGGACTCCGGTCTGCTCGGGAAGTTTACTCGAAGGAAGCGCTGGCTCTCTTTTTGTAGACCTGCGGGGTGCCTCAATCGCAAAGGCAAGGAATGAACCGCTTCGAGCACTCCGCAGGAACCATTTGCAAGAGGTTCAACGATGTGCTACATAGTGTGTCCGACCTTGCTGGTACGATCATTGCACCATCGGACCCTTTGGACCCGCACTTGGGATGAAGCTTCGTGAAACACTTCAAAATTAGCATGAAAGTCCATGAGATTTGGGATAAAACAATGGTACTTTAAGATCAAACTATATGAAACACTTCCAAAATTAGCTTGAATTTGAGTGAAACTTGATGAAACATGATGCTCTTAAGTTATTGAACAACCTTAGGCAATGTTCAAGAAGGCGCTAGGCGCCTAGCTAGGCGGGCGGCGAGGTGGGGCCTAGCGCCTAGGGAGCCTAGGCGGCCGAATTAAAAATGAGGACAACAGGTAGAAGATAAGTATATATTTGATGCTTAGATAAAAATTAGTCAGATTTTGGACCGTCCGATGGAGATCCAACGTCCCAGATCGAGTCCATCAAATCCTATAACCAATGTTCAAGAAAATTAGTCAGACTTTAGACCGTCCGATGAAGATCCAACGTCCCAGTTTAAGTCATCAATCCTTATATAAATCTAACCCTAACTCCCTTCCGCCTCCTCGCACATCCCTTCGCCCGCGCCGCCCGCCTCGCCTCGTCCCCCTGCAGCTCCCCCCCACAGGCTGGCGCCGCGCAGCTTCCCGTAGGCCGGCCGCCGGCGCTCCTCGCCCGCAGGCCGGCGCAGCTCCCCGCAGGCGGCAGGTTGGCGCAGCAGCGCTACTCCCCAGCTCCCCACAGGTGGCAGGCTGGCGCAGCGACGCTACTCCCCGGCTCCCCGCAGGCGGCAGGCTGGCGCAGCGGCGCTACTCCCCGGCTCCCCGCAAGCCGGCGCTTCTCCCCAGTCCCCGTTCCCGTTTTGCTGTTCTTGTGGTCTCTGGCCGCCTCGCTGCCTAGACGGCCGCCTTGCCGCCTAGGTGGCTGACTCACCGCCTGGCAGCTTCCTCCCCGCCCAAAACCCCTAGGCGAGGCGCCGGGTGACCGCCCAGCGCCTAGGCGGGGCCTAGGCAGCCGCCCAGCCCGCCTTTTAGAACAATGGGGAGAAAGCAGTTAAAAGAGACTTATAAGATTGAAATATATCAAAAGAATTAGCTTTGGATATGAGCGTATGGAAGTTAACAATCCACGTACCGAAACCATGATATAAGAAGGTTTAGGGGTGGTGTTGCTCTCGGTTCGAATAGCTGGATGTAGGGCTTAGAGTTTTAGCCTTGTAGGTTTTATTACAAGGCTCTCATTTCTTTAACCTTAAGAATATTTCATTTTTAGTCTACCCTAACTTGTTTGGAACAAGGCTTTGTTGTTGTTGTTGATGAGGCCTGAAGTGATAAACAAACTTGATAATGGAGTGTTTTGCCCCATATTTTGTCAGTATGTCAGTTAGATCAGGCGTTTTGAGACCATAGAGATTTATGAATTATAAACTGTATGTACTATTATCTTCTACGGACTACAAGTAAATGGCAAACCTTAATTCTGCACAAGAACTTTCATGATGTGCTCATGAATGCACACCCAAAACCTGTATGTCACTTTCACTTGCTTTCACATAACAGTGTTACACCATTAGAATTTATAATGCAAACACTGTCACAAGTAGCAAGTGAATACTAGGTTTGAACTTTTAGGAGGTCAAGAGTACCCATAACGGGAAAAAGTACTTTAAAGATGAAAGATAAGGGTAGTAAAAACATCAGTTTATATTTGTCTTCAAACTAGAACAATTTTATACCTTGCACTAGTCCAAACTTGTTGACATAGAAGTATTAATAACTATCAGGAAAGGAAAACAAAACCGGCACCACTTCATTTTTGTCCTGTGGCTAAGAGTTACTTAGTACTAAACACAAGATTTAGTCCACAGTTCAGAAAAGTGTCTAGAGTAAATTAAAACCTACTTTTAGCACCTCAGTAGACAAAGATGTCAAAATACCTAGGGTTTGTGTAATTTTCCTCTACAAATAGAAAACATGGGAAGCTCAAGTTATTTGACATATTCTAAAAAGAATTAAAAAAAGGGCAGCAACACAGTCCAATTATCTTCACAATTCTCACACTGCTCTCCTAGTCACCTAACTTTGGACTTGTCCACATAAAGAAATTGCAAAGCAAAAAAAAAAAAAATCAAACATCAGGTCAAATTTAGACAATCTAATTCCACTATGTGGTACATTGTCAACATCTAGACAGTTAATCTACAAAGTCCTCAATCCCTCAAACGGGCACTAGTTCCATCTTTCTCTTTTCTACAAATTCACCACGAGTTCTATCATTGCAAACTCAATACTTCAAAAGGAATTTCACAGAGTAAGACTTCATTTCACTGACAAAATTGGACATGCATTCACCTCCTGCAAATCTACCATAAGATATAACACAGAACATGACAGAATTACCTAAATTGGACAGTGATCTATTATTGCCAACTCAGAACTCAACCAAAATCCAATTAACTCAACCAATCTAGTTGGCAATTTCATACCAATCCATGATTGGCATTGCATCTTAAAAATTCATTGCAAAATTGCAATATACCATCTTCTGGATTTTCAAGGAAACTTTGAAGCTAAGGATCCAATTGCCCAACAGATCCAAGATTTAAAAAATTGCTCATCCAATGAAAGTAGCACAGCATGGATGGGGAAAAAACATAGTGGGGAAAAGGCAGAAGAGGGATTAGGGATTCTCATCACCTTGGCCGCCTTTTAGTGGTTAGGGATTTTCACCACCTCGGCCGCCTATTGGGGTGGATTCTAGGTGACCCACGATGGTGGAGAGCTACTTCTTGGAGAAGTTCTTTCTGGAAAGAAACTCATATTGCTTCAGCGGCAGAATGAAGTAATCATTTGACACAATACGCAATGGTCCTACTTTTTTTATAAGTTTCCTCATATTTTTCTAAGAGGAATTACACTGTACCACAGTATTTTGTACATTTTGCAGATATGCCCATGTTTTGCCTATGTTGTTTTTATAAGTTTGAGTCGGTTTGATCGACCGTTGGTTGGTTGTCAGAACGGCCTTTGTTGAGATGTGTGAACTGAGTTTTATCTCAGTTGTGTTGTTGCTCTAGGAGCTTTTCGGGAGTCCAACATTGTGTTAATTATGGCTGGGAGTGCCATGTGATGTTTGTTAACATGAGTCAAGTGTATATCGTTTGAGCTTAGAACTATTACTTGTACTTTGATATACAAGTCGTTTGGTGATTATTGACGATTAACGGCAAGACCGAGGCTAGGGGAGGACCCCAAAGCCATGGAGAGTTACGTAAGTCCGAGTGAGGCTACATCTCAAGTGGAGAAGCACGATAGAAAAACAAGAATCATAAGAAGGCAAATGAATGCATGTGGTGTACCATTAGACTTGGGCATTTCAAGTAGTGACATTCATCAAGAGAAGGCGTACGATCTCAACGGTAAGTCATTGAGCATCACCGACTACATTATGGAGTTGGCTTCGAGAAGCGTCATGGAGAACAGAGCTCTAAACTTAGATCACTCACATAAAGCTTCCAACACAAGGAAACCCTAAACCTATAGTGTCTCTCCAAGCACAAGAAATATTTCCTCTCAACACACACAAGACTACAAGAGCTTATATATTGGAAGCTCCTCACCTCACACCAAACCTTAACAACCAGTCCACACTTTGTGGATACAATCATTTATAAATGGGGAAACCCGATAACCCACACACAAACGAGTTTTACGCTTACACACATGCACACTTCTCAAAGCATGACTTCCAAATAGCTTCAATAGCCTGATAAGACACTCTCATCCTCCATGACGCTTCTCCTCGAAGCCAACTCCATGACATAATTGGTGGTGCCCAATGACTTGCCGCTGAGATCGTACGCTTCTCCCAAGTAACGTCACTACTTAAAACTCCCAAGTCCAATGGCACACCACATGCATTCATTTGCCATCTCACAATCCGTGTCTTTCGCCGTGTCTCTCCGCTAGAAATGTAGCCTCACCTAGACTTACTAGACCCTCCATGGGCTTAGGGTCCTCCCCCTAGCCTCGGTCTTGACATTGACCGTCAACAATCACCAAACGTTCTACACATCAAAGAACAAGCAATCGGCCTAAGCATAAATGACATACACTTGAATCACGTTAGCAAACACCACATAGCACTCCCAGCTATGATTAACACAATGCATGAACACCTGCTATAACTAACACTTGCATGGACTCTCAAAAAGCTCCTAGAGCAATAACACAACCGAGACAAAACTCAGCTCACACATCTCGGCAAAGACCGATCTGACCACCAACCAACGGTCGATCAGGCCGCTGAGAACCAACTTAAACTTCTCCCGATAACAAGGGACCTGGTCGGACCGCTGGCCCAATGCTAGTCAGACCGTCGACCATAGGTCGGTCAAACCATTTAAGAGCACTAGAAAACATCCTCTCTGGAATTTCAGTTAATCTCTATCTAGTTTTAGCTCAGAACTCCAAATTGAGTAACATTTAGTGCAAAGATATCCTCAAACACACCTACACAACTGTTTGGTATCCATTTTTCAAAAGGCCACACGACCGGTCTAACCGTTCCATAGTCACCGGTTAGACCGTCGTTGCCAACCGAACAGACCGCTAAAATCCTGACAGCAAACTGCAACTGTGCAAATTCAGACAAAATCAAATTCAAACAACACAATAACCAGAATTGCAATGTGAAAAACTCATCACCAACATGGGGTTGCGACCACAAGGTCTTACACTTATCAATACCTTACCTTATACTAATAGGCATGGGAAGACAATGATAAAATCAGATGACAAGAAAATATAGGAATAAGCGAGAAATCAACAGCATTCTCCATCGACAGAAACACATTTGGGAATTTACCAGGCAAATGGATGTTACGGAATTGATCAGCGATGTCCCCTTTGCTGAACTTGGTCCTCTACATGAACAGAAAAAAAAATCACTTTACACATGTAAACATCTCATACATGGTAGTAGCAATCAACAATCAACAACATTGCCAGAAAGGCATGACCCTACCATGCGAAACGGATTCCGCGGCGTTCTTCAGGGTATCAAGTCAAAAGACACCAACTTTGCTTGCCGCAAGTATCTACAGGGAACAAAAGCTTATCACCTTATACTCTTGGACAATGAAGGAATAGTGCAGCCACATGCAGATACCAGAAAGCTGCAAGAAGGCAGCATCATTGCCTATACAATGCGCAATCAAGTAAACTAAGGCAGAATCTCAAAAAATCAAACATGTGCGAAACAAAATCTGGGAATTCTCCTGGAAACAAGGACTTGAAAGGACTATTAAAAGATCATGGAAGATGAAACAAAGGACCCATGAAAAGCGAAAGAAATCGTCACCGTACAAAATGCAAATTCAGCGTGAGATGAAGAGTGCGTGAAAAAAATGTAAATCATGAGTCATGAGCAGCAAGCCAACAATGCCCGCATCTAGATGGGATTGTTCTTCGAGAATACGAAACACAGCACGGGATAAAAACAGCATAAATAAGATCAAAACAGATGGAGTAGATAAACATTGACAAATTAAAGCATTGCCATGCCATGCAACAAAGGGGGGAAAAAATCAAGAAAGGGTCCCTTTGGGAGAAAAACAGTTGAGGTAGAAAATCAAAACAAACAGAGCAAAAATTACGGGAAATCGGCATCGTTTTCCCCAAAAGGAATCAGATACCTAAAGGTGAAACAAAACAGCCTCAAGAAAATGCAAGAAAATCAGCAGCATTACCTTCGAAAAATCAAAACCCAGTAGACGTTAGAACAACACAGAGAGAGCACGTACAATAAATCTAACACATTAAACAACAACCAAAAAAAGTTACCATTAAACAACAGCATTGCCTGAGAGAGAGAGAGAGAGAGAGAGAGAGAGAGAGAGAGAGAGAGAGAGAGAGAGAGACAACCGTAAATAATGCAAGAACTCAACAGCATTGCTCTCCAAAGCCAAGAAGAACCTAGATGGGAATTTACCCAGGGAAAAAACTAAACAAGCACCACAAACCTAGATGAGACCAAAAAAAAAAAACACGCCCACCACACGCATTACACTCTCCATCCAACCCGAGAGCCAAGAACCCAAGATGAGGACGAGAAGGCTACCAGAAAGAAAGAAGAAACCCCAAGAAACGCCCGGGGAGCAGAAAACTCCGAGGAAAAAAATTGGGGAGCAAATGAACAGCGTGGGGGAAGAGACGAATCGGAGGAGGAGGAGAACGACGAAGCTATGGCTGCAGCGCCCCCTGCTCCTGCCGCTGCAACAGAGAGAGAGAGAGAGAGAGAGAGAGGAGGGTGGTGTCAGATGGAAAAGCTGATGGTGGAGTGGGGGCGCAGCGGTGGGGGAGGGGGAGCACACTGCAATGGCTGGTGGTTTGTTTCCCAAAGTGGCATGGGGATAAGAGAAAGAAAACAACACCAAGTAGGGCCCGTTGTTCTGGCCCGGCCCGGCCCGGCCCGGTAGATCGACTTGGGCTCCAATGTCAAAACTAAATGAAAAGAATACGTATTTTTGTCCTTTGACCCTGTCTCTTCTTTAATGTCATCATTTATTTCCAGTGCCGTGCATTCTCCACACGTCAAGAGATGGGCCACCCCTGTACCAGTGCTGTGCTCGGAGAGGTGTGTGACCCTAGGGGTTTTCGATGTGGAGTACGGGCCATTTGCCCGTTGCTGTAGCCAGATGTTAGCTGGCAAAATAGTTGGTGATACGAATATTGAACTGGGCATGGGTGAAAGAATCAGGACAAGATCGATGTGGACAGGGGAAAACGTCAACAAGAGATTGATGATTTGAAGATTTGAAAACTGAAAGAGATTCCATCAAACGAAAGTTTGAGTCGACTTGAAAATGAACACTTCGTGATAGAATCTAAGATTAAGTTGACGGTTTTAGGTTATAAATATACTTGCATGCACCAACCTTCAGTATTGACGTGGTGCCACACCCTGATCAACTCGACTTCGGTTTCTGACTTATTTTTCACTATTCATAAGTTTCGTCTTTTTCTGAACTTTTGGTTTTTTGTTGAGCTTTTTTGCCGGTTCTTTTTTTTTTCCCGTATTTGTTTGTATTATACGTAATGGGCTAACATATTTTTTTTATTTTTAAAATTTTTAAATTTAATTATGCTAAATAAGCCTCTGTCAGCTACAGTGCTTTTTTCAGTCAGCTACAGTGTTTTCAGCCATAAGCCACGAGCTTTTCAGCCGAACCGATCACCACCTATGTATCATCGACTTCGCTAGAGGAGCGTCACGTTGAACCATGGAAGATCGAGAGGACGTGCGGTACTATCATCTACGCATACGCGAACAGTCAACAGAGATTATACGGGATCGATGCATATGTACAGATCTGACCGGATCGATGTAAGTAATCATATTCGCCTAGAGAATTAATACATCATACATGCATGAATTATATTCATGTGTGGCTGTGTGCATACCTAGTATGGCGGAGCTGAGATCGCTGGAGCAGCGGAGAGCGCCGGGAGGAAGCGTAGAAGAGCGGCGAGTAGTTGATGGTATTACATGGTGGGTACTGTGGCTGCCTGCCAGCGTTCCGAGAGGAACTAGCTAGCCCAAAGGATGATCATGGACGCAAATATAGGAGAGATACTTTGGCTGTTGCGTAGCCCTGTATGTGGGATGTCTAACCTGCTAAGATAGTAAGGAATTTAATTTGGCTGGTGCACCTCGTTCTCGCTGGCGCCAGTGCCGGATCATCCGCGCCTGAGCCCGTCGCCACCGGATCCGCCGCCCCAGAGCCCGCCGGCCTCACTCTTCTTCCTCAGCTCTGGCTTGGGCCTCGATGATGTACGTCTCCACGTCGTTTCCTCACTGTCATCGCCTCTTCCTGAGGTGACTTGAGTTCCCGAGGTGCACCACTACCATCCACCGTGGTCACATGTTCCTCGCCTCTGGTTGCCCAAGGTATGTTCTGTCGCCGCCGTTGTGTGCGTTTGTCCTCGTCGTCGTTGCTCCGTACGTCATCTTCCTCACCCCCGCGGCCCCGCGTACAGCTGTATAGTGTGAGATATACCTTTTTGAGACGTGTACAACATGTGTGCTGTTGTACTTTGATATCGTTTTTTATATGTAACATCTTATAGATCGGATCAGAGTTTGTGAGATACGACATGAGCATGCACAGTATCAAGAACGAACTAGATGAATCTCATAGAGAAAACCAACATAATAGTGATCAAGCAACCATAAAGAGAGAGAAAGATTTAGCAAATCCGATCACAAGTTCTTTAAGCACAACCTCAAAAGAGTACAAGAGTTTACCGCTTTCTCACAATTCTTTCGAACCTTTTAGGACCATCGGATCTTTGTTTTACATAAGAATCTAGTGCTAAATAATACCTTAGTATATAATCCTCTTGCGCCCCTCAGCTTTGGATGAGTTGGCTTGCTTGCTTCTTCTTGGCTTATTGGCCATCCTTCATGAGTTTATATAGTCCTCTTAATCCCCCTCAAAAGGGAAGTAGAAATCCTACTCTAAAAGGCATCTAGAAATTTATATAACATACCTTTCTATATCTTAAACGATTAGGATATGAGTTATCTTACCTCAACAATTTCCACCTCAACTTTTATCCATTGGTCACCGTGCTCCTCCAAGAATTCACTCCAAGTCGGCTCTATCTTTTTTATATTTTTCCTCTCACTTTTGGAATACCCCCACCATAGAGACTTATGCACACCATCACAATATGCATGTTGGTGTCCAGACTTGGCCGCCCGGAGCCTCCACCTGAGAACTCTATTTTTGTGTAGTTTGATTAACCACACCTCTTGTTCCTACAACCCTTTATGTCATAGGTTTGTACCACCTCTGAGCCCCACGTGTTTATTGTATTGCGTGGTTGGTCCCACCACGTCTTCCTTCTTCCAACAACTTGTAACTTCGTCTTTGTGACTACTAGATTTTGCAACCACCTTTGCAATTCCACGCACAACTGCACATGATATCTGAATACCTACTGCTGATGACACAGTTTCCTTCTTCTGATTATGATTTTTACTAGATCTCCCATCAGTTACTCTTCCCTTATGATTACCCATCAATCGATACCCTCCATTGCTCCATATAGTTTTCTTGATTAGCTGCTCTTTACAAAGTAACTCACATGACTCCACGAAGTGATACTTCACAACCTTCGAGTTCAAGCGACCTCACAGATATTATTGTTTTCTTTAAGTTGGAAACATAATGAACTCCCGTAAATGTGCGATGTTCTCCATCATACATCTTCAATATAACTGTTCCTACCTTAGTAATTGCATAGTCATTGCAATCAGCTAAGTGAATAGTTCCGTCCACCGGCGTAGAGATCCTTGGTCAAATATTTCTCTCGCCGAACATATATAAAAGCAATAACCTGAATCTAATATCATCTATGAGAAGTACATGACTGATTGACGACAAGGACATTCAAATCATCCTTTCCAACCGCTATTGAGCATGCACACTTTATTTTTTTCAAACTTGGACAATATTTTGTCATGTGACCTTTCTCGTCACATAGATAGCATACACGTGTGCTCTTGTTCTTTCTCTTCTTCTTCTTGTGACTTTTGCTTTTGCCTATAACACGTATGACAACCAATGATTGATGACCCGAGAATGAAGATTTTGGTAGCTTCTTCAAGGACTCTGTCTCTAGTAGATATGCAACTGTCTCATAAGTTGAGAGTGATTTTCCTGATGATAATATTTATCACCAATTTCTCTCGTGATAGTGGTCGAGATGATGCCAGTATGACGACCTTGTTGTTATGATCAATTTTCTCATCTACACTAATCATTTGTGTGATAAGCTTGTTGAAGATATCGAGATGGGCAACAAACCATGTGCCTTCCTCTATGCGCAACCTGTACAATTGCCGCTTTAGTACCCACTAGTTTGTCATTGACTTCGCCATATACAATACTTCTAAGTTACTCTATAATTTTTTTCAAGAATTCTTCTTGATCACTGAGCATTTTATCTCACCAAAGAGATATAGATGGATTGTACTGACAGTCTTCCACTCCATCATCTTTTAATCTTCAGCAGATGTCTGTTTTGGATTGTATTGGACAAGGACATCCTTCATCACGTATTTCCACACACCGAAATTTCTTCTGCCATCAAATTTCCACCCTCGTGCCACACCTCCTCCTCCTCAGTATTGCCACCAATTCCTTCCCCGCGCAGCAACGTCTGGTTGCAGTCCCCCAACTTCCTCCAGTAGCGCTGCATCACCCCCGTCGCAGCCTTCCCAACGAATTCGCCTGTCGTCTCCTCTCCCCATCTGCCTGTCGCCACTTCCCCACCTCCACCTCCCGCAATCGTCGCCTTCTTCTCTCCCTTGAATCCTCATGCTGCGCCTCCTCCTCCTCGGTGCCGCCACCAATTTCTTCCCCATGCGGCAACGTCTGGTTGCAGTCCCCTACTTCCCCCAGCAACACCGCATCTCCCCGTCATTGCCTCCCCAATGCATTCGCCCATCGCCTTCTCTCCCCATTTGCCCACCATTGCCTCTCGCAACCACCGCCTCCTTCTCTCCCTCGAACCCTTGTGCCACGCCTACTCCTCCTCCTCGGTGCTGCCACCAATGCCATCTCCCATCGCCCCTCCAACCAGCGGCACGACGCTTGGCGACAGCGGCCAGTGGATCAGAGAGAAGGGCGCTCGGTGACAGCGGTCGGTGGATCAGAGAGAAGGGCGCTCGACGATGGCGGCAGTGGCTTCCTCTTCCTACACCCGCCCACGTGGCTCTCCCCCGCCGCCACCGCCCAACGGTCGCTCACCTGGTGAACCTCTCTACCTCCTCCTGCCCTTCGCTCGGAGCCCGTCGTGCTGTCTGACTATTTTGGTCTCCCAAGCTGGTCGTTGAAGTCGGTGCCGTGGTCAAAGGGGGCCGTGGTCGAGGGCTGTGGCCGAAGTCAAAGTCAGTGGTTGAAATTGAAGCCGTGGTCGAAGGGGCGGTGGTCGAAGTCGAAGGGTCGTGGTCGAAGTCCAAGCTATGGTCGAAGGAGATAGTGGTTGAAGGGGGCAGTGATCGAAGTCGAAGGGCTGTAAACGAAGTCGGTCTGCGGTCGAAGTCAAAGCTGTGGTCAAAGTGGCGCTGATCAAAGTCAAAGGGTCATGGTCAAAGTCAGGCCGTGGTTGAAGTCGAAGGGTCATGGTCAAAGTCCAAGCCATGATCAAAGGGGACAGTGGTCAAAGGAGGTAGTGGTAGAAGTCAAAGGGTCGTAGATGAAGTCGGTCCATGGTCGAAGTCGAATGGTCGTGTTCAAAGTTCAAACTGTAGTCGAATGGGACAGTGGTCGAAGTCGAAGGGTCATGGTCGAAGTCCAAGCCATGGTCGAAGGGGGTAGTGGTCGAAGTCGAAGGGTCGTGGATGAAGTTGGTCCGCAGTCAAAGTCGAAGGGCCGTGGATGAAGTTGGTCCGCAGTCAAAGTCGAAGGGCCGTGGTCAACGTCGGGGCCGTGGTTGAAGGGGGTCGTGGTCGACGTCGAGGCTGTGGTCGAAGGGGGCCGTGGTTGAGGGTCCGTGGCCGAAGTTGAAGATCCGTGGTCGAAGTCGAAGCTGTGGTCGACGGGGGCGGTAGTTGAAGAGGGAAGTGGTCGACGTCGAACGACCGTGGTCATCAAAGGGTCGTGGTCAAAGGGGATAGTGGTCGAAGTCAAAGCCCTGGTCGATGTCAAAGGGCCGTGATCGAACGGGGACAGTGGTCGACGTCGAAGGGCCGTGGTCAAAGGGGACGGTGGTCAAAGGGGGAAGTGGTTGACGTCGAAGGGCCGTGGTCACCAAAGGGCCATGGTCGAGGGGGACAGTGATCGAAGGGGGCAGTGGTCGAAGTCGAAGATCTGCGGTCAATGTCGAAGCTGTGGTCGAAGGGGGCCGTAGTCGGAAGGGGAAGTGGTCGACGTTGAAGGGCCTTGGTCGAAGGGGGCAGTGGTTGAGGGGGCAGTGGTCGAAGTCAAAGATGTGTGGTCATCATCAAAGTCATGGTCGAAGGGGGCCTTAGTTGGAAGGGGAAGTGGTCGACGTCGAAGGGCCGTGGTCGAAGGGGACAGTGGTCGAAGGGGTGGTGGTCAAAGGGGGCCATAGTCGTCGAAGGGCCATGGTCGAAGGGGATAGTGGTTAAGGGGGTAGTGGTCGAAGTCGAAGATCCGTGGTCGTCGTCAAAGCTGTAGTCGAAGAGGGAAGTGGTTGACGTCGAAGGGCCATGGTCAAAGGGGACAGTGGTTGAAGGGGGCGGTGATTGAAGTCGTGGTCATGGTCGTAGTCATAGTGCCCATGGACGTAGTTGTAGTAGTCATGGTCGTAGTCGTAGCGCCAACCCAGAGGGCACCTGCTGGTTCGTCCATAACCTTCGCCACTATGAGTTCTCCCTCTAGTTGGACATCCTCGACATCTACCCCCAGGTAACCCCCGAGATCAAGCTCTCCACCCTCGACAGCAAGACCCACAAGGTCTTGTACTCCCCATTGATTGTAACATGCTTTTGGCCACGAGGTGTGATCGATGGCTTCCGATTTATGACCACGAGAGCTGGTCGATGTGTTCTGACTTATGACTACAAGGTGTGGTTGATGTCTTCCAACTTACGACCACGAGTGCTGGTTGAAGTCGAAGATTCGTGGTCAAAGTCAAAGCCATGTTCGAAGGGGGAAGTGGTCGTCGTCGAAGGGTCGTGGTCGAAAGGAATAGTGGTTGAAGGGGGCAATGGTCAAAGTCGAAGGAGGTAGTGGTTGAAGTCGGGGCCGTGGTCAAAGGGGCCATGGCCGAAGGGGGCCGTGGTTGAAATCAGGGTCGAGCAAGCAAGCGCCGGTAGTCGGGCAATGGGGCACAAGTGCACCGGAGGTCTGCCAACGTACGACCACCAGCGATGGTCGACCGCTCCCAACCTACAATTACACGTGATGGTCGACGACTTCTAACTCATGACCACGAGGTGTGATCAACGGCTTCTGATATACGACTGCGAGCATTGGTTGATGTGTTCTGAGTTACGACAACGAGGTGTGGTCACGATAGGGCACAAGCTCACTGGAGGCCTGCCAACGTACAACCACCAGCGATGGTCGACCGCTCCCAACCTACGATCACGCGCGATGGTCGACGGCTTCTAACTTACGACCATGAGGTGTGATTCACAACTTCCGATGTATGACCACAAGCACTGGTCGATGTGTTCCGACTTACGACCATGAGGTGTGGTCGATGTCTTTTGTCTTATGACCACGAGTGCTGGTCAATGTGTTCCGACTTACAACCACGAGGTGTCCTCGATAGCTTTCGACTTACGACCACGAACGATGGTTGTCGGCTTCCGATGTACGACAATGAGCCATTGTCGAAGGCTCCCGATTTAGGACCATGATCGATTATCGACCGCTGCCAACTAACGACCATCAGCGATGGTCGACCGCTCCCTACCTACGATCATGCGCGATGGTCGACGGCTTCCGACTTACGACAACGAGGTGTGCTTGAGGGCTCCCGACCTACGATCACGAGGTGTGGTCGATGTCTTCCGACTTACGATAACGAGGTGTGCTCGAGGGCTCCCGACCTACGACCACGAGGTGTGGTCGATGTCTTCCGACTTACGACAACGAGGTGTGCTCGAGGGCTCCCGACCTACGACCACGAGGTGTGGTCGATGTTTTCCGACTTATGATCATGAGGTGTGATCGACGGCTTCCGACTTACTTGATGGATTTAAAAAATTTTAAAACATGTTTGTATGCATATTCTAAAAATTTTACAATCTGTGAGTTTTAAAACATGTAGTATGATAAATTTTAAAAATCTGTAGCAACGTATGAGCATTCAACTAGTGTATATATATATATATATAAAATATATACTTACTAAATACAGGGTATTTCGTCAAAAAATTGGGTGTTCAGTTGAACACCCATGAACTTGATTGGGTCCACCCCTAATGGAGGCCAACGGTAGGTGGTGGTTGATGTCAAGATGCTGACCCCGTGAGGTGTCGAGTTCGATCGATTTTTGCTAGCAACGGTGAGACATCAACAACAAATCATCAAATATATCACTTTGCAGTGACTAATTCTCAATAATCCCAATTATATATTTATGGTCCATCGTTGAGAGCAATTTTTATTATTTAACCCTTTTAATTTATTTTTATCAATCATCAAATATAGCACTTTGTCCAACTTGTTTCCAAATTTGATCTTTTTTTATCAATCATCAAATATATCACTTTGTCCAACCTGATAGCTCAATCCTTTACTCAAATCTGTAGTGGATTAGTCAATTATGATTGGCTCCTTAACCACATTCGGCATGACTATGCACTTTATTAAGCCAACCACATCGAGGGGTCTGGAGATATTTCTTCCATTGTATAGGAGGGGCAAATTTCATCTTAATCGCTCACATTCCTCCGCATGTTTCATTTTAAACATAAAAACTATATTTATGATCACCTAGTTATGGAGTAGTGTTTGGCCATCCCTAAGTAAACTATTACACATATAGAAAACTATGACGATATCAGGTCTAAAGATCCTGCATACATTATATATGAGACCAAGTGATAACACTTAAGAATATAATAATTTCTGCAGTGTTTCATGGTAGGTTAATCCAACACCATATTCCATAACGTGTGTCCATATTATTTATTTGATATCTCTATATCCATGATCTGTGGAACATGATTATCAATCAATACATGTGCTAATCTTTAAATTATAATTGTCTCATATAATGATATAAGATCAAGGATAATTTAGAATAACATCAAAATATGAATAAAGAATTCTACAAACAAGTCATATACTTGTTGATTAATATGAAAACTATTTATTTGAGGGACAAAATAGCATATCATTCAAAAGATCATAAGCATAGAAGTCAGGGGCGGACCTACCGGGGGGTCAGCCGGGGCTGGCGCCCCCCCTACGGCTGGCCGGCCGCCCTGGTCACAGGTAGTGCTGGCACTGCACACGCTCTCAGGTGCTTATCCTCAGTAGACATGGTAAGACAAGGAGTGATCTCCCTATTGAAATCCTACAGATCCTCCTCTATGCATGAGCCAACCCTCAGCAACAAACATCCTAGTCAACTACAGAGCATAGGGCAATATTCTCTTCATGGTAGTGTAGATCGTGTCCTCCATCTCACCAATCATCAAGTCTATAACATCAATCTATGTATTAGTGGGAATTAGGTGCGTTAGCTAGATAAACTCTGTAGTTAGCTCCTCTTAGCTACCCTTCCTAGGGAGATGTGTACCATGAAAAATAGTAAACTGCAGTCACAAGTAAGGTCTAACAGCTCTGGTTCTTAGGTCTTGATGTGTGTGTGTATATATACTAGTTACGTATATATATATTAGTTATGTACCCATGTGCTACAACGGAACTCATTGAATATATAGAGAATCGTTGCACGCTTAACCGCTCGATGATGATGGGAGATAGACGTAGATCCACCAGAAGTCAGCCCCCCCTAAATTTTAATCCTGGGTTCGCCACTGATAGAAGTGATATAATTATCTCTACGATCACCTCTAGGTCATATCACTAATAGTTCTAATGATGGCAACCAAATACCAAAACTTCTAATTGAAACGGTGCAAAGCGCACACGAACTATGGACTCAACAAACGACTATGACTTGGGCTGAGGGGCAACATCCATCTTGGCTAGCTCCGCCTCGCCCAAGGTGGCAATCTCCTTCACCCAGCGATGTTCTTCTCAAGCATGGCCTTTCCGTGTCATGCCAAGCGTGCCTCTTCCGTCATGTCTCCTCGGCAGTGAGCGTGGGTCTTGGATGGGAAGACGACCCTCCGACCACCACGTCACCATCTTCTTTGGCTGGCGCAACCATCGAGGCTTTTCCCTTCGAGGTGGGGTTGGTTTAGCCCTATCCATGGTCATCTTCTTCGTCGACAACAGGAGGGAAAAAGAGGGAAAGAAAGGGAGGAAGAAGAAGGTAGGACAAAACCAACATTTCAAGTGGGCTAACATAGGGGAAACAATGAAAATGCTAGGAAAAGGAGAAAATGGGAAAGTCTCAATGACATGACATATAAAGTGGCAAATGATCAAATTAGTTATAATCTACATAGTGTAACATCCCAAAATTCAAGTATTTGAAAATATGGAATTTTTAAAACTTTTCTTGCATTTTGCTGGTGTTTAGAATTCCTTTTGAGCAGTTAATTGAAATATCTTGAGTTTTGTGGCGTGCAAATTACTAATCAAGAATAATTTTCCCCAATGCAAATAATAACAAGATAAATAATAAAAATGGAAAAGGTCATTATAGGTCATGACTTGGAAACACCAAAATCTTGAATCCAAATTCAGGTCAATACAATGAATTCAAAAATATATGTATGTATGTATATATATATATATATATATATATATATATATATATATATATATATATATATATATATATATATATATATATATATATATATACACACTAGAATATATCCCTAAGTAACTAAACAAAAAATCTTTTCTTCCAGTCAATAAGCAAACCAAAATCCAAGTCTGAATATTCAAAAATTAAGTATGTACAATTCATATCAAAATAATATAAACACCGAAATCCAAGTGCAAATTAAAATAGAGAATAGAGAAATATTAGGTTTCGGTATCTAGATAATTAAAACAATATTTGAATTTACCATCCAAATGATTTGAGTTGAGCCCCTGATTTCAAACCAAGATTTAAAATTTAAATACTGAATTCTGGCAAAAATCCAAATTTTAAACTTATGTTTAATCCTTTCCTCATTACCTTTTTCCCTTCTTCTTTTCTTTCTCTATTACATGCGGGCCCAGTCTTCTTTTCTCTCACCTCCCTCCTCCCTTTTTCTTCTCTGCCCGTGGGTCCCCCACCCTCCTTTCCTCTTTCTTTTCTTCTTCCTCCACTCTTTCTTCCTTTTACTCTCTGTCTCCCGGGTACACTCCCTGCTCCCATGCCGAGCTTCGTCATCCTGGCCCGCCTCCTCTGGCGTACCTGCCCCATCGCCTCACACCCGCGCCGCGCCATGCCCTCTGCGTCACGACTGTGCTTCCGTCGCATCCCACCTGCCCCTGAGCTCCCCATGCCCTGTCGCACCTCAGCACGGCCGCACGTCGCCGTTGTCCACGCCCCGGCCCCGTTTTCCCCCGCGCGCGCTCGCCTTAAGAAGCCCTGAGCTGCCTCATCCCGGCCTCCCCGCGCTCACCTATCTCCTTTTTCCTCTTTCCCCCAACTCCAGGACTCAACCGCCGCTGCATGCCCGTCGGCCACCTCCCCGCCCCGGTCATCTCTGGCGGGCATTTTGCGAGACCACAGCGTCACGGTGAGCCTTCACTTCCCCTCGGCCCTCCCACCGAATTAATTTGGCTCCTGTGCTCCGACGCCTGCCGCGCGGCCATCTTCCCCGTCGCCGGCCAGAACCGCCGCCCCCGCCTCCATTTACTGCCCACAGCACCTCGACTCGATTGCCTTCGTCGGGAGCATCCCCAGGCTGTCGCAAGTCCTCCTCGAGTGCCGCCCCGCTCTCCCCTCCACCCCAATTCGCCAGCGACGTGAACCTCTTTGCGCTGCCGCCCGTGCACGCCGCCGGGCCACCTCGGCCTCCCTCCGGTCAAACCAAGTGCTTCGGTGAGTTCCTCGCGCCTTAGTTGAGCTCACGCACACCCTTTTCTCCTTCCCTCTCCCTTCCGGCGCCGGCGCCCCGTTCCGCCTCCACCTCCAGCCGCCGAGCCTCGCCGCCGACCCACCTCGTTGCCGCCCCGACCAGCGCGTCACCTCCCCTAGGCTCCCGCACCTCCCCACAACCCATTTTAGCTGTCCCTGGCTCCACCCCGGCTGCCACCCGCCGGCGGCGCCGTCGGCCAAGCTCCGCTCGAGCCCCCCCTCTGTTTTTCCTCTGCTTGGCCACAGCAGCTACTAACCTCTTGTAATTTAAATCCCACCCCATATCAACAAGAGACTACGTCTCAGTTGGCCACCAGCATTCGGCTCTGCGCTCCCCAACCGAGAGGTCACGAGTTCAATTCCCATCTAGCGCATTTCTTTCTTCCCTTTTTATTTTGTTTTGTTAATCACTTCGACTGAGGGAAAAACTAAGGAAAATTAAGAGATAGGCTGTGGAAACTAATAAAAATTTAATAGGACATAAAATAAGGTTATTCCTGCTCTAGTATTAGAATAAATGTCACACATGACTTAAAGATTTCATGGCATGGAATAAAATAAGTCTATATATAGGTGTACAATCCACCAGCCGTTAATATTTTTGTCCGACTCAAACTTTAATTAAAGATAACATTAGCGTACCGTTGATAAATAAATCTTAGCGGTTAATTTAGCTAAATATCATAATTTGATACAACAAGCCAGATCCTACTTAAATAAATTTGTCCCTAGAATTAAATCGCCCTGAATAATAACTAAAGATACATAGAATAATGATGAGGGTTAAGTCAAGGGCACCTTTAGCTGCAAATTATGTTGGCATATCTATTAAAACCCTTTAGATCATTAGTCATTAAAGTAACCTTGCTAAATTGCATTTTAATGAACATAGTGATGCTAGAACCACATAAAATAATGCATCTCAAACGCTAGATTTAGTTAGTAATGACAGTTGGTGATTAGATTAGCCTCTCACATAAAATGACTATAATATATTGTATAAACTATTTGCACAACAGAAGCATCAAATAATTAAGTGATACACAAAATAACCATCTAAAGTATGACTGTCGTCCTATCCCTCTAAAAAGGTCATGAGAATACTTTCACAAATAACCAGTAACTAAATTGAGGTGTTAGGCGGTTACTATCCAAATTATAGGTACATGATTTGTATAGAGGATACATAAAATGTTGAGCCATAAAATGCTATAAAACCGGACTTTAATATTTATTGGTACACTAAAAATTATATGCATCTCTACCTATAACATATGCCCTGAAGATTAACGTTTGACAAAAACAAAGCTCAGCTAAAACTCGTACACCGAATTATAGGTCTGACCTAGCTCATGGAACTTCCTTGATAAATGTAAGTCAATTAAAATAAAGTCATCAAGCAAAAGGTCAAACCTCGCTTTTCCCCAATCGGCCATGTCCGGCCACCTTCTTTTCCCAAAAGCAGATAATTCCTGTAGGCACGTCTTCACTTTTGATCCCTCGTGTTTCTAAAATTTTCCCTCATGGTAAAGCATTTAGACAACTCGTCCTCCTGCTCAAACCCAGCTACCGCTGTGCTTACAACACACTAACCTGAATTATCCTTCTATCCTCAAATCATAATAAATGCATAATTTAAATTAAATCAGGTATTTAAAGTGATTGGATTTATTTGGATCTCTTGAGTTATTTGTTTTTATTTGAATTCAGTTGTTTAGCACGTAGTTAGAAATTGGAGTTCGGGAGAATCAAGGAGCAAGCGAGGCCGAGATCGAAGTAAAGATAAAGACCTGAGCCTCAAGATCGACAAATGAGAAAGCTTTGAGTGAGCTCAAGACTACGGTAAACCGCACAAGGCGAGTCAATACTTTGATCATGTTGAACCTACATTTTTCTGCAAATTACTTTTGTTTAAATTATCAAATTGCATGCTGTTAATTTATATGCAAATACATGTTTAATTTAGAGTTCTAGTTAAATGCCTATTATCTAACTTAATTAATATTGCCCCTCCTTTGGAATATTTGAACATGAGAACCTTGTCGCCCTAGCAAAATTATAATAGTAACCTTTTGAAAATAAGTCCATAATTATATGCCATGCTTAGGTTTGCTTAGATACTTGTGGGAGTAAGAACGCCCATGCATCATTTTAATCATGAGAAAATGTGGTTGGGCAGTCATGGTGGTAATGACTGGTGTATGTTGGATATGGTTATTTTATACTCCAAAAAATCTCAAATTGCTTTTTGTCTGGGCGGATGGTTCGGGGGTATGGTGCAGGTGTGCACGAGAGTGTGGTCTGTGGTAAGACCGCCCAGATAACCCTAAGGATTGAATCTTGTCATGACCTCCTGTGTAAAACAAGTACAACTACAAGTCTATAAAGTACAACTTGGCCTAGTAGATTTACCGGACCCCCGAAAGTCATCATCATCGGTGGAGGAGGTGAGGTAGTGCAAGCGGCTGTCTGTGTGGCGGGCTTGAATGGGACATCCGCAGAGGGTGAGGTTCTGCTGTGGAGTGCTAGCAGTGTGGTTAGCCAGCTGCTAGGCGGTCAGAAGGAGAACATCCCGCACAACGTATGAGACCCACCGCAAGTGGGAACGGCCCATAGGGTGAGATGATGGAAGGGGCGAGGTACTTTGAACGGTTACTGTGATAGCTTGCTCAACCACATGTCCAGGGAATCGTGTGGGGCAACGAGTAAACTGTCTCTTGTGGGTAAAGTGTGCAAGCTCTGCAGAGTCAAAACTATTCAAATAGCCGTGCCCACGGTCAAGGGCGGACGTGGGAACTTAACCAGATATAGTTCTATTTCAAAAACTTTGTGGGTGGGAATGAAAAAGTGGAGGGCAGTGGAAAGCCCAGATTGGTGTTACCCTGGGTGTCGTCCCAGTGATAATGTAAGTGGCTATAACGCTGAAGGTCTAGCATATGGTGCAGAGACCATGTAATGGTGGATGGAATCTGGATCGATATTATTATTGCATTCTCTTACACATTATATTTTTGTTCAAAACTGCTATGTCTCAGAAAATTTTTATGTATTATATTTTAAAATAAGGATAATACTTCCCATAAAGTAAAATGCTAGGAAGAGTAAATTGAGTTGTAAGAAAAGAAGATGGTTGTTGAGGTAAACATATAAAGATGTTGGTGGATTCACGTCGATCATAAAAAGGATACCATAGTGTGGGTTCTAGAGAAATAAATTAGTGGAGCCTAAATGAATATATAGGCTAGATAGACGATTTGAATGATTTTTGGAGAATTAGGAGGTACAAAGGTAATTGCTGGATTACAATACTGATAACTAATATAAATTCTTGGGAGATGGTGGTGATAATGGGATTAATAGAATCTGATCGATTACTGGGTGGTTCAATTGAATCTTTGGGAATTTGGAGGAATGATAACAATTACTGGAGTATAATCTTGATCAATGATAATCTTGGTGGATGTATACTAAGGAATCGTAGATTTGATCACTGATATTCTTGGTGGAGGTATACTAGTGAACTAGTTAGAGTTAAATAAGGGGGATTATTGGAAGATTAAATTATGGTTTTGGATCAATAACAAAAGGATTGAATTATTAGAAAGTCCTGATACAAATGATGTCGGTGGATTTAAAAGTAATTACGTTAGAGGATCAATAAAATTCAGAAGTGAAGGGTTGATAAATAGTTATTACAAGATTGGATTATTAGGAATTAATAACACAAAAGATATTGGTGGATTAGATAAATGATGTCGCTAGCTGTTCGGAGTTTTAGATAGCACTTGATCGGCAGATTATATAAATTATGATACTCACTGTTTGGACATTGAGGCAACAATTGATCGGTGGATTGCATAATTGATGATAGTCGCTATTTGAAGTTTTAGACAGCAATCAATTTAGAAAATATGTGCTCGATGGATTAAATAAATAATATCGCTCGCTGTTTGGAGTCTTAGACATCGATCAATAAAGAAAGTGTATTTTGGTGGATTATGTCAATTATGGTAATCACTAGGTGGAGTTTAGGTAGCAACAATGGCACTGTGATTAAATAATAATAATGCTACTAAAAGCGGTTTTTGGCAAATAAAATAACCCGAGGCTCTCCTTTGATAAGCCATGCATACTATTTATTTGCATCCTGTGTATTGGCTCGCGGAGCACGGTGGTTTGTGCTCACACTCGCTTTCACCACAAATTCAGAATCAGGAATCAGATCACTACGCTTCAGTAATACTTTTGAGTCATGATGGCGAAGAAGATGAAGATGTCAAGAGCTAGGTCGCGAACCTCCAGTTGGCTGCCTGTGGGCATGTCCTGAGGGTCCACTGGTGTGCTTCGTTTCTGCAACTGCTGCATTTTTTTGATTTCGGCCCAATCGGCCCGTGAGTAAGTTTACTATTATATTTTACGCTTCCGCATGATATGTACTTTGATATTCAGAACTGTAATCTGTGAGCACTATCTGTTGATCCAGGGAATAGTGCAGTGGAATCACAGAGGATTCCGGATTTAATATCTGGGCTCCTACACATAGTGACAAATCTTAAAACATTATTCTGGACCTGTTCTTTTCAGCTTCTAAAAGCTGCTTTTCGGCTTCTATAGTAACTAGTTTTTAAACGGAATACATTTTCAAAATAGGGTCTACTAGTTAATTGTAGTCCATACTATACCGACTTCATTTATATCGGCAAAAACCGCATGTGAGTTTCTATTACTCTGTAATCTCTCGCACGAACAACCCAAAAACCACAAGTCGCAGCCAAAAGCCATAAACTTCAGAAAAAAGGCCATCTATAGAGTGGCAAATACTCGATTGTCTCTTACCTAAACTGGCCCATGATGGACATTAGGCCCTTTAATTAGTACAGTGTAGTTCTATATTGCTTATTCAATTGAGAGACGAAACCTCCTTAAGAGGACAGGAAGCTCTCATTGTATACACACCCAAGAGATATAGGCTGCCTGAGATTACATCTTGTGTCTATGTTCTTCTATGTTTGTTCCACCTCAGCATCATGGCAACTAACAACTTTTGCTTGTTCCACGTCAGTATTGTGACGACTGTCTCGAATACACTTACCAAATCAATTTTTTTCTTTTAAAAAATCGGTCGAACCAGATTGAAACAGTTCACGAACGCCTCCAATTGTTCAATAGCCCACTCAACCATCTTCAACAGCCCCAAGCCTTAACCCACACAGGGACACGCATTGGCAGCTAGGGATGAAAACGGTCGGAAAACTTCTCAACCGTTTTCTTCTTCTACATTTGAATACGAAAACGAAAGCGAAAGCGGTAAAGCCGGACACGAAAACGAACGCGAACTTACGGAATATCGAGAATTTCGAAAACGAACCAATTCGAGCGGAATTATGTCGAACACGGTCGGTATACGAAAATTCAATACGGAATACCGACCTGTAGGACCAAGTGCATAACAATTAACAAGTGACCAAGTACATATCAATTACCAAGTGCATGATCAAGTCAGTGGCGGACCCTCATTTTGTCAAGCTAGTTTACATATTCTACATAAACATATATATGATGGCCTAATGTATGGATTGTGATACCATGGGAAAAATAACAGGCAAATTACTATACTACCTATATTCCTTCAGAAATGAAAAGAACAATGCTCCATATTAGTTTCAAAACATCTTTAACTGAAAAGCACATCAGGAGCTTCCATGAAAGGGAATGCACAAACTGTATGAGTGTGAAACAAGAACTGTCAAAAAGCAATGTACCAAGTAAGTTCTAACCTTGGAGTGCCGACTGCTTTGCACCAACTAAAACTTGATGGTGATCATCTACTACTTGCTGATCACCTTGTTGAAAATTCTAGTAGCCGACTTTACTGCCAGCGCAAATTAATTAGGCGCATCATATGAACACAAAATCAGTAGCCTCAAACAGTTCGATCAATCTTCTATAATCTAGAAAACTAACCCGGTCCGTTAACGCAAATTCTTCTATGGAACAAAATAGTGTTTCAAAAATATCATATTGATAACTTCTTGTAGCTAACAGAACATCATTACATCTCATGAAAACTGGAAAAGAAACACAGATCTGAAACAAGATGTGTGAGTTTGATAACTACTTGTACCTGCACTCTGCTGTGGGTTTATGCCAACTCCATCTACAGAGGGGGAAAATGCAACATTATTTCAAGATAAGAATACTGGACATGAAAACAAATAAACAAAACAATTATGGATCACCATTTTCCTGCTCTAACCATCTGGAGCTTATCACAAGTTTGATAGTTCATAATCAAATGACAGTTGCACTAAGAAGTTGAGGCTCATGTTAGTATATTACTCTCACCATGACCACAACAGGCAAGTAGGCAACAACATTGACAGCTGAAAACTATACCACAACGTTCTTACAAATAAACAGCCTGGGAAAGAATACCTCATATGCTGATATAGCATTTCACCTGTGATGATCTAAATTTTTTCTGTTAGCAAATGAGATTATCATTATGAATCCATCGAGATGGGAAAAATCCAAGAACTGTCATTCCACATTCCTAATCACTAATCCGTCATAAAAAAATGGTAAGGTTTGAGTGATCACTGATCAGCCATCAACCAAGCCCGCGAGGCCAGCCCCGACGGCCAAATCCATGTCCTCCACGGTCGTCCTGTCCTTCCAGCCGCCGGCCTCGGTGATCGCCCGTATCCTCCACACAACAGCAGTCCCTGGAAACCATCGATCTCAAGCTAATCGACACCAAACTGCATGATTTGTAGAAGGCGCAGGATGAAGATACCATTGTATCCGAAGAAGGCGCAGGAGGTGGAGCCGGACTCCTGCTCGACCTTGAAGTGGTGGCGGCCGGCGGCGGCGCTAAAGGGGACTCGGTGGAGATGTCGATCGGCGGCTCGGCGGCGCACGGGAAGAAGGCGGCGAAGAGGGAGGCGCGACGGAGGGAGAGCAGGAGGAGAGGTGGCGGTGCGGATGGAGAAGAGGGGTGGCGCGGTGGATCTGAGGAAGTGAGGATGGAGGAGCGGCGGGCTGAGATAGGTGGAGAAGGGGTGGCCGGAGCCAGAGAAGAGAGGAGAGAGCAAATGGGGGCTAGGGTTAGAAGCAAGGGGAAGGCAAGGGAAGACGAGAGGCGGCGGCCGGCGGTGGCGCAGGGCGGAAGAGGTGGCGCGGGTAAAGAAGAGGTGGCCGCCGGAGGTGGAAGAGATGGCGGCGGCGTCGCGAAGAAGGGGCTGCGGCGGTGGAGAGCGGAGGCGGATGTGCTCGAGGCGGAGGCGGTGGTGCGGGGGCGCGAGGAGGAGGAGCTTGCGGATGCGGAGGACGGAGGCGGGGAGCGAGGAGGCCACGGCGTCGGCCTCGAGGCGGAGGGCGGAGGCGGCGCGCGGGGTGAGGCGGGCGTGGAGGACGCGGCAGGAGCAGCGGGACTGCGGGGTGCGGCGCCGCGCCGATAGGAAGGGAAGGGGAGGAGTAGGGCTGGGGAGTTGGGAGTGGGCTGGGCCAAATTCGGTTTAAACCGGATTTGCAATACGGTATATTCCGAATAAAATGTAGAAAAGACGTCTAAACCGTTTCCGCTCCGTTTTCGAATTTGGTATTCCGTATTTCGAACCGAATTCGAATTTGTCCAAAAATACGAATTCGATCAGGTCAAATGTAGAAAACGATATGGTTCGGTACGGGATATTTCCGTTCCGTTTTCATCCCTATTGGCAGCATATATAGCTGCACGTTCTGCCACGGCCAGTATATACTGCATCACACGCACGATATGGTTCTTGAGGCCACCACCGACTCAAGGAGGTCCCCGTCCGCCGGCGCAGGCGCCGGCGCGGCGGTGCACGGCCACCGGCTGTCGACGGTGGTGCCGAGCTCGGTGACCGGGGAGGCCGTCGACTACGAACTCGCCGACGCGGACCTGCTCCACAAGCTGCACTACCTCCGCGCGGCGCACTACTTCCGTCCGAGCGACGCCGTGCGGGGGCTCACCACCCGGGCGCTCAAGGAGCCCATGTTCTCATGGCTCGACATGTACTTCCCCGTCAGCGGCCGGCTCCGGCGCCGCGCCGTCGGCGAAGGCGAGGGCGAGGCTGCGGCGGCGGGGCGGCCGTACGTGCGGTGCAACGACTGCGGCGTCCGGATCGTGGAGGCCACCTGCGACGCCACCGTCGACCAGTGGCTGGAGGAGCTGCCGGGCGATACGGACCGGCCCAAGCTGGTGACCTACGATAAGGTGATCGGGCCGGAGCTCTTCTTCTCGCCGTTGCTCTACGTGCAGGTTGGGATCAATTTCGTTGCTCTTGTATCCACTAGCTTTTGTATTCTTGCAATCGATTCACATATACTGGGAAATTTGTGGGGGTAATTATAATCTGTTACTCATTACTCACTAGTAACAAAAAAAATCCATTGTTTCTTATTAGGTTTTGGATCGATCGCAAAAATAATATGCAGTAATTAGTAAAAAAAACATGATTTGATTGCTTCTTACTAGATTTTCGATCGAACTCTAGTTGAAGGAATGATGGCTTGATATGTAGAAATGCATTAGCTATGGAACTACAAGCTGGCCAATGCTATGTGCCTAACCATAGTACTAGTTGCATTGCTACAGGACAACCTCTTTAAACAGTTCATTAAATTCCCGACAGGGCTCACATGGAGCAAATAAATTGAAGTTAATGTGCTCGCTCACAATTTTGCTACTATAGTACAGAAAATAATTTTGGCGATTGTGTATGTACTTGTGCTTCTCCCGTGCTTGAATTTATCAAATGGGTACCACAAGAAGGATTAACTGCTAGCATGTTTCTCTGTTCAGTGCATTGAAACAAGAAGCAGTGCATTGTCAGATTCAGCTTTACTTTCATTTTCATTTGTTCCAGTCTAATTACACCTTCATTTTCCTGGTCTTGAATGCTGTGAATCGATGATACTAGTACTACCAACCTTGAATGCTGACATAAAAAGCCTGCAATTAAGGTGTCTTAATGTTGTCCTTGATCAATTGTCCTCATGAACAGAAGATGATTTCATTCATTTTCCGTTCTTGTACTCGGGGGGAAGATAATGTTGGTGTGATGGTTTCTCTCTGATGATAGGATCTCACATTAATTTGTAAACTCATTAATGTTTAGGTCGTTTGAGCATGGCTTAATAAATTTACATTGCAATGATCCACAAGTGTATTTTTAGCTCAAAGTTGCATGGGGGTGTGTACTAAATGAACAGATCACCAACTTCAAGTGCGGCGGGCTGGCCGTCGGCTTCACGTGGGCCCACCTCATCGGCGATGTCCCCTCCGCCGCGGCCTGCTTCAGCAAGTGGGCCCAACTTGTAAGCGGCAAGAAGCCCCCCGCCCCCACCCTGCGGGACCCAGGCACCAAGCCCGTCTCGACGGTCAGCGCGACGGCCCCACCGTCGGTGAAGCAGACCGCCGGGCCCGTCGGCGACCACTGGGTAGTCCCCATCACCCATGACATGGCGTCCCTTTCCTTCCACGTCACCGAGCAGCAGCTCAAGGGCCTCCAGCTCCTCGCGCCCGTGGGAGACCGCCAGGTGGGCCCGTTCGAGCTGATCTCGGCGCTGATGTGGCAGGCGCTGGCCAAGATCAGGGGCAGCGAAGAGACGGGCACGGTGACCGTCGTGAAGGCTGACGCGTCCGCGCGAAGCGGCCGGGAGCTGAGCAACGAGCAGAGGATCGGACACGTGGAGGCAGGCTCGTCGCCGGCGAAGACCGACGTCGCCGAGCTAGCGGCGCTGCTGGCCGACGCGCGCCTCGACGAGGCCGACGCGGCCGCGGCGGCGGCCGCGGTCGCCGACGTCGTGCTGTATGGCACAAACCTGACGTTCGTTGACATCGCGGAGGTGGATGTGTATGGCGTGGAGCTCGGGGGGCAGCGCCCGGCACACGTGGAGTACGCGGTGGATGGTGTCGGCGACGGCGGTGCGGCCGTCGTGCACCGGGACGCCGGAGGGCTTGGCCGGACCGTCACGGCCGTCGTGCGCCGGGACGAGGTGGACGGGCTCCGCGCCGCGCTCCGCGACGCGTTGTGACCTGCCTGAGCTTCGCGTGGAGTTTCGTGGGATTCGCTGTGTTTGGTCGTGTGGGTTCAGTTGTCCTAGTGCGCTTGTGTTTGTGTTGAACTATATATGTCAAACTCCTCGAGGCTAGCATCTGTGGAGTATGTAATAAACCGTGTTCTTGAACCGTTTGGAACCAGAACTCTGCATGTTGTGCTCTGCCATGTGTTGCTCTAGATCATGTGGATCGATCATATAAACTAGATGCAATTGTAACCCTATGGAACTAACCCTATTGGTACATAAACCGAAACCAGGTTTCCAAAAACCGGATGGGCGGTTTTCAGGTTTTCATCATTTTACTAGTTATCATAGCTTACCCTCCACGGGAGTTTCAACGCCGCCGCCAGGTCGTCGTCGGCCATCGTCCTGAGTAGTCATCCTTGAGAGCGTGGAATATTTAGAGTAATTATGCAATAAATAGAATAAAGAACTAAAGGTTACATATATAGACCATGTAAGACAGCTGAGAGAGTAAGTGTGAAACCATACTAGACAGGTGAGAAGACAAGTGTGAAACCATACCATGCCTTAGCCCTTAAGTATGGGCCAGGAACTAAGGCATCTAACATGTTAACTGAGGCGTCTAACCCCTCTCGCTTGCAGTTGGAGTGTCCGCAGAGCGGACGTTCAACCTGAACCGGAATTCGATGAAAACAGAAGTCGACAGCCCTTTGGTGAAGATGTCGGCGTACTGAGATGACGTCGGAACATGAAGAACATGGACATTGCCAAGACCAACTTGTTCCCAGATGAAGTGGAGGTCAATCTCAATATGTTTGATGCACTGATGTTGTACTGGATTTGTTGAGAGATAGACCGCGCTGACATTGTCATAGTAGACGAGGGTAGCTCGGCGTAGAGGACTATGAAGTTCCTGAAGAAGTTGGCGCTGCCAGCACACCTCAGCAACAGCATTGGCCACGACCCGGTACTCAGCCTCTGCACCACGGCCTCGACTTCGACCATGGCCTTTCGACCACCGCCTAGACTTTGACCACTGCTTCGATTACGACCATGGCCCTCTTCGACCACTGCCTGGACTTCGACCACCGCTTGGACTTCGACCACGGACCACGGCCTCGACTTCGACCACAAACCATGGCCTCAACTTCAACCACGACCTTTCGACTTTGACCATAGCTTCGAATTCGACCACGCCCTCGACTTCGCGCACGGCCCCCTTCGACCACGCCCTCGATTTCCACTACATCCCTTTCAACCATGACCTCAACTTTGACCATGGCTTTGACTTTGACCATAGCTTTTTGACTACGACTTCGATTTCGACCACGGCCTTTCGACCATGTCCTCGACTATGACAATGGCTTCGACTTCGACCACTTCGTCGACTCCGACCACGACGTCGATTTCAACTTCGACCATGGACCACGACTTCGACTTTGACAATGACCCTTCCACTATGGCTCCGACTTCGACCACGGCGTTGACTTCGAACATGGCCCCCTTCGACCACGGCCCCCTTCAACCACGACCTCGACTTTGACCATAGCCCTTTCAACCGTGACCTTGACTTCAACCACGGCCCTTCGACCATGTCTTCGACTTCAACCACGGCCCATCAACCAAGGCTTCAACTTCAACCATGGTTTCAACTTCGGCCATGGTCCTTCGATTATGACCCCCTTCGACTAAGGCGCCAACCACGGCCTCAACTTTGACCATGGCCCTTCGACCACAGCCTTGACTTCGACCACGACTTTGATTTAGACCACGGCGCGCCGACCACGACTTTGATTTGAACCACAGCTCTTTGACCACACCGCTTCGATCGTGGAGCTTTCACCCACGGCATTGCAACTAAATTATTATGTAGCCCATATGTAGTTGCAACATAAAAGTCTTGAGATCTATCTATACATTTGGATACCTCTTCATGGAGATATGTATGTATGTGTGTGTGCGTGTGTGTGTTGATAAAAGAAATTACACCTATTTTCTGCAAAGACATGTTGTAATACTGCCTTCTATGCGGATCCCTAAACAACTGTTGTGCTGTGAATTACAGAGGCTGATATTTCTCGCCTTATCAAACGCATTAAACTGCGTATTTTTGTTTGGTGTAATGTAGTATGCTACCCTATCTAGTAATTTTTAGATGTATGTAGTCAATTACCGTTGTCAATAGCCCAAGAGCTATAGCCATGTCAATGGGGGTGTCTTACCCTGCCATCGGTACTCTATTTTTAACTTCCAATATACAAGAGTCAAGAAAAAAAATACCATTCCCATTATTGGCTGGGTTCATTTTGGCTTTTCACTTTTGGCTATAGTAAATAGCTTTTAAACGATGCGTTTTTTAAGACGGAGTCTATTAGTCGATTGTATTATACATTGTACCGATTTTAGCTGTATCGGCCAAAATCGCATGCGATTATCTCTCTCTTCATCATCTTTCTTGTGAACAGCTAGAATTTAAAAAAGTATAAGCTAAAAGCCATAGTCCAAAAGAACTCACCCATTGTATTCTCTCTACTGTGGCTTTCCTTCCATGTTAAGAAAAATTTCTACCATTTGATGCCAGCAAAACAATGAGAAATAACTTTCAAATAGCTATTTCTATTTGCAGAATACACAGATGGTGTGTTTGCATAGAAAAGTTTGCCTTAGGCACAAGTTTGCTGTGCAAAACAGAAATGGTCGTTCAGTAAAGGGTAGCCTTATATGGTCACCAAAAGGGCCGTTTCAAGTGGCTTCGACTTTCGGCTTTTAGAAGTTAGAAATCAGAAGCTATTTAGAATATGTTGGTTTCTTACTTTTTTTCTTTTTGGTTTTTTGCTTTATTTTTTTGCATTATCCGTTAAGATATATGGTTTTTATGTATAATTAATTAATTAATTAACTTAGAAAAAATTAACAGTCGCTAATGTGTGATTTTAACCAAAAATTAATAACCAAAAGGTGAAAGTCGAAAGCTATAGGGTCTATTTGATGTGGCTGCGGCTTATGACTTTTGGCTGAAATTTTTGAATTTTAGCTGTTTGCGACAGAGATTACGGAGAAAGATATTCGCTTGCGATTTTGGTTGATACAGATATTGAGCTTTTAATGTGTACTACAAATAACTTATAAACCCCGTTTGCTCCGTTTGAAAGTTAAATATTATAACAAAAATCAAAAGTTATTTTTAGAAGCTGAGACCCATAGACACTGGAGCACGACCTTATCAGGCGTTCGTACACTGCTTCATCCGCCAATCCATCAGAGCACGTGCAGGAAAGTGCTTTAAAAGGAGGACATCACTCTTCACGTAAGGATTCCCATTTTTCCTGGCTAAATTCTCTAAATTGATTCTTTTGTGCATTCTTTCTAAACTGCTGTAAATATCTCCTTTTGTTTTAATATTTATACTGTAGGGGCCTCCTCTACAATTTCATTTTTTTTTAAAAAAAAGGAGTTGGACATCCAAGGCTTGAGTAGTGAGGCTAGATTCACTTTCCAGCACAAAGATCCTTGTAAATACACCCCCTTATAAACACTTTTCGATCAACAAAATACACAGTAAGTAGGTTATTACTTAGGCTACAAGAGCCCGAATCTAGGTAAGTTTTCTGTCTTGATCTCGTTGATATCTGTATCATATTCCATCACAAATCTATGTAAGATCGCTGGTCTTGGTGACAAGATCATCGACACATTCTTTGAAGGAATTGATAATATTGATGGTCATATAAAACTTTGGCAAGTTGTATAATCCCTACTATGCCAAGATATGAACTGTTTATACTCTAAGATGGTACAATTTATTATAGGTTTATTGGATAGACATTGGATATAAGAAAAACCGCTCAGAGATAGTTACAAAAAGTAAAGCCTCATATGATTGAGAGACTTGACAAGTTATCTAGTAATAATGAGGTACTGCAACTATATTCCCCTATATTCCTCTAGGAGGATAATAAGTACTTGTATTGCACAGGATCAATGTTTGGTAATGTGAAAGGAAAGAATATCGCTTATGAATTCTACATACTCACGACCCCTACAAAGAATAGTGAGCTATGAAATTGGCAGAAATAAACTTGTGGATATATTCATAAGGTCCTTGCCTACATTTATTCAAAGGGATGGCTATATAGAAAAAAGAATGAGAATACTTTAATGGTTGTTGTCTTCAGGTGGAGCAAATATCTTATATGGATTCTTATGCTACAGTATATGTTTTAGCACCAGTGAAGTCTGAAAGGCTTCCATGTTCAAGGGGAGGAATTGAGTTACTTAAACTTTGATAAAGTTATATGCAAAGATATATTGCTTGATTGTTTTGACCTTAAGGATTGATACAATGGGATTTTGTAAGTCACAATCTAATCTGAAAGGATTAATGTTGTATTTTTTCTTAGTTAAGTTTTGTCCCATTGGGTTTTCTAAATTGGAGGTTTTAATGAGGCAACTTGTCCAATGGTAAGAATGTGAGCTACATACTCTTTTCTTCTTAACTTTTTTCCCACTAGACTTTTAGGAGTATTTAATGAGGCATGAGTGTAGTGTTGGCAAAATGTCCAAGGGAGAACGTTGTATATTGACCCATTCTGAAGAGTCTGATGGGTGTAAATACTTTACCTAAACAAAGCCCATTATGGGACTGCCGGCACATGGGACTTATTAGCATATTTTAGTCATATATTACTTATTCTATTGAGAAGACACCTGGTCTCTTCCCTATATAGTAGGGGCATAGGTTGCATAACGTACACACATCCGAGATATATCAATAAAGAGAGAAAAGACTATCTTATGTTCTTGTTATTCCCCTCTGTTTATGTTTGTTCTACTTCAACATCGTGATGACTGTCTTAGAGTGCTAATATACAACAGTGGTCAATTTAGCTAGTGTAAGACCATGTGGTTGCAACCCCATATAAGTGCTGAGTATTAGACATTGCTTGCGTCTTGCTTTTATTGCTTGAGTTTGATTTATGAGAATTTGCTTTTTGACCTATTGCGTTTTGGAGCTGGCGGTTTAACTAGTCCTGGTGTGGCGGTCTAACCAGCCTACAGTCAGACCGCTGAGCGGTAGTACCAGCTTTTTGTCGGTGATAGCTATTTTTCAGAGACGGTCTTTTCAGAATTTTTAGCTCGAGACTTGGTGTGGTAGTATCGGCATTAGATATGCGGTATGACCGGAGTGTAGCGGTCGACCGGCTTGGTGGCTGCAGTCTAACTGGTCCCTGTTGCCGAGTGAGATTGAGTTGTTTTACATTGTTAGTCATGGCGGTGTCCAAGCAGTGTTAGTTATGGGGTTTTCATGCAAGTGTGAGTCAGAGGTATGTCCACGCATGTGTTTTACTAATTAACAGTCAAGTTCATTTCATTTGTGCTCAGATCGATTTATTGTGTTTTTGGTGTACAGGTGCTTTGATGATTGATTGCGGCTAACGGCAAGACCAAGGCTTGGTGGTCGTGAAGTGTTGTGTAAGTCCAAGTGGAGCATCATCTCAAGCTGAGAAGCACGAGAGAAAGATAAGGGTCGTGAAGAGGCAGTGTGTGCATGTGGTGTGCCAATTAGACTTGTGCATTTCAAGTGGCGACGTTCCTTGGAGCAGGCATGCAATCTTGGAGGCAAGCCATTGGGCATCAAGGACTGTGGTGTAATATGGTGTGTTATTTGACTCGGGAATTTCAAGTGGTGAAGGCCTCGGCGCTAACATACAATCCTAGTGATGAGGTGTTGGACATCGCATCTTCATGAAGACCGGTGGATGGCAATTGAGAAAATTATCCAATACTGGGTGGATTGGCAGTTTACAATACCAAGTCACGTATTTATGGATTGAATATTTTATCGGGCTTGTGGAGCCTTGTAAGATGCTTTGAAAAGCGTGTAAGTGTGAGAGTAATACCCATTTGTGTGTGGGTTATTGGGTTTCCCTAATTATAAATGGTGTGATCCACTAAGGAATGGCTAGTTTGGTGTGAGGAGAAAGCCTCCCCTATGTAAGCCTTATGTGACCTAAGAGATGCATCAAGTTTAGGGTTAGTGTTTCCTTATATTGGAACATTTTGTGTGTATGCTCTAGGCTTAGATCTCTGCCATCATAAGGGAATGGCTGTAAAACATTTCTCTCCAAGTAAAATAAACACACAAAGCTTACCCAAATGAGCTGTGCCATGTATCCCTCCTTCTGTTTTTGATTTGTTTGGATTTATCTCTTGATCTTTTCTAGTGTCAAGGACATGTAAGAGGTGAAAATATTTCTTGGAGACCAGATCCCATCCTTTTAGACACCTTCTAAGGCAAGTTCTTGAGTTTACTCAGTTTTCATCAAGAGAGAGGTGATTTCGGGATTTTGCTCTTGTGAGGGTTTAAGTTTGAATTTGTGGTGTGATCTAGCTTACTATGATATGTGAGAACTCATCTAAAGTTATCTAGATCACCAAGAACTTACGAGCAAATGTAGATCAAGGTTTCCCTTTTTTTGCCCGGTTTTAGTGCAACTCTCCTTGTTTTGGATAAATGTCAGAACTTTAGTATTGATCTTCGTGATTCATGATTGAAATAGGTTACTGACATCCTAGTGAGGGTTTGTGTCAAGTTTCACTGTATTTAGATCAGTGATTTGAATGTTGGATCTTTTTTTGGATCATATGTCACTGCTACAAAAAGGGTTATCATAGACCGTTCAAAGCTGTCATCACAGACGGTTTTCTGAACTACCTGAATTTGTGTCAGTGATAATCGTGGGTTATCACAGACGGTTCACAAACTGTATGCGATAAAAACAATACAGACGGTTTGTAACTAGAACCATCTATGAAGGAAACTATTATAGACAGCTCAAACCAAAACCTGTCTGTGATACTCATACATCGCAGATGGTTCTAGTTACCAACTGTCTGTGATTGGCGAGTATCACAGACGATTAGTATATAGAACCATCTGTGATAGTCCTTCATAGACGGTTTATAGCACAAATCGTCTGTGATAGTTTATTCTATATCTAATTTTTTATTTTTTGTGTAGCCTCAAAAAATAATGTTAGCTATACTCTTTGAAAAGAAGCAAATACAGCAGCAAACACAACAGCTCATTCTATTAGAATCCACAATTACAGCATCGAAAGATAATGAGTAGGTTACCCATGTAACATAGTAAGAACATGGCAAGACCACATCCTAATCCTATGAACCCAACTCTTAAACATCGCAAGAACACATCCTAATCCTACGAACCCATGGCAAAAATATAGAAGAAGGAGAGATCCTAGTAGTGCGTGAGCTAGATGTCCTAGATGCCGACTTGAGCACCGTCTTAGTTGCTAGCTGCTTCTGCGGTGCTTTGCAGTGAAGGAGAGGTGGCGGTAGCATCACCTTTGTGTCACGACGATGAGACTGCACAAGACACTCTTACGACATTTACGACAAAGAATGTGTTGTGAAGTTGACCGTGGTGTCACAACGGAGGCGCTAGATCACGACGGTAGTCGGCGTCGTCGAGGAATAAGTTAGGAGTGGATAAACTAACTAGGAGCAGCCATAGAACTTATCTCGGAGTGAAAGGGAGAGGTGAGTAATAAATAAGGGGCGAGAGGTGGGAGGAACCGGTGCCTACCATTCAATGCGGAGAGAATGGACGGGTGATATCAGAATCCCGGGGGAGATGCCACGGATCGGTGTCATAGCATTATCAGAGACGGTTTGTTATACGAACCGTCTGTGATAATGCACATATCACAGACGGTTCATATTAATAATCGCCTATGAAAATACGAACCGTCTGTGATGTCTTGCATTATCACAGACGATTTATACTAACAACCGTCTGTGACGTATTGCTCTATCACAGACGATTCGTATAAATAATCATCTGTGAAAATATCACAGACGGTTGTTAGTATGAGCCATCTATGATAATTGCAGCACAGATGATTCACAAGAACCGTCTGTGATGTAGCCGTCCAATATAGCCTCTTTTGTAGCAGTGTGTAATGTTGTTTGCACTATTGCTTGGCGAGTGATTAGACCGCAAGAAACTAAGTGGTCCGGCTGGAGTGCTGTCTTACTGGCGCGGTTAGATCGGTGTCCTAGGAGGTCTAACCGCTGGACGGTTAGATCGGTGCCACTAGCGGTCCAACCGCAGAGCGGTCAGACCGCACGTAAGCCAGCGGTTAGCTTGGTTTGAGACAGTGAGCCTAAGTCAGGGGCGAAGCCAGGATAAAATACCGTCGGGGTCGGCAGGCCAAAGACCAAAGATCAAGCCGTGGCAGCTGTGATGTTGCTGCACGTCCACGAAGGCCGAAGGCCTAAGGCCAAGCGTACTGGGCATGCCGCTTGCCGTTGGTACCTGCGGTTTGCATAGTTGCATCACAAGACTGGCCAATTGGGCTCTGCCGCACTGGGCTGCTAGGTGCCCGCCGGGGTCAAACAATTTTTTTGCCGGGGTCTACACTGGCCAAAAATTACCTGGTATGGGAGGCAGTCGTCAAATCGTCGGGGTCGGCCGACCCCGACGGTATAACGTAGCTTCGCCCCTGGCCTAAGTGGAGTTTGAATATTGGCTTTGTGAGTTTGTGAGTTTGTTTTTCTGCTGCATGTTATTGTCGATACTTGAAAGGCGATTTTGAAAGAGTTATTCACCCCATCTGACTCGCTATATCCGACCCTACAGCTAGCTACATATATGGTTGGGTTCAAACGACTCGTTGCTAAACTCACTACCAGGGAGCGGATCTTTCCCGACGGCCAACAACCGGCAGGAGTAATCTTAAACTCCGGGTTAATTTTCTTGTCGTTGAACATACACATGCTTTATTCCCATGTATCTATGTTACTATGTTAGTGAAACAAGGTACAAATGTGTTGTGACCAGCAATCATGGAGGTTTCAAACTTCGCAGAGCAGTGTTTGCCTTATAGATGGAATTACATACCTTGTGGTTCTTTTGGCAATGGGAAAGTAGAATTTCCAAGAAAAAAGGTTGTCCCTGTAGTTCGGCTTCCTCGTGTTCATTGACGATCGAAGAGTAGGCAAGTAGCTAGAGATATACAAGCAAACAATTTTCGTTCCCCTATCGTTCATATATACCTTTCTTCAATATGGAAGTTGTGATCTGAAATCTGAGCTTGGTGACTCCGCTAAACTTAACGGTTACATTAAACTTTGTGACCAGACTCCCATTAGCATCTTTCGTTCTTGTTTTGTATGGAAAGCTAGGAGCTGTGTCTATCAATTAACAGAAGGAAACAAAAGTTAACGAGAGGAAAGAGAGAATTCACGGCCAAGGATTGATAACGTATGCTCTTCTCTGCAACAAGAATGAACTAGCCTAGCACCACAACGGGGGCACTACTCCGGGACCAAGCCAAACCGTGGTTCTAACAAAAGGGACCCATTAACTCTTACTTTTAGGCTTTTAAAGGCTGTTTTTGATTTTTTTTTCCTATAGTAACTAGCTTTTAAATAAAATATTTTTAAGGTAGAATCTATAAAGTTAATTATAATACACGCTGTATGAACTTCATTTATATGGCCAAAATCGCACACAAGTTATTTATTTTTCCGTATTTTTTTTTTCATAAATAACCAAAAGCTAAAAGTCTGGGCCTATTTTTTTTGCTGAGGTTTGTGGTTTTTTGCTGTGGTTTGTGGCTTTTAAGTTGTTCGTGCGAGAGATTACAGAGTAACAGAAACTCAAGTGCGGTTTTTACCGATATAAATGAAGTCGGTACAGTATGTATTATAATTAACTATTAGATCTCATTTTGAAAAGACACTCCATTTAAAAACTAGTTACTGTAGAAAAGTTAAAAGCAGAAGTCAAAAACTGAAAAGAACATAACATAATTACATATTATAAATTGAAAAAAAAGGACATGATGGGCCCTTCCCTGCTCGATGTCTTTTCTAGGCCAACTTGTTGCGGGCAAAAAGAATTCCATTCCTTCCGCAGCTAATACGTCCGCACGGGCCGCGAAGAAGGTTTGCCAAATTTCCTTGAAATTGAGCACGACGGACTGTTCCACAAATCGCGTGATGCTCTCAGTTCGATCAGCTGTAGTAATTGGCCGCTTCCAATCTGTTAATAAATTCATTCCTCGCCACAAGTCAATGAATCAGCTACCCGCAACGTACGTAGTAGTAGCTAAGATAGCATGAGATCGACGGCGGCGCGTGCCACCCTCTGCACTACTATAAAACAATTAATACTAGACGTTTCATCATAAGCAGTTAATCAAAATCATGTGCGAAGATATAATATCACAGATAGCTCATAGTGAAAATCGTCTGTGAAGTATCACAGACGATTCTGAACAAAAATCGACTATGATATTACTGATTATCATAAACGGTTTTTTCTTAAAACCATCCATGATACTTTATAGACGGTTTGTATTAAAAAATGTTTGTAATATTTTGCTGTCCGATTATGCCACTTTCCCTATTCAAACTTTCAAACTGAAGCGTCGCGGTCTCTCAGTTCTGCTACCCAAATACCCTTATATAATGTCTCCCCCACTCGTCTTTCCCAAACACTCCAAACCAATCCGCTTGCTAGCTTCTCCGCCTCCCCCGAGTTCCTCCGCCTCCGGTTATGATGCCATGATTCACTACACAAGGCACTCTTGTCATAAAGAGTGTCTTATGCAGTGTCACTGTCGTGACACAAAGATGACGCTGCCGCCTCCTCTCCTTAATTCATTCACGCCAGTATTTTGTTCATCCGATCCCCTCCCCTCTCTTCCTTGATGCTTGTATTTGAATAGATATGATGTGTATGAAAATTATTTGTGTTCTTGCATGTAATGCTTGGATGGGTATGGCTAGGATGCTCATAAATAGGTTTGCTTTAGTTCATCTGCATTATCTGATTGCGCTGTTTTATAGCGCAATCAAAGAATGTTCAGCGCAATCAGATAATGCTGATGAACTTAAGGAGGTCTATTTTTGGGGTTAGGATAAATTTATCACAGACGATTCGTAGTAAGAGCCGTCTATAATAATAGTTATCATAGGCGGCTCTATTTAGGAACCGTCTGTGATAATATACTATCATAGACGGTTCGTAGTAAGAACTGTCTGTAATAATAGTTATCACAAACGGTTCAAAAATAGTCTGTAATGCACATAGAGTATTACTGACCCATAAGCACAGATGGTTCGAAAAACCATTTGCGATGACATTTCTGATCTGTCTGTGATGAACTTTTTTGTAGTAGTGCTGCTTGGCGAAGTGAAGTCATTTTTGGCCCTCCGCGCTGGGAAATACCGAAATTGGCCTACCTTCGCGCAGAATCCCAGTGTTAGCCCCCTCATGAGCTCGAGGAACGTGCCAGCCACCTTGCGCGCCTAGGGACCACTCTAGGTACTGTAGCTACAGTATTTATATGCTGTACAAGTCTTTTGGGAGAACCATTAAAATGAATACTTTGTAGAAATTTTTAAATATGAAAAATGTGCTCCAAAAATAATAAATTTTTGTGGAGTCTCGTGACACAATGTAATTGCTTATGTAATTTTTCATAATTTTTACAACTCTAAATTTTCTCAAAAAATTATTTAATTATATTATTTGTAGTAATTTTTAATATAGAAAAGGAGGTCAAAAAACTATTAATTTTTTGAAAGCCCATTACACAGTGTTCTTAATTATGTAGTTTTTTTATAATTTTATATGTTATGAAATTATCTCGGAAATTAAGGGTTTAGGTCTTGGAAGTGACCTAAACCCTTAATTTCTAAGATAATTTTAGAAAATAAAAAATTATGAAAAAAATACACAATCAAGTGCACTATATAGTGGGCCTTCAAAAACAATTTCATACTGTTTGGACCAAATTTTCTATATTAAAAAATTCCTAAAAATAATATAATTAAATACATTTTTGGGAAAATCAGAGCGATAAAAATTATAGAAAATTACATAAGAAATTACATTGTGTTGGGAGACTCTAAAAAAATTTATTATTTTTAGAGCTCATTTGCCATATTTAATTTTTTTTACAAAGTATCCATTTAATGGTTGTCCCTAGAGACTTGGTACAACTAGTGTGGTCCCTGAGCGCATAAGGTGGCTGGCACGGTCCTCGGTAGAGCAAGGTGGCTGGCACGGTCCCCGGGTGCATGAGGGGGCTAAAACTGGGATTCTGTGTGAAGGTAGGCCAATTTCGGTATTTCCGAAATGTCGAAATTTCCTACTTGGGCAACGTTGGGGCACGGAACAACGTTGCTAGCGCCATTGTTTGTGCAAACCATGCATGTTGTCCAACCTTATCCCTGCTCTAATTGACTTCTATTCGTAGCTTCTAAAACACGTTAATTCTTAATTTTGGTTTTTTTTGGTTTTTGAATTTTTTTCTTTTCCCCCTTATTCCTTTGTATTGTTCGTGAAGATAGAATGATGTTTTTATTTTTTTTCAATTCTCGCTAACAGTCGCTATAGTATATTTTTAATCATCATAGTGTATTTTAAGCCCAAAGCCAGCAACTAGTTGGAGCTAGGGATGGCAATCGGGCGCGGCGGGTATGGGTAGTGCTCGCCCATACCCGTACCTGCTACCCTGATTTACACCTGCGGGCATACCCACGAAGGACGACAGGTAAAAAACCTTGCCCATACCTGTCGCCCGCAGGCATACCCGTTTACCCGCTAACTGAATGCATCACAGAATTATGCAAGAAACCACAGTATTGCAGAATAAGGTGCAGTAATTATGAAGAATCATCAGCACATGAAAATTACTAGAACAAAATGTGGTTGGTTTCATATTGATTCATCCAAATTCATTGATAATAGAAAAGCAATAACCAATCTAATAGCTTTACAAAAAAGTATTGTTCTACAGTTTGATCATTGGCAACAGAGTGCAAGGCCAGCCACAATGGTAAGGCCATACCATTCTCACACTTGATCCGGCACTCTAGCAATATGTGGTTCACGAATAAGGAAGAGTTCAAGACTAATCTCTTGGTTTCAGAATACAAGTCTAATAAATAGTAATTACTTTATTAGTCTAATAAATAATAATTGCTAAAAAGATCAAAGCTAAAAATGGACTGAAAAACAGAAAAGAACAGACCAATCTTTGCATCCACTATTCATGCAGAGATTTGCTAAAGCTTAGGCGGCCGATTTGGGCATATTAGTGTGGGTTCGACATGGGAAAAAATGTGCTATACTCCAGCATAAATCAGTGGTATTATCTCTAGAATACATAAAAACATGAGGCAGTCTGAGACTCGAATCAGCAATTGTAGTACCTTACAGCAAACTGGATAGTGGGCAAGGGAAAGAACTCTCCACGTTCAATCAACAGAAATGAAAGTACAGGCATTGCCCCATTTCGGTTTTTTAGACAAGAAAATATCCGAAATCAACTGACTTAAACAAATGTGGCTAAAAAAAAGATTCATAGAATTATTTAGTAAGAGAACAAACATCATCAAGGATACCTTGCCGATAACAGGATTTCCTTCTCCATAGTATATTGTGTGTTTTCCTCAGTAACCCTTTCAATTGACATGTAATGATCAGCAATTTGATGCCCATCATATCTCCTTGACGTTGCTGTATTTCTCTGAGCATGCTTCTTCTTAACTCGCAGGTTTTCTAGTGTCATCTCCACTTCTTTTATGTAAATGGTATAGGAGGAGGAGAAATCTGTGACTTTCTTTTGAGATCCTCTGCCCAGAAGGAAAGAAATACAACCCAAATACCCAGAGGGGCCCAAAGAACCAAGAAAGTTCAACTTAAACACAAGAATTTCAGAGATACTCCAAAAACTGAAAATATCCAGAGTGCATCAGAAGAACTTAAATTCCCATTCAACCACTGATTTCTAGGCCATGGAACTTTGGGGATATATTAGCAATAGCTACAGGATTCTCCAGACCAATTCTCAGGCAATCTTGTGAAGGAAATCAAGAGCTGCACTTAAACCCTAGAATTTCAGGGAAACTTCATAGAAGTGCAAAAGAATCCTAATAACTCAAGATTCACAAGACCTTCGCACATGAGATTTTGCAGATAGGTTAGCAATAAACTAAGAGTATCCCAGCAAGAATCTCAGGTCATTTCCTCAAGGGAATCAAGAAACTCATTAAACCCTAGAAATGCAAGAACACGAACAGAGGAGGCTGGAAGAGAAAATTTGAAAATAGAATTGATTTGCTCTTGGGGGAACCTGACCAAATAGCCTAAAGATATCATCCCATGTCATAGCAATCCATTTTGGACCTTCCTAGCAAGAAACAACTCAAAACAGAGAAAGTCAAAAATCAAGCCAAGAAGTGAACGAAGAACAGACAGGAGCACGAGAGATGAACTTCAACGATTTCATTCCAATCAAACAAAAGAAATACAGAGTAGTCCCGATACGCCTGGACATTAGAACAAGAGTTGATTACATGGATTCACTTCATCCTCTCCCTCTCAATCCTCAAGAACACCAAGAGCTCTCCATGCTACTTGGGAGGAACACACACAGAGGGGAGAGCTACGAAGGGAGCATTCTCTGCTGCCCACACCAACTATTCAATCACTAAAGACCCTCACCAACTAAAGCCTAAAGCCAAAACCAAATCTCAAAGTCACTTTTGACTCTAGCAAACCCTAATTCTCCTCCAAAGACATTAAGAGGGCATGCAGCCCCTCACATGTATTTATAGCCCATGGCTAACGGGTCTCCACCCCGTTACGCCCGCTAAATCCAATGGAGCCCGCTCCCGCTTATGCAGCCTCACGAAATTCCCATTTCGCCCCTCCTGCACCTTCCGGGAAGCTTCCGCGCTCCTTGTCGTCCAAGCCTCGCAACCACCTCGAGTCTCCGCCGTCTTCGACACATCCGACCGTTCTGACCTCAACACCACCCGTGTCTAGTCCGGTCACCTCGTGTCTCACCACGACTCCGCCTCGACGTCCTACAGCCACACAGACAAGAAACACGTCACATAGCACCGCTCAATACATGAAAGCGTAAATTGGCATCAAAACATCACACTTACCATGTCGAAGTCCAAACCTGTCGAATTATCGAAATATGCATCCTAATCTCATACGACCAAGTTTGACCAAATCCGACCGAGCCCGATTGCACCATGCAATGTCAAGGTCCGAACCAACCAAACCAAACTCGACTAACATAAACTAATGTCAAATACTCATCACTCACATGTGGTCACCTCCACATAGTCCATCAGTCGGGCGGAGAGCCGGAGATGCGAGTAGGGTTTATTATTTTAGGATGGCCCACCTGTCAGTTTATTTCATGGGTAAACGGGCGAGACAAGTACGGGTAAAGCTAAGCCATACCTGTACCCGTTTACCCGATAGGCAGAGATTTCCCTCATTTTCATACCCGTAGGCAAAGAATACATCCCATACCCGACTCCATTAAGGTATTTACCTATGAACATATGGGTAAACAGGCACAATTACCATCCTTAGTTGGAGCACTACCATATTCAGATGTCCTGCGAAGGCGAGCCACACCGCACGAAGATGCTGCTGCTAGGAAACTAACTCCCGTGTGGGAGGCGTTGGCCAGCCGTGGTAGGGTCCCACACGATTTCAACTTCTCCAAAAAAAGAGAGGTGGGCTCGTATAAAAATTTCTGCTGGCTCTAGTAGAATAAATGTAGAGGAGAGACTATCTATAAAGGAGAGACTATCTATTTTGTACATAGAAATCACTGGAATAAAGAACACCGACATATTGCTCTATCTCATATATTTGTCCACTGTTCATCTACTTTTGCTACTGTTAATTATTATGTTTGTTCTTGTTCTAGTTGTGTGGATTAGTTGCATGGATCGCTAGACGACACTAGTTTCTCAACACACCATCAACATCGATTGCTCTATAGGCCACGATATACCGTCAGGTTCATCCTATCAATACCTCCTAGTAGCTAGTTTTAATCTGTAGATTGTTTGTATCTAGATTGCTTTATTTTTCTTTTGCACGAATCGATGTCTCTCTCGTGATTGGTCATGTCCTAGGGGTTATCCCTGATCGACGCAACTAATGAGTTAGCGGCTCACTTCTCTATGCATGACATGAGTATGTGGGATGGTTCGTATTGCGAGACTGATAATCGGTTGTACGAACTCTAGATGCGTTTCGTCGTTCCTATTGCTAATCAATCTATCAAGTGCTCACCAACAATGAAAGCCGGCTGTCACTGTCGGCCTGAACTCTGGTGGGTTGTCCTGTTACTATGCCAGTCAGGCAGTCGTGCGCTCTACCACAACCACTCCAGCCTGTTGCCATTGCACCGCGTTCCGATCTTGCCGCATCACATCTCCGTCGCCACTCGAGGTAGAAACGTCTTGCTGGCTCGAAGCCTCATTGCTACACGCGCCCTCCAGCAGCACTCCTCCCGTCCTCCAATCCAACGATGCACCAGCATGCGTGCCATCTCATCTTCGTCAGCTTGAACGCCGTTGCCACCGTCCACCACCTTCGGCTCCTCGCTTGCACATGCAGCTGCCTTCGACCATCACGTCGTCGCTGGGCCTGCATCCACACGTGCCGCAGCGCCTCCCGGTGTATGGTGGTGATCGGTTCGGCTGAAAAGCTCGTGTCTTATGGCTGAAAACACTGTAGCTGGCTGAAAAAAGCACTGTAGCTGACAGATGCTTATTTAACATAATTAAATTTAAAAAAAATTAAAAATAAAAAAAATATGTTAGCCCATTACGTATAATATAAACAAATACGGGAAAAAAAGAACCGGCAAAAAAGCTCAACAAAAAGCCAAAAGTTCAGAAAAAGACGAAACTTATGAATAGTGAAAAATAAGCCAGAAGCCAGAAGTCGAAGCCGAGTTGATCAGAGCCATAGTGCGGTGCCGTGACCGCAGTGGGTTTGACACCAAACGCGCTGTTACTAACCTTGTTCCGATGCCTGAACGCGTTGCCGCCTGCCAGATTGGTCAGCCACCACCCATCGCGTGCACCGTAGCCTTATCTGCCTGCACCCTAAACACTCGAGTGCCGCCATTCGTGCTAAGCCCGCGTGTATGCCGTCACCGTTGAGCAAGAAGCTCACGCCACCGTCTTCCATCTCCACCTCCGGGGTCGAAAGATGTGCTCGCTGTCGCTGTCATTTCACATGAAGCGCCATTGCCGATTTGGTCACCCACCGTTGCCGTCACTCGAGCGTGCTAGGGTTTCTAAAACCCTAGCGTTGATTTGGTCGGGCCATGCACCTTCTTTTTTGCTAAATTGGAGATGGATCTGCCCATAAAAGAAAACGGGCCGAATATGAAATTCCAACCCAGCTGGCAGTATTATGAAATGGCCCTGAAGTTCTGAGAAATTACAGTGAGAATGTTTCAGTACAAGGAAAATTTACATGAAAATATAATTTTTATTAGACATCATTAAGAGGGATTTTGACTGCCCTAGATACAGTAGTGTAACGTCCCAAAATTCAAATATGCAAAAATATGGAGTTATTAAAACTTTTCTTGCGTTTTGTTGATGTTCAAAGCTTCTTATGAATATTTATTTGGAATCTTGTTGAGTTTTGTTTTGTGCAGATTAATAACCAAAAATAATCTCGAAAAGAAATAAGATCGTGTAAATAATAAAAACGGAAGACAATATTGCAGATAATGAATCCACATACTAAGATCTCGAATTTAAATTTAAGATTAATAAAATGAAATCGAAAAGAATATTAAAACATATCTCTAAAAAGGTTGAGCTAGAAATTCCTTCTTTTAATTTAAATAGCGTACAAAACCCAAATTTGGACATTCAAGAATCTATATACAATATATATATATATATATATATATATATATATATATATATATATATATATATATAGGAAAATTACATAAGGCACCATGGTGCCTAGGCACCAACATCCGATACACGTGTATGATTGATAATATATATATATATATATAATTGAAAATAGATGATTATTAGATTTTTGTATCTAGATAAAAGCTTCAAGCATTAAAAATCAACAATTCTAATTAGGAAATAGAAACTCAAACTCAGGATTTAAAATCTCAAAAAACTGCTAAAGCTTCATATTTCCTCATTCTTTTATTTTCCTCTCACCTCCATGTGGGCCCCCTCTACCCTTTATCTTTTCTTCCCCTCTCTCCCTCTTTCTTCTCTTCTTTCTTCCTCTGCCAACTGGGCCCGCACTCCTTTCTTCTCGTCCTCTCATTTCCCCGCGTGCGCCCAGGCCCCCCCTCCTCCTCTGTTTCGGCAAAAGCCGGCCGACACGGCCGGATCGCCCGAATCCCTCTGCCTGTCACCACGCTGCGCGAATCCCGGCTGCCACCCCACGTGCCGCGCGAATCGCGTCGCCCACGCCCTGCTGCGCCTCTGCGCCCCACGTCGCGCCGCCTGCCCTGTCGCCGCCCGCCTCCCCCCTCTGCGCCGCCCACTGCTTTCCCCCACCGTAGCCCACTATTTCCTCCCCTTTTTCGTTGCTATAAGAAGCTGGCTTCCTCCCTCACACCCGGTGCCCCTCCATTTCTTCCCCGCGCGCGCCATTCCTCTTCCGCCCGTGCGCAGCCGCCGCCGCCAATCTCACCGCCGTTCCCTCCACAGCCCGTCTCCCTCCAATTCCTCGCGGTGGGAGATACCTCCCGGAGCCACAAATCTCCTCCAATCACCGCCGGAGTCCCTTCTGTCCCCCACTTCGCCGGTCGCCGCATCTCCCCTAACTCCGGCAAACCGACGATCCATCGATTGCGCCCATCTCGGACCAATTACTCTTAGCCAGAGCAGCACCGGAGTACGGCGACGCCATCCCCACCACCGGCCGGAGCCGCGGTCAGCCCCAGCTCGCCGGCGCCGTGCTTTCACCTGCGCCGCCGTAGGCCATCGCCGCCAGCTCGCTGTGGTATCCCTCCGGCTCAGCCAGGCGTTCGGTAAGCGTCCCCGTGAACCCCTCCTGCTTCCGCGCCCACTAATTTATCCCTTCCTCCACGCCGGCGCCGTCGCCTCTTTCCACCCTCACCGCCGGCCGCTTCCATCACTGCCCGAGCTGCCTCGCCTCTTTCCGACTTACCCCACCGCCCCCCTTGGCCATAAAGCTTCCCGGAAATCCATTTTGGCAGAACCCAACTCCCCTCCGGCCGTTGCTCGCCGCCGGCAAGATCGCGCCCCCGCCGGCATCGGCTTCCTCTGTTTTGAGCCCAGGCGCCACCCAGTATAAGAAAATCTCTGTGCCTTTCCTATCAGCCCAGGTATCCTGCCCCTTTGGCTAGCAGCGCGTGCGATAAACACTTAGCGCCAGGTCTTGTGTTCGAGTCCCAGTAAGGCACTTTTTGTTTTTGTTTTTCTTTAGCCCTTTCTAGTGGGAATTCAATGAGGCTATTATATATTCAATGTGCTTTAATGAATTAATAAATTAACCTCTAGGAGAATACTTTGAATAATCTACCCTACTCTATAATACACCAAAATTTTCTTTACTAAATCCACCCTGCTCAACCACCCCCACAGTCATGCCTAATATAAGTCCATCCAGATTTATGTACCAAAGTAATCCAACTTTATATAAATGAATGGCCTGGATCGCTCTTCAAACCTTCTTCTCTTACTAATTGAAGATCCTAAGGCCAAAATTATCCGGATCATGCACATCATTGAACCCCTCCTCTCTCTCTCTGATTACCCCCACCTCGCGAAATTTGCCCGAGACGCTGCTTCCCCCCGCCCCCCGCGCCGCGCCCCATCTCCCACTCCGCCCTCGCTCCTCCTCCAACCGCCGCCTCCCCCGCTCCTCCTCCTCCGTCTCCTCCCCGCTCCGCCGCCGCCGCCTCCTCCCCCCACCCCCTGCGCCGTCGCCTCCTCCTCCCCACCCCACCCCGCGCCGCCGTCTTCTCCTCCCCACACCACCCCGCGCCGCCGCCTCCTCCTCCCCCACCCCGCGCCACCGCCTCCTCTTCCTCCTCCCCACCCCACCCCACGCCGCCGCCTCCTCCCCTCCCCCCCGCGCTCCCGTCGCCTCCTCCTCCCCCCCACTCCGCCGCTCCGCGCCCGACATCTCCTTCGCCGGCCGCTTCACCGCAAGCGCCATCGCCGCATGCTTCGCCGAGGTACGCCCTACCCACACTTGGCTTCGCTGGCTGGATCTCCTAGATCTTGCTGCTTCCTGGGATCACCCGCTCCACTGGCTTCTTCATTTCTTGCCTCGCCGGATCGCCCATAGCTTAATTTCTTGCCTCGTAGGATCAGAAATGTCAAATCTTGGCTGTTCGCCTCTAGGATCACGCCGCCAATGCCCTCCCCTTTGGTTTGCCATGCCAGCCCTCTTGCTTTGGTGGTTTCAGGGGATCATCATATGATGCATTCATACCCTATTCGTGTTCTTGTTGTTACATTGCCTAATTTTATTTATTTAATTTTGGTTCCCAGTTGTGCACGATTCCCCTGGACACGGCCAAGGTCAGGCTGCAGCTGCGGAAGAACGTCGCCGCTGGGGACGCCTCCTTGGCCGCCGCGCCCAAGTACCGCGGCCTGCTCGGCACCGCCGCCACCATCGCTCGGGAGGAAGGTGCCGCCGCGCTCTGGAAGGGCATCATCCCGGGTCTCCACCGCCAGTGCATCTATGGCGGCCTCCGCATTGGTCTCTATGAGCCCGTACGCTCCCCTGGCTTCTCTTCTCTCCCTATGTCTCTTTTTGTCGAATACTTGGTATGCAATGTAATAATCACCTCACTGGATTGTACCTTGTAGGTGAAATCCTTCTATGTTGGGGAAGACCATGTTGGGGAAGACCTTGCAGGTGAAATCCTTCTAATGTACTACCCAGAGAGTAGAGACTTGGATCTTTGTTGGGTGTTTAAGAGTTTTGCATGGTGGGGAGGGCTACCCCAACTAGGTATCTTTTGTTGAAAAAAGTGGACATGCTGCATATTTCTGTGTTCCATTTTTCTGGTTGTTCTGTAAACTGAATCCCAGCCTTTGTTGTTTTTATCTTAGAACTCAACTTCTCCACGGTGAAGTGTACATTTGTTTACTATGGAGCTGTTCTTTGTTTGCATTATTATATCCTGGTACTAAAAACTATCAGGTAGTAGTAATTAACAAAGAATTTTTCATCTATGCTTCTTCAGCATCTATGCTATCAGATCTGTTCAACAAGGTCAATAACTTATTTCTCAACAATTGCAAGACAATGCTCAATTTTTTTTGTCTTTCACTGCCTATTAGGTCTTCATGATTAGAAAATTGTTGGATACAGGTGTAGTTGAATTATTTAATGTAGCAATTGCTATACATGCTTATTTAGAATGGCCATAGTTGATGTCCCTTTTGGGTATGTCTAGGTGGGGCTTTGTTGACTTTCTAATATTCCTGAGTTCTTTATGACTCTTATTCTCCCTTGCAATGCAAAAGAGCTAAGGGAATTATGTGGTGTAGTCAGCAACCGAAAACACTTTTTGTGTTGCTGTATTCTCTTGAATCTCCTACCTCAGTTTTAAAGGGAAAAATGATGGACTGTCATCTGATGCACTGCATTTTACATGAAAGATATGTTCAGATAATGCATTTTTGAAAATGTTGGGCATTTTCTTAGGAAATGTTTCAAATAGTTAATGTATTGGATGCAGATCCTTGTTACTGTAAACATTTGAAATAGCCTGAAAATCGTTCATTAATAAAATCTACAGATGCTTACTAAGTTGTTTACCTCCTTTAACTTCCAGGTGTATTTTGAGAATGCTATACTGAGCTTTGAGTAATTGGTAGTACTTAACGTGGGCAGAGATCTTAACCACTCGAACCAGTTCATTGTGGGGCTTGCGCTTTGTGCCCTATCTAGAGCCACCGCTAGAGGCAACATCAAGATCCTTGTTGTCCTAGGTAAGGAGGACAAGCGGCGCAATTCTAGGAAGGCTCATGGGAACTTCACAAAAAACATCGTCTACATAGAAGTTCTAACTTCATAGGCGAGGACTATATACATTTATCTTAGTTTTTTATTGTTTCCTTGCACACTATATTTCATTATTGATTTTTGAACTGCGTCAAACTTGCAACCTTTTCTTTTGTCCCGAGTATACTTGCGTCTATATAGTGTATGTAGCTGTGTAAGATTTTTCAACTGAATTATTATTTTTGTTAATATAGGGTCACGCCTTTATGAAGTTATATTGTGATTAGCTGCATCATTTTATGTATTTTCAAACATTTTGGTCTGTATTGTGGCTTACAAAAGCAATTTTACACATAAAAAGACCAAAGGCACTACTGCACCTTGAATTTTGTATGCTTTGCTTTGACAAGCTGGACCGAAGCAAATCATGATCTGAATTGTGAATATGCTTGAATTTCATTATTTCTGTCAATTCATGAAGCTTCCTGTTTCAGAAGTGTTTTGAGTTCGATGCATCTAAGCTTCCTGTATTGGTCTTCTTATGTTATTTCTGTCAATTCATGAAGGCCTTCATTGTTGGAAGTTGGAATTCCATCTGCATTCAGTCACTACTTAAACTGGAAGGTATGTACTTTCAGAACTTAAACTAGCACCGCAAAGTTCAAACTCCTTGCTGTTCATTACAGTGAATTCTTCTCTTGTGCAGCATATTAGGTGCTATTGCAATCATCGTCGGCTTGTATGTTGTGCTGTGGGGTAAAGCAGATGATACAAAGAGCGAGAGGCTGACCAACCATTCTAATGGTTCTAAAAAGACAATTATTTCTTCTTACTTGATTTCAGAAGTTACAATTTGTGGTCTTTTATAGGGCTGACTTGACCTTGTCCCCTAACAATCTAATCTAACTCAAACTCGTAAGCATAACTCCCTAATCAAACTAAAATATCAAAACTCATGCTACATTAACCGCGTTGAGGTACAGTTAGAGATGGCAATGGGTACCCGATACCCGAATACCCGACGGGTTTTACCCGATAAAGAGACAGGTATGGAAAATTTTATGTACCCATGGGTACGTTATTGGGCGAAATCCTCTACCCGCCGGGTAGACGGCTACGGGTGTGGGTATATACTACCCATACTCGCCTACCCGCGGGTAATGAATACCCGCATTAGACAACTAGACATCCCACTCAAATGTTAATTTTATTATCTACTTGTTGTTGATTATTTATTTGTTTGTCATATGTTGATATGGTCATGTCAAGTATGTTTATGTGATGTACTAATTTTGATCATTAGACGCTTTTGTGCTTGGCATGTATGATTAATGAACGTCTAAATTGATGATATTCTTATGTGTTGAACCGGGTATGCTTGCGGGTACAGGTTACCCGTCGGGTAGTAATACCCGCACGGGTATGGGTATGGGTAAATTTTCCTACCTGCGTGTGGATACGGGTAACCCGATGGGTAAATTTACACCTAGCGGGTACGGGTATGGAATGGCAATACCCGATGGGTATTTACCCGTTGCCATCTCTAGGTACAGTAGTAAGTTGTTACTGTGCAGTTGCTGCTGCCGGTGGAACCCATGCTATGAGCCTATGACAGCCTGTTTCTCCAAATCCTTAAGGCCAAGTGGCTAGGATGATTGGGAATTGATATTTGACTTCTCCTGCCTGGATAATGCTACTGGTCCTCTGGCAAGAATTGAAACAGGGCCTATGGTTTGTCAGTCAAGAACCTATGATCTAGAATGAATGCGAATCTTCAGAATTTAATTACAGAGAGACAAATTCATATAATCATTTTATATAGTCTGCACAGCAGAGATAAATACAGAAACTTGATGGACCAGGATAAGTTTGTAGAGGTGCCTTCGTAGGCTATCAACTATAGGGGTCTAGGATGCTGAAGTGAATGTTCCATCTAAATTCCTTCTTCTGTGCTGATCGTTGAATATTGGTATTTTTGCTATCCTTGTGTTGCTGTCAATAGAGTCCGGTCTGTTCCTTTGATCCATTTGGTCTTTTGCACTTATTTCAAATGTAGGAATATAGTGCTCTTGCCTCTACAGATTATATCTGCTCAAAATGATATGAAGAGCTGCTGATTTGTTGGACAATACAATAAAATAATTAAACAATGGCCGTGGATGAGTAATATTCAGTTTCAGTAGTTAAACAAAGCCAATATTCAGTTTCAGTAGTTAAACAAAGCCAAGTGATGGGAATTTTTTGGCCTGATAATTATTCGTGATATTCCTGAATCCTGACATATGTTAGCATCGGTATGGTTGTCGGGTTTATAGCTATTTTAAGAGTTTACACCGAACCGAGATTTGCAGCTTTGGTAGTACTTATGTTCGAGAAGATGTAATGCTGTTGTTTCAGCAAGGTCATATTGCTGGCTCATTGTCGAACATTATTACGGTTTGCCTTCTGCTAGCATATTCCAGACATCCTTGAGTCTAATATCCAATTTAATTTTAAGATTATCAATATTGTTCCATTAGTTTACATTGCACCAAATATATTCTTTATGTTCCTTTGTGATTACTCCACTCACCATTTTTTTGTCTTATATAATGCAGATCGGTGTTGTTCCATGAGGTTGAGATGGAGCATATGTACCAGACCTGCTGGATCATCCGTGCCAAGGTGTTTTGGAGAGCAGCGCAAATACGAGAGGACTCTTATGGATCTCACTACTTGTGCGTAATTTTACTAGATCAAGCTGTAAGTTGTTTCATCTACTTGCGACTACTTACATAGTATTAGTGCATCTATAGCTAAATGAACTTCCTAGAATCCTCCACTGTTGTTTGGTTCTGATTAGGTTAATATGTCGTATAGACAAGACAGCAACGAATGAACTTACCTGTATTTTGCATTTTTGCATAATGAGGCTCCAAAAAACCCACCAATACAGGGATCCCTTGGCATGCAATGAACATTTGCAATGTCAAGGTGTTGGAGATGGAAAACTGAAAATTAGCACTAAAACCTTTTATTACATCGACTTGTATGTAAATATAGTTAGACCTTAGATGCCATCAATTATGTCAGAAAATAAACCTGGCCTGGCGAAGCTGTTGAAGAAAAAAAAGATGCTTGCATCCGAACTTCCTTTGCACGATCTGGCACTGCAAAGTTCATCACCACTGGAATCTGCAAATAATTTTAAATATCAATTTTCTTGTTGTTCCACAACTAACACCGAAATTTTCATGACACCGAACTGTTGTTCCACAACTGATCGCTTTTGGCTTGTATTACCGAGTGCTGGAGAGAATCTTGTTGGATTAATTTTTCTTTGAGGCAGCTGTGGTGCTGGAATTCACCTTTATGGAGCCAACCCCCTCTTTATCCTTGTATATGTAGCCCAGGATTTTTATATTTTTTGATCATAGATCTATGTTTTCTGAATTTTAGACCGTGCCATGCTTGTCAAATTACAAGTAATGAAGAACATTGTAATTTCCCCGTTCACTTGAAGCAGGCTTTTAAGTGGAACACAAAAATTTTTAACTGAAAGTTGCTAGCACCAACTTGAAGTCAAAATCAGCATAACTATTGGTTCTTACCAAGACCTAGACAAATTAACGGTGATTGTATACCTTTATCAAGGACATGACCACTTTAATGTCATATTTGCATAACCATTGGTCGCTATCAAGGAGCCACAACTTTCCTTTTAGTAAGATCTAAGAAGTTACTCCAGTGCTTTGTATCAGAACTGCAGTTACGGGTTCTTTAATACTTTTGACATCCATGTTTAACAACAGATTAATTTCTTGGTTCTGGTTGCCATTCTGTCTAAAAGACTGTAAACCAGTAGACTAGCATATGGTTTGTTGAAGTGGTAAATAATTTCAAACATTGACACATTAAATACCTCTGTTAACAACTGGCAAACATGTGAACCAATAAACTATCATCTGAAAAGTTGCCACCCTGCGGAACCTTCCAAGCAGGGAAAAAATGGTCCTTTTGAGTGTAGAAAAATAATGATTGGGATAGTTGACAATAATATCGTTTGAACTAGAATGATATTAGGATTTAGGACACCCTTCAATTCTCTGTGGACCTTCGCACTCTCAGGGCCGATTATTAGGTGGCTGTGCCTGTGTAGGATGACAGAATCCATGGGCCTTGGATCAAAATCCAATTAATATGCCTATCTTATTTTTTTCATTGTGTATACGTATATGGGGAATTTGGTAAGTATTTCCATATATTGATACATATATGGATTCAGATCCGCCAGTCACCAAACTATGCAACACAAAATATCAGGTTTGCGAGTTTGAAATTGGCTTGGATGCACTTTCATCTGTTGCCCTAGCTGAACTCCCATGAGTATGGAAGGGTTGACTGTGGGTCTGATAGACAAATAACATTCTCAGCAGCCAGAACTAAGGATGTATAAAGAAAGAAGTAGATGCCTCAGGGAAGAGCACCAAAAATATTGTGTATAAAGACGTCCTAGCATGGTGATGTGGTAAGTAAATAGTCCACAAACACCTATTTCCTTACTGTGTTTCATATTTCTTTATGTGACAAAAATGTTTGTTTTCTTTGTAGCCTCAAGTTTAAACAATGTGGGGATGGAGAAAGTCGTCGGTGGGTGAGTCCAATGATGTTGTCGCCTCCTCAAAGGATCAGTCGTTATGTGATATTCATTATGTGACAAAAATATTTGGTTATACAATATATGAGACGTAAATCTTAATGAATCTGATTGTTCGTTTTATTTTTTACAAATTTTATTTTATTTTATATTTTACCGTAGCGTTAGCACGGGCACACTACTAGTTAGTAAGTAAAAGCCCGTAAAATATCATAACTCAAGATGCAAGGAATACATACCCTAAAGATAAAGTTAATACCCTAAATTCTTACACCAGCCTATAAGTTTAATCCGACTCACAGAATTTCCTTGATAAATATAAAAATAATAAAAGAGGATATTAATAAAAAGGTCGAGTCGTCATATTCTGCCATCAGCTATACCTAGATATCTTCGAATGCTAAACAAAAATAACCCCATGAATACACCTTTGCCATGACCTGTCCTTGATCTCCATTTCGACAAGTTTCCCGCCATCTCCCACTCACTCCAACCACACCGACACTGACAATACTCCGCGTCCAATCAGCCTTGTCTCTAATCACCTAAGTAATCACAATAAAAGTTAGTCAAGTTCAATTAAATTTATTTGGACTTCTCAGTTATTTGGATTCAGTTGCTTAGTACGTAATTATAAACTGGAGTCTTGAAGATTCTATGGATCAAGCGAGACCAAGATTGATGAAGATCAGGAATTAAAGATCATCGCATGAGACGACTTTATGTGAACTCAAGACCGCGGTAAACCGCGCCAGGCGAGTCAATACTTTGATCATGTTGAACCTACATTTTCTGCAAATTATTTTCGTTTAAATTATCAAATTGCATGCTGATATTTTATATGCAAGTACATGATTAATTCAAGATTCTAGTTATATGCCCATTATGTAACTTGATAAATATTAAATCTCCTTTGGAATATTTGAATGTGTGAAACTTGTTGTCCTAGCAAAATTATAATGGTAACCTTTTGAAAATAAGTCCCTAATTATACGCCCTATTTAGTACTGCATAGATACTCGGGGGCGCTGAAATGCCACAAGTATCATCATCAGTTTTAATCATGAGAAACTAGTTTGGGAAGTCATGGTGATAACGACTGGTATATGTTGGTATGATTATTTTATGATCCCAAAAACCCTAACTTGCTTGAATATATCTGGGCAGATGGTTCGAGGGTGTGTGTGTGGTGTAGTAGAAGCACAAAGTGGGTAAGTGGTAGAACCGCCCAGATAGCACTAAGAACTGAATCTTGTCATGACCTCCTGCGTAAAACAGTACAATCACAAGTCTGTAAAGTATAACTTGGCTAAGTAAATTTATCGAAATCCCTGGACTCATCTCACCGGTAGTGGAGGCCCTAAGGGACACCAGTGGAGGGTGAAGTTTTCCCAGCTGTTCTAACGTTGCGGGAAGTGAAGAAGCCCAGTTGCGTTAGTAACTGTGGGGGACATCCCGTGCATAGATGGGACCCACCGCAAGTGGGAGAAGCCCATAAAGTGAGATGACAAAAGGGACTAGATACTTTGAAAAGTCACTGTGATGGTCTGCTCAACCACATGATTAAGGAATCGTGTGGGGCAACGAGTTGATTGTCTCTTGTGGTGAAAGTGTACAAACTTTGCAGAGTCAAAACTATTCGAATAGTCGTGCCCACGGTCAAGGGCTGACATGGGAACTTAACTAGATATAGTTCTATTTCAAAAACTTTGTGGGTGGGAATGGAAAAGTGAAGGGCAGTGGAAAGCTCTGGTTTGAATTGTCCTGGGTGTCGTCCCAGTGGTAATGTAAGCGGTTATAACACTGAAATGTTAGCATTTGGTGCGGATGCCATGAAACGGTGGATGGAATCTGGATCGCTATTATTAAGTGCATTTCCTTACACATTATGTTTTTGTTCAAAACTGCTAGGTCTTAGGAAATTTTTATGTATCATATTTCAAAAATAAAATGTTTCCCTTCTTACAAAATAAAGTATAAGGAGGAATAAATAGAGCCATGAGTAGAGGAGATGGATGTTTGTAGTAAACACATAAAAATGTTGGTGGTTTCATGTTGATCATAAAAAGGAAACGATAGTGTAGATTCTGGGAGAAATAAAATGGTAGAGTCTAATTGAGTATATAGGTTAGATAGATGATTTAAATGATTTTTGGAGAATTAGGGAGTGTGAAAGTAATTGCTGGATTACAACACAGATAAATAACATAAAGTCTTGGGATATGTTGGCAATGTTGGGATTAATAGAACTGATCGGTTATCAGATGAGTCAATTGAATTTTTGGGAATTTGGAGATATGTCACTCGCTGTTTGGAGTTTTAGACAGCACTCAATATCAAAAAGGTGAATTCGGTGGATTAATTAAATGATGTCACTCGCTGTTTGGAGTTTTAGACAGCAATCAATATAGAAAGTGTTTGATCGGTGGATTAATTAAATGATGTTTTTCGCTGTTTGGAGTTTTAGACATCAAGTATATGATCGGTGGATTAATTAAATGATGTGACATGCTGTTTGAGTTTTAGACAACAATCAATATAGAAAGTGTATGATCGGTGGAATAATTAAATGATGTCACTCGCTGTTTGGAGTCTTAGACAGCAATCAAATTGGAAAGAATATATTTGGTGGATTAAGTAAATGATGACACTCGCTGTTTGCAGTCTTAGACAACAATCAGTAAGAAAAGTGTGTCTTTGGTGGATTAAGTCAATTATGGCAATCGCCGTGTGGAGTTTAGGTAGAAACAATAACACTATGATTTAATAATACTAAAGCTACCAAAAGCAATCTATGGCAATGCATACTATTTATTTGCATTCTGTGTATTGGCTCGCGGAGCACGGTGATTTGTGCTCACACTCGCTTTCACAACAAATCTAGAATCAGATCACTATGCCTCAGCAACACGATTAGACATGATGGCAGAGAAGATGAAGATGTCAAGGGTTAGGTCGCGAACCTCCAGTTGGCTGCCTGTGGGCATGCCCTAAAGGTCTCACCTGTGTGTTTCGTTCTTCCGCTGCTGCAATTTATTGATTTCAGCCTATTCGGCCCATGAGTAAGTCTACTATTATATATTTATGCTTCCGCATGATATGTACTTTGATATTCATAACTGTAATCTGTGAGCACTATCTACTGATCCAGGGAATAGTGCGGTGGAATCACAGAGGAATCCGGATTATAAAATCTGGGTGCTTGACAAGTAGCTACCTTACCTAGACATTGAATGTATCATTAATCATATACCCTTATCTATGAGTCAAGCCACTCGTAGTTGTGTAGGAAGTGTGGCCGCACACGCCATCTCGCAAAAGTCAATTGTGCTCCTGTAGACACAATGTGACTGGATCATATTGCCGCTTTTGGAACAAGAAGTCTGTAGCAGAATATGATCCTGTCATGTATTACATTATCTCTCATCTAGGCTATGTAAGTAGGTAGGTTACTAAAGTTGATATGATTGAGAAGACTATCTCCACCTTCTAACATAGAAACATAACTTTACAATAGCAGTATCATCACACCAACTATGTTGATTATTCTAAATTGATCTTCGTCCTGCTTGTTGTGAAGAAGTAAGTGATCTCCTGACAAAGAATCGCACTACCAATCCCATAGGGACTATGCTTGTTCAAGGAGAACTTGAAAGTATTCATAGGAATGGGAATGCTCTTAGCCGCAGAAAAGGCCTTGGGCAGTACAGTGGAAGGGAAAGAAAATAGGTGCATTTATAGTATGGATAAGTCTAGGGAAGGTATATAGCATACAATTAATGCCTCAGAAGGTTATCCTAAGCTTAAATTTTTTTCTAGCAGGTCTTAGCATTTGCTACAAAATTTTCTAGCCGTACTAGTATACTAATTAGAGTTTTATTCTAGGGTGATAAGATATTGCAATGTCAAAGGTATCATAACAACTGGGCATTAACTAAAGTAAAACATGAATTGAAATACATTGAATAAAATTAAGCAATGTAATATAATTTAAAATGATATAATTTTATTTATAAATTGGGATCAATATGGTCAAGATGTGTAATTTGTCTTACTCCACTAACTGGTGGGTATCGTCGAAGTATAGTTCTTCTGAATCGTCACAATTTATATGTAAAAATAATCAAGCAAACTCAAATATAAATTCAAATAAACTCGTTGTGTGGATTGACTGCAAGGATTCGTTAGACGCCCTAGTTTCAAAAACTGCTGCATCCGCACGTACGTATTAATGCTATTCCGTGGCCAAGAGGGAAGAGATGCCCAACGACGAAACCAAAGCATCTTGCATGGCTGCCAACCCTTAACGTATTTGAACCGTCCTGCATGGTGACTCAAAGCGCGCTGACGGTAGGAACCAACTGTGTAGGACCTTCATCTTTTTTATAGGGCATGAATGGTGGGGACTGTGGAGATAAAATTAAGAAACGCATATTTTGGGATAGACTATTGCACAGGCGACTGAAATTTTTTTATCTTTCAGTCACCTAAAGTTGCACTTTGAATCACCTGAAGTTGCACATGTTTTTTTGGAGGGGGGCTGCAATTTTAGTTGATTGAGAGTGCAATTTCAGGTCACCTGAAGTTGCACTCCGAATCACCTAAACTTGCAGCTGTTTTTTTTTGAAGAGGGGCTGTAATTTTAGCTCATTAAGAGTGCAATTTGAGGTGACTGAAATATAAAAAAATTTCAGTCGCCTGTGCAATAGCAAAACTGTTTATCTTTACCCTTGCTCTTGTCGCAAGAAATGTATCTAGTACTGCTTCTTTCCTTCCTCTCCTCCTACAAGAAAGGTCCCTACAAGAAAGGAACATATACATCCTTGGGCATGGAGTACTATTAATGTCCATTGTTCCACACGCCGCAAACATCGATCCCTTCTCGGGCATTTGGCTCAAATTAAGTAATCAAGCGAAGCATCCATCTTTCGTAAGGTAAGCACAAATATCTTGGATTACTTCGTTTATCTCTCAGGTCGATGATGATTGCACTCCTATAAATTATTCTCGGCGCTTCTAGTTCTAAGAAAGGAAGGACTAATGGGAAGTTGTCTAAAGAAATATTAGCTTATAGTGATGAATATTTTTGACTTTTCTGACATATAGCTTATATACGATGTATAAAGACACGAGTGATGCTAAATAATATAATGACGTACAAACCATATATATATATATATATATATATATATATATATATATATATATATATATATATATATATATATATATATATATATATATATATATATAAAGCCTCTTTTCTACTCCCGGGTGTAGTTACTCCTATTATATCTACCATCCATCTGCATCGGGATACCATCTGGTTGTTTAGGTTATCGGGTCGGATGATACACTAACGTTCTGTATTATACCCGTGTACAGAGTCCAGCTGGGATGTAGCCATTAGTGGCGTAATTATCGGATCGCATGGTTCTATTTATCTATGGGTAGTTGTGACGCGTGCGTTGGCAGTACCAAGTATCTGCATGGACGTGCAACAAACTAGGAAGATCTTGGCGTGGCTAGTTTGCAGCATTCTGGGATCGCGACGCGTAGAAGTGCAACGAATTAGGAAGAACTTATAATGGGGTATGGAGTGTATGTACATATGTACCTGAATTTGGAGTACGTAGTACATGTATTATTCAACATAGTGTAGATGGAGTATGAAGTATATGTACACAGTAAGTTCCCATCTTTATAGTGTTTGGGAGTATGGATTATGAAGTATATGTACAAAGTAAGTTCCCTTCTGTCATGTGTATATAACCATACCATGTAGTGTCGGGTTTTCATTCAGAACTTCTGGTAGGGAGTATGGTTTGGAGTATGGACTACATATACTTTAAATTAGATTATTGAGTATACTTTTTTAAAATTAATCATGTACTTGTATATGTTTTTTTGAGTTTCTAAGATTACTTGATGTCATGCATAAGGATGCTTCGTATCAGGATAAGCATGAAGTATATTGTTCCCTAGTGCATTTGTACATACTCCTTTTTTCCATACGTATACATACTCTTTTTTTATATGTATAGATACTACTTTTTTTTATTGAAGACGGTACATACTACTTTACTATATGTGTATGTACATACTTGTTTTCTTTACGTATAAATACTCCCTTTTTATATACTTTACTATATGTGTATGTACTACTTTACTTGTTTTCCCTAGTGCATTTGTACATACTCCTTTTTTCCGTACGTATACATACTCCTTTTTCATACGTATAGATACTACTTTTATTGAAGACGGTACATACTACTTTACTATATGTGTATATCCATTTGGTACATGTTTTTGGGGAGTATGTACATAGTATATCACGTGTACATACATGTACTTAGGGAGTATGTAAAATTTCACGTGCTCAGAAATACATCAGAGTTATGTTTGAGTAATTGTGAAATTACTACCCTTTTTCATACTCCAAATGGCCATAGAGTTATGTTTGATATACTTGAGATACACCGCGTAAGTGAATATACTACATGTAGGAGCGTACATGCTTCATACTAAGTACTGCCTAGGACCCACATACTCCTTTTCGTGAGTACTTCAATTGAACTGTTCTATACAGTCGACCAAGATCCTAGATTCTTCTCGATTGGTAGCGAAACTATCGGAACATACTCATTCCTTCCCAGCCTGCTGGACGGTCGCCAATACTGTCGGATATTTCCTTCCTAATGGAAGTGATTCAAAACATGTATTGGACCGGGTCTTCCTCCAACTCATGCCAAAGCAGCTCCGTTAAACTCAAACTAGCACGAATCTCAAATCATTAGCGACGGTGGATGAAGAAGGTGTAACTACAACTGATTAGCTAGGGAGTATGGCATTTTTGTATGATGAAATTCGCGTGGGGGTATGATTAGTAGCACTCTCATTAATTTGTGCATACTCTTTTTTCGAACGTATATGTACTCCCTTTTGCGTACGTATTGATACTACTTTTTGATTGAACCAAATGGCTTGAAACTGATTTGAACCAACATTTAGTTTTGTGACCTCTGTTATTCAATTTCGGACGTGAAACAGTGAAAACAGAGAAGGCAAAACATATTGTTCGGCGCTGAAGTACGCACACACATGATGGCTGCACAAAATTGAAAGCTACTTCCTACTAAAATTGAGGATACAAATACTGAATTAATATATTTATTGATGATTTACATACTACACCAATCGGGAGTATATCCCGAAAAAGAAAGACAAGCACATGTGCACAAACGGATCTAGCAGTCTGGCTTGATGTATCTATTCATGATTTGAGTGTATTACAGAAGGGATTATTCTCCCAATATACAACACAGCAATTCTTTCATCCTAAGTAGCAGAATACGATTCAACCCTCTCTGTGTATGAACTATTTATATCAGAATGAGACCGATGACCCTGTTCAGTTGTTCTAATTGTGTAATTCGGCGTTCAGACATCCATCTCTTTGTGGTGTATGTAGGGTCGCCAAGCAACCATGACAAACAAAGAGGACATATTATGCGAGGTATACAGACTTGAAAACTAGAATGGAGTGTATAAAGTAGTAAATGTTAAACTTCTTCCAATGTTTGTTGTCGAACACCATTTATGATGGTATGTAGTAATTTATTTAGATTTGTTCCCAATGGAGTAACAAATGAGGGGGAAAGGGCCGGCATGTGAGCAAGGTAGTCCTTTTCAGCATGATAGGGCTGTGGATCTCATTCTCCTGGAGAGGTGGTATTTTTGTTATTCTGAAAATAGTACTGAGTGGCTTTAGGTATGTAGGTATGTGTTTTCAAAAATGTATAACTCAAGAATTATACCAAAATCCTCCGGAAGAGATGTGAGATGTGGGTTTCCTGCAAAAAAATAGTAGGGAACTGAATGGAGGTATGTACAAATGAAAACAAAAGGAACATCCGCTCTTCTGTTGTTCAGAATTTTTTTTGAGCGAACCATATACAGAGCCCTTGCAAAAGAGTCGCAGCTTCATAATTAACAAGATTTGCAAAAAAACAACGATTAGAACAATTAGCAGGAAGTATTTTCAAAACTGCGAATTGTGAAACCAGAGAAGCCAGGAAAGAAATCGTAGCCTCATACATACAGGGGAGTATACACCCCATTGATTGGAAGCATTTTCGAAAAAGCTAATCACCAGAACATTGAAACTAGCAGGGAAAACAAAGTTAAACATGCAGGCGAGAATTATCCTAATGGATATGTCACGAATAGTATTGTGAAGTACTTACCTTTAGCATTCAGATTACCAATATACTCACAGCTGACGACCTATCGGCATGAAAACACGTCACCAAACTAACATCGTCCAAGCCGCCGGGGTGATGCCAAAATCCTCCGGGAGAGATGTGAGATGTGGGTTTCCTGGAAGATAACGGCCTAGAATCCTGGATATTGGTAGAGGATAAGCGAAAATAGCGGAAGATCTAAACGGATATAGAAACTCGCTGAATATACTCGATGTCTGGATTATTTCATACTCGCGGAATTGGATCGGATCAGCTTAGAACCCGTGGCTTACAGCTCCGATAGTCGCAGACTGAAGCACAAATCGTAAACAAAGATCAATGGTGGATTAACTGGGTGTAACTACACCTGGGAGTAATTAGTATTTTTCATATATATATATATATATATATATATATATATTTGTGTGCGCGCGCATGTATGTATATTAGAGGTGGGTGTAATTAATTACACCCGAGAGTAAAAGGTATTTTATATATATATAAATATATAAATATATATATAAATATATATATATATATAAAAGAGGTGGCCAGCATCAGTTTTTCTTGTTTGATATTTATTTATTCATGGGTCCCATACATCATTATACATGTTCAATTTATGGCTTTCTTGATGTCTTTTAAAAATCTGGCGTAAGCCATAGTAATACTTTTTTTTCCCGAAGACGACGCCATAGTGGTATATACTTAACCGCCTATGCATGATGCCCTAAGGACATATACAATGGTATAGATAACTACTGTCTATAATATTCTCTATGTCATATAAATGGAATTATAGATAGCTTGTACAATGAGTTATCTTTTTATATATCGCTATAGACAGGTTCTACATAACACAATGTATTTTGTTTTTTGTGTTAAAGTTGACTATTGCATGAGAGGTGGCCTAATTCTCTATGCTCTCTCACTTTTCTCCGCATCATCTCGTACTCTAAATAACAAAACTTATAGACAGTTAACAACACACTATTGTACATCATCTAAGATCAATCCAATCCCGTCCCTCTAGTTGTGTCCTAGATTGCTTTGCCTGAAAGCTAAAATAGGGTTAACTCGTGGATGGTCCTGCAGTCAATAAGAAAATTATCTACCCTGATTCGTGGACTAATTCGAACGCTTCTAGGGCTTGCGAGGTAAAACTAGGCTCGGTATTAATCTCATTCACCACACATGCCCAACGCGCTTTCAGGGCCATTTTTTTGTTATACGGATTTGCTACATATTAGTCCTCATCAAGTTTCTTTTTTGAAATCTCTCGAAGACAAAGGCTCCCCGACTGCAGATAACATTTTCTGTGGTTGGTGCTAGAGGCAGTAAGATGGCAGAGGTGAGGAGGTGGTTGGCGGTAGGGGAGGCTGGGGAAGTGGTGTGGTCGTGGTGGCGATGGTAGCATAGGCTAGAGTTGTGGGGGGTTGGATGTGACGTGTAGAGGAGGGTGAGAGAAAACTAGCTAGGAAATCTTATCTTGGTTGAATAAAAAGGAGTATCTATACATGTTCAACTAAAAATTTGTTGATTTTCAGTCATTTTTTACCCTAACCATTCGATTCAAATCGTAAGGCTCAGATCACTCCTCTCACCCCTAAAACCCCACCCCACCCCTATTCCCCACCCCAGCCGCCAGCTTTCCTCTTCCCTCCCCCTCCATTACCCTAACCTGATGAGGATCCAACTAGCAAACTAGCGGGATCTTGTTGTTTTGGTCCGATCTTTCACAGTACACATATTGTATGTGATACTTTTGAATGAACGAGAACTTGCTACTTGCTTGCTGGTTTGATAGCTATTACATAGCTTTGTTTTTTTGAAACTTCACATCCTTCAAACACACAACCAAGTTATGTTGAAAAGTTTTTTGAGTTGAGTCATCCCCCACATAAGCAAAGCTTCTACACCAAAGCCAACGCAATGAGGTTTTAGCAATCAAGCAAGTTTTTACGCAAGAATCACTTGAGAAGAAATCCACCAAAGTAAAGTTTGTCAAAACAAAAACCTTCAAAAATCAAAAGTTATCATTTTCTTTTGAAATCAAAACACCTTGTTGAGAAAAGTGCAAGCAAGACCAAAGTCACATAATTGGGCAACTAATAACAAGTTGAAATTAAGAGTTTCTACATACATTAGAAACAAAAAAAGTCATTTGAAATAGCAATTTTAACCAAGCCAATTACTTTTCCCTTACTATTGGCATCACGATCTCCACTCCTAACTTCAAATATGGTGAACATTTTTAGGTCTCTGGTCATATGTTAAGTGCACACATTATCAAACACCTAATAGCTTCGACCAGTCTTGTAGTTCTCTTACTAAAGAAGATCAAATTCTTTTAGGCACCCAAATTTATTTAGGTCCTTGGAGGTTAGTGATCAAGATTTTGGATATCCAAATAGCATTCTTTTTACCATTAAATATAGGCGTACCAACAAATTTAGCTACAATTCTCTCTTCCTTAGACTTTCTAAGCGTATAGCAAGAATCATGCACACCAACATTAGGAGCCTTACCAATGGGGCAATCATTTAGCAAATGCCCCACAACATAGCACTAGTGGAAAAACTTGCCATTAGCTTGCACAAACATAGTAGCGTTGTAGATTGACCTCTTTTACCTTTCTTGGGAATAAAACCATGGTCTTATTTGTTATATTAGTACATTTGCTCACTAAATATTTTATCAAGGGTTACCTTTCCCTTAAAGCACCTATCTAAGATCTTAATAAGCTTGCTCACTTGCTCTTGAGCTCATTGTTCTTAACCATAAGAACAGGGCCAATAAGTATAACTCATTGAAGAACTAGAGTCTAGATTAGAGCTATATGACCTGGAAAAGAAATCATCACATGAAGTGGATGCACCAACCTTAGATGCAATGCAATGTACAGTATCTACACTAGTCAAGTCATCAATGATATCACAAGTAATACCCATATCCATCTTAGGCTTAGTAAGATACTTGGAAAGAAGAGTCTCATGAGCTTTCTTTGGCTTCTCATAATAATCTTTGAGAGAAAAATATTCTTTATGGGGACCTTAAATTTGGACTTCTCCTTGCCAAGGTAGTAATTTAAGTCCTTTAACATATCCATAAGCACATCATAGGTAGTCTTATCATAATCATTTGTTATCTTATGATCCTCTTTTGTCATAAGACAAAGAGGTGCAAACAATAGTGATAGAGCCTTCTTGATAGCAACTATTTCAAGTCCCCTCCTTCAGAACACCTTGTCAACAAAATCGGAGTCGAAGTATTCCTTATTGATAGCTAAATGCTCCGCAAGTGCATGGTATCATCGCCTGTCAACCCAATAACACCTTGTCGACCAAATGAACCTGTTAGTGAAAGGAATCAGTGATAGAAGCCTATCAGCCCAATAACACCTTATTGCCGAATGTTTTGGCGACAAGGCTCCTGGCGATAGGCTAATGGGGAAACTCCTGTTACCAATTGAATACGCAATAGGTCCTATTGCAAAATGAATTGGTGGTAGGAGTTGTCACGTCAACCTATTTCTAATTTATTTAGCGACTGAAGCCTATTGCTAAATGATTTGATGACATAGTATTATCCTTGTATTTTTTTTCTAAAGAACATTTATTTTTGTAATATTAAGAAAATAATGGGTTATTTGAAAATAAATTTGTTCTTGAAACAGAGAACTACAGTGAAGTTTCTAACTTGCCATGATGTTTATTTAATTGATAGATGCATAGTAAACTGATATTTAAATTCGACATGTAAATCTTACTTTTTTTTCTCCTAGAGATGTATATCATTACTTACACTAACATTCTTGATGGAGTTACTTGTAGAAATCAAATTATCCTAGTAATTGGGCGGATAGAATACAACAATCTTTATCAGTAGCTCATTATCTATCAAAGGGGTGTACTCATCATCGTACAATGCATTAGAATCACATGTATCCTCTTCCATAGATACTGATTGGGATCCACCGTCCAAGTGCACACTATTCCCTGGCATCTCCAAGAAATGAGTTTCGGGCTTGTCCTTCTTATTCCTTAGGGACTTTTGATAGAGATCTAAGGGACTTTCGATAGAGATCTATCAAATGTTTGGGTGTCCTACAAACCTTTGCCCAATGGCCATTGCTTCCACATTTGAAGCAAGCCTTATTGTTACTTGGAGCCCTTGCTTGTACTTTCCTTTTTACTCCTGACTTGTTTCTTTTGATCATCTTGAATTTTCCTACCACCTGTGCCCTTCACCCTTCCTTTCCGAGTATCTACCTTCGTCTAATCACTCACATATGTCTCAAGGTACTTTTGGTTCCAGTAGGACATGCATTATGATTCTTAAGAAAAGTTCATTATGCCTCTCTACTACCAAAAGTATGGAGATGAGATCGGCATGACTGGCATACCCCTTTTCTCTGCACTTTTATGCAAGTACCAGATTGGTGGTATGAAAAGTAGAAAGATTCTTCTTGATTAGTTGTGCATCTGTGATCTCTTTTCCACAGAGCATATGTTAGGAAATTATTTTACGAAGGGCGAACTTATATGCATGCATCGATTTAAAATCTTAAAGACGTATACTTGACCAATCATGCTCCGCTTGAGGGAGCACCATCAACTGACATTGATTGTACCATTTATGGAGCACTCTCCAGAGAACCAAGGGATCTTCCTCAATCATGAATTCATTCTTAGAGTCCTTGCTCAGGTGGTGGTGGAGAAATACCAATGCCTTGACTAAATCTCCTAAACAGGGAATTTTCTCAATCCCCTTGTCATCTTTTTTGTGTTTTGTGATGGTATGATTCAACCCTTCTAATTTAAGATGTAGCATGATGTCGAGGGCCCATATGAGGTAATTGTTACCTTCCACATATAGCTCGTGCAAGTCCTTTTTAACAACCCCAAACATGTTGTCGACATCATGTAAAACAATAATTAGTTGGCTCAGAAATAAGCCACATGAGTCGAAAAATGCGAGTCAACACATAGACGATTTACATGATAATAAATATGACTATAAAAATTTCTAGTGATTTTCTGCTAATATCTCTATTCATAGAAACGATTTCCATAGCAGAAAAATATTTTTTGGTAATTAATAAAGTCACAAAATACTAACTAGTGAAACCAAAAATCTTCCAAGGTTTAATTTGCAAGATTTACATGTGTGGATACCCTAGAGCAAGAATCCATAAATGTTAGGTCTAATCTTTAATTTTCCAATCCTAAGACCTTATCTTAATAAACCGATGACTACTATGTAATTTTGCAAAACCCCAAAGGCCTTTTTGCAAAATTTCCAATAGTTAGCTACACAGCAACTGATGTAGCTCCCTAGACCCACATGGGGCCCATTAAGATAGCGCCCCTAGTGTTCTACCTGAACACTAGGGACGTCGATGGTAGCAGCAATGGCTCGGTGTGAGGAGTAGTGAGGTGGTGTTGCGTTTCGGGCGACACGGCACGGAGGTGGCGTGGCAGTAGCTGAAGCTCGATTTGATGGGCCAAGGTGACATGGTGATTAAGTGGCGTGCGAGACCTACGCCTCCTATCTATGGTGTGCGGCGGCGTAGCATGAATGGCAAGGGAGGTTGAGGCCCCATCTGCGGTGCACAACGGCGCGACGTGTACAATGGCGAGGCTAGGGCCCCCGTCTATGGCATGGCTTGAACGATGGGCATGGGTGCAGCACATGTGTGTGGTGCACGATGGCGTAGCTTGATTGGGGTGCTTGATCGAGGCCCCATCTGCGGTGAATAGCAACATGGTCGACAGCAGCCGACATGGTGCCAAAGGTGTGGGCTTGGTCGATAAGATCCAGGGTGACACCTATGGTGTGGATTTGATCTAGGGTTGCCGCTGGCCACAACACTGGAGGCATGGGGGTAAGCGGTGGTCCCATGTGCAGCAGCGAGACAACGTGGAATTGTGGAAGTCATGGGCTCGGTCGGCGCGGGATGAAAGACTTCGGCGGTGGCACCAAAGGCTCCGATCGATTGAGGTCCTTAGAGGCGACGACTGTGTCGAGGTAGCAGATGACGGGCTTCAGACAATGTCATCTAGCAGCGACGATGGCGCGGGTCAACGAGGTCGGTGGCATAGCAACAACACCGTAGACGCGGTCGACATGGTCAATTCGGATCGTGACAGTGATGTTGCAAGCGCGTGCAAACATGATCTCGGTGATGCCATTGGTGTCACCGTCAGCACGGTCAATGGGGTCAGAGAGGAGGGCTATGTGGCCGGGTAGGCGATGCACATGGGTGTGATGTGGTGCCTATGCGCGTGCTCGCGGGAGGGAGAGAGATTGGAGGGAAAACCAAGCCAATGTATTCTACTAATCTGAACTTGATCAATTAGCAAAACATACCCGATGTCCTACGCAAGAGCGTTATCATACTAATAACATACTGAAGTAGTAGTCGCATTGCTGGTGTAGTCCCACCGTCTCTTAATTTTATTGCTCTTGCCTATAGATGGTGTATGCATATATACAATATGCAGTCCCTCCACCCCTTATATAGCGGTAGGAGGGACACACTTCTTGCATCTTAAGTAAATGGACTAATAATCATATAAGAGTCTACGTTTATGTAAGTGTCCACGTACCATAATATCACAATACATTAATGCTATTTTAGATGTTGGCAAATGAAATTTAGAAACGTCTTATGAATCAATTCATTAAAAAAAAAAAAGAGGAAACGCATTCCAGTTGTGGTGTGTATTTAGACTATCTGTATTTGTCCTTATATGTACAACACCACCAGAGTTGTAAATAAGTCCGTTTCCATGATTACAAAAGAAAATTTCGCCCTTACAATTACACGTGGGCCGGGTGTTGCTCTCATGCTCTTTTTCTTTTATGTTTTTTACGTCCGATTCAGCGATTCTAGAGGCAGGTATAGTGTCGCTATTTTTTTCTTTCCTTTGTACACTAGCCGGATTTGGCGATAGGGGCAAGATATGCTTTCATTTTTTTGAGGATTGAGTTTATATAGATTCACTGATAGCATAAATTGGTTATGAGTTGTTAAACATAATAAGGGCTGGTCAAATTAAGAGCTAAATATTTTTTATTTTTTACGAGAATTTTGAGCGCATCTCTCTTTTTTTTTCTTGTAGACCATAAAAGGCTTGTCCTTGACTTTTATTATATAATAGATAGATGTTATCCAGTTAATTAAATTACTGCCATGCATTCTGTTTTGGTGTGGGTTGCTCGTACATGATAGCTACTTGAGAAAATTTTATGACCTACTATGAACATGTTGTTATTAACACGAAAACAACTATCATGTTGTTTTAGGAAAACCTTGCTGAAGCATAAACATCATTGCCACACAAAGGATTCAAAGAAATACAAGATTCGATTAGCAATGGAGAGCTTGGTACAATTTTCTATTAAGTGGGAGATTCAGCTTCTGGTGCTCCTCAGCTTCACACTGCAGATGTTCCTGTTCTTTGCTGGTAACCTTCGACGACACAGCACCAGCATGCTGCTTAGGCTCTCTCTTTGGATGACTTATTTGGGTGCAGACTTTGTAGCCATCTATGCCCTTGGCTTCCTCGCGCGGCATAAGGATTCCAACACTAGAGGAGATGCATTAAGGGAGACCCACCCACTAGCTTTCTTTTGGGCGCCCTTCCTCCTCGTCCATCTTGGCGGCCAAGACACCATCACTGCCTTTGCTATGGAGGACAATAACTTGTGGTTGAGGCATTTATTGAATCTGGTAGTCCAAGTTGTCCTAGCCTTATATGTGTTTTGGATATCTGTCAGTAAACGCAATGTGCAGCTTCTAGTTCCTGGTATCTTTATGTTTGTTGCTGGAATCATCAAGTATGGTGAGAGGACATGGGCTCTCAAGTGTGGAAGCTTAAAAAGCCTCGGGGAATCCAGTGGTGGTGATACTGGGCTGGAGCCCCAAATGACCGGTGGCTATTCTGACCTTATTTGCACTGCGGAGCGTGCATTGGAATTTGTCCGAGGTGTCTTTGGTGAGCAAAGAGTACATTCCTCGAGCCATCGACAGATAGATGGACATTTGTGTGCACTTGGATACATTCAGACTACAGATCATTTGCAGTTGCCCAAGTTGGATGTTGAACTTGGGATGATGTATGATGATCTCTACACAAAGGCCACGGTGCTTCGGAGAAAGAGTGGCATTATACTTCGGTGTATCTCCGAGATATCTGCCATAGCTGCCCTGGTTGTCTTCCTTGTAAGCAACAAACAGAGGTACAGCAGAGAGGACGTTGCAATCACCTATGTATTATTCACCGGAAGCTTTTTTCTAGAAGCGTGTGCCATGTTTATGTTTATGAAATCGCCATGGACATGGGCGCGGTTGATGGCTCGAAAGTGGCATAGGCTCGCTGGCATGTCCTGGCGCCTTCTCTCCAGTAAAATCGGATGGCCCGAGGAAGGACTGCTGTGGTCAGGTTACATGGGGCAGTTGGACATCAACATGGAGTGGTTGCAATTGGCGCCGAGCAGTGATGAGCAGGCAAGGTTGTCATGCAAGCAACGGGTGATGGTTTGGATCAGAAACTTAGTTGGCGGCAAAGAGGGCAGGTTGGTTTGGATCAGCAAGTTAATAGGCACCAAGTACATCGAGGTAGATTATAGGATCATGGCCTGTTTCCTTGGGGAGTATTTACTCATGTTTAACGAAGCGACGGGGGAAGCCAATGCGCCCCGGCAATGGCCGAATCTTGGCCCATCGTTGGAGGCAATAGTAAGTCTTATTTCGATGACCAGTCTCGCTCTCTGCATTGGTCACCTGCAAGTAGCGACGGAATTCCACCTGAGAAAATATTCTTTTCCCTCTGCGGACGAATCGGTGCGAGAAATGGCGGACATCTGCCACAAAGTATCCAGCTACATGGCCTACCTCTTGGTTACCCATCCCTCGACGGTTGCCGGGAGGTGGCCCTGCGGAAGATGTGCTCGTAACACGCTTCGAACGAGGACCCAGACCCCATCGACTTGTCAACTTTATTCGACAAGAAGCAGGTCATCTACTCCTACGGCTCTGGAAGAACATCCGTGAACTCCCGCCGACCAAAGAAGCACTGGAGGAGCTCGTAGTGGCCGTGTGGATACGGCTTCTCATCTACGTCGCCGCCAAGTCATCTCTTCATATGCACGCGGAGCAGCTGGGCAGAGGAGGGGAGCTCCTCACCCACCTTTGGTTGCTCCTGGCCCACACTGGGATCGGGGACTCCGTGGTCCAGAGGATCGAACTAACTGATGCTTCACCAGCCGAGTTCGCAACTGGTGAGATTTACGCCTTCTATCTGCGTGAGGGATCGCAGCCGTAAAATTCAGAGACATCCGTTGCAGCTCCACCTGATCAGATTGTCTGACGATCTGCGGCAACTCTTATCTGTCTGCCTGTCAGTCTGTATTTACGTCTGTATGTATATATGTATCCATGCACACGTGCTAATTAATTAATTCACTGTCAACCTTAGTACGTATGTACGAATGTATCATCATAAGCATGTAATATATAAACAGGTACGTGTGTATGCTTGTCCGTGTGCTTGCGTGATCAAATAAGTTGCCTGTCCAATCTAATTATATGCTACGTACATTTTAATTTCTCCTTCCTTCCCTTTTATTTTCTTTCTTTCAATCATCAATAATGTTATTTTTTATGTGAGGGCATCAATAATGTACTTGATCGGAATACATGCAGACCGTCTCCCTTTATGATTGTTATTGTTAATATACCTCGATATAGTGGTGCGAACTCTTCCTTGTCACCCTCGGCAAGTACGGGCTCAAAAGTCATGTGGATGGCACCGGCACTAGCTCCGACGGACCTGACTGGGAACGCCATGACTTCACCGTGTTTTGCTGGCTATAAGGCTCCGTATCCCTCGGGCTCTTCGACATAGTCATGAAGGGATTCATATTTTGGCCGAAATTACGTGATTTTCGCCAAAATTCGGTTTTCTTGGGGTGGGCCGACCAAAATTTTCGGTCCAAGCTTGAGTATCTTGAGCCGGCCTATGTAAGCAGTATGGTCAAAGCTACATCTAACTCGATCCGACTTTGTGGCTTCCTGAGTCCCTTCCGACTGCATTCTCCTCATGCCTAGCTCTCGTGCCAGCGGAAAGGGAGGAGGTGGGGCGGTCGCCGGCGGAAACGGAGGAGGGCCCAGTGCCGCTCTTGTAGAAAATAATCCTGACTTGGTCAGGTCTGTTTTCAGCTAAACCGGGTTTCAGTGCAGTGTGTAATTTCCAGTCTTCGGTCAGTTTAGAAATCAGCGCGTTATGCGCAGAGTCGAGGGAGTGGCGACCGGCAAAATCGGATCGCAGTTAGGAGTATGAGTCTTTTGTTGAGTCACTTGCAGTGGCGGATCCAGAAAATTTTTTTGGAGGGGCTGAAGTACCTTCAGCTCGACCTCAGCCCTTTCTACATTATACATCCATGGCTAAAAATTTAGGGGGCTCCAAGGGTCCGGTAGCGGTAGGGGGGCTCGAGCCCCCCCGCCCCACCGCTGGATCCGCCCCTGTCACTTGTTAATTCTGTTACGCAATTGTATTCTTGTGTGGAATAGAACAGAAAATTGCCCCACCAGATTGTTCTTCTCTCACTGTTTCTGTTCTTCCCTGAAAACACTGTTCACTCTCAGAAAACGGTGATTTTGCGCACATACTCGGGCGTGTTGATTCCTGGCGGCAATCCAATAGCTCTCGTGCCTAACTCTCGGGAGGGGGAGGCGGCGCGAACGGTGCCCGTAGCGGGAGGGGAGGAGGTGTAGGCAGCGCTGGTGGCGGGAGGGGGAGGCTGTGCGGACGGTGGACGGCTGCGGACGGTGGGAGGGGGAGTCGGCGCGGGTGCCGGGTGGCTGCGGGCAACGCAGGTGGGGAGGCAGCGCCGGCCGTGGGAGGAGGCAGCGGCACTTGCTGTGAGAGGGGAGGCGGCGCCGTTCTCATTGTACTCCCGTGCCTCCCTATGCACACAATTTCCGAATTTAGGATTTCTTGGAGGATACGAAATTTTTTCTAAACCAAAAATATTTTCCCTGGTCATGAAACCGGGCTCCAGTGCTCACGCCATATGGAAGGCCATTGAGAACATCTTCATCGCTGATGCCCTTCGTCAACCCGTCTTTGACGAAATTACTACTACAGAAAAGGTCATCACAGATGGTTCAAAAACGTCATCACAGACGGTTTTCTGAACCGTCTGAATTTATGGGTCAGTGATAATCGAAGGTTATCACAGACGGTTGTCGAACCGTCTGTGATATATCAATATCACAGACGGTTTTTAACTGAAAACCGTCTATGATAGCTGATTATCACAGACGATTTTTAGTTAAAAACCATCTGTGATATTGATATATCACAGACGGTTTTTAGTTAAAAACCAGCTGTGATATGTCATCACAGACGGTTTGTAACTAAAAACCGTCTGTGATGTTCTTTTCTATCCATAAATCTATTTGTGTTTATTGGCTAGCATCAGGAAATGCTAGCCATGCCCTCTGAAACAAGCAGATAAACAAGTATATGTATACATACAATTCACATCTCAATTCATTTGACAAACATATAACATCCAATTCACATCACATTTCATTCACAGATATAAGGTATCCATTTCGCAAATGAATTAATTGAAATGAAATAAAATATCCATTAACAAATTCACAATTACAGAGTGATAAGAGCAATAAAAAATCATTGTGCACAGTGGAACTCTCCATCTGATCTTATGACTTTAGACCACAAAAACCAAGCGCACTTGCTTCATGCCCCTTGAAGGTCTATGTGGCATATACTATTACTACAAGGTCTCTAAACAAAGTTCTATGAAGCAAATGACACAAACTAGTGTATCCGGTTCAATGAACAGGATACACTAGAGTGTGTCACTTGCTTCATGCCCCTTGAAGGTCTATGTGGCATATACTATTACTACAATGTCTCTAAACAAAGTTCTATGAAGCAAATGACAAAAACTAGTGTATCCGGTTCATTGAACAGGATACACTAGAGTGTGTCACTTGCTTCATACCCTTTGAAGGTCTATGTGGCATATACTATTATTACAAGGTCTCTAAACAAAGTTCTATGAAGCAAATGACACAAACTAGTGTATGCGGTTCATTGAACGGGAACATTAGAGTGTGTCACTTGCTTTATGCCCCTTGAAGGTTTATGTGGCATATACTATTACTACAAGGTTTCTAAACAAAGTTATATCAAGGCTCCACACCATGCAACAAATTTATACTCAATTACTATCGTTTTTTTAAAAGCAAATCATAGCATCACATAAAGGCTGGCGAGGATTCGGGGAGGCGGCCGGCAAGGGCTCGGGGAGGCGACCGCAGGCGACGGGCGAGCGGAGGCGCCGAGCGTGGAGGCGAGCCGAGTGTCGGTCTTCGAATGCGGACGGCTCGGGGAGGCGGCCGGCGAGGGCTCGGGGAGGCGACTGCAGGCGATGGGCGAGCGGGCCGAACAATATGGCTTCTACTATTCTTGTGATCATCTCCTTCCTCTCATCTGTTCATCAAGAATTGTTCGGCCAGAACCTTACACAGGCGGCCAGCAATTTGCATCTGGAGCAGCTTCTCCGCACACGCCCTGCTCTCCTTCCCCGACTTTCTTGCATCCGTCAGCTCGACCTGATCATCCGCCGTCGACGGAGGCGTCTCGCTGTCGCTCAAGAAAGGGAAACAGTCCTTACCCTGGTTCTTCTCCATAATGTGCGCAAAGCGGAAGAAGCTCTACACGCATTGGAGAGACTGATGGATAGCTTTGCCGATCAAGCAGAAACGGCAGATTCTGAGGAATCATTTCATGCTATCTTCTACGACATTATGGGCTATGCTACTGATTATTTGCCCAGGCTGGAGGAGGAAGTGCTGAGGACAAGGACAATCTTAACGGCGTTCGAGAAGTCAGTGGCTGATCCTCCAAGTCCCAAAGTCGAAGAAGAAGCGTACGAAGCCCAAAAGATTACAATCTGGGAAACTCTTTACCTGTGTGACTTTTGTAATAAATTTGCCTCTAATTGAAATTAATAAATTTGCCTTTAATTTGTGATCTCTTGTCTCAGTAGTTCTGTAGTTAAGTTATTAGAAGCAATGTGTACTTATATATTAACCTTTGATCATGAACAGAATATGACAGACAAAGGGACATCACAGACGGTTCTTGTTAAAAACCGTCTGTGAACACTCACAGACGGTTCTTAACAATAACCGTCTGTGATAGACTACACAACACAGACGGTTTTTAATAAAAAACCATCTGTGATAATCCCAGATTATCACAGACGGTTTTTATTAAAAAACCGTCTGTGATACTTTAGTATCACAGACGGTTCATCGGTAAGAACCGTCTGTGATACTCGTTTTATCCGACGCCACTAACACAGACGGTGTCCAAATTAAAACCGTCTGTGTTAGTGTCAATCACAGAAGGTTTTGTCAAACCGTCTGTGATTGGCTGTCTAGTATTAGGCTTTCTGTAGTAGTGAATGCTCATTCTCACCGCCTTGTGTGGCCTTCATGAAGATTACGCACTGGTCGTGACTATGGCTCCCATGTTGTTGCCATTTCCCATTTTTCCGCAGACAAGGTCTCTTCTACTACATCAGAGCCAGAAGAAGCTTCTCTCCAAGAACGCAACAGCCACAGCAGTACTGTCCTCCTCATCCTCGGAAAACAATGGCGCCTCCAACACAGCTGATTGGGTTGATCGTGACAACCCTGTCAACACTGATCGTGGCGAGTGCAATTTCAACAACTGCGGCAATGGCGGCGACCGGGGCAAAAATGTTGGGAAATCACCTGAAGATCAACTCGCGCAAGCACTCTGTTGTCGGACGGGGAACAAAACAGGCTTGAGGGGAGGATATGACCACTCGGAACATTTCACTCTGTGGTCGCAACTCGTTCGGCGTCAACGGTCGTAAGTCGTTTATGACTGTTCACCCGAGGTTGGCTTTGTCTCTCGCAAACGCACGCTTTGGCTATGGACTCTAATACACGGTCGTGGAGTGCTTGCCGGAGGTGGGAATAACAAGGTGGAGCAGATAACAGGACTGAACACAACGAACGAAGGCTCGATTATGCGATGCAAACTGACGTACCTTTTCTACTGTGTTTTTTCACTATTATACACTGGCTCAAAACTCTCAATGACTTACAGAGTATATATAGACACTGTCGGTCACTCAGGCCACTCACTCACTAAGTCTCCAGTCGCTGCCGCTTCGCTCAGCTGCCCACAACTGTTGCAGTGGCCACCGCTTCGCTTAGCTATTCACGACTGCTACAGTGTCCAGCCGCTTGCCTATACCGAGTAGTTCACTGACCAAGGTATGGCCCACGTCATCCACGATCACCTGTGCTAACGCCTGCTACAGCGACCGCTGCACGACCATGACCACTGCTTCATCCTCAGCTTGATTTTGATTACTGCACTGGAGTTTCGACCATGGACACATAGGTGCTATGACCATGATGCCAACGACTACTACTCTGACCGTTACAACCACATACAATGTGGTCATAACCGACCAAGCACACAGACACTATGACACTGGTCGTTACGACCACACACAACGTGGTCATAACCGACCACACACATAAGCGCCACGACCATGGCGCTATGACCACACATAGGTTTCAAGTCCTCCGGATGCGGTGCTTCAGTACTCATACAAGTATGGGGCCCACTATACTCCTCCGAATATGACATCCATAGTACTCCTCCGAGTGTGACGTCCGTAGTACTCATCCGAGTATAACGCCCACAATACTCCTCCGAGTATGCACTGACGACTACCGACCATCGACTCTCAACTATGACTATCGACTATCAACCACGACCATCGACTATCGACTACGACCATCGACTATGACCGTCGATTATTGTAGGATCGTCAATGGCAATCAGAGAGGGGGTGAATGATTGCAACGCCTAGCGGAAGCCTCTTCACAAAATCACAAAAATAACAGCAAGAAAATATTTTTTTTGACTTTACTGTAGCCTAGCATACTATAGCAGTTATTGTAGCACCGAGAAAATCGATCGAACAACGAAACATCGTTTTTCTTTCAATCTAGCAATTGATTTTTAATTCAAACTAATTCATGAATGTAAGCACAAAAAATATATAGCTAGAGATCAATGCATGGAGAATTCATACGAATTAAAAAATAGGAAAAAGGATAATATACGCGAATTAAAAAACTCACAAACTTTATTCAAAAATTGCGGGCACTATTCATCCATCAGCCTCCACCTCATATGCATCCGCCGCAAACTTTTTCTTTTCTTTTTCTGTTTGCTCAATCCCCAAAAACTTGCCATCTCTCGGCCACCCCTCAACTATTAAATACTCACGTCTCACAATCCAAAACAGTCTACAGTCGCCGTTCACGACTCGGATTGAGTCTGAGTCTCTGCTCTCAACCCTAATCCAACTAGACCTAAGCCTTTTTATCTTAACAGGCTTTCGGCCCACTAATTTTCAAGGGACCCGAAACCCTTTCTAACACGGGTTTTTCACACTCCCGACTTTTCTAACGCGTCACGTGTCGAAGACTCCAGGACCGCACCTTCCGTAGCTTCTTCACGCATCATCCACCTTTGATCTTTATGCACCCCAAGCATGAGCCCGATTATCTCGTGATCTCCTTGACTGTCCGAACCTCGGTTCCCATCCTTCAGCACAACCTCAGCCGTACCCCGCCTTCACCCCGCCGCCTGCAATTTATGGTGCACCGTTGACTCCCTTCAACTTCGCTGCACAGTCGTTTGCTGCACCGCTGGCTTGGGATATGGCAGGTCTCACTTTGGCACTCAACAATCTCTCTTTTCAAGGAACCAACCCACAGGACTGGTCCATGGACTCAGGCGTAACCTCCCATGTGACCTGAGACACTGGTAACATGTCATCATCTTCTCCTATGTGTTCTTTTTCTCGGTTCGCCGTTGTTGGCAATGATTCTATTCTTCCTATCACTCATACCGATCATCAGCCTTTCCTTTCCTCTCTAAGCCATCTTTCTCTTCGCAATGTCTTGGTTGTTCCCAATATTATCGAAAATCTCATATCCATTCTTCGTTTCACTTCCGACAATAATTGTTTGGTTGAATTTGACCCCTTTGGCTTTTTGTGAAGGATCCCAATATGGAGATTCTTCAATGCAATAGCTCAGGAGAGTTCTATTCGATGCACCTTCCTCCCAGTCCTTCCGCTCAAACTTTTCAAGCCTCTACCACCACAACCGACCTTTGGCATCGTCGATTGGGTCACCCGGGCCAACCATCTATGTCCCGTCTATTACATTCTAGAGCTATTTCTTGTAATAAGTCTAGTCCTAGTCTTTCTAATGCTTGTCAACTTGGTCTCCATATTCGGCTTCCGTTTTCTGTCTCTAAATCATCTACAAGTTGTCCTTTTGAACATCTGCATTGTGATTTATTGATTTATGGACGTCTCCTGCTCTTAGTACTTCTGGCCTCAAGTATTATCTTGTGATCCTCGATGATTTTTCATGTCTCCTGTGGACGTCTCCTCTTAAATGCAAGTCAGAAGTCTATTCTATTTTTCTCACCTTTCATGCCTATGCTAGCACTCAATTTAACCTTCGTATCACAGCCATACAATGTGACAATGGCAATGAGTTTGGCAACTCTCTTACTCGTGCCTTCTTTGCCTCCCATGGCATCCGCCTTTGTCTTCCTTGTCCCTGTACTTCTCAACAAAATGGAAACGCCTAACTTCAAACAATCTCAAAAGAATACAAATGAAACAAAGGGATCTCGTACTTAAAGATGTCAAATAGGTACCACAAGAAGTATTAGCTGCTGCTAGCAAGCTGCTCTGTCCAGTCCATTAAAACAAGAAGCAGCAGTCAGTTTTGAGGCTTTGAGCCTAAGAGCTCGTGTAACTTTTGGCTATGTATATCCTTCGTGGATATAGAGGTCGGATTTTATATCCTTTATCTAAAAAAAGCAGTGCATGGTCAGATTCAGCTTTGTTTCATCTGTTCTCAGTCTGGTTATAGTTAGTTTACATCTCAAATAACAAAGGAAAAAAATGCTTGCAAGGTGCAAGACTGCAAGTAGAAGGTTTAAATTCAATAATCATCAAATGGCGTATTGTATTGTAGTGCTAACTAGTAGACATTTATTTCTTGTACTTGGACAAATAATTTTGGCGTATTATAACAAATAGTTTTGGGTTGAAATTTCTAGATGCATGGGTCTCATCGCACAATTTAATCACATTAATAATTTGGTGATTGGCCATAGTTTTAAGTTTGAATATGCATCACGCATGAAATTTAACAGATCACCAGCTTCAAGTGCGGTGGGCTGGCCGCCGGCTTTAGGTGGGCCCACCTCATCAGCCTCGTCCCCTCCACTGCGGCCTTCTTCAAAAAGTGGGCCCAGCTCATGAGCGGCAAGAAGCTCACACCCTGCACGAACCTTGCACGAAGCCACGATTGACCCCGCCGGCCAGTGTCGGCCCCACTGTCAGTGCAGCTGCCAGGCCCGGGGGCGACCACTAGGTGGTCCCAAGCAGCCATGACATGGAGTCCTTCTTCCACCTCACAACCTCACCGAGCAGCAGCTTAAGGGCCTGCAGCTGCATGCACCCGTAGGCGACCGCCAGGTGGGCCCGTTCGAGCTAATCTCGGCACTGATATGGCCAGCCCTCCCTGTCCAAGATCAGGGGTGGCGAGGAGACGAGCAAGGTGACCGTCGTAAAGGCCAACGCATCCGCGTGGAGCGGCCAGGAGCTGAGCAACGAGCTCTGGAGGAAGAAGACGGTGACGTGGAGTAAAGGGCCCAGGTGTAGGTGTGCGTTGGTGTAAGAGTTTGTGGCCTTGGCTCTTGAGTTGTGTAATGGGTGCTGTGGAGAGTGTCTGTGTGCTCAGCAGATGGTAGTGTGGGACAGGTGTTGGATTAATTGGGCTTGGTCCATTTTAATTTAGCAATTAATCAAATGAAATTCCTAGGCCCACTATTAATGCTAGGTGTAAAAACAGTTTAGTCCCATATGGAGAATTGAATGGGAGTTACACCACTTTAAAAGGTGAAACGTGGTAACCCCCTTGTGGAATTGGAGAGAGCCAATACAAGCGCGCGCTCGCTCACTCGCTCGCCACGCCACGCCACGCCACGCCACGCCACGCCGAGCCGAGCCGAGCTGTGCTGTGCTGTGCGCGCGCAGGTATGGCTGCGGTTACTTTCGAGTAATGGATGCAGTTACTAGTGACTAATGGCTGCATTTACTCTGGCCTCTTCGTTTTTGCTGTTACAAAAGAACTCTCCACTCCATACGAGGTATTAGAGAGAATAGTATTCTCGTTCTGTGTTGTTGCTGTTCTCTGTCATCTCCGGTCCAGAGCCTTGCGCGCACAAGTTTCTGGGCGAGTAGGCCTCCGGAACTTCGTCCGTTTGTGTACCTGCACGGGTAGGCGGGCGATCAAGTTTTTGGGGAGCGCATCGGCACGACTACTCAATCTGCGACGTCTACTTCCTGGTGGTGAGCCGTTCGTGGGACTGCACTGCGAACATCTTCCTGCATCAAGCTTCGTCCTGCATCACGCCTTGATCGACTACATCGAATAGGCCATCATGTCGACTGATGGTAACGGCGCCTCCGGTGTCTCCGGCACTGGCCCCGCCTGAGGGTATAAATTGAAAATTTTCTGGTGTATTTGTTTCTGTGCGCTATGAATATGTTAATAGATGTTTCTGTTAGCTTGTTCGTTAGCGAATATGAATACATCGTTGATAGATCACTCATGTATGTTTATGTCATGTTTTATATGCTGAATTTCTGGATTAAAATATGCCAAAAATTGACTAGATGTTCAACAACAGGTGCATACGCCGTCAGGCCCACCTGTCAGTGTACGTATCATGGGGTTAAATTATACTGTAGCCAACGTTTTGCGTATGGAGCAATGCCTGGTCGAGGCCGCCGGCGTCATGCTGTACAGCGCAAACCTGACGTTCGTTGATGTCGCTGAGGTGGATGTGTACAGCGTGGAGCTCAGGGGGAATCACCCAGCGCATGTGGATTACACGGTGGATGGCATTGGTGCCGACGGCGTGACCGTTGTGGGATGGCGGTGGGCGGGGCTGGACCGTCACGGCCGTTGTGCGCCGGGGCCAGGTGGGCGGACTCTGTGTTGCGCTAAGCTTCATGTTAGAGTACAAGACCCATATAAATCGATTCTATTCTATCTTAGAGGGACTTCCGGACTTCCGTACCATACATGCAGGTTGGATGAATCTAAGGTTAAACATGAACTATAGGCATTAACTTTAGATCAATCATGAACACATAGCATAATCTTTAGAGCGGAAACGTACCCGGAACTGGAGATGCCATGAAGGTTGTAGATCTGTTGATGTAGAGGTGGTCAGCGGCACAGATGATGCCGTGGACGGGGACGAAGGAGGCCTTTGGTCTTCGTCCACCTTAGCGCTCGTGAGAGATCGGGTATGTGCAGGATTTCGTAGCCTTGAACAACCGTGTACCAAACCTGCCAAGTCCCTTCTGTTTTTATGTAGCGCTAGATGACCGGGACCGAAACCAAAAAGAGTTGGTTGTGCCTCCGATCAGGGTGCGAGTGGAGGCGTGGCCTCCCTAGAATCTCGGGATACCATTAGCCGAGATCAACCCAACATTCTCCCCTTTGATCATCAGGCTAACATCATAAGTCCATTCTCAATAAAGCAGCATACCAAGGCAATGCGTTGTATGGCCAATGAAGTGCCATACAACTCTAGTACCTATAGTGTACTATCCCATCTTGAAATGGATATTCATTATACTTAATGGGAGTTGGTTTGCTTTAAGGTCCTTTTATCTAGAATCAGAGGCTTTCCAATAAACCCATGCCAGCAACATGATCACAAAAAATATTGGGTGGTAAGCCTTTAGTAAGCGGATCCACAAGCATTAACTTAGTACTAATATGCTTGATACTAATGGTTTGATCCTGGATTCTATCTTTCACAACATGGTACTTAATGTCAATGTGTTTGGCAGCACCACTTGACTTGTTGTTATTTGCATAAAAGACTGCGGGTTCGTTATTGCAATATAAGGTGAGTGGTTTAGAGATGCTGTCTACCACTCTAAGTCCCGGGATAAAGTTCTTAAGCCATATAGCCTGCCCGGTAGCCTCATAACATGCCACAAACTCAGCTTGCATCGTTGAAGATGCCGTAAGGGTTTGTTTGGAGCTTTTCCACGAGATAGCTACTCTAGCGAGTGTGAAGATATAACCTGACGTGGATTTCTTAGTATCAACACATCCCGCAAAATCTGAATCTGAATAACCAACAATTTCAAGGCTATCAGAATTCTTATATGTGAGTATGAAATGCTTAGTAGCTTGCATATAGTGCAAAGCTTTCTTAACGGCCTTCCAGTGATCCGGCCTTGGATTTGACTGCTATCTGCCAACCAACCCAGTTACAAAAGCCAAATCAGGGTGCGTGCATACTTGAGCATACATAATGCTTCCGATAGCTGAAGCATAAGGAACCGACTTTATCTGATCAGTTTCATATTGGTTCCTTGGCCATTGAAATGTCCCAAACTTTTCGCCCTTAACAATAGGAGCAGGTGAGCCAGAGCACTTATGCATATTATATCTCTTTAGTACTCTGTCAATGTATGCCTTCTGAGATAAACCTAATATTCCTTTGGACCTATCTCAGTGAATCTCAATGCCAAGAACATAAGATGCATCACCAAGATTCTTCATATCAAAATTAGATGAAAGAAATCTCTTGGTCTCAAACATCATATCCTTATCACTGTTGGCCAATAAGATGTCATCCGCATAAAGTACTAAGATGATGAATTTACTCCCCTTGAACTTAACATATATGCAGTTATCAACTTCAATTTTCTTAAAACCAAAATTCCTTATGATCTTATCGAATTTGAGGTACCACTGCCTCGACGCTTGTTTTATACCATAAATCGATTTCTTAAGTTGACATCCCATATGCTCCTTGCCTTCCACGATAAAACCTTCTGGTTGAGCCATGTAAACGTTCTCTTGCAAGTCGCCATTAAGAAATGCCGTCTTAACATCCATCTGATGCAGCTCTAAATCATAATGAGCTACAAGTGCCATAACAATTCTGAATGAATCTTTAGTCGAGATAGGAGAAAAGGTGTCATTATAGTCGATCCCCTCTCTTTGTGAGAAACCTTTTGCTACAAGCCTTGCTTTGAACCTTTTGACATTTCCCTTAGAGTCATGCTTGGTTTTATAGACCCATTTACAGCCTACTATTTTTACTCCGTCAGAAATTTCTACTAAGTCCCATACATCATTAGTGCTCATAAACTTTAGTTCATCCTTCATGGTATCAAGCCATTTAGGAGAATATTCACTCATCATGGCCTCCTTATAAGAGGTGGGATCATCTACTGAGAGACCATGTGGAGGTGACCCCCCGAGTGTGTGATGAGTAATTGACGCGCGTTCGAAAAAGTTTGAGTTTGGTTTGAGTGGTTCGAGCCATGTCGTTGCGCGGTGCAATCGGCTTCGGTCGGACTTGGTCAAACTAGGTCGAACGTGCTTAAGTCGTTTATTTTTTGTTTCGATCGGTTTGGGCTTTGAGTATTTCTTCTGATGCTAATGTATGGTTACAATATTTTGAGCGGTGCTACGTGATTTGTTTCTTGTCTGTGTTGGTTGCAGGACGTCAAGGTGGAGTCGTGGCGAGGCACGGGATGACCGGACTAGGCGCGGGCGGTGCTGAGGTTAGAACGGTCGAGGTGTGCCGAAGACGGCGAGGACTCGAGGTGGCTGCGTGGCTTGGAGGGCAAGGAATGAGGAAGCTTCCTGGAAGGTGCGCTAGGGGCGTTTTGGTGAATACGCAAAGCTGTACTAAAGGAAGTGGATTGTGGATAAAACTCCATGAGTTGTTGAGAGCTAATGGGTAAAATGTGTTACAAACCCATTAGTGGAGGCTATAAATAGAGAGGTGCTCTCTAGTGCTAGATGCACATTTTTAGAGAGATGAAAAATGAGAGAATGTTTTGGAGAGATGGTTTGAGAGAGTGAGTGCGTGTTTGTCTCCTATGCATATGTGCTATGAGTTCTTGATTTTCAAGCATGTATGGGAACTTAGTGTGAGATTGAGAGAGAGATGAGCTGAGAACAATCCTTTATAATCGTGTCATGTCTCAGTATCATTTTCATTATGAGAGACTCTCAAGTTGGATGTTGAATGCTTAGCTACTAAAGAAGGTTCCGTGTGATTTGGTCTTGGTTTTTATTCCCTTGTTTCTTGAGTCGTGCTTCTGTTCTTTGGCTGAGTGAATCTTGTGATCTGAATCTTCTTTTCCTAAGGGCATCAGGCTATTTGGGTTGGAGCCCTATTTCTTAGTTCAGAGAAGCTCAGGCATCAATGTTTCATTTCTTCATTTTGGATCTTTCCTCAATGCCTTTGTATTTTCTAAGGTCTCAATCGGATGGTTTACTTGCATGCTACTTTTTCTTGCCGATCTGATTACTCAATGCTTTTTATTTTCTAAGGTCTTAATTGGATGCTTTTTATTTTCTTGCCGATCTGATTTCTATCTTCTTCCTCAACAAGTTCAGCTCAGCAGCTTTCGGTCAAATGTGATTTTTCTTGTTCTCTTTGTTTGGTCTGCTCGAGTCCTCTAAATGCCAGCCAAAAGTGTGTTTGAATAGAGGACAAGGCTATTCTTACCTTCCCTTTTCTGTTAAGATTTTTGTTGGTTCGGTTTTTGCTTGATGCTGTGCTTCTCTCGGCAGTACAGTCCCTTGTTGGTCCTTCGGCAGCAAAGCTTCTTTTGGCAGTCTTCCTTTTCCCTTGCTGATAAAGAGTACTACTGCTTTGGTTTATGTCAGGAAATCATTCTCGGCCAGCCAGCTTGTTGTTACTGCTATTTTTTAGCTGGTTTTGATGCTCTGTGTACCTCTATGTTCAGCTTTCTCTTTTTGCTTTGACAGTTCTCTCGGCTAGCAGCAAAAACAGCTATTTTCCCTGCCGTGGCAGCCGATTTGCTTTGCTGTGGCAGCCGATTTCTCAGTATCCGCTGCAGTGACAATGCTTCGAGCACAGTTTCTGCCGTGACTTTGTTTTGAGCTCAGTTGTCTTAATCTTGTTAGCGCTCGTCCTTTTTCAACTTCATAGCTACCATAACTATCGGAGTTGAGTTTTTCATGGATACTTTGGGGTCGATTTTTAAGAGGCTCCATTCACCCCCCCCTCTATCGCTATTTCCGGTCCAACATCTACCTTCCCTATATCATTAATATCCTCATTCATATAAACAACATAATCATTTGGGATGGCAGATCTTCTCTCCCGCTATGATCTTCTAATAGGTTCATCAGCTATTACAGGAGACCGCTGAGGCTCATCATTAGGTGTAACATTAGGAATTTCAGAGACCTCAACAGTGGGTGCAACAACAGTATTCTCTATTGGAGATGCAACCACCTGAGGCACAGGAATAAAGGTCTCTAGGATGAGCGGTGAAGGAACATAAACCCGCTTCTCCTCAAGATCTATTTTCCTGGGCTCCAGGTCCTCGATATTCTCTAAGAACACATCATACATTATTTCTACAAACTTAGTTATCCTATCAGGACAATAAAAACGATACCCTTTGGATCTCTCAGGATACCCAATAAAATGGCAACTTGCTATCTTAGAGTCTAATTTCTCAATATGTGGATTAAATATCTTAGCTTCAGCACGACAACCCCATACTCGTAAATATTACATACTCGGTTTCCTCCCTGTCCATAATTCATAAGGTGTTTTAGGTACTGATTTACTGGGAACCCGATTAAGAATATGCGTGGCTGTCTTTAGTGCTTTCATCCATAAACCAATTGGTAAACTAGAATGGCTAAGCATACTCCGTACCATATCCATAAGTGTACGGTTGCGTCTTTCAGCTACCCCATTCTGCTGAGGTTCACCTGGTGTAGAATACTGGGCAACAATGCCATTTTCCTGAAGGAACTTAGCGAAAGGGCCAGGAATTTGCCCATAAGAGGCATGTATTCCATAATATTGTCCCCCCACGGTCCGATCTTACCACTTTAATTCTTAGGTTGTGCTGATTTTCAACTTTAGCCTTAAATATCTTAAATTTGTCAAGTGACTCAGATCGGTCTTTAATAGGAATGATATAACCATAACGGGAGAAATCATTAGTGAATGTGATGAATGAATCAAAACCATCCACTGATGTCACAGGAAAAGGACCATAAATATCAGTATGAATTAGTTCTAAGAGTCCTGTGTTGCGAGTGGTTCCCTTCTTTATTTGCTTTACATATTTTCCTTTAATGCAATCAATGCAGTGGTCTGAGTCAGAGAAATCTAATGGGTGGAGAATTTCTTCTTTAATGAGACGCTCCATTCTCCCCCTCGAAATGTGGCCTAAATGACAGTGTCATAGTTTCGAAGAAGTCTCGTCATTCTTTTTACGCTTAGCATCACACACATTCAAAGATACAGGAGATTCATTAAGGCAAAGCATATAGAGCTTCTCTTGTCTAAAAGCAAGACCAACATCATTTGAATTAAACGTAATCATGCATTTATTGTCACCAAAAATACATCTAAAACCATCATCGTCCAATAAAAAAACTGAAATCAAATTCCTCCTGATAGAAGGAACATAGACTACATCATTAAGACGAAGCATGAAGCCGCTATCTAAAACTAATGAAATAGATCCAACTGATTCTACTTCGGGTTCTTTTCCATCCACGACTCTAAGACTTCGCTCCCCCTTTCTTAGTGTTTTCACGGTAAGGAATCCCTGCAAAGAGTTAGTAACATGCACAGTTGCACCTGAGTCAATCCACCAAGAATTAAGAGAGAAATCAGCATAAGGAGTTTCATCAATGAACGTTATTGTATCATTACACTTTTTTGCGAGCCACTTTAGAAAAGCAACACAATCCTTCTGGAAATGCCCTGGCTGCTTGCAGAAGTGACATTCCCCCCTTTAAGTGCTCCAGCGGGAGCAACATGGGGTTTAGGTGCGTTGTGCACTTTAGGCCGCGACTTATCTGAATTAAGGGAGAACTGTAGCTTTTTCTTAGATTTGAAATCTCCTTGGAACTTCCTTTTGTTAGAGCTACCAACTTGAAGCGCAAGATCCCTCTTTTCCGTCCTTATTCTTTCTTCCTCCTGGATACACATGGCGATTAAATCGCTCATATTCCATTTTTCTTTCTAAGTATTATAATTGATCTTAAATATCGTGTATACAGAAGGAAGAAAAGTCATAGGAAACCATCAGATATCTCCATGTCCATGCCCTTGAGCTTTTCTACCATATTGGTCATTATCATGATATGTTCTCTTATGTTGCCGGACCTGTCATACTTAGTGATTAAGAGCCTTTGGATCAAAGTACTGGCATAAACTTTAGTTACCTTTAAATTTCTCTTCTCCTGAAGCCATATATTCTTTAGCATTTTTGGAATCGGGGATTGCTCCCCTGATCCCAACTGAGATAGAGGTTTTCATAATCATTAGTGATAGACGGTTGGACCGCTCCTATTTCTCAGCATTAGGTTCATAAGTTTTCTTTTCCTCATCATAATTTTCCTCACCTTCAGTGGGAGAATGGGAGCGGTTACCCTTAAAGCATAATCAAGGTCCAAAACTCCAAGGACAACATGGATTCTTTCTTTCCATGTGGGTAAGTTGCTCCCTGTAAGCTGCTCAATATAGTCGATTGTGGTGACAACATTTGAAGCATTTATTGCTGAATATCAAAATACAGAGCAAAATTAGAAATAACATAAGAATATATATTGCATGCAATTAACCCTATGTTGGTCTGATTAATAACATGCAAAACTATAGTTCTAATTCATATCACCGTTGGGCAGAAAATAAAAAGAGCTTAACAATTGATATGGCGAGACATGATTACAATCAACGTTGGTCGGAATGTAGTCATGTGCATACATAACGCCAAAACAAAACATAAAATCTCTAATTATAATATCTCGTTGGTTCAATTTTAATCAGAGATAAGACGTAATATTGTGGTAATGATACATCGTAATTGGGCAATAGAAAAAATAATTAAATCCGTGCACAAAAGGTAGACTTAAGTATAAGAAAATGCACTGAAAAAAGAAAAAACACTATTGCAGCAAGCCCCCCAAAGAAAACCGGCCAAAAATCACGCGCGCGGCCCACAAAAAAAATAGTTTCATGTGCTCCGTCGGATCTTGATCGGACAGCCAAGATTGCGCCGCAGGTGAGTTAAAACACCGAAAACCCTAACCCTAACCTCATTTGCTCCTTCTCCTCGCAAAAAATATGGGCGATGGCAGCGGCGTGCACGCAGAGAGCAGCAGCGCGATGCGACGTCAGCAACGGCGGCGCAGAGGAGAGTGTAGAGGGGCGACTTGAGGTGGCACGGCATGAGATTGCGTGCATAGTCATCGAGTGGAGCAACGGTGGCGCCCGTGACCGAAGGAAACCGAAGCTCCAAAAATCGTAAGTATCCATCGCCGATTTGGGATTTGATTCGGGTTTGAGGGCTCGGGTGGTACTTAGTATGGGGATTTCATTAGGATTTTGCAAAAGATTTCTTAAGTCCCCTCCTTCTAATTGCTAAACTGAGCCATCAATCAATAGATCCGACCCTCTAATCTTTAGATCTGAACCTTTAGTCATTAGATCCAGGCAAGAACAAGTTCGGTTGGGACTAATTAGGGTTCAAGATGAGTCAAGGGGTGCTTTGATACCACAATGTTGGATGAATCTAAGGCTAAACATGAACTATAGGCATTAACCCTAGATCAATCATGAACACATAGCATAATCTTTAGAGTAGAAATGTACCCAAAACTGGAGATGTCATGAGGGTTGTAGATCTGTTGATGTAGAGGTGGTCGGCGGCGCAGATGATGCCGTGGACGGGGACGAAGGAGACCTTCGGTCTTCGTCCACCTTAGCACTAGTGAGAGATCGAGTCTGTGTGGGATTTCGTAGCCTTGAACAACCGTGTACCAAGCCTGCCAAGTCCCTTCTATTTTTATGTAGCGCTAGATGACCGGGACTGAAACCAAAAAGAGTTGGTTGCGCCTTCGATCAGGGCACGAGTGGAGGTGTGGCCTCCTTGGAATCTTGGGATACCGTTACCCAAGATCAACCCAACAATGTAGTCTCTAGCACTCCGCATGGAGCAGTGGTGCTCTATAAAATGGTATTCGCTGGTTGTCGCGTGGGTTCAGTCGTTGTGGCGCTTGTGTTGAGCTATCTCAACCCTATATGTAACAGTTGTTAGAGATTAGGTGGTTTTAACATTATCTTTAGATTAATTTAAGATATAAGCAATAACAGTAAAACATATGACACACAGAAAATAAATGGTATGAAGATTAAACAAATATCTCTTCAGACTGAGATAGCATTCAAGTTATTTAAACAAAGCAATATGCTTAACTGATCAAAACAGTGGGCAATTGAAATCTGGTTATATAGTGTGAATTAGCTCTCAGCAGAGGAGTTACCCAAGTTCTAAACTTGGCCTTCTCAACTCTAGTCAATATGTCAAAAATCTAAGTGACAATCCTTTTTATATTATGCTAGTTTGTCAATCTAAACGTTACTTTAGAATAGTGACTAAAACAATTTCATGTTCTAATCAAAACATATAGCAGAAATGAGCTACTGCAATATTAATCTATTGTCGGCAATATTCAGAATAGAAGCTAAAAGTACTATGACTGAATCAATAGACTTAGGGTATGACCAAAATAGAACAATAGAGAGTAGGCACTAACTCGAAGTATAATCAACAAGTCAAACTAGCAAAATTTCTTTAAACTGTCACTGTGATATCAAATATGACTAGTTTCCTCGTCGAGCATTCTCAAAAGCCCACAATCTATTATGCAAAGTCCTCTCAATGCTAGCAATTATCACAGATTTCAGAGATAATTAAACATAGATATTATCCTAGCACGGCAAACATATGCATAATAGGAATCAAAAGTGTAAAGAACAGCTTATTGGGCGGTGACAATCCAAACCACTGAGACAACAGTAAGGGCAAGATTTGTCGTGAGGACGATATCACAGAAAACTAATCACTGGCGTATGCCTGAATATCGCCAGAGAAGTTAACAGAGATATAATGCCAAACTTCACAAATCAGTACTCACTAAATCGTGAAAGCCGAGATGCAGATGTTGCCGCACAAAGCCAACGCAATCCCTAATCGGATGAAGCAACTATGAGTTTATGACTGCGTCAGATCAATCACAGCAGATCGACCTTAGCAGAACGAATGACCATGGCTGTTTGACCGCAGCAGAACAACCACGGCTGGACGACCATGACAGAACGACCATAGTTGGTCAACCACGGCTGATCAAGGACGGTAGAGCGACCACGGCAGGTTGACCAACAGCCAAGGCTTGTTGCGAGGACGATATCACAGAAAACTAATCACCGACGTATGCCCGAATATCGCCAGAGAAGTTAACGGAGATACAATTCCAAACTTCACAAATCAGTACTCACTAAATCGTGAAAGCCGAGATGCAGATGTTGCCGCACAAAGCCAACACAATCCCCAATCGGATGAAGCAACTGAGAGTTTATGACAACGACCGCTTACGACTGGTCAAACCAACCACAGCTGATTGAACACGGTAGGTCATGCCACAATAGATCGAGCATGACAGGTCAATCATGGCTGCTCGACTGTGGTAGAATGACAACGGAAGAACGATCACGACTGGACGACCACGATAGAACAACCACGGCTGATCGAGGAAGGCAGAGCGACCACGGCAGGTCGACCAACAGCCAAGGCTAACTACACCACCGAGAATCAGCAAAGCCTCGTCGGCATAAAAATCACCGAGATCTCAATGAGTTTGCTGGAGCAAACAGTACAAGAGACAAGGAAAAACCGCTGCCCCTTGCTTTTAGATCTTGGTATGTTCTCTTTATCGCTCTTCCTCCAAAGCTTTCCTATGAATCGATTTTAAGAGAAAAATAGGGAAGATCCAAAATCAGAGGAGTGGGGAAATGACACCGCACCAGCTGCCGGACCAAGTCTAGCACAAGAAGAGGAGAGCATGGTCTAACCCCCTTCCCTTAGCTGATCGGTCAACCGACCACATCCCCCTCCCTCACTTCTCCTATAGGTGGGCCTCACACCAAGATTTCTTTTCCTCTTTCTTTAATTTAGAAATGAGACAAATTCCTATATTGCCCAACAATAAACCGCACTCTTGAACCATTTGGAACCTGAACTCTGCATCTGCATGTTGTGCTTTGTCATGTGTTGGTATAGATCATGTGGATCGATCATATAAACTAGATGCAATTATAAGCCTATTGATACATAAACCGAAGCTAGGGTTCCAAAATCTGCGTGGGCAGTTTTCCAAATTTCATCATTTTCCTAGAGAAGTAATATTGATGATGGCCAATGTTCGCATTTTTAATGCCTTCGAAATTCCATAAGTTCTTGTCGTAGTGTAGTCCACGACAATGATACGATGCCTAATGACTCGTCGTCAATATCATACATTTGCTCTGAGACCCGTGACCATTTGAAACGCTCGAGTCCTATAGCTCACCACATCACACCATAATCTGTGATGTCTAATTACTTACCGTCAATATCATATGCCTACTCCAAGGACCATCATCACTTGAAACTCAAGTCCTCTTGGCTTTCTCTCACGCTTCTCTACTTGAGATGATGCTTCACCCAAATTTACGCAACATAGCATGGCCTTAGAACCCCTTCCGTAACTTCGGTCTTGCCGTTGACCGCAATAATCACCGAGCGTCCTGCACATCAAAGAACAAGCAACCGATCCAAGTACAAATGATATATACTTGACTCTTGTTAGAAAATTAAATTATGCATAGACTCACTTGCATGAACTAAGCTATGACTGACACAACCATTAGTTACTGTCAACGAGTGGGTTATGTTTGCTGTTTCACATCTTGTTTGATATGATCCGGATCAATGAGTTGGTATATATATACGCAGATCTCAGCAATGTTGGCATATATTGCTTTGGAACAAATTGGTTGTACAAATTATCGAGTATCAATTGTGTGGTTATAGTTGGTCGCTGAATAAATCTTGACATGCATGCATGCCTTGTTAAGATGGAACCTCCAACAGTATCTTCATCCTCCCCGATTTCATTTATGGAGAACCACATTTAGACGGTATATAGCACTATGATTAAGAGGAAAAACACCGATGGATCGGAAACGGCAACAGAGGTGGGTGATTGGTGCCCTTAAAAACAGCCCCGAGTATTAGCACGAATTCTTCTCCAATAGCTAAAAAGCTATGAAGAAGGAAAAGGTTTGCTCACTTGGCAGAGAACTGAAACGACTAGATGCTATCGAAAAATAAGTTAATCCGAACATGCAAGGAAGCTCTAAGGAGTGATTTAGCCGATCAAGATCACAAAATAACCAACTGCACCCTGAACAAGTACTATAAAAACTGAAACACTCTCACAAAGGAAGAGGCCAAACCGAAAGGTAAAGCAAACCAAAAAGATAAGAAGTAAAACAGTTGGATGCCAGTTCAGCCGAAAATGGGAATGTTCACCAAATACCTTGCTGCTCTTCTGATAAAAGATCTCACAACAAATAGTCATCCACTTCCATGAAGAGAACAACCAAGTTAACAGAGCTTTGATCGGCAGGGACAGAAGACAGAGTAAAACCGAAAGAAATGAGAAGCCCAAAAGACAAAAAGATTAGTAACTGAGAATCATATCTCTGGCCAAGAACAAACTAAAGTAAAAATGAAAAGAAAACAAAGACAAAAGAAAAGATAGTAGGTGGCAAAAGATAGCGGCAGGTTATTCTGAAGTAGCTGACAAAAGCTCACAACACAGAGTGTTGCAGCCAACAAAAACTCACAACACAGGGTGCTGCAGCCGATCACAAATCTGAAATAAAGGCAGCCGAAACCAGTGAGAACAGAGGAACACGAGTGCAAATACTTGTCTGACCGAGTACAGACTGAAATGGCCACAAAAATCATACAAACACGTTGCTGTTTAAAGCTCTTAACTGATGACCGAAAAGAGAGAGGAAATAATGCAGAAAGAAAATATAGCTCATGGTAAACCGTAAGCAGCTCTTCTCAGATTACCGATTTTAGGACTTAGTCCAAGTGCCCTCATAGGATTAATCATTCTCAGCAGAAGAGGAGTAAACTGAAAGAACGAGACAGCCAAACAAAAAAAACTGGAAACCGAATGGGCAGGAAGTTTGACTGATCTTCTCTTGGAACAAACAGACCCAACCACTCGAGACAAGGAAGTCAATCGATATTCAGATTCAGTGAATGGATTAATTGCAGTTCGGGTCTTTTTGATGAAAGATTAGTACTCTGAAACGAGAGGAAGCAAAGAAGACTTAAGAGCAGAAAGGAAATAACTGGAGCCATCAAAACACTTGAGAGAGAAATACAAGACCAAGAAAGAGCAAGCATATTTGATCAATCCATCTCAAACAACAGAGTTCTCAAATGCAGGGAGAGACAAGAATGATTGCATATAGAATCTGTTACACCCAATTCATCACAATGTCTCACATCGCTTTCCCATACGCATTTGAGAACAAACTGAACACAAAATCAAGAACAACCCCTGCTCTCTCTTTTCCAACTCCCTAACAACCCAAAAGAGAAGCAAAAACACACTCCAAACACATCAACTCCTCTCTCAAGACATCTCTCTAAAAAATCCCATGCTAGCACTAGAGAGCTCCTCTCTATTTATAGCCTCCACTAATGGGTTCACATTTGCACTTTACCCGATAACTCCACCAACTCTGCGCTTTATCCATTAACACGAACCGCATCCACTTCCTTTTGTGCAGCCTTGCGTATTTACCAAAATGCCCCTCCTGCACCTTCCGAGAAGCTTCCACATTTCTTGCCGTCCAAGCCTCCCAGCCACTTTGAGTCCTCACCGTCTTCGACACATCCCGACCGCTCCGACCTCAGCTCCACCTGTGCCTAGTCCGGTCATCCCGTGCCTCGCCACGACTTAGCTTCGATGTCCTGCAGCCATTACAGACAAGAAACAAATCACATAGCACCGCTCGACATACAGATAACACAAAGTTGTATTAGAATTAAATACTCACACCCAAAATACCCCAACGATCGGTCGAAAAGAAAACAGGCGTCCTAAGCACGTCCGACCGCGTTCGACCAAATCCGACCACAGTCAAGCAACGACTTGGCTCGAACCACGCAAACCAAACTCAAACTTTCCTAAAATAGACGTCAATTACTCATTACACACTCGGGGTCACCTTCACATGGTCTATCAATCCCCCCCCCCCTTGATGAGTATATTGACTAACCCAGAAAAAGCATAAAGTTGAGTTTGTTTTGAGAGTCGCACATGGTCTAAAAGAGAAACAAAGAAGCTTATGACCATGTCGACGAACAGAGCAAAAACAGAAAGAGCAAATTGTTCTCCAAAGCTCCAGAAAGATCCCAAAAAGCTTTTTCTCCGCTATTCTCCCCCTTTTGGCAATAAAATCATCAAGATGTAGGGAAGAGAAACAAGCATGAGAATGGATGGAATGGCTGAATTTTAGTCAATCTAAGCATTTAGAGCCTTGAAGATTATCCAAGATGACCATATGAGTATTACACCAAGCCATAACATATAACCATGCTATCTAGATCATGACAAGATATGTATAAGCCAGTTAAACCAAATAAGTCATAATCTGAAAATTAGTCGAATTTCTTAGCATGTCAAGCCAATCATGATTATAGTCTAGCTAAAGGTATCCAAAGATGATGCAGACCATGTCAATAATCTAAGTGAAACCAAGAAGCTAGTATTGAGTCAATTTAGAGTGCTACAAGTTCAAGAATGAATCATTTTAAGTACTTTAGTCTTTTTGGCAGTTAAGCAAATTTTGCACAATGGACATGTTTTCTTTTTAAAGTTCATGGTCATTTCCAACCAAAATTTTAGTCATGTGCTAGATCTCAAGCCTTATGCGACTACTCCAAACGAAAAGCTTAAGAAGATAGTCTTGGTCAACCAAAACTCTCCTTAAGTTCATGCCTAGTGTAATGGCAAGCCGTCTCATGAGAAAGAATTGGTGAGATCAGTTTTTTTGCACAAAAGAGATCTTTTTGCATTTTCATGAATAGAAGACTTGTACTGACTCATGCTTCATAAAGGAACTAGCACAGCTCAATCTAAAGCTCAATATAGATTCAAGACTCAACTCAGCCTATTTGACATGGCATGAATCATAAGAGGATAACTAAAGACAGACTAGTCTCAAGAGCTAACATGACATGATTTAATTCAAGTTGTGCATATTAAATCAACTTATCATGGCAAAGACTGGACTACACATATAAAGTCATGATAAATCTAGCAAGTAAGCACAGATCATGGCAAGATGTAATGCATTTTAAACATATCAGAAATGGATAATAATTAAGGCTCCATGTATTTATATTACAATGCAGAATGATATGCAAAAGAAAAATCCAACTCCCCCTCAACATATGATGTAACTTTAGTTCAAATTGAGTTATGACAACATTAAGATCTAGAACCTCCCCAATGAACTCCCCCTGAACCAAAGCAATAAAAACAAGAAACTGGCAAGAAAAACAGAAAGGGCAGTCCTTAAAGCATAGACAAGATATAGAGGATACTATGGCTCAGACTGACTCTCATCTACCCCATATGACTCTAGGACTATCAACTGATCATCTAACACACTAAGGAGCAAACACGTACCCTGTCTACCCAACGGTGGCCCAACCCTTGCTAGAACGTATAAGAAGTGAGTGAGCTCAACCTAGTGTTAAGAGAAACAGCTAATAAGCAGCATCCTGGATCACAAGATGAGAGAAAGAAGTCTAAGCAACTCGGCGAGAGAACCACTCTAATCTATGCTAGAAGGACTAACCCCAATGCACCCATATGCAATGCAACAGAAAGGAGTAAGAGCATAATAAACATGATAAAGCATGAAGCACAAAACTCCCCCTCACAACAGTCCATAAGGACAAACCACCCCAAGCTCTCCCCGCAGAGCTGAAAACCTAGAGCTATCCAAAGGCTTGGTAAAAATATCAGCTAACTGGTGGTTACTCTCCACAAACTGGAGCACTATGTCACCCTTCTCCACATTGTCTCGAAGGAAGTGATTTAGCAATGTTAATGGCAGAAGTGTTTTCACAAAAGAGTGGAACACTATCTATAGCTACCCAAAGTCCCGCAGGGTCGAGACCATCCAAAGTACCTGGCAGCAACAACTGGCGGCAGCAACGTACTCGGCCTCTACGGTAGACTGTGCAACTCCGGACTGCTTTCTCGAAGACCAGGAAACGAGAGAAGTGCCAATGAATTGGCAGGTGCCAGAAGTGCTCTTCCTATCTATCCTACAGCCAGCAAAGTCTGCATCTGAGTAGGCTCTCAAGGAAAGATAGGACGAGGAAGAGTACCAGATACCATAGTCAATGGTAGCTCGAAGGTACCGAAGAATGCGCTTCACCGCCTGCAGTGAGATACGCGAGGAGAAGCCTGAAACCGAGCACAGAGACACAAAGAGAAGTGTATGTCCGGTCTCGAGGTAGTGAGATACAAGAGAGAGCCAATCATGCTGCGATACTCCTTCTGATCAACTGGCTCGCCATCCTCATCTGGGTCAAGTGAAGTTGTGGATGCCATGGGAGTTGACACAGGCTTACCATCACTCATGTCAAAGCGTCTCGGAGGTCACGAGTGTACTTGCCTTGATGCAAGAAGGTACCCTCCCAAATCTGCTTGATCTGGAAGCCAAGGAAGAAAGTCAACTCGCTCATCATGCTCATCTCAAACTCGGTGCTCATGACATCCGAGAACTGTGAAACGAGAGCATGGGAAGAGCCGCCAAAGATGATGTCATCCACATAAATTTGTACGAGCAGAAGGTCAGTGCCATACCGGCGAATGAACAAGGTCTTATCCACTTTACCCATCTCAAAACCATGACTCAATAGATAGGACTTAAGCCTCTCATACCAAGCTCTGGGGGCCTGCTTAAGTCCATACAAGGCTTTGGAAAGCTTGTAGACATGGTTTGAATATTTGGGGTTCTCAAAACCTGGAGGTTGCCTCACATAGACCTCTTCCTCAATAAACTCATTGTGGAAGGCACTCTTGACATCCATCTGGTAAAGCTTGAAACACTTAGAAGCTGCGAAAGCAAGCAGGATTCTAATGGCCTCAAGTCTAGCTACAGAGGCAAAGGTTTCCTTGAAATCTAGACCCTCAACCTGTGAGAAGCCCTGAGCTACCAGTCTAGCCTTGTTCCGAATGACTACCCCATCCTCACTCTGCTTGTTCCTGAACACCCACTTAGTCCCAATGACATTGTGACCTCGAGGGGGCTCAACAAGCGACTAGACCTTGTTTCTCTCGAAATTCTCTAACTCCTCATGCATGGCATTGACCCAAGACTCATCAGATAGAGCATGACTAACATCTTTGGGCTCAAAGGTGGCAACAAAGGCAGAATGGAGACAGAAATGTGACATACCAGACTTTGAGTGAGTGACGCGCTCAAAGAGATCTCCAATCATCTGCTCAGAAGGATGATCTTTCTGGATATGTCAGGGAGGTCCAGGATGAGATAAAGAAGTGACATCTACCTCATGAGCTGACGAGGTACGAATAGAGCCACTAGCTCTAGAGGAAGCAGAAGGCATGGGCTGATCACCTGGAGGTGCAGTGGAAGAAGGCACCTCAAGGGGAGGATGAAGAACTGGATCGGGTAGACAACTCTCATCTTCATCCTCCTCATCATCCACAAAGATGGTCTCAGACTGCTCTAAAGAACCTGAGATATTGGGCCTAGTCCCCGGACTGGCCTCGTCGAAGATCACCTCACAGGTCTTTACCATTTTGCTAGACTCGCAGTTCCAAACCCTATACGCCCGCGTTGAAGTCGAGTAGCCCAGAAAAATCCCATCACAAGATTGTGACTCAAACTTATCTAGGTTCCTAGACTTCAGAATGAAACACTTGCAACCAAACACACGAAAATGCGAGACATTGGGCTTTCGCCCGTATCTCAACTCAGAAGAAGTGCGATGCAAGTGTGCCCGAAGAAAAACTCTGTTCGAAACATGGCACGCGGTAGCTATAGCCTCAGCCCAAAACTTCCTAGTAGTAGAATACTCATCAAGCATCGTCCTGGCCATTTCGACCAAGGCACGGTTCTTCCTCTCCATGACGCCATTTTGCTGTGGGACGTGCGGAGAAGAGAACTGGTGCTCTGCACCTGTCTCATGGCAGAACTTCTCAAAGTAGGAATTCTTGAACTCCGTGCCATTGTCATTGCGGATCACTCGTAAGGCACCCGGAAGCTCAACAGAAAGCCTACTGAAAAGACTTCAAAAATTTGTAAACATCTCATCCTTCGAGGCTAAGAAAAACACCCAAGATAATCTCGAGAAGTCATCGACCACGACAAGGACGTACCACTTCCCTCCTGCTGACTGCACTCGAGCTGGTCCAACTGTATCCATATGGAGCAGCTGTCCTGGTGCATCGGTCATAGTCACTGTGACCGGAGGATGAGAAGCGGCAACCATTTTGCCGTGTCGGCATGGAGCGCAAACAAGATCTTTGACTATCTTGAGTTTCGGCAAACCACGAATGAGATTGTGGCCGCTAACTCGGGTCAAATGGTCAAAACTAATATGACCAAGTCTTCTATGCTAGAAGGTAAGGTCACAGGACTCAGAAGCAACTAAACACCTGAGAGGATCACCAGAAGACTCAGAAAAATCAGCACGAAAGATCCTCCCATAACGAGAAATCCTGCAAACCAGACTGCCCAAAGAATCAAGAATTTTGCAATTGTTTTTCTTAAAGCTCACTTCAAAACCGTCATCGGTAAGCTGAGAAACTGAAAGCAAATTATACTGCAGCTTACTAACCAAGGCAACATCTTTTAAAATAAAAGACTCATTAACGCGCACTGTACCTTTGGCGATGACGCGCCCAGACGAAGCGTCTCCGAAGGTGATCATCTCATCATCTGGAGCTCGGGCTAAGGAAGAGAACCAACGAGAGTCTCCGATCATATGGCGAGAACAACCGGAGTCCACGAGCTAAACCTCTCCCTCCGAGCCCGGCGAACCTGAGTCAAACAGAGAGTAAAGGCTCAGTACTAGGATAAATCAAGAGTGATTTTGGCACCCAATACTGAGTAACACGTCGATCAGCTGAAGTGGTCAAACATGACTGACCTCTAACGACCCTACGCTCTCTGTTGCTCAAAGAAGCAGAAGGTCTATGTGCAGACCTGAAGTTGTTGCTGGGCCCGACTGTTATGGGAGAGCGAGTCGGAGCACCGGCAACATGCTGATCACGCCGCGGGTGGCCATCTCGACGGGGGAAACGAGATCTACCCTCAGAACGGCGGAAATCATGACCAAAGGCATATCGAGGATGAAAATCAGCAAAACCAGAAAAGCCAAGTCCTCGATGCTGCCCAAACCCATCAACAGAAGCAAATCTAGACCTCGTGTTAATCTTAGGTGCACTCAAGGTATAGGGCTGACCCGGAATACGCCTAAGAGCCTCAACACGGTCTCTACGCGCGATCTTGGCGCACCTGAAGCATCGCTCGACCAAGTGTCCATCCTTCTAACAGAAGGTGCAATGATACTTCACCTTTTGAGAGGTAGAAGTAGCACGATGAGGCTTCGCCTCCTGAGTGGCCGAAGCAACAGGTGGAATAACCTTGCTATCAGAAATCCCTTAGACAAAACCCGCTGACTTAAATTGAACTTTCTCAGTACTGGGCTCAATCTCAATCACACCTGTTGCTATGGGTCGAAGAACAGCAGGTGAATGCTTCCTCATGTCCTCATAAAAATCGTATCCTAGACCTTGATTAAATTTACAAATCTTAGATTGGTCTAGAATAAGATTTAGGTTCTTCTTGCCTCCTACAAATCTCTCGAGAGTGTTCATAAGATACTGACACTCCCTAAAGAGAGAGGTGCAAGAAGAGCAGGGGGAAGAAGAGACAGCAGAAGGTAAGAGAGTAGAAGGAGAACCAATAGCAGAAGAGCGAATGGCTTGTGCACGCACAGCCAACTCAGAAGGGACAATTCTACTGCTAGCCATTTGGTTCACATCACTAAGCGTCTCTACCTTACCCTTGGGCTTCTCTCCCACATCAACACACACATTACAAGGAGATTGTGACTTTTCTAGAAGGTCCTTAGTTAGCTTTACACATTTGTCATCTAATGCAATCAACTCAGATTTTAGTTTTTCAAAATTATTGCATGGTGAGCTAACAGGGTCCTTAGAAGCATATTGAGCCATCTTCTTGTTGTGGTCAATCATTTCTTGAAATTGTTTTGAGACAGATTCAAGTTCAGCAGTTAATTTGGGACAGTTTATACATGAAACAATTGGCTCAAGCAAGGAAGCATGCAACTCAGCAATTTTATGATCTGCCCTTTTTAAGATTCAATTTCAAGTTAGTGCAGCTTTCACAAGACCCAGGCAGATCAAGGAGTATGGTATAAAGACCTCTAAAATCATTATCCTTATCCTCACATAAGGTGCAAGAAATAGCCTCAACATGAGTAGATGAAAGAGGCGCTACCCTACTCATCTCTAGTTCAGCAAGAAGGCTAACATTCTTCACCTTAATCATGTCAAGCTCAGAGGACAGACTATCATGAGAGGTCCTTAATTTCTCCATGTCACCAAGCAAGGCATAGCATGTATCACATTCGTCACGGGAGGTAGCAGATATAAGTGAAGTAAACTCCCGTGACAATCTATCCACTTCCTTCTCCAACTCGCTACACCTGGCTCTAGATCTAGCATGAAATTTACCTAACTTAAGAAAAGCATCATTAAGTTAGTCATGTGAGGGGTATATCTCGTCGGAGTCGGAGTAAAGCTCGCTGTCGCTGATCTCGCCCTCAAGGGCCATGAATCACATGCCGGAGAAGTCATCGCCACCCTTGGGGTCTTGCTCGTCCTTTCCATCGTCATCGCTCCACCCCTCCACCTTGCTAAGGTCGAGGTCGTCGAAAGCGGTGATGACGCGGTGGAAGAGCTTCTTGGCTTTACCAAGGTCGCAGAACTTCTTCTTGCCTTGGACATGAGCTAGGGACTTCTTGTTGCGGTTCTTGTCGATGTAGTCGTTCTTGCTCACACCGCCGTAGTCGCCCTTTCCCTTCCCCAGCTTGGGGCAATTCGCGCGAATGTGGTTGGGGCCACCACACTCAAAGCAAATTATCGGACCACTCCTCTTCCGATCCCTCACCCTCTTGTACGCGTGGGAAAACATTCTTTCTAGAAAGGCTAACTGATCCTCTGGTAGCTGCTCCAACTGATCATCAGTTACGTCACAGAGAGCAGCTAGAGAGAATCCACAAATCGACTCGGAAGAAGGTCAGAAACTAGACTGGGATCGGTGACTAAGGCCATCGATTACGACTTCGACCTACGAGAGACTATGTCAATCTCGTGAGTCTTGAGGCGTGAGTACAACACGTCAAGAGTCAAGGTCGAGAGATCGGTGGTGTCCTTAATGGTAGTCACCTTCATCTCCCACACATGCAAATCCAGAGCTGCGAGCATCTGTCGAGCATTGTCCGAGTCGGGGTATGTGAGACCGACCGCTCGGAGGTTGCTCAAAATCTTATGAAAGCGCGCAAAGCACTCATCGAGGGACTCACCAGCAAACATTTCAAACTTGTTGTAATCTTACTTGAACTGGTCCTGTTGAACCGTCTTAATCTAGGTGGTGCCCTCATGGTATGCATCGAGGGTCACCCAGATGTCGAAGGCCGACGTCAGATTAGAGATGCGATCGAACTAACTTCTGCTCAGACCCTGAATTATGATATTCCTCACCTTAGCGTTCGCCTCAACATCAAGCATGTTTCCGGCGTTGATATTCTCATAGGCAGGAACAACATATCGGGTCTTGACCTTTCGCCAGATGGCGTAGCCCTGAGCCTAGATGTAGGTTTCCATTTGACTCTTCCAGAAGGGATAGTCGATCCCATCGAAGATCGGTGGCTTGGTCGAGTACTTGTCTGTCGCCATGGCTCTAGAGACCGGTTAAGATCTATCGAGAAGAGCTAACCGGCTCTGATACCAATTGATGGATCGGAAACGGCGACAAAGGGGGGGGGGTGAATGGTGCCCTTAAAAACGCCCCCGAGTATTCGCACGAATTCTTCTCCGATAGCTAAAAAGCTATGAAGAAGGAAAAGGTTTGCTCACTTGGCAGAGAACTGAAACGACTAGATGCTATCGAAAAATAAGTTAATCCGAACATGCAAGGAAGCTCTAAGGAGTGATTTAGCCGATCAAGATCACAAAATAACCAACTGCACCCTGAACAAGTACTATAAAAACTGAAACACTCTCACAAAGGAAGAGGCCAAACTGAAAGGTAAAGCAAACCAAAAAGATAAGAAGTAAAACAGTTGGATGCCAGTTCAGCCGAAAATGGGAATGTTCACCAAATACCTTGCTGCTCTTCTAATAAAAGATCTCACAACAAATAGTCATCCACTTCCATGAAGAGAACAACCAAGTTAACAGAGCTTTGATCGGCAGGGACAGAAGACAGAGTAAAATCGAAAGAAATGAGATGCCCAAAAGACAAAAAAAGATTAGTAACTGAGAATCATATCTCTGGCCAAGAACAAACTAAGGTAAAAAAAGGAAAAGAAAACAAAGACAAAAGAAAAGATAGTAGGTGGCAAAAGATAGCGGCAGGTTATTCTGAAGTAGCTGATAAAAGCTCACAACACAGGGTGCTGCAGCCGATCACAAATCTGAAATAAAGGCAGCCGAAACCAGTGAGAACAGAGGAACACGAGTGCAAATGCTTGTCCGACCGAGTACAGACTGAAATGGCCACAAAAATCATACAAACACGCTGCTGTTTAAAGCTCTTAACTGATGACTGAAAAGAGAGAGGAAATAATGCAGAAAGAAAATATAGCTCATGGTAAACCGTAAGCAGCTCTTCTCAGATTACCGATTTTAGGACTTAGTCCAAGTGCCCTCATAGGATTAATCATTCTCAGCAGAAGAGGAGTAAACTGAAAGAACGAGACAGCCAAACAAAAAAAACTGGAAACCGAATGGGCAGGAAGTTTGACTGATCTTCTCTTGGAACAAACAGACCCAACCACTCGAGACAAGGAAGTCAATCGATATTCAGATTCAGTGAATGGATTAATTGTAGTTCGGGTCTTTTTGATCAAAGATTATTACTCCGAAACGAGAGGAAGCAAAGAAGACTTAAGAGCAGAAAGGAAATAACTGGAGCCATCAAAACACTTGAGAGAGAAAAACAAGACCAAGAATCCATCTCAAACAACAGAGTTCTCAAATGGAGGAAGAGACAAGAATGATTGCATATAGAATCTGTTACACCCACTTCATCACAATGTCTCACATCACTTTCCCATACGCATTTGAAAACAAACTGAACACAAAATCAAGAACAGCCCCTGCTCTCTCTTTTCCAACTCCCTAACAACCCAAAAGAGAAGCAAAAACACACTCCAAACACATCAACTCAACTCTCTCAAGACATCTCTCTAAAAAATCTCATGCTAGCACTAGAGAGCTCCTCTCTATTTATAGCCTCCACTAACGGGTTCACATTTGCACTTTACCCGATAACTACACCAACTCTGCGCTTTATCCATTAACACGAACCGCATCCACTTCCTTTTGTGCAGCCTTGCGTATTTACCAAAACACCCCTCCTGCACCTTCCGAGAAGCTTCCACATTTCTTGCCGTCCAAGCCTCACAGCCACTTTGAGTTCTCGCCGTCTTCGACACATCCCGACCGCTCTGACCTCAGCCCACCTGTGCCTAGTCCAGTCATCCCATGCCTCGCCACGACTTAGCCTCGATGTCCTGCAGCCATCACAGACAAGAAACAAATCACATAGCACCGCTCGACATACAGATAACACAAAGTTGTATTAGAATTAAATACTCACACCCAAAATAGCCCAACGATCGGTCGAAAAGAAAACAGGCGTCCTAAGCACGTCCGACCGCGTTCAACCAGATCCGACCACAGTCAAGCAACGACTTGGCTCGAACCACTCAAACCAAACTCAAAATTTCTAAAATAGACGTCAATTACTCATCACACACTCGGGGTCACCTCCACATGGTCTATCAAACACACGCTTTATTATGTGCCGCTTCATAGTAGATACACAAAACATGTTGTGTAAGCAAATAATTTGGGAAAACAAGAACTGAAATTTAGGCGATATTTATTTGATTCGACGTGAGGACCCGGATTAGGGGAAATTAATTGTGCCATCCATTTCGCAAAGGGACCTTGGCAACCAGCACCAGCAGTAGCCTGCTAGATTTCTTTCGGTCAAAATGTACCCCCACAGCAAACCCCACCTACTGAGCTTCCCCAAATAGTCAAATACCGGTGACCCAGATTTACCTACTCCCCAGCATGAATTCGAAAAAAATCGCGCGTTTCAAATGGTGGGGCCTAAAAAAACTCTGAAAAAAGTTTTCCGGCATGGAGTCATGGATTACAATAAAAGGCTGTTTTTGGAAATTTTCCCTTAGAAGTTCAAACATGTAAATAATTTCTCAGGTTTTCAATTTTATTTTTTGTTCTTAAAAATGTAAGATTGCTAAAAATTTTAATATAATGTCTGGAGAGAGACTTTAGAAATTACAAAACTCAATTTGAATTTTACCATTGTCTCAAATTTCATTTATACCATTTATTTTCTACATTTTTTTCATTTATAACCCGCACATTAGAAATTTTAGGATACACTATTAGATATTTTAAATCTAGTATAGATTTCATATACTTTTTTCATACAAATTAAATCATAACTCTAAATCGTTGCAATTTTAAGTTTCTTTGTAGTGTAATGGGGACATCAAATTTCAAGTTTGACATTGAAGTTTTTATTTTATACCTTTTTGTGCCTAAAATGTTAATGCAAAAAAGTTTTGAAAATACTATTTAAATTTAAAACATCTTGAATTGAAAACCAGAACTTCGAAACCTAATTCGCACCTTCCGGAGAGCATGACAGGAGTTACCTTTTTCAGTGGCATATATATGTGCGTATCATCTCTGTATTACCATCCGACACTTTTTTGCAACATCGGTTGTACATGCAAGCTAACTAGCTAGTCGAGAAGAAAGTAGAACGTATCGTGGCAACATTGCTATGTTAATAGCAATGAGAATTGTTTTATGTTTAAAAATCCATACTAATTAGCATTACACATTATTGCAACAAACAGGAGTAAAAGGCACTGGAAATCTATCTAGCAATGGGGAGCGTCATACAACTGCTTAATGAGTGGGAAATCCAGCAGCTGGTGCTCCTCAGCGTCATACACCGGCAGTCTCCGGCGGTACAACACCAGCGTGTCCCCGAGGGTTTTCATCTGGTTAGCCTACTTGGCGGCAGATTTGGTAGCAGTTTACGCCCTTGGTTTCCTCTCACGGCATGAGGACAGCTCCCGCAGAAGAGCCGCATTAGAGGAGACCCGTCTACTGGCTTTCTTCTGGACACCCTTCCTCCTTGGCAAGACCGTTACTGCTTTTGCCATTGAAGAAAATAACTTAAGGGTAAGGCATTTGTTGAATTTGGCAGAGCAAGTTGTCATGGCCTTGTATGTCTTTTGGATTTCGATAGGGAGGCACAATCTGCACCTTTTTTGTCGCTAGCACCTTTTTGTCTTTTGGCCTTGTATGTTTGGGGATATGTAACAAAGTTTTCAGATGTACGCAGTCAGCAACCGCTGTCTATAGCCTAAGAGCTACAGCCATGAGTGACAATGGGGTCTTACCTAAAGTTAAGCCAAATGGCCGTGCCTGTCAGGCTGGCCTAAAGCACACTACTCTAGGTTTGGTCTAGACACAGCACGGTTCACCAACGAATTGTACCGGGCTGTGCTTAGACCGACTCCTTAGCCCAACATGCCGGCTCAGCACAGCACAGGCACGATAGACACGGCTCAAATGGAATTCGGTATAGAGAGCAAGGAATTGGGGTAGAGATCAGATCAGAGTTCATAGTAGTAGATAGAAAAGTTCAACAAGTCGACTCCCACACACGCTGCCATGGTCTCAGTGGCGAATCTACCGTGGGTGCTTATGGGTGCTCGAGCACCCCCTCCTCCCACCGTGGTGAAAGAAGACCCGGCCGGCCGTCGCATCCGAGGAAGTGACAGAGAAGGTGGAGAAGGCAGCGGTGGAGGGCAGGGCTACCGAAGAGGCACAAGGTTCCATATGCCGCGGAGCTGCGGAGGGGGAGGCCGGGGGCGGTCGGCGGCCCAGCACGGACGGCGGCTCGACGCCGAGGCGGAGGGTGGAGCGGAGGGGCCGAGGGGGAGGCGGTCGGCCACTCGGTGGCGGCCGAGCGCGGCCGTGCGGGCGAGGCCGAGCGGGAGCGGCGGAGCGGAGCGGCGGTCGGCGGACGAGGCGACGACGCCGACGCTGACGATGCTATTCTCCATTCGCCCGGGCGCCCACGGCGGATTCGCTTCGCCGTTTGCAGAAATGCCGATGGAAGTGGTGCGCGGACTGAGTGGTAAGCAGCTCATGAGTGCGGTCGTCGGTCAGGTTGTCTGCGGTCTGCCCGAGCCCGTGGGCGGGTGCCCGACTGCCCGCCGCGCCTGTGATTCCGTGTCTAAGTGACTCAGTGTCTGCCGTCTGGTGTCTCCGTGGCGTGAGGTGCGTCGCCTTGTCGGCAGTCAGCGTGAGTGCGTGGCCGCGTGACTGCAGACTACGTGAGGGCACTGAGTAAGTACTAACTGAGACTGATGTAAATTATTATTTAATTGATACTCGACAGTAGGTATTAGGCATTAGCCGATTAGCCAATTTATTTAAATTATTGTTTAATCTACATTGAGCATGAGATATTTAGAAACCTTGATAACAAAAAAATCATTCAACGCTTTCAAGACATGAAAACTCGTAGAGTGAAATTGTGTCGTAATCAGGTTTAGTGATTTAGTCGTATATTTTCATTTTATTTTTAATGTTTATGGATATTCACAATTTAATATTGTATCACTACATTTGATATTTTTTTATCTGCAGATCGGTACTCACATATTTATGAACATTTGGAGCACATTATCCATTAGCAAGGTACTAAATTTATTGTATTGTACATTTTCAATTTGTTCTCTTCCAATTTATGTATGAATTTGATATTTCAATGACAAAAGACTAGTAGATGCAGCTTTGTCATATTTATATTGTGCTATAGCCTTAACGGTAGAGCTCCCCCTCTATTTTCATCCTGGATTCGCCACTGCATGGTCTCCTTATAAACCCGACGTCCACCGCTCACACACGCCACTTACAGCCTGGCCAACCCACACACGGCGAGCCACCCCAATGGCCCAGCCGCCCTCTTGTGACTTCTGTTCCCCGTCATCTGCTTTTCGGCACGGCCTTCAGTCGCCGCTAGTTACCCGCCGTGTCCAGTGATCATACCGACAGCCGGTCCTGTAGCCAACGCTGAGTTTGATGAAGGTATAAGCTCCCTGAACCAGAAACAAATAGTAGCTTCACTGGTGAGAATTTGCTCTCCACTAGAAGGATCAATTGCTACAAATGCTAGTAATATTGGCCTTGTATCAACAACTGCTTGCTGCTGCTTGCCTGCATAGAAGTTTGATGAAATCCTAGTTGTGGTCTTTAACCTAAAGAGTTTAGCATGCTCATTCAATTGTGCTAGCAGAAGCATCAACGCATCCTTGGGTGAGGGCATGGGCACAGCATATCAGAGAGTAACCATCAACACAGCCCATTGCCCATACAACTTGTTTGCAATTATTCTCTCTTGCAACGTAAGAAGCTTTCCTAGCAACAACCCATCTACTGCAGCCGCTATTGACTTAAACACTGCTCTGCCATTTATGTTCATAATTTGCTCAACAATACACTTGCCAAGTTCCCGAGCTATCCCTTCCTTGTGACTGGATATAACTACCAGCGGGGCATATGCCAAGAGAATCATCTTTTCTGCAACTAAAAGCTTCTCGAGCTTGCGCTGCCTCAGGCCATGACGGGAACACGACTAGAGCCACCAGTCCGTCCATGGCCTCGTGCACATGCACGTCCTTCACCACCCCACATCAACTGAAGACTTGATGAAGAGCATCCTCGGTCACCTGGCCGTGATAGAGTAAATAGCGCACGACGACACGAAGAACACCTCCCACGGCTGCCTCTTGCTTGCTCGGCATTTCGCCAAACACGTGGTGGGCAACCGGTTCTGATACCAAACGTCACAGTCCTGCCTAGCTAATACAAATTACACTGGTAATAGAGGAGTAATTGGAGGGAATTGGATAGGGTTTAGACAAGGAGAAGCAGGAAATCCAGGGTAGGCAGCAAGAACAAAGAAGATACAGGTAGACAAAGGTCTCATTTAACGTCAACATCTCTACCGTCTATTGCTATCTTAGAAACCACATATAAAAGCTATAAATCACAATAAAAAAAAGCTGTAAACTGCCAGGCCCTGGTTCAACGTGGGACACGGCCAGCCAATGAGCCCGTGTTCCTTGCCGAAGCCGAGCCCAATGCCACTCATAGGCCAGTACGTGACAGACATCTGCTCTAAAATGTGTACATGACACACAAAATATCAGCAAGAGGCTTTACCAAACAACCAATGTGCTGGAGAGATCGATAGTGAGGCTTCTGGTTACAGCAGGGAAGGGAGGCGGGTGCGTTTTCTCCACTATGTTGATAGTTTTTTTTCTAGTGTAAGTATTTGTGTAAATGAATTAAATATTGATAAATTGATAAACCATTTCAAAAAATTATCATAATAATCGCTTTAAAAAGACAGCGAAAAAACTAACTCATTTACTTGCATAGAGGAAGCGATAAACCGCGAGAAAAGGAACAGATCAAGGGGACGGAGGACATGAGAAAAGCAGAGCATATCTTTACCGTTGCTGCTCTTCTTGCGAGTAGGGTTCATAGTACCGGGCGATAATCGTGGTACCTCTGGAGAGAGCACAAGCCAGTCTCAAATATTTTAGTCCAATTTGAATTTGCACCGATTTGCTTTCAAATTTTCAGCCCAAAAACTCCGATATTTTCTAGTTTTTCGGCCATTTTTTAATTCAAATTTTGGTTTAAAATTTTGGGCCGAAATTTTCCAAAATTTGCCGATTATCAGTGAAATCCGTTTAACCGGACCCCGGTAAAAATTTCAAAACGATTTCCAAAATCCTGCTTGCGAGAGATGTATCAAAGGGTACTAGTATCCCTAGCTTCTTTACTCCTCTGCTCCTGCAAGAAAGTAACAGAGAAATCGTGGTCTGCCACTGGAAAGGTTAATAGGGCGGTACGGCCTGGATTATGATTGTGTCGTTAATTATCCTCTTGCATATGTAATACACATAGGCAGGCACGGCCGCGCGTTGCTTAGAAGAAAAATTCAGCCTCGGTTTCTTCTATATATTCCATCTTCAGCTACTGCATACTGGAGTTTCTTCTGCATCAACAACGGTGTAATGTCAATTCCTTTTAAAAGTAAACGTCATCACCATCCTGAGTTCCTGACCATTTGCATTTGGGCCTTTAATCAGCGTCTTAATTCACCCCTGCAATTACCATCTCCCCCTCCCGTTTGTTTGGGGTTACTTACCCGTTTCGCGCTTTGCAGATACTGTGCATTATCTGTTTCTCCCACTAGTGGGGTTCTCTGTGTATATGACTGGAATACTATAATACTATCATCAGAGTATACACCGTCAAATGCTATACCGATCAAGATGTAAAGCAGTTTATCGGTTTTTACCCAAAGGACACGTACTGCTGGTACGTAGGCTGGCCGGGATGTTGGGGTGGCGGTAGACCGGCCGTGCATTGCTGAGGAGAAAACTCAGCCTCAGTTTCCATCTTCAGCTACTGCCTACTGGAGTTTCTTCTGCATCCACAACGTTGTAATGTCACTAGGCCAGTTCCTTCTAAAGTTGACTACTGACCATTTGGGCCATCAATCAGCGTCTTCAACCCTGTAATTACCATCTACCCTCCCTATTCGTTACCTGTTTCGCGCTTTGCACCAGCTCCGGGCACGAGCGACGGGGGCCGGCGGCGCGACCGGCGAGCAGCGGGTGACTTCGGCCTAGTGCCAGGTGTCGCCGACGCTGTAAGCAAGTGGAGGGGGCCATAGGAGGAAGTGACGGCGGGGAGGAGGCAGGCGCTGCGAGCAGCTTTGCTGGGCGGAGGCACCGAGGGAGGCGCAGAGAGACGGGAGAGCGCGCGAAGCCGCCTCGCCGGCGCCGTCACGGCGAGGAGGAAGGTGCAGAAGGACTAGGGCCTCGAGCCCTCGGAGTTTGTGGACTCCATCGCGCAGGCGCTCTTCGACATGGAGATTGGCAACCAGGAGCTCAAGAACGACCTCAAGGTCCTCTTCATCAGCTCCGAGTTCCAGTTGGTTGCGGCCGGGAGCAAGAAGGCGGTGGTGATCCACGTGTTGTTCAGGCTCCGTAAGGCGTTCAGGAAGATTTGTGCCAGACCCTTCCGTTGTATTGCTGTAGGTTTGATCTGTGGATCATGTCCCTGGATCTGCTCAGTGGTGGCGCTTAGACGTCGCTTAGTGGTCTCTACAGTGGCGGACGTTGCAGGAAGTGGCTCGTCGTGGAGTTCAAAGGTGGCTATGCCATGGCCTTGAGGCGTGTAGGGCCCCGGAGTGTTGGTGGCGGTCTTTTTTGTGTGTGGGTAGTGCGTGGAGTGCTGTGGTGGTGCTGGCGAAAGCCTTGCCGGTGATCTTACCGGTCTCGACATCAATGACGCCTTCGGACGCCATTATCCTTCCTGGAGGTGTGTCGTGGCACTACATAGCTCTCATATGTACTGATCTCCAGGTGAAAGCCTTGCCTCGGTGAGGCGGGCGGCGTCGGTGACTCTCGTCGCCTTCTTGGAGACGTCACCTCGGAGGTCCATCTTCACGTAAAACAGACCGAAGTTTGGGTGGCTCGGTAGGTTGAGGTTAGGGGCTTGGTTGTAAGCAAGGTCGGAGCAAAAGTGCTGAAGCTTAGCTTTTCTAGTTCTTTTCGTAGTCCTTAAGCTATCTTTCATGTTGTTTTATGTACCTCAGTTTTGAGACTTTGAGCCTAAGAGCTCGTGTAACTTTTGGCTGTGTATATCCTTCGTGGATATAGAGGCTGGATTTTATATCCTTTATCTAAAAAGATACTGTACATTATCTGTTTCTCCCACTAGTGGGGTTCTTTGTGTATATGACTGGGATACTATAATACTATCATCAGAGTCACGGAAAAATCCATAGCCGAAATTTCATCGGTAACCGCAGTTTACCAGTAGGTCCTAGTAAAATTTTAAATCGATAATAAAAATTTCAGATTCACTTAATTTTCATCTAAAAATTCAAAAAACAAAATTCAAAATTTTCCCCCAAAAAAATCTAAAAAATTTTGGTAACCGTCGGTTACTGGTTCTATCGCTACTTTCCGATAAAATTTGCAAACCGGTAAAATTTATCCCTGATGAGGGTACACATCGTCAAATGCTATACTGATCAAGATGCTAAACAGTTAATCCAATTTTACTAAAAGGACACGTACTCTTGGTACCTAGGCTGGCCGGGACCTACAGCATTACAAGAAATGGATCAAGGGAGATGCGAGAAAAGCACCTCGTTACCCTTGCTCTTCTTGCAAGAAATGCATAATTAAAAGGACAGCATCTCGTTACTCTTTGCTCTTCTTGCAAGAAATGGATAATTAAAAGGACAGCATCTCGGCGAAGGCTACTTCCTTACGACCCTTTCTGCTGCTGTATACAAGAGGGAGGAATGGAGGGTGAGCAAGAGGGTTGCCTTATATTAATTCAAAGGTAGAAAGAGTAGCAAAGAGTTAGGAAACGAAAGACGGGGAGGGAGGCAAAAAGGTAGTGGGAGGGTGAGCATTGTTAATTTCTAAGCATTTGTAGAAGCGACGTACACGTTCCACACAAAACACTTGGTACGATTAACATCCTTGGTTTTCGTCCTTGGCTATAAGAGCAGGTACAATAAGTTTTAGTCAGCAGGCTATAGTAAATATAATATCAATCAAATCTTACGTGGCAGAGAGAGAAAGGAAGAGAGAGAAGAAAGCTGGCTACTAAATTACAGCTAGCTATAGCACGTAAAAATATGCATTTCACTTTCTTACACGTGGGGCCAAATAGTTATTGTAATAGCTACCTTATTGTATGAACTATTTTTTTGAAGGTTATAGATGAAATGGACAAGTGTTATAGCCACTAGTTGGCTATACTATTCTACTTGCTCTAAGTAATCGAAGGCTCCACACATTCTAAGGTATGCGTCAAGTATTTTTTTTTAATTTTCGAGAACAGGTATGAGGAGTGAATGTTTTTTTGTTTTGGACTGGGAAAGTATTTTGAATAAATTGATCTCAATTCCTTAACTGCACTCCGAAACTCTTCTCAGTGCATTCTAGGAATAGAGTAGTGAAAAACAGGGCGATAGAAGAGATTAATATTTTTTACACCTGAAATCATTTTTTCGCTGAAATCATATACATCTATCAAGTAACATTGCAGTGATGCTAAACAATCTAACGAAATACCTTTTCTTTATGCTACCAAGGAAATGATGCATCGCCTGAGGATGGCACCCTATCGGCTACTTCTCATGTACCAGGCGAGTAGACTGGTACTACTGCTGGTTTGGTTCTGTTTATGGGCCTGTACTTTAATGTACATGTTTGAAGATACTAGTATTATGCGCACAAATGAAACACCCCACACAATTAGTGGTGGCCTAGATAGCTTAACAGCCTCTTTGTGTAGTAGTTCTGGGATTATATGGATAATTTAGGTTATATATGCGAAGGAACCAAACATAGCAGCTGTCAGTTAATCATTTTGGACGAGACGAGTATTAAATCCTAAATGAAATGTGCATGCAGTATGTGGTGGGAGTGGGCTCTAGCAAACCCTTGGAGTGTTACCCTAGTACGTACTAAAGTACTGAACTTGCGTAACCATGTATGGCCCAATGCCACTATAATGCATAATTTATAAGTGTAACAGAGATCTCATCTATTGGACTAGTCTTTGGAGGAATAAGGTCCAGTACCACTATAAGGCTGTTGCTTTAGGGCTTGCATACGGTAGCCCATGGACTTAGATGTGTTCAATCCGTTTGGACTTGAGGCCCGAAGAGTAAACCTGGTTAGACTTAGGCATGCAGCCAGGGTCCGATCTAACAATTGGTATCAAAGCCCAGGCGTCTAACATCTCCTTAGACTTTATGGTTGTAGAAGTACATAGCCGATGTATGAGGGGAGAATATTAGGAATAGTCCCACATTTGTTATGAGAAGGAAAAAAGCACAACTTATAAAGTGTGAGGAAGACCTCATCTATTAGAGCAACTCCAAGAGATTAGCCAAAAGAAGTATCTAAATTTAGTGATTTAGCTATTCTCTAAAATGAATCTCACCCAAAAAAATAAGACTACTCCAACAGGCTATCTAAACTAGAGGGCGCGCGGTGGGTCGCGTACGCGCGGGAATGGGGCGCAGCGTGCGGGAAGGAAACGCCGACCGCGCCAAGAGGCTGGATGGTGAGCGAGGTAGGCTATCCAAAAATAGAGAGCGAAGGAGGAGGGATGGAGAGCTACTAAATTTGGAGAGTCATTTACAGAGTCTATTGGAGACGTTTTTTCTCCAATAATAGCCAAATTTACCTTTAGAAAATGATTTAGCTCTTCTCTTGAAGTTGCTCTTAGACTAGTCTTTTAGGGGAAGAAAATCTAATACCACTTATAATGCTGTTGTTTTAGGGCTGCTTACGGAAACCCATGGGCTTAGTTGTGTTCAACCCGTTTTGACATTTGGCCGTTCTGTAAGACTAGTCTTACAGAGGCCCACCAGCCAATTGGGCTGGGCGCCCCCGATCAGGGCGCGGTCAAGGGGTTGGCATTTGGCCGTTGGGCCAAATGCCTGAGATCACCCTAACAGGTTGTTCCTCTTCCTCTTTGGCTGTGTTACGCTTCCGCTTAGTTTTGCTTCGAGGTTGCCTCATGTTCCTCTTCCTCTTTGGCTGTGATTCGATTTCGTCTCTTGATTGATCAGCCTGTGTTGTTCTTGTTCTTGCTGTCCATATGCTTTCTTGATTCGCCGTGCCTTCCACGTTGCCATCCATGTGTTTTCTTGATTTGCCACGGCACGCGCCTCTCGCTCTCCTCCGCTGCTTCGCCCAATCATCGACCCTGAGATACAGGCGCACCGCTGCTTCATATTCACCCACACCGGCAGTTGCTACCAATGAACTCTGTAAATGCATCCCCTCTCTTTTGGTTCCAGATCATGTTTCTTGTTTTGATTTTTTCCTGTGCTTTGGCGATATTTTCATGGGCATTCTGTCTTGACAATTTTTCTTTGATCTAAGGGATGTCACCTCCCCTCCGAGCTCCTCACCGGCAGTCTTTCTGGTGCAAACTTCTCTCAGACTCTCACTGCTCGCTCCATGGCTCCGTCTCGAAGGCCAACATCGCTTGTTTGAACACTGACTTCTCCAACTGCAGGCGGGAGTTCCGAAGCGCTGCACCTATCCCCCACCCCTTCCCTGATCGAGGAGCTAGCCAAGCGAGGATTGTGTTCATTCTGATGGAGCCGAATTAGACATAGTGGTAAGCACATGCCGGTGATACTGTGCTTTGTATTTGTCCACTCGAGTATAGCTTATCAAGATAGCTGCCTTATGTTGGTAAGTACTTGTTGCTTATTTATTAATTTTATTGGTCTGGCTATCTGTAAAACTAAAATGCGTTGCTGAATATTCAATCTAAATCACAAGGCTTATCACATGTAATATGATTTGATAGGTTTTGGGTTCAGCCACAGCATAATGTAGTATAGACTAGAAAGTTATGTGCGGCACATTGGGTGATTCTATATTTAGATGTGTGTAGACTTGCCACTGCGATTAGAATGGGGCGCAGCGTGCGGGAAGGAAACGCCGACCGCGCCAAGAGGCTGGATGGTGAGCGAGGTAGGCTATCCAAAAATAGAGAGCGAAGGAGGAGGGATGGAGAGCTACTAAATTTGGAGAGTCATTTACAGAGTCTATTGGAGACGTTTTTTCTCCAATAATAGCCAAATTTACCTTTAGAAAATGATTTAGCTCTTCTCTTGGAGTTGCTCTTAGACTAGTCTTTTAGGGGAAGAAAATCTAATACCACTTATAATGCTGTTGTTTTAGGGCTGCTTACGGAAACCCATGGGCTTAGTTGTGTTCAACTCGTTTTGACCTGAGACCCGGGGACTAAACCCGGTGACCTAGGCATGTGGCTTGGATTCGATCCAATAATCATATTTGGTATTAGAGCCATACTGAGGACAAAGTCAGTGTCGTCATTGGGTCGCACCATCATTATTGGCGGTGATTTGTCGAGTGTACTGGAAAGAGAAAGTAGCATCTCTCTTTAATACCCTATGCTGAGCAAGAGCAACTACGCCGCGTGGACAATCAAGATGAAGATGTTTATGAAGCCCAAGGCATTTGGGAAGCTATGGTGGCCAACGACGTTGATGAGCGCAAAGATCAAATAGCTCTTGCGGCCAACTTTCAAGGAGTCCCGGAGGAGACCCTCCTCCCACTCATCGAAAAGGAGACAGCAAAAGCAACATGGGACACACTCAAGATGATGTACTTCGGGGCCGATCATATCAAGGAGACGCGCGTGCAGACCCTCAAGAGTGAGTTCGAGGGTTTGCGCATGAAGGAAACAGATTCGATGGATGACTTCGTCGTGAGATTGACGACTCTCGTCAACCAGATTCACGGTCTTGTTGACAAGATGGAGGAGAGCTACATCATAAAGAAGCTTCTCCGCGCTATCCCGAATAAGTACCTGCAGATTGTCTCAACCATTGAGAAATTTGGGGACTTGAAGACAATGACGGTGGAAGAAACGATCGACCGCCTCAAGGCATATGAGGAGTGTCTACACATTTTGCGCAACGATAACAATGACGAATATCTTCTTCTCATGCAGGCTGAGTGGGAGGTTTGATTGTCGAAGCGCGAAGGCAGCGGTTCCGACGGCAATAGTGGTCGAAGCTATAGGAATCGTAAATTTGATAAGGCTAAAGTGAGATGCTATAACTGCAATGACTATGGGCATTTTGCTTCTGAATACTACAAGAAGGAGGGTGATTCTCATTGAGGCGGATGCCGATGATGAACAGGCGTTGCTGTGAAGCTATCTTGATTAGGAGGAGATTGTTAGGAATAATCAAGGTTGTTAGGCGCTGTAGTGAGTTATTTTGTTTGTACGTGTACATGTACGCGCACACGCACGAGTCTAGTTGCATGCAGGATAGTTCAAGTTTGTGAGTTAGTTGGTTTGTTAGTGTGTGCATGTAATCAAGATTAGTGCGTGCGTGAGTTAGTTGTTTTGTGCATGCGTGAGTTGCGTGTAACAGCAAGAGATGCGTGTGAGTTGTGGAAGCCACGTTAGCTATTGGCATGAGTATAGGGGATAAGGCCACCAGCCAAACATCTCGGACATACATACTAAATTCTTGGAATTGGTATGTATTAAGTGAGGTGTTGAATAATAGAAATCACAAAAGACACTTAGCAATGATGGTGTCACCATTTCTCTGTGTTCATCGTCTCCCCTGTGAAAGCACACGTCCACGGGTAGGATCAGTTCCTACACTTAGTGGGCTATTCCTCTTCGGCTCTTCCTCTTTGGCTGTGTTACGCTTCCGCTTCGTTTCGCTTTGAGGTTGTCTCATGTTTCTCTTCCTCTTTGGTTGTCATTTGATTTCATCTTTTGATTGATCAGCTTGTGTTGTTCTTGTTCTTGCCATCCATATGCTTTCTTGATTCATCGTGCCTTCCGTGTTGCCATCCATGTGCTTTCTTGATTCGCCATGGCACGTACCTCTCGCTCTCCTATGCTGCTTCACCCAATCATCGACCCCAAGATACAGGCACACTGCCGCTTCATATTCACCTACACCGGCGGTTGCTACCAATGAACTCAAGTAAATACATCCCCTCTCTTTTGGTTCTAGATCATGTTTCTTGTTTTCATTTTTTCCTGTGCTTTGGCGATATTTTCATGGGCATTCTATCTTGACAATTTTGATTCGATCTGAGGGATATCACCTCCCCTCCGAGCTCCTCGCCGGCGGTCTTTCTGATGCGAACTTCTCTCAGACTCTTACTGCTCGATCGCTCCATGTCTCCGTTTCGAAGGCCAACATCGCTTGTTTGAACACTGACTTCTCCAAGTGCAGGCGGGAGTTCCGAAGCGCTACACCTATCCCCCACCCCTACCCTGATCGAGGAGGCAGCCACCGATGAGGGGCCAAGCGAGGATTTTGTTCATTCTGATGGCGCCGAATTAGATAGCCGGTGATACTGTGCTTTGTATTTGTCCACTCGAGTATAGCTTATCAAGATAGCTGCCTTATGTTGGTAAGTACTTGTTGCTTATTTATTAATTTTGCTGATCTGGCCATCCGTAAAACTAAAATGCGTTGCTGAATATTCAGTCTAAATCACACGGCTTTTCACATGTAATATGATTTGATAGGTTTTTGGTTCAGCCACAGCATAATGTAGTATAGACTAGAAAGTTATGTGTGGCACATTGGGTGATTCTATATTCTGTGTGTAGACTTGCCACTATGATCAACTTGGCTTCGGCTTCTGACTTATTTTTCACTATTCATAAGTTTCGTTTTTTTCTGAACTTTTGGTTTTTTGTTGAGCTTTTTTGCCGGTTCTTTTTTTCCCGTATTTGTTTGTATTATACGTAATGGGCTAGCATATTTTTTATTTTTAAAATTTTTTAAATTTAATTATGCTAAATAAGCATCTGTCAGCTACAGTGCTTTTTTCAGCCAGCTACAGTGTTTTCAGCCATAAGCCACGAGCTTTTCAGCCGAACCGATCACCACCTAAGATGTGTTGCACCATCCCTGGGTTTCCACTTTCTTTAGCATGCCTAGCTAATTTTGCTATTAGGGACTCTTCCTTGCCCTCTGGATGATGTAGGCACAATTTCCATTCTCTGGATTCTTCTGCTGTTTAAAAAGCAAAACTCTTTCAAGTGACATTGATCCATTTTATTTCCTGAATTTCTAATTTTTCAGATCATGATGCTGAACCGTACAAAGCAAATAGGTATGTGAGAAGTCAAGTAATTTTATGATAGCTCATCTATTGATTTATTTCCTGATCATCATTGTGTGAGACTATGTGGAGATCACTCCATAGTTGTGATGACTAATTGACTTTTGGATTAGATTATTTTATGGAGGTTGAGTTTGGTTTTTGTGGGCTTTGCAAAGACGGCTGTGTGTTGGGTTGTCTGATCGATGGATCGACCATAGATGGTCGATGGTCAAAACCTACAGTGCCTGAACGACCATGGATGGTAGATGGTCGAAAGTTACAGTGCCTGAACGACCATGGATGGTCGATGCATGATGGTCATAACTCCACTGGCTGATCGATGGTCATAGCGATTAGTTGTAATGGTCATGGCGATCAATAGTCGTAGGTTATGCGATCGGTAGTAGTAGACTCTGCGATCGATAGTCGTAGGCTGTGCAATCGGTAGTCGTAGGCTGTGCGATCAGTAGTCATAGACTTTGCGATCGGTAGTCATGGACTTTGCAATCGGTAGTCATAGACTATGCGATCGATAATCGTAGACTTTGCGGTTGATGGTTGTAGACTTTATGATCGGTAGTCGTAGACTTTGCAATCGATAGTCATGGGCATTATGATCGACTGTCGTAGATCCTGAGTACTTGTGTCAGACCAGCCAGTGGTCTGACCGGCCTATGCTTGGTGGTCAAACTGGCGATCTCTCGGTGGTTTGAGGTTGTTCTCTAGAATTCTTGAGGTTTTGGTCATGGTTTGACTTGGGTATTGTTGCATGTGTGCACAGGGTTTATTGTTTAGTCCTAGATTTAAGATCAGTAGTTTGGGTGCATACATTTTGTATTGTGCATTGTATGGATGAATTGCGCCAATTGATGATTTTGTGTATTGTGCGGTGCTACGTGATGCTTTGCTTGTTATTGTTGGTTGCAGGATTTTGGAGCTAGGTCATGGTGAGGCGTAGAAGGACAGGGACTAGGTATAGGGTGATTCTGAGGTCCATAATGGTTAGGGAAGTCGGGTGCCATCATGTGTGAGAAGAGACATGTGGTGCGCTAAGTGACTTGAGTCGTGCAACATCCTGAAAATCCTAAGGAATATAAAAGTGAGGGTAATTTAAAAACTTTTGCATTCCTTTGTTCTCCTTAGCTTTTATTGGAGTTTCTTCAGAAAAATTTGATTTTCAAAAATCAAAAGTGCATAAAATATAAATTCTGGTGACATTTTGGACTTAATAAAAATATTTCCAACTACTGTTGGTATTTAATTTCCATACTTTAAAATAATTTTTAAATTTTAAAAATAGGTTTAAAACTCCAGAAAATTCAGAAAATCAAATAAAAGCCAAATAAAATTCAAATACTTTTAAAATAACTTATTTAAAATTAAATTTTTCCAGAAAGCAAATTTTGGGATGTTACAAATCTACCCCCCTTAGAAAGAATCTCGCCCCCGAGATTCGGACGGACTAGGAAAAAGAAAGGAGAGGAAAAAGCAACTCTTGGTTCCTTGCTGTGCTCTCAAGCTGTTTCTTTCTTTGAACCAAACTGAAACTTACCAAGCATGACTACTGTCCCTGGGGCACCCTTTGTGGTGATGTGGTTAACTCATCATCTTTCTTGTGATTACGGAGTTCTTGGAGCTTTTCCTGCAGTTAGAGATACTTCCCGTCCTTGTCCTGCAACTGGAGTTCGCACTGGTGTATTTCCCTAGTTGAAAGGAATTGGAGTGGTAACCTGAGGCTTCTGTGGGCAATTGCCTGCATAATGCCCCATCTCGTGACATCGAAAACATTGCACTCCTGCGGCTGAGGTGTTGCTTTTCTGAGGACGGACTCCGGTAAAGATGTGGGGTTCTTGCATCTCTGAACGGGGCACAGATCCTGGAGTTCTTGGTGCATTTGTTGCTGCTGGAGCTTTGTTGAACTGGGGTGGATTCATTCGGGGTCTTGAACTGCTTGCATTATACTGTGTCTGAAAAGCCATCTTCCTCTTACGAGAGTCCTGTAATTGATATTGAGCATCTTCCTGGACAAGGGCCTTGTTTACCATGTCCTAAAATGTCGAAAAATCTTTGGACACCAACTGCACCTTGAGGTTGGGATCAAGTCCTTGCATGAACCGCCAAATCTTCGTTGCCTCTGATGTGACATCTTCTGACGCATACCTAGACAGTTGGGTGAACTTGTTCAGGTATTCAGAAACACTGAGGTTTCCTTGCTGCAGTTGGTAAAATTCCCTTTTCTTCATTTCCATTATTCCCGTAGGAATATGCGCAGTACGGAAAGCCTCAACAAATTCATCCCATGTGATGGCTTGTACATTTTGATGGGCGGCGCAGTAGTTTTCCAACCAATTGGCAGCAATTCCTTTGAGTTGGTGGGCAGCATACAACACCTTTTCGTGGTCATTGCACTGAGCTAAGTTCAACTTCCTCTCCACATCCTTGATCCAATTGTCTGCCTCCAAGGGGTCCACTGATCCAGCAAACGTAGGACGTCTTGTCCTCATAAATTCCCCTAATTTAGACTGGGGTACTTGATTTGGTGCCTGCGGGGCTTGCTGCACCTGGTGCGACAGTCGAGGATCGTCAGCTGGAATATCAAAGGGATCTGGATACCTCTGTCCTGCTCGAGGGTTGATGAAGAAGCAAAAAGGGGACTGGTGCACAACATCCTTGTGCAGATGGTACAACTCATCTATGGCGAGGCGTGCCGCATCCTGGACAGCATCGAAACTGCGGGTCCTGGGATGTTTGATGGGGTATGTGTGGGAATTGAATTCCCCATCCCGTGCATACAGGAATACCTCCATCGACCAAGAGTCTCGATCCAGGATCCGTGTCTTCCGCCCCCTGAAAATGGGCGGCTGACGGTACTCCAGACATTGCATAAGCTGCCGAAGAAGGCTAGCGAATGCTCCATCATCCTCTCCATGTGAGTAGTAGTCCCACGGGGCAGCGGAGGTTGAACCGGCCATCTACAAAGTTTGAAATAAAGGTGAAGATTAGTAAAAAGATTTTAACAAAGGAATTTAGAGACAAGAACGAGATTCTAAGTAAGAAGAGAGTAGAAGCAAAGGGGCTTATATATTTTTTAATATACTCTTTTTACAAATATAAGTACTTAAGGTTTTGCCATTCCTACTCTAGGTCACGTCCTACAGTCAACTTGACTCTGATACCATCTCTGTCGGGACCCCAGATTTCCGAACCCGGACCCTCTGTGTATTATTGCACTAGTCCCAGATCAAAACTAGTGCACACAGTTAAACAGAAATGAATACATAACCAGCAACGCTTTATTACAATATTAAAGAGTACAGACTGAAAGGTCTCATTATTACAATTGAGGTTTCAAGACCTCGCACACACGAAACACAGCGGAAGCAAAAGATAAACTCGGCGAATACCCATCAATACGCCACAGGCAATTGACTGGGGAAGCGCGACCTAGAACTCCTGGAATCCTTCGTCGAATCCACCCGCGAAGTAGTCGTAGTCTCCTTCTTGGGCTTCGTATTCCTCTGAATTTTATTTTTGAGTGCAGCATGTGAGTACATAAAGTACTCCGCAAGTCTTGGGAAAAATGCAATAGATGCAAGGCTTTAACAAAGGAAGGCTATATGGTTCTTTTGCACAAAGCAATGTTTTAATTTCAATTACTACTAATTATTTTCGAAGGCATCAATTTAATAAAGTAAATGTTTTAACAGAACTATCATTAACTTTATAGTGAAGGTTCCATCTACCAACACTAGCTAACCAATTACAATTGGTCAAGTTTAAAACTGCGGGTTCCATCCACCCTCTCTGGCTCCAACTGCCAGGATACCCTTCCGAGAGTTCCCTCCACTCTCGGAATACAAAAACTTTGATTTTTAAAACCAAAACCAAAAATCTACCATGTGAATGCATTCCTTGCCCGCCCTTGACCGTGGGCACGGCTATTCGAATAGTTTGACACTCTGCAGAGGTTGTACAACTTTACCCCTAAGAGACAAATTATCTTAACAGTCACCACGCTTCCTTTGGCATGAGACACAGATAAATTATCACAAAGCCTTTACCTCACTCTAGACTAGCTAGACACCACCCGCTGAGGTTTCACCGTAGAAGGGTTAAATCTGCCCAATCCGAAGCCCCCTCTTGCGCCATATGAGTACAGTAAATCCCTGTCCCTCACTGTGAATAACCAGTAAATCCCTGGCACCCACTTTCCACTGGTGGCACCTAAACTAGACTATCATGAGTTACTCAACTAGGTCGTACCCATATAGACTTAGGGTTGTACGGTAGTGCTCAGTCTGGACAAACACAAGCGTCGGTCCTTAGTTGACTAGGGTGGAACATACACTTTACAAGATCTTGTGCTTGCCGCACCAACCCAAACCAACCATCCACCCTAATTTAAATCAATTTCCACATTTTATTTTATTTTAAAGGATCAGAGGCATCTCCAATCACCACTAGATTTATAAACACAAGGTTATTACAACAAATCATAATTTCCCATTTTCAAGATTTCAAAGATATTAAATAGCGTGACTAAGCATTATACTACCATTCTATTATTCACAAATAATTATAATACTCTCATTATTGAGACAAAGGAAATTCTAAGGTTACAAAGGTACATGGCATTCAACTTCAATTGGGTGCATAACAAAATTGGATTAACTAATACCTTAAAATTTGAACTAATGTTTTATGTAAATAGCAATGCACATAATTTAAAAAAGTTAAAACATTTCAAAATCATAGGTTCAAGATGATCAAAGGAGACTTGCCTTCTTACACGCTCTCTGGGTCTTCCTGCTGCGGAGCGGAGAGGTCTTCGACAACGTTGGAATCTACGCGAGAAAAGACGAAGCAACAAAATAAATAAATACAAACAAAAATTCAAATAAACCCAAAAACTCAAATAGAGGCCATATTTGGATAGATTATGATTTTAGAAGAATTTAGAAATTTGAATGGCTCAATTTGGAGTTAAAATGAGAAAGTTATGCTCATTTGAAAATCTCAGATTGAATAAATCCAGAAATTCCCAAATTTCTGACAGGTGGGGCCCACTGGCAGAATTTAATTCTTAATCTTTATTTTATTGCTTTTATTTTGAGTCTATGACAGGTGGGACCCACTGGACAGTGAGCCCTCTGGCCCTGCCTCTGACATGTGGGACCCCTCTGGGCTTTGGGCCCAGATGTCAGTGAGGAGCGCAGACGGGTGGGGCCCAGACGGCAGTGGCCAGCGCGGTTTGGCGGCCGCTGACGGGTGGGACCCATCTGTCAGCACGAAAAAATGAGAGAAAGGCTCAACCTCAGCGTGCGGAGCCGGGGGCTCGAACGCGCGCTGAGGGAGTCGGGGGGGAAAGAGACAGCGCTGGTAACCAGTCGGGCGGGGAGGCGTTGCCTACCCATAAAGGGTAGGTAACCCTCTTGAGGGGTACCTGCTGGATGGGCCAGGCAGCAGTGGACGGCGGCAACGGTGCCGGCGGCGAGGGAAGGCCGGAGAGGGTCGGGTGATGCGCAAAATGCGATCCCGGTGCAGAGTGGGTTCGGTTGGAGGGGTCGGCGAGGCTCGGGGACGAGTGGAGATGGTCGGCGACGAGGAAGGCGGAGGCGCAACCCGGGCTTGCCGGTGCGACGGTGCTCCGGCGGCGGGGAGGCTCGGCCGAGGCGTCGAGGAGGTTCGCACGGGCACAGGGGTGCTCGGGGTGGCGGTGGCGAGCTCCGGGACGGTCTGAGGCGGCGAGGATTGCTCGCCGGAGTGCGGCGAAGCTCGGGGAGAGAGGGAGCACGACGGCGGGGCGCTACGGTGCTCGGGAAGGGAGGTGGAGTGCGGCGGGATGCTGTGCGGGGAGAAGCGGAGCCGAGGGGCTATTTATAGGGACGGAGGGGGAGCAGGGGCGCGACAATTGCTCGCCGGAGTGTCGGCCGAAAAAAGGAAGGGAGCGGGGAGAGAAGGAAAAAGGGTGCGCGGAAGGAAAGAGAGGAGCGGGGAGAGGGGATTCGGTCGCGGCGGTTTCCAAAACCGGGGAGGGCCGGGGAAGGCAAGGCCGGATCCGCGGGGGAAACGGTCGCCGGCGCAAGAAAGGAAAGGGGAGGAGAGAAAGGAAGGCGGCGCTCTGCGGGGAAGACGACGGCCTGACAGGCGGGGCCCGGTGGCAGCGGGAGCGGGGCGCGGGCGACTAAAGGGCGGGGCCCGTAGGTCAGAGAGAGAAGGGAGAGAGAGAGCGATTCACGGGCGGCTAGGATGGAGACGCGTGGCAGGGGAAGAAGATCGGGCGGTGGACGCGGTTAAGTGGGAGGGAATGGCCAGATGGACCGCGAGGGCGGCGTGGCGTGCATCGGGCCGGCCAGGTGTCGGCCCGAGGGGAGAGGAAGGCGGGGTGGCTGACGGGCCGGGCCCGCGAGGCAGCGAGGCAGAGGGGAGGTTCGGCCTGGATGGGCCAGGCGGTGACGTGGGCGGATCTGGGACGTCCACGCGTCGGCCGGAGGGTGAGGAAGGGATTTTTATTTTTAGAATTTGATTTTGATTTTCAGAAAAGGCTAGGAAATTATTTAGGCCTCAGAAAAATATGAAAATACTTCCAAAAATTCCAGGAAAATTCACAGAAGCTCCTGGTGACATTTTAGACTTAATAAAAATATTTTCAACTACTGTTGGTATTTAATTGTCATACTTTAAAATACTTTTTAAATTTTAAAAATTGGTTTTAAACTCCAGAAAATTCAGAAAATCAAATAAAAGCCAAAGAAAATTCAAATACTTTTAAAATAACTTATTTGAAATTAAATTTTTCCAGAAAGCAAATTTTGGGATGTTACATACGTGACTCTGGCGAGCCACCATGCTCTAGCATCTCCGGTGAGCTTCTCTCCTCGACCCCGTCTCAACATGGCTTACCTCTCCCTTGAGCACCCTACTAATTTGTTTGACCCTTCATGCAGTGGATCACTCGAGTTAAGCCTTCTTCTTCATCTCCGACTAAACGTCGTTGTACGATTTTCTCTCTCCTGTGAGCCGTACCTCTATTTCTATCACCCGTACATCTGCATGCATGCATACAAGCTCATGCACACCTCTTTTTGTAGCTTCACTGCTGCCGGAGAAATTGTTGTCGCCGCGGAATCCTTCGTCGTGGGGTCTCCGACGCTAGCTTCTTCCACTTCTCGTGAACCATTTTCCCTCTCGTGAACAGTCATCGCCTTCGGTGAGCTCCTCCTCCTTCGTAGAGTACATAAGTTGAAAAGGAGTAATTGTGGTTGAAAAGAGAACTAAAGTAATTGAAGTTGACTAGAGAACTAAATTGATCGTAGTCGAAAAGAAAATTAGAATAATCAAGAAGAGAACTAAAGTAGCCAAACTCGCTTATCCAAAGGATCTCGTGCGGCTATTGATCACAGTGTACTAGCTTATCTAGCTTAGCTAGCAGGGCTCGCTTGATCATGTGTCTAATGCGCACAAATTCGTACTAATTCACAGTAAATTATTTGAGATCTTCTTTTACAGTTGTTCAGGGCACCAAGCTGGTACCATTTTAATATAGATTTGATCAGGCTGCCTCGTGGTGTTAGTGTCTATGTATGACTATATGCATGTACCATCTGCGTTAATTATTACATTAGATCACACTGTGCATGGCATGCTCAAGTGGTTGAGCTAGCGAGATGTAAAACAACTTGGTTACTAATTACCCAAAGGAAAAATTAATGGTAATCAACCTGTAGGCCTGCAGGAACTTCAGCTTTATAATGTGTAACGATGAATCAAGTGACTGGGAGGCACTAAGCAAAGCATATATGTATCTTTACCCTTTGCTCTTCTTGCAAGAAACGCATAAAAGGACGACAGTAGTTCGATCGAGATCCAGTGCTTCTTTACTCCTCTGCTCCTACAGCCCTACTATGCAGGTAAGGAATACAGAGTTGGGGCTATTTCTAAGCTCGAGTTTGAGCTGACGCCCGGGGTTCCACACGCCACAATAAGTTAGAAAAATCTTGTAGCAGTTGGCTCAAAGCAAAGGAAGCGTCCGTCTATTCTAAGGTATGCACAAATATCTTAGGTTAGTTTATCTCAGTTCGATGATTGCACCAAAGAAACATTAACTTCTAGTCTTCTTGTGGTTAATATTTTTTTTAATTTTCAGACATCTTGTTTATGTATGCTGTATAAAGAAATAAAAAAGGTTCATAAAACAATGTAGTGTACTGCATATCAGTGATGCTAAATAATATTTTCAGGCACGTACGTGTACTGTATTCATTTCGTGCAGCCAAGAAAAGGAGGCGCACGTACAGGATGCATGGCACCCAATCGCCTAGCTTAATCAAGGTCATTAGAAGATGTACAATAGTTTTTGTTTTGAAATTGTCTCTAAATATTTCATCTTACCAAAAGACAGCACAAGAGATAATTTATCTCTTGTTATTTTATACTAATTATTTCTCTAATTATTTTATACTATTTCGCTATAACTTCATCTCTCAACCTCTCACTATTTGCGTTTATTTGCGGGATCAAGTCAACTCTTATATAAGAGAGCACACTGTTTCTCATCACTCCTCTCTCCTCTACATAGGATTTTGCTTATTTAATATAGTTAAGAAATAGCTAAAATAATACTATTAGAGATGCCCTTAGTCGTATGCAGTAACCAACCATCCACAAGCAAGCTAGCAGGCAATGACTACTCTCTTCTATTTCAATTATGCCTGTCAATTACTTTTGGGACATTTAGCAGTTAATGGCTACTCTCTTCTGTTTCAATTATGCCTGTCAATTACTTTTGGGACATTTCTTACCTACAGTTTATTTTTCATAGAGGCTTTGTCAATTTGTTTCCTTTCAAGAATTCCTCCTTGTACATCTTGGCGGACAACTTGTGGCTATGGCATTTCGTAAATTTGTGGTCCTAGTCATCTATCCTAGTAACTTAGGTAGCCTTACATCCTCACTTTGCTTAAAATGGTTAACCTTTTGGAGAAAAAAAAAGTTAACTCGGAATTGTTACTTTTATACCATCAAGCATTTTTTTAGTATTACTGCAATGTAAAAACATCCTGTATTAAATTTTTCATTACTTTATGAATTAAAAATTCTGATTATACTATGTTCAAATTTTATTTCTTCTTGCTAAAATATTGATTTGACAGTTTTTAAAAATTATGATATGTGCTGTTGAGATCTTTCATATTCTAATATTTTTTAGAACTATTGAAATATTATAAAGGAAACCTTTTCCTACTATTAGATGTAGTTATTCTCCATACCACATCTCACAATGTATAGAGTATCATATTTATGTTTTTGCAGTACTTACAATATTTCGTGTTTTACATTTGTAGTGTGTTTTTTAATTTCAAGGTTCAGATTTAGCTTTTTAAAACTTGAGTTCTGTTATGTTTGAAAGTTTAATTTGCTACAATATAAAGCAGACATGTCGGTGCAAAATTTTTCAACAAATATAATTTTTGTTTTTGACCTTCTGAATTGAATCGTGCGAATTGGAATTACGTAAACTAAAATTCGAGATAAATTTATATTATGAGTTCAAATGATAAATATTTCATGTTTCAAAGCGTATTTGCACTTCTTAAATAACAGTTTCAGATTTCGACAGTTCAATTTTATTTCTTATGTATTTCGTTAAACTATGGTAGTTCATGCAAAAAAATTACAACACACTTGTTATGACTTGTTTATTGAACGTACAAAATGATGCTCAGTAAGGGATGTTTTAAGGTTGTGTTTGGTTTAGAGATAAGGTGGGATGGGATGGTCCTGTCCCTGGTTTTGGGATGGGATGATCCCATTTTTTGTTTGGTTAGGGGGATAGAGTCATCCCTGTTTTTTGTTTGGTTGGAAGGATAAAGTGGGATGGAATGGTCCCATCCTTTGTTTGGATGGAAGGATGAAGGTGGGACATGTGTGGCCTTTGAGTTTTTTTTTAAAAAAAGTTAAAGGCTATTGTTGATATGTTTGTACACATAAGACTTTGAGTTTTTTTTAAAAAAAAGTTAAACAAAATAGTACTTAAAAAAACAAAGAGGTGGGATGACTCTATCCCACGTGGGATGACTCTGTCCCATGAAAAAAAGAGGATTGCTTGGTCCCGGATCTACAAGGAATATTCCTAGTGGGATGTCCTTGACTCTGCTTGTCCCGGAAGCAAACACCACCCTGAGGTGGGATATCCTACCTGGGACGCCCCTGTCCCTCGAACCAAACACTGCCTAAGTGGGCCGCCTGTGCGTGGACTCTTAAGTAATGGGGGAGGAAAAGGGCAGCACTTGTCATGATACTACATATCATTGTCATTTATATGTGAAGAAGAGTTTATTATTAGGCAAACGCCACACTGACGTACTACTTGCAGGGAGATAACAACACAGGAAAACCGATTAGCAATGGAGAAATTGCTGCGACTATTCAATAAGTGGGAAATCCAGCTATTAGTGCTCTTTAGCTTCATGCTACAGTTTTTCCTCTTCTTTACCGGCGGCCTCCGACGGCGAACCACCAGCAAGCTCCTCAAATTTGTAATCTGGATAGCTTATTTGGGAGCAGACTTGGTAGCTGTTTACACCCTAGGCTTCCTCTCTCGACATGAGGATGCGACCATCGAAAAAGATACATTAATGGGAACCCATCAGCTGGCTTTCTTTTGGGCACCTTTCCTCCTTATACATCTCGGTGGACAAGATACCATCACTGCTTTCGCAATTGAGGACAACAACCTTTGGCTGAGGCATTTGCTGAATTTGGTAGTCCAAGTCACCCTAGCATTATACATCTTTTGGAAATCAACCAGTGGCCCCAGTATGCAGCTTCTTGTTCCGAGTATCCTTCTGTTTGTTACTGGAACAATCAAGTATGGGGAGAGGACTTGGGCCCTATGGTGCGGAAGCCTAAACAACCTTGCCAGCTTCACTGTCCCCGACTATGTTTCACATTTGGATGGACGGATTGACATTATTGTCTCCAAGGCTCTATATTCAATACCAGGTGTCCGTGATGTCTTCGCTGATTCTGCAGTGTACTATAGGACTCTCGATCACAGGGGGGAAGGACAAAGAGTAGATGCAGACAAAGTACCCAAGTTATTGGAGATTGAACTTGGGCTGATATACGATGATATCTACACAAAGGCGATGGTGTTGCGGACAAGGAGTGGCATCATACTTCGGTGCATCTCACAGATATCCTTTCTAGTTGCTTTTGCGCTCTTCTTGGCAAGCAACAAACAAAGGTACAATTCTATCGACAATGCAGTCACCTATGCACTATTTTTTTCGAAAAGGGAAGCTTTATTGATTTCAAGTATGTTAATCAAGGTGATACATCAACTTGAAATCCTCCCGGCCTCTGCCTGGGCGGCACACAGCCTTACAAAAAAGTGGAAAATAAAAGGAATACACTAATGACAATCAATCCGAAGACTAGACCGCCACCCATGTGTCCGGGCAAAACACTCCTTGGCCACCTTCTCCAAGGAACGCGAGGCCGCCACAACCATATCTTGCGAAGCGATCTTCTGTAGAATAGCCCAGGAACGGAGCCAATGCGAAAGTGAGAAAATAACCTGCAAAAATGAAAGTTGTTTGTTTTCAAATACCATTGTATTCCTGCATAACCACATAGCCCAACAAGTAGCAGCGGCTCCAAGAAGAACTAAAGACTTTAAGTCCTGTCGAAACCCTCGTAGCCAAGTACCAAACATATTGGACACACTACGAGGCTGAGAAAGACCACAAGACGCATGGACCACCGCCCAAACCATACGAACTAACCGACACTCAAAAAACAGATGTTGGATCGTTTCATCTTTATGACAGAAACAACACTGTTTGCTGCCTTGCCAATTTCGTTTCACTAAATTATCCTTTGTTAAAATTACGCCCCGTCGAAGATACCACAGAAAAATCTTGATCTTCAAAGGTACGTTTAACTTCCATAAGCGTTCGTTAGAATTGGGCACATCCTGATGGATCAATGCGAGATAGTGGGATTTTACAGAAAATTCTCCACTCCTATTCAGGTTCCATCGGAATTCATCTTCCTCTTGGCTCAAAACAATGTTGGTCAGTCGTGAAAGGAGATTGTTCCACGACTCTAGCTTGTGACCAATAAGGTCTCTGCGCCATGATATAGTTGGTGTGTATGAGCTCAACACTTCGGCCACTGTATCTTGTTTCTTGCGGGCTATGCTATACAGTTGAGGATATCGATCACGTAAAGTTTTATTTCCTAGCCACTTATCCTCCCAAAACCGTACCTGCGATCCGTCTTTAATAATAAAGGATCCAAACCGCAGAAAATCCCGTTTAATCTTCATCAGGCTGCCCCAGAAATGAGAGTCCCCACACTTCCACTGCACCTGGACAAGAGGTGTTGTGTCCAAGTATTTTTTGCGTAATATTTGTTGCCAGGTACCGTCTGTTTTCAGTAACCGATACAGCCATTTACTGAGTAGTGCTGTATTCTTGGTCTCCAGGTTATGAATCCCTAGCCCTCCTTGTTCTTTAGGTTGGCACAGGATATCCCATTTGGCTAGACGATATTTCCTTTTGTGCTCGTCGCATTGCCAAAAGAAGCGAGACCGATAATAGTCTAATTTTTTAAGAACACTCCTATGCACTATTTATCGGTGGTTTTTCTCTTGAGGTTGGTGCAATATTTATCACCATGAAGTCACCCTGGATTTGGGCGTGGCTGAAGTATCGAAACTGCCATGGTCTATCCAGGTTTGTTCTCTCCATTGCTATTGGATGGCAGAGAAAAAGGCCGTTGTGGTCAAACTACATGGGTCAGTACAATTTGCTAAACTTTTTGGGACAGAATGACCCGCAATCCGGTTTGTGGAAGGGACGAGTGATGGGCGTGATCAGGAAGGTGGTGAATAAAGTTTGCGGAAGAAACCAAAAGCTCTGGATCAGTAAGCTGTTGGACACCAAGTTCGTGGTTGCGGATGAGATCATGAAGTGTATCGTCCAGAGGGTTGTTCAGTATAGTTCAGACCGGTCATGGCCAACTGTTGGTCCTGTACTGACAGATATATTATTGGGCTGGGACTTTGCAGATGTCATTTCCTACTTCCATGTATACACAGAGTTGCTGTTGAGCAGGTACTCTCCCACTGGCTTGGACATTGAATCCGCCCGCGGTGGTTCGGTCGACGTGTGCCGGAAGATATCCGACTACATGCTCTACCTTTTGGCCACGCACCCTGAAATGTTGCCGGTCAAAAAGGACGCCGAAAGACCCCTGGCATATTGCCTCCATAAATTTACGACAATGGAGAACCTCAGCAACAACGGTGGCATGGACGACGCCGTCTGGCGTCACGTTACTGAGAAAATGAGAAGGTGGAACATGCCGGTGCCCCCAGGAGTCGTGGATGAAGAACTACTGTTGGAGATCCAAGATGCGTGGATGATGCTCCTCCTGTACGCCGCCGGCAAGTCGCGGCCGGAGGCGCACGCGGCGCAGCTGGCCAGAGGAGGGGAGCTCCTCACCTTCGCCTGGCTGCTCATGGCCCACCATCTACTCGGGGACGTCAGCCACAGGGTCGAGCTTGCTGATATCTTTCATGTGGAGGGAGCTGCGGGTACGCCGCTATATGAGGTGAAACTGTGAGAGCTCGCAGATAACTTCCATGTGGATTAGTGCTGACACCAAGTTGTTGTTCTACCAGTGCAATTTTCTCGTCTTCCGTATGCATTCATTATACACACGGCCGCGTGTTCCTGATGTACCTATATACCATCATTATTGTAATCATTAATTCGATGAACACACGCATGCAGGTTCTCCATTGTCTTCTTGAGAGATGCGTCAAAGGACAGTCTATACCTTCAGCTAATTTACTCTGCTCCTGCAAGAAAGGAACAGAGACTTGGCATCAAAGTAGTCGAACCATCATCCATCTATTACATGTTAAATCATATATTCTTTCCCGGTGCTTTCAGGAAAAGGATTAGGTGCTATCCATTCAGATCGATCAAGTTTCCGCTAGCAATTAATGGACAAATCTTGGTCCGCTACTAGAAAGGTTAATACAGCGCTGCGGCCTGAATTTTCATGTAGTTAATTATCCTCCTGATTATATAATTATATATTGTAATCATGGTTGTTACGGCGTCGCCTTGGTGTCGCCAAGGCGATGCCTTGGCATCCAGGCGCCGGGGAGGGGACGCCGGGGAGGGGCGCCTCGCCTTAGCCAGCTAGGCGGGCGCCCAGGTCGACGAGGCGTCCGCAGTGTCTACATGGCGTCCACGGCGTCGGGTGAGGCGAAGGAGGCGATGGCTTAAGGGCAGCAGTGAAGCAGTGACTGAGAGTCTGAGACACACCGCTGAGTCGCGAAGGGCTTCGGGCAGCAAGAGGCGAACGCGAACCGCCGAACCCTAGATTCACCTTCACCGCCGGCCGCCAGGTACGCCGCCGTCCGCCCCTCTCCTCTCCTCTCCGGCCGCTTCCCTCCACCCGCGCCTCCTCCATCCCTCCCGCCGCGCCGCCTTCCTCCTCCCGCACTCCGACCCCCTCCCTCCCGCCATCCCGCCGCGCCGGCTTCCTCCCTCCCTCCCACCGCCTCACTCCCTCACGCCACGCCGCCTCCCTCCCTCCCTCCCGCCGCGCTCTGGCCCCCTCCCTCCTGCCATCCCGCCGTGCCACCTCCCTCCCTCCCGTCGTGCTCCGGCCCCTCCTTCCTGCCGTGCTGGTGTGCTCCGGCCACCGCGCTCGGCTTCCCCCGCGCGCCGCCTCCCCCGCGCTCTGCTTCCCCCGCGCTCCGCCTCCCCCGTCTGCTCTCCCCCGTCCGCTCTCTGCTCTGCTAGAAGCTGGACGCTTTTTGGTGCCGACTGCCGACACTTTTTGGTAGTGCTGTTGCTGGTTGCTGAGTGCTGCATTGCAGTGGCTTGCTCTGTATTTCTGTAAACGTATTGACATGTGTAATGTGTATGTGTTGGTTGATGAACACTGATACTGACATGTGTTGGTCACTTGGTTGATGTATTGACTATTGAGTATTGATATGTAGTTGCTAGTTGCTATGGTTGATGTATTGAGTATTGTTTGCTACTGATGTTATGTATTCATGTGTTGATGTGCAGCAATTTGATTGATGGAAAATCAGAGAGAGCAAGGCAGCGGTGACAACGTTGAGGCAGTCGAGCAGCTGAGTGGGCAACATGATTCATATGATCCAAGTAAAGATCTGAAACGAAAGGCAAAGTCCAAAGATCCTGGATGGCAATATGGCTTTTGGCCAGATTTGGGCAATAAAGATAAGGTCCAATGCAAACTTTGTGGAACGGTTGTTTCTTCAGGAATTAAGAGGCTTAAGCAACATCTTGCTGGGGGCTTTGGAGATGTAGAGAAATGCTCCAAGACTACCACAGCCATCATGAGAGAGATGCAAGACTACCTTAGGAAGGGAATGAGGAACAAGCCAATCAATTATGATGATGATGATGATGTACAAGAGGCACAAGAGGAAGCACAAGAGACTGATGAAGTCGATCAACCACAAAGAGAAGCAACACATTCATCAAAAGGCTCTTGGCCATCCTCCACCACAGTACCAAAGCCAACTCCAAGTTCTGGGACAGCTATGAAAAGGAAACTAGCAGCTGCAGCACTTCAATCCAAGAATGCCAAGAACAAGCCTTCTCCGGCGCCTCCGAAGGGAACTAAATCTGTTATTAGTATGCTTCGGAAGCTTCCCCATGAGGTGGTTGAGGAAAGACATGCAAGGGGAAAGAAGCAAACATGCATGGAGCAGTTCAACTCTAAGATCACCAAGGAAGAGAGAGAGATGCAATGAATACATAAGAGATTTTTTCTACTCGAATGGTATACCCTTCAATGTCGCCAAGTCAAGGTCTTTTGAGGTAATGGTTGAGGCCATTGGGCAAATTGGACCCGGTCATATTGGACCAAGTTATCATGACTTGAGGAAACCAGGGTTGCAAAAGGCAAAGCAAAAGATAGACCTTCTGAGAAAGACACATGAGTTAGCTTGGAAGGAGTATGGTTGCACTATCATGTCAGATGGGTGGACTGATAAAAGAGGACGGCATTTGATTAATTTCCTTGCCAACAGCCCAGAGGGGACTTTCTTCCTAGAGTCTGTTGATGCATCAAGTTAGGTGGCCGATGCAAATATGCTAGCTGACTTACTACATAAGAGAATTGAGGATGTTGGCATTCAAAATGTTGTTCAAGTGATTACTGACAATGGTGCTAACTACAAGGCAGCAGACAAACTTCTAATGGCCAGAATTCCTACTCTATTTTGGACCCCATGTGCTGCCCATTGCATAGACCTCATGTTGGAGGAAATTGGTAAGATACCTGAGTTCAATAGTTGCATTACCAAAGCTAAGCGTGTCACCACTTTTATCTATAGGCATGGGAAACTTCTTGATGCAATGAGGGATAAGACAGGAGGCTATGATCTTGTGAGGCCAGCAGCCACTCGATTTGCCACATCGTTCCTAACCTTGCAGAGTTTGTTCAAGCATAGGGTTGCATTGCTGAGGATTGGAATAGATGCAAATTGGCTAAGTCACAAGCGGGGAAGAATGTAGCTAAAATTGTACTCTCTACTAATTTTTGGAATGTTGTGCAATGCACGAAAAGAGCAACACAACCACTAGTTACTGCGTTGAGGATTGTTGATGGTGATGAGAAACCAGCGATGCCGGAGGTTTTGGTAGCTATGGATGTTGCCAAGGAGAAAATAAAAGAAGCCTTGCAGGGCAAGGCTCTACTTGATCGTGTGATTGACATTATTGAGAGACGATGGACAGACCAAATGGAAGTGAAGCTATATGGGGCTGCACTGTACTTGAATCCAAATAAATTTTATGCATTCAAGGAGAAAGATAGTTCACATGCCCGAAAGCTAAGAGACAATTTCAATGATGTTCTTTCCAAGATGGTTGGTTACGATGATGAGGAACTTGCCACAAAGATATCCACCCAAGCTAATCATTATGAGAAAAGCGAGCTTGCTTTGGAAAGGCACTAGCGATATCAAGTCAAGGAAAAATGAGCCCACGTAAGTACTCAATTAGTCAACTACTCAATTTCATTTCAATTTAGCAAATCCAATTTTATTCCTTCATGAATCATGCTTTTTCTAATTTCCATTTTGTAGTTGATTGGTGGGATGCATATGGTGGCGACGCATCAGACCTTCAACAATTTGCAAAGCGTCTTCTTGGTCTTTGTGCTTCGTCTTCCGGGTGCGAGCGCAATTGGAGCACGTTTGAATTTGTAAGTAGTTACTAATTAGTAGTGCAGTACTAACTAATACTCTAATAGTCTAATTGAATTAATTTAATGATTTCTTCAATCTTAACTCTTGAGTCTTTTTTGTTATTATTCCTTTTAGATACATACAAAGAAAAGGAACCGACTGGAGCACCAAAGGTTGAATGGTTTAGTTTATATCAAATATAACCAAAAGATTGCTGAAAGATTTCAAAAGATGCGTGTAGAGGGGAGCAACTTTAACCCATTAACCTTTGATGAGTATGAGTGGAACACTGACTGGATTGATGCGGGTGCTGAAGATGTCCATGAGACGGAGCCGGAAAATCTGGATTGGGCACTTGTTGATAAGGTTGTGGGTGCATCAAGTGCGCTCTGTGGTCGCAATCTACCTAGGCAAGCCCATGCAACAGTTGCTGGGACTGAGAGCACTATATTGTCTTATCATCGGCGACGCCATGGTGGTGGTTCAAGTTCAAGGCCGGTTGAAGCGGAAGGAGGCAGGAGAGGTGATGAGCTTGATGAAGATTTTGATATGGATGATGAAGAGATTGAAGATGACTACGGCGAATCTCCTCCTACTCCTACTCATGACAATGCACAAAGTGGTGGCGCAGGCCATGGAGAAGATGATGCAACTTCAGATTATGATTGTTGATGCCTTGATGGAGAGTTGTAGTTATTTTGTAACTTTGTTTGCCTTTGACTCATTGTCTTGAACTCTGTGATGCATTATGCAGTAGTAGTACTATGTGATGGGTTTATCTTTGCAAAGTGGCAATGTTATGCACTTATGTTGCTCTCAATTTCATCATGTCAACTCAAAAGTTTATTTCATTTCATCATTTCAAGTTTACAAATATGAAATTACAATGGTGCTAATCCCAATTGCTCAATATTCGGTAACCATTTTACAACTTTGTATTCTAATATTTGCTATCTTTCTCAATGGCAGGAACATATGGCATTAATGGCTATCTTATTCTTCTGAAGCCACACTCTATTGTTTCTCTCCACAATTCATCTTGGATGGGGGTTGCTTGGCTACCTACAAAAAGAACAAAAGAATGGCATGCTCATCAAAGTATTAGGTATGCAATTGCTATTGATCTCTCTCAAATTTGCTATTTTAGTTAAGTAGTCAGGTACTCATCAAGTGATGAACCGCCTTAGCTCGCCTAGCATCGCCTAGAGGACAACTAGGCGTCTGCCTGGACGACTAGGCGTCCTGGCGCCCCTTAGGCGCTGTGGTCGCCATGGCCGCCGTGACAACCATGATTGTAATAACCCACGTCTTTGATTAACCTTAACTGATGAGTTACGACATTAAGCAGGGTTAATCACATAACTAATGATCTAAAATGCAAGAGAATTTAAACTTGTTGTGTATCCATTTAGATTGAAACTAACGAGCGATAAATAAATACGTTACTACTGCAATTTCATCGATAAGGGTGAAGACTAATTGGTGTAGAATAAAGTGAGAAATAACATTCAAGTGCGCAACAAATAAAAGCGTTCAACTCGATATATATGTACATATGTATCTATATATGTACATATGTATATATATGTACATATGTATCTATATAGGTACATACATATCTACATATATGTACATATGTACATATATGTATATGTATATGTATATGTATATGTATATGTATATGTATATGTATATGTATATGTATATGTATATGTATATGTATATGTATATGTATATGTATATATGTGCACATATCTATGTATATGTATATATGTGTATGTATATGTGTATATATATATGTATATGTATATGTATCTATGTATATGTGTATGTATATGTATATGTATATGTGTATGTGCATGTGCATGCATGTGCATGTGCATGTGCATGTGTATGTGTATGTGTATGTGTATGTGTATGTGTATGTGTATGTCTATGTATATGTATATGTGTGTGTGTGTATATATATATATATGGGAACGTATCCAGTGCTAACAGGCTATTCGGTGCTAACATGTGAACTCCGGATTTGAACCGTCGGATATACCTTAAACGGCCTAGATCTTTAAAGGTGGAAGCACCCAATCCACTTAAACGTTTTTGCCAAAACCCCCTACCGGTTCGGTTTCTTTTTTTTTCCGGCCCCCGCCTCTGATCCCCAGCCCCCACCCCCGCGCCGTTCCGGCTGCCTCTCCTGCTCGCCTCCCTCCCCGCCTCCCTCCCCGGCGGCGCCGCTCCCTCTCCCTCTCGCCTCCCTCTCCCTGTCCACCTTCTCGCCCCCGCACCGCCTCTCCGGCCCCCGGCGCCGCTCCAGCGCCTCTGCCCCCCTCCTCCCCCGGCTCCCTCCCCGGCCTCCCGGCGCCGCCCCCCGGCTCTCTCCCCGGCCCCCTCGGCGACGCCCTCCGGCCCCCGGCGCCGCTCCAGCGCCTCTGCCCCAGACCCAACTAGGGCTTGGGCCGACGGTGCCGCCTCCCTCTCACCTCTCGCCGCCCTCCTCCCCCGGCTCCCTCCCCGGCTTCCCGGCGCCGCCCCCCAGCTCTCTCCCCTGCCTCCCGGCGCTGCAAATGGCTTGTAAGAATTTTTGGTTTGTGCAATGTAACAATGTTAGTTCAAAGATAATTGATGGAAGCTTGCTTCCAGCTTTTCCAGTTCTGATTGGTTGTTGTATGTGAAATCAATGAATGGAAGAGGTTTCTTGGTTCAGTTTCTTGGTTCGACCGCAATGGAACCCCTTTGCACATGGAAACAGAATCACCAAACTCATTGAGCATGTGCTTCAGTTTGTTAGATATTTGGTGCAAACCTACGAAGTAGTTGTTTACTAAATCCCTGAACACAGATGATGCATCTAGGACCACCTTAAGGCATTTTAAGGCCATGAGCTCATATTATTTGAGGGTCCACATATCTGTTTCAGATTGTTCCGTGGTCCGGCATTCTCTTAACAAATGTATTGTTCTGTGGTCTGGCATTCTCTTAACAAATGTAGTTGCAGAGTACTATCTTATTGTGAGCACTCTGGAATTTGACAGCCTGTGTATGATGAAATTGTTTGCACATTTAGGTCTGATGCTTACTGAACTTATCTCTTTCTGTTATGCTGCCTCAAACTCAGAGCTACAATTAGTCAATTACAGCTGGAGGCAAGATGAACCTGACAGCATTATGCCGGAGTATTATTTGTGAATTCTGAATAAAAAATATACTCCATAAAGGTAATACTATTATGTCGGTTGGGCCATGTTTAACATATGATGGTTTGTGGATGCCTTCTACAAAGATGATCTATCATATTTTCCGTGGCAAAGGCTTAGAAGAAGCTACATGGTTCATCCTTGGACCTCTTTTAGTTAAATATCATTATCATTTCTTGAGCGCCTTTTTTAGCATCCCTTCTATTACTCCACAATTATTTAATGGTGATTGACAATGCAAGTTCGTCCTGACTCTTAGTCCAATTTGTTAGGACGGCCCAGCCGCGACTTTGTAATTTTTGTAGACCAAATGCAACCCCCCCCAACCCAACCAAAAAAAGGTGCAGAAACAGAGACGGAGATAATGATCCATGAACGCTATTCATGTTTGGGAATTCCTCATTATCAAAAACGATGAACATAAACAACAAATCAAAACAAAAAGAAGAAGAAAATTTAATTGCTATACATCGATGTTGATCTCCAGTATGAACAAATTTCTGTCTTCCCTTCCCATTCCTGACCTTCCAACAACCAGCCAGCAGCTCTGCCATCCTATGTCGTCTCCTCATAACCAAAATAATTAAGCTCAAAACCAAAATAATCACTGTCCAACGATCCATCATCCGTGATCTTCGTTTCGGTTCATCTTCAGCGTCATGGGGCAGGCAAAAAGCAACGCAGATGTACAGATTTATCGGTGATTTATCCGTGGTCTATTGAAAGCCCATGAATTGCTGATCGGCGCGGGCGGACGAGAGGCGGAACGGCGCGACGGCGCACGGCACGGGGAGATGTCGCTGATCGGCGCGGGAGGACGGGAGGCGCGGGGAAACGGCGGTGTTCGTTTAGGCAGACGGGAGGCGCAGGGACGGCGCCGGGGGCCGGAGGGCGTCGCCGAGGGGGCCGGGGAGAGAGCCGGGGGGCGGCGCCGGGAGGCCGGGGAGGGAGCCGGGGGAGGGGGGCAGAGGCGCTGGAGCGGCGCCGGTGGCCGGAGAGGTGGTGCGGGGGTGAGAAGGTGGACAGGGAGAGGGAGCGGCGCCGCCGGGGAGGGAGGCGGGGAAGGAGGCGAGCAGGAGAGGCAGCCGGAACGGCGCGGTGGTGGGGATCAGAGGCGGGGGCCGGAAAAAAAGAAACCGAACCGGTAGGGGGTTTTGGCAAAAACGTTTAAGTGGATTGGGTGCTTCCACCTTCAAAGATCTAGACCGTTTAAGGTACATCCGACGGTCCAAATCCGGAGTTCACATGTTAGCACCGAATAGCCTGTTAGCACTGGATACGTATATATATGGGAACGTATCCAGTGCTAATGCACTATTCGGTGCTAACATGTGAACTCTGCTTGTGGACCATCGGATGTACCTCAAACGGCCTGGATCTTTGAAGGTGGAAGCACACAAGCCACTTATACGTTTTTTCAAAAAACCCCCTACCGGTTCGGTAGCTTTTTTCCGGCCCATGCCTCTCCGTCTGCCTCGCGACGCCTGACCTTCCTCGTCGCTCCCGCCTGCCTCGCGCGACGCTGACCTCCCTCGTCGCCTGAACCTCCTCGTGCGACGGCGCCTGTTCCGCGCCGTTCCGCGCCGTTTCTTCTCTCCCAGCGCCGTTCCGCGCGAGCTACGTGAGGGCAATCAGATCGGATCTGTTGCGTGGAGATAAAGCTGATTCAGGTACAACACTTTTGTTTTTTGCATGCATGTTAATTTCTCCGTTTTGCATGTTCCGTGGAGATCGGATCTGTCTGTGTGCATTGCATCCAGATTGGGTACAGCACTTTTGTTTTTTGCTGATCTTCAACTCATTCCGATTTAGACATCAATCCAATTTTTCTTCGTTCGGATGCAGACACAAATCTCATGTGCAAAATAGAATGAGTAGATGGATCTTCAAAGCTTGCAGGATGCAGACTATATTCATATATTGTCATCAAGGTTGGCCAGACCAATGAATCAGATGTTAGTTTTTGTGACAGTAGAATAAATTGCAGAACAATAGATGATCTGATAGACAAACAATTAAATTACAAGATGATTAGTGATCACAAATTTTGAAAAGATCCAACCAGATCATAACAAACGAGAGGTTGGCAGAATCTGATCTAGACATATCTAAGGCCTGTTTGGCCTGGTTTAGCTTCTCTCAAAAGCTAGCTTTTAGGGCCTTTGTGGCCTTTGGTGCATAAGCTAGCTTCTCAGTAGAAGGTCAGAAGCTGTTTGATTGAAGAGGCATATAAGCCAGCTTTTAAGGTGTTTTCTCAGTAGAAGGTAGTCAAGATACCTATACATAACATCTCAGTTACTTCAGATTCCAACCTTAGCAAGGAAACATAAAAAACTGTTTTCACAGAATGTGTGTCAAAATTAATATGTTTTGGTATTTGGCTCTCAGGGATATCCAAGATAATCTATATGATTCCTCCTAGTGGTCAGATACAACATTATTGGCGCACAGTAAATAAGACTAGTATATGTATATGAGACAGTGTCGGACTGTTAGTAATCTGGTTTGTAGTCTATATTTGAAAGCCTACAGGATTTTCTTTTCTACTAATTTGTTGTACTTTCAGTGGGATGCAGTCAATTATCTGCATCATATTATATTTATATTAGGTTTTTTATTGTTTCCTCTGACACTTTATTATATTAGGAGGCATGGAATCTGTGGCCGATGAGAGCGTGGCATTGGGATTGCCAAGAGAAGAAAATCTTGAGTCACAATCTATATCGCTCAAATTAGTTCACCTCCCCACCAGTTAATTCATTGTGGTACCCCGAAAAAGAGCGGCATCACTCCATTCGTAGTAAGTATCATGTTGTGTGCATGTGTTTTACCCTATATATCAATCCATCATGCTTCACACTTAATCCTTGCATTGCAGGGTTCTTCTTATACACCCTGTGTTGACGCAACTATCAAGCCATTTGAAGGGATGTTTTTTGATGACTTGGAGGCTGCAGAGGAATTCTACAAGACATATGCACATTCAGCCGGATTTGGAGTCCGTGTTGGTCCACATACGATTGTTAATGGTGTCATAAGATGGAAGCGATGGATGTGCTCTAGACAAGGCTTCCGATCTGAGAAAGGTAAGGACAATAACACGGAATCAAAGAAAAAGAAATATGTTAGAAAGCTAAGTAGGTGTGGATGTGAGGCAATTTTAGCTGTCAAACGCACTGCCGACAATAAGTTTAGGGTGGAAACATTTATTGAATCTCATACACATGAGTTGGTATCACCTAGCAAACAACAGCTGATAAGGTCTAATAGGAAAGTAAATGAGAAGGCCAAGCGTACATTAATCACATGTCATAAAGGAGGCATCGGCACAAGCGGGGAATATAGATATCTTCGTATTAGTGAGGGTGGATTTGAGAATGTAGGATGCACGAGGAGAGACTTGCAGAATTATCATAAAGAGTTGAGAAGCTGTATTAAGTCATCGGATGCTCAGATGTTTATTGATAACTTGAGTAAGAAGAATGACATAAATCCTTCATTCTACTTTGATTATGTTGTTGATGACAAGGGCAGATTGGTACATGCATTTTGGGCGGATAGTACATGTCGGAACAATTATGTCCATTTTGGAGATCTTGTGTCGTTTGATTCTACGTATAACACCAACCATTATAACATGATCTTCACACCATTCACTGGAGTAAATCACCATAAAGCATGTGTCTTACTTGGGGCTGCACTACTAAGTAATGAGAAGACTGAGACTTATATATGGTTGTTTCATACATTTTTGAAAGCAATGGGAGGAGTTGCACCTAGGCTCATCATAACTGATGAAGATACTGGAATGAAGACTGCAATTTCCACTGTCTTCCCTACTAGCATGCATAGGTTATGCATGTGGCACATTTTGCAAAAGCTTCCAATGAAGGTACCACCATATTTGAGAGAAAACCATTTATTATACCAACGTGTTAACTCATGTGTATGGGCTTCAGAAACTCCAGAGGAATTTGAGGAACAGTTTTCTTCCATTATTTCTAATTTTGGTTTGGAATCCAATGAGTGGTTGGCTACTCGGTACCGAATCCGTGCATCATGGGTACCCGCTTACTTCAAAGATATATTCTTGGCGGGAATCCTTAGAACCACTTCTAGGTCAGAGAGTTCTAACTCTTTCTTCAATCGGTTTATTGGATTCAAAAATACTTTAGTGGAGTTTTGGATCAGATTTGTTAATGCAGTGGAAGAACAACGTCAGAATGAGTTGTTGGCTGACAATGCCACGTTGCACACAATGCCTGTGTTGCAGACTACTTGGGTAATAGAGAAGCATGAAAGTGAGGTCTTCACGTTCGCTGTGTTCACTGACTTTCAGAAAGAAGTGTGTGCTGCTCGAGAGCATTGTAATGTGGAGAACATGGAAACCGTAGGACAGTACAAGATCTCAATAGTTAGTGATGGCTCAAACAAGGTAAGAGAGGTACGCTGTAACCTTACAACAAAAGATGCCAAATGCTCCTGCATGTTCTTCGAGTCATTTGGAATCCCTTGCCGCCATATTGTTCGTGTGTTGCAGAGTCCATCACTTAAAGAGTTACCAAGCCCATTTGTGTTGAAGAGATGGACCAAAATGGTAACTAAGGAGGATGTCTTTGATGGAGAAGGCAATTTGTTACAAGAAAAACTGAGGAGTGCAATAGAAACAGCTAAAGACAAATTGGCATCAGAAATACGTATAAACATGGAGGAATTAATTCACCGTGCTAGAGGAACAGATGAGAGCTTAAAATTTCTTAGTGATCAGTTTGTCAAATTTAGGGAAGAAGTGACTCCTCTGATTCCTGAGAATGTGGTAAGTAAGACTGAAGAGATTGAAGCATTTGCAGGTTGCTCCATCCCTAAGGAAGTCAATATAAAGCCACCAAACGATGTTAACTCTAAGGGTAGATGCAAGAGAATAAAGCCTGGGCAGAAGAAAAATGACAATGTTGAGAAGAAAACAAAGGTGCCACGCTTGTGTAGGTCATGCAAAGAGATTGTGTACCATGATAGCCGTAATTGCCCTTTGAGGATGACATGAGCTTCAAAGCAGAGTAGGTATGTTTGTATCCTTATCAGAAAAGTCTGTTTCTGTAGGTGTAATCTTATTCTTATTATTTGCAAAGCTTACTGAGAAAATCAACTGCAGGGTTTGAGGAAATCAACTTTAAGCATGCACACTGACAAGAGTCACCTTCTACAAGGAGATGCCTGTGTTCTGCCTACAAGGAGATGCCTGTGTTCTGCTTCTGCAGATTAAGTTAGTGTAGTATTTTGGTGTGAAAAATGGCAGGAAAATTAGCCATTCTACTACAACAGTTATTGTTGAAAACTTGAGGTCCAACTGCAACATTTTATTTTGCTAACAGGCTTAATTGACATTAATTCATTGTTGAAGACAGAAGAGCTGTACTTGTTCAGTTGTTTCTATTGATTGAATTTGTCTAGAAAACTAGATTTTACATGCATTTTACTTGGAAGATTAGATAACAATCACCGCTGAAATTTAACACAATGTAAATCTATTGTTCAGATTCCATTCCAGAAGAATATGTTTCCTCATTTGCCTCTTGTTTCCAATACGAATTGCATAATTACAAGAACATTCAAATGGGAATAACTGCAGAGTTTGAGTAATCAGCAAATACCTCCCCTTCTGAAAGACCAAAATGACATACCAGTAATAAGTCTAGGTTTTTTAGGGACAGAACATATCGTACCTCAGAACATGACAAGTTCACCATTCAGATGAAGCTTATATGGGAATCAGAAACAATGTAACAGCACAAGTGGAAGTAACCAAATCGCTACAATGTCCACGATCATCAAGCTGATCATACTAGGTGCGAACCTAATAGTAGAAATGAAAACAAATACTATGTCTTTGACGACAGGGTTTGGATGAAGGTGTCCACTCTAGCATTCATGGATCTTGACAAAAACTTCATGCAGATTGGAGGCTGCACCTTGGCCAGAGCCAGCACCGATTGAGGCATGCTCCAGATCCCCTCACCACATCTGCCTCGGCCTTGTTCATCTTCTCCCACATCTGCCTCGCGCTGCCTCGGCCTATCAATTGCCGACGCACAGATCATGTCTTCAGAACAAGAAACATAATTCACAGAACGAACACAAGCAATCCAATTACCCCTGGCCATGGTGGAGAGAGGGGCGGCGGCACCGGTCTTGGTGGAGAGGACAACGGCAGCGGGGTGGTCCAGTGGTGGGATGCAAGCGCAGCGCCGGTCTTGGTGGAGATGGAGGCGGCGGTGGGGTGGTCCAGTGCGGGATGCAGGGGCGGCGCCGGTCCTGGTGGAGAGGGCGGAGGCGCGGGGGTTGGAGCGAGACGGGGAGCCAGGGCGCAGCGTCGGCACTCGGGGGAGGAAGAGGGGCGTCACCGAGGGCCGGGAAGGGAGCAGGGGCGCGGCTCCGAGGGCTGGGGAGGGAGCTGCCGGGGGGACAGTGGGGGGATGGGGAGGGCGGCGCCGGGGAGGGAGCCGGCTGGGGGAGGAGCGTCGAGGGGCGCGGCGTGGAGGGGCACCACGAGGAGGGAGGCGGTGTGGAGGGGCCGAGGAGGGCAGCGGTGGAGGGGCGCGGAGCGGAGGGGCGCGGCGCGGAGGGAGGCGGCGTGGAGATTTCTGGCGGCGGTGAGCAATCGGGGGTCGGGAGAGCTAGGGTTAGAGCGGGGGAGGAAAAAAAAGAGTGCGAACCGGCGGGGTTTTTTTTGCAAAAACGTATAAGTGGCTTGGGTGCTTCCACCTTCAAAGATCCAGGCCGTTTGAGGTACATCCGATGGTCCACAAGCAGAGTTCACATGTTAGCACCGAATAGTGCATTAGCACTGGATACATTCCCTATATATGTATATGTATATGTATATGTATATGTATATGTATATGTATATGTATATGTATATGTATATGTATATGTATATGTATATGTATATGTATATGTATATGTATATGTATATGTATATGTGTATGTATGTATGTATATACATATATATATGTATGTATGTATATACATATACATATACATACATATATATATGTATGTATGTATATATAGATATATGTATATGTATATATATATATGTCTATGTATATGTATATATATGTATATGTATATGTATGTATATGTATATATGTATATGTATGTATATATGTATGTGTATATGTATATGTATATGTATGTATATATGTATGTGTATATGTATGTATGTATGTGTATATGTATGTGTATATGTATATGTATGTATGTATGTATGTATGTATATGTGTATGTGTATGTGTATATGTATATGTATGTATATATGTATGTGTGTGTATATATGTATAGGAATATATAATATCTGTCCGTGGTACAACAGTTAATTAATTACAATCCTTATACAATAAATCAATTACATCCATCCAATGACATTTAAAATTTACATCAAGTCAACTAAAAATATTACAACTCATTGAAATCCATAATTGTACAGTCCGTTATAGTTATTACATCAACTATAAAATAAAAATACATTAAGGGTATTTCATACATTTACAATTAACCAGGAGCGATGGAAAATATAAACTGCATGCATATCATTTCATACAAGAGGATTAGGATCAACCTTCAAACTAGCACCACACCTCTATTTCATTTGTGAGCAAATTAGTATTAAGATGCCGAAAAAGACCGAACAAAAAAACCAATGAAATTAAGCATATCAAAGGAGGAGAAAGAAAATTGCCATCAGAACCCTATAGATTAATTTTGGGCATAGCAGTCTATTCACGGAGATACCTGACCGTTTGAGGACCAGTCGGCACCTCTCACAACTATATGATCATCATTCAACATCATTGCAAGTTAAATCATACATTCTTTCCCGGTGCTTTCAGGAAACAGGATTAGGTACTATCCATTCAGATCGATCGAGTTTCCGCCAGCAATTAATGGACAAATCTTGGCCCGCTACTAGAAAGGTTAATGCGGCGGTATGGCCTGAATTTTCACGTAGTTAATTATCCTCCTGATTATACATACACATACACAGGCAGGCACGGCCGTGCATTGCTGAGGAGAAAATTCAGCCTCAGTTTTTCCTATATATTCCATCTTCAGCTACTGCATGCCTACTGAAGTTTCTTCTGCATGTCAGTAGGCCAGTTCCTTCTAAAGTTGACGTCATCACCATACTGACCATTTGGGCCATCAATCAGCGTCTTCAACCCTGTAATTACCCTCTAAAAAATCTGGTAACCATGGTTACTGGTTCTATCGCTACTTTCTGATAAAATTTGCGAACCGATAAATTTATCCCAGTTGAGACTACACACCGTCAAGATGTTAAACAGTTTATCCATTTTTACCCAAAGGACACGTACTCTTGGTACCTAGGCTGGCCGGGACCTTCAGCATTACAAGAAATGGATCAAGGGAGATGCGAGAAATGCATCTCGTTACCCTTGCTCTTCTTGCAAGAAATGCATAATTAAAAGGACAGCATCTCGTTACTCTTTGCACTTCTCGCAAGAAATGGATAATTAAAAGGACAGCATCTCGGCGAAGGCTACTTCTTTGTGACCCTTTCTGCTGCTGTATACAAGAGGGTGGAAACAAGCCGAGCCGGGCCGGCTCGAACCAAGCTCATTTCAACAGGCGGCTCAGCTCAGCTCGGCTTGGCTCGTTTTGAGCATGAGCTAAGAGGGTGGCTCGGCTCGGCTTGAAGAAAGGCTCAAGCCGGCTCGCGAGCCTTCACGAGCCCGGAGCAGGCCGGTCGTCGAGCCAAGCCACGAGCCTCAAGCTATTTTTCCACCCGTGTACAAGAGGGAGGAATGGAGGGTGAGCAAGAGGGTTGCCTTATATAATACCTATATTATAGCCGAGGGAGTTCCCTGGCTCAGTTTTTTGTAAAAAAGTTCCTGTATTTTTTGAAATTGCGTAAAGGTCCTCTGTTCTCGCAAAAAGATCCCTGCCAGGTTTTTTCAAAAAGCACCCTGCACTTCACCGAAATTGCGTATCCTTTGTTGGGTAGCACCCCGCGGCTTTCCAAAATTACGTATGGGTCCTTGTTTAGTTACGTAGAGATCCTTACAGGTCCTCGGTTTTTTGCAAAAAGAGTTTCGGTTTTTTCGAAATTACGAGCGTGTCCTCAATTTTTTTAAAGAAAATCCTCGCGAATTGCCGTTTCTTTTACTTCGGTCCACATGGTAGCTAGCGCGACGTGGCGCCGCACTTACGCAGCTAGTTAATTCAAAGGTAGAAAGAGTAGCAAAGAGTTAGGAAACGAAAGATGGGAAGGGAGAGGGAGGCAACACAAAAACTGGCAGAGCGCGGTTCCACACAAAATATTTGTAGAAGCAAAAAGGTAGTGGGAGGGTGAGCATTGTTAATTTCTAAGCATTTGTAGAAGCGACACGTCCCACACAAAACACTAGGTAGGATTAACATCCTTGGTTTTCATCCTTGGCTATAACTAATCGAAGGCTCCATACATTCTAAGCTATGCGTCAAGTATTTTTTTTTAATTTTCGAGAACAGGTATGAGGAGGGAATTTTTTTTTGGACTGGGAAAGTATTTTGAATAAATTGATCTTAATTCCTTAACTGCACTCCGAAACTCTTCTCAGTGCATTCTAGGAATAGAGTAGTGAAAAACAGGGCGATAGAAGAGATTAATATTTTTTTACACCTGAAATCTCTCTCTCTCTCTTTTTTTTTTTGCTCAAATCATATACATCGATCTAGTAACATTGCAGTGATGCTAAACAATCTACCGAAATACCTTTTCTTTATGCCACCAAGGAAATGATGCAGCGCCTGAGGATGGCACCCTATCGGCTACTTCTCATGTACTAGGCGAGTAGACTGGTACTACTGCTGGTTTGGTCCTGTTTATGGAGAAATTTTACTATACCACGGTTCCACATATGAGTTTGTGCAACCGGCAAATCAGAGGCTAACACGTGGCTTTCTACTGTAGCAACACTGTTGATTACTGTATCAAACACTGTTGAGTACTGCAGCGTACACTGCAACAACAATGAAACCGCAGCGGAAACAAAAAAAAAGCTACAGTACTCTTGTTAAGTAAAAATGCCACGTGTTAGCCTCTGATTTGCCGGTTGCACAAACTCATCTATGTAACCATGGTATAGTAAAATTTTTCCTGTTTATGGGCCTGTACTTTAATGTACATGTATGAAGATACTAGTATTATGCGCACAAATGAAACACCCCACACAATTAGTGGTGGCCTAGCTAGCTTAACAGCCTCTGTGTAGTAGTTCTGTGATTATATGGGTAATTTAGGTTATATATGCGAAGGAACCAAACATAGCAGCTGTCAGTTAATCATTTTGGACGAGACGAGTATCAAATCCCAAATGAGATGTGCATGCAGTATGTGGTGGGAGTGGGCTCTAGCAAACCCTAGGAGTGTTACTCTAGTACGTACGAAAGTACTGAACTTGCGTAACCATGTAAGGCCCAGAATCACTATAAGGCACAACATATACGGAAGATCTTATCTATTGAACTAGTCTTTGAGGGAAGAAGACTCAATACCACTATAACGCTATTGTTTTAGAGCTTGCATATAGTAGTCTGTGGGCTTAGCTGTGTTAGCCTGTTTGGACATAAGGCCCGAGGACTAAACCCGGTTGGACTTAGGCATGCGGCCAGGGTCTGATCTAACAATTGGTATCAGAACCCAGGTGCATAATGTATAAGGCCCAATACCACTATAATGCATAATTTATAAGTGTAAGGGAGACCTCATTCATTGGACTAGTCTTTGGAGGAAGAAGGCCCAATACCACTATAAGACTGTTGCTTTAGGATTTGCATACGGTAGCCCGTGGCCGAGCTTAGCTGTGTTTAACCCGTTTGGCCTGAGGCCCAAGGAGTAAACTTGGTTGGACTTAGCCATACGGCCAGGGTCCGATCTAACAATTGGTTTCAGAGCCTAGACGCCAACATATCCTTGGACTTCATGGTTGTAGAAGTACATAGCCGATGTATGAGGGGGAGAATATCATGATAGTTCCACATCGGTCGTGAGAAGGGAAAAAGCACAACTCATCTATTAGACTAGCCTTTTAGGGGGGAAAACCCAATACCACTTATAATGCTGTTGTTTTAGGGCTTGCATACGGCAGACCATGGGCTTAGTTGTGTTCAACCCGTTTGGACCCGAGACCCGAGGAGTAAACCCGGTGACCTAGGCATGTGGCTTGGATCCGATCCAACAATCATATTTGGTATTAGAGCCATGCCGAGGACAAGGTCGATGTCACCGTTGGGTCGCACCATCATTGTTGGCGGTGGTTCGTCGAGTGTACCGGTAAGAAAAAGTAGTGTCTCTCTTCAATACCCTATGCTGAGCAAGAGCAACTACGCTGCGTGGACAATCAAGATGAAGATGTTCATGAAGCCCAAGGCATTTAGGAAGCTATGGTGGTTGACGACGTTGATGAGCGCAAAGATCAAATGGCTCTTGCGGCCAACTTTCAAGGAGTCCTGGAGGAGCCCCTCTTCCCACTTGCCGAAAAGGAGATGGCAAAAGCTACGTGGGACACGCTCAAATGATGTACGTCAGCACTGATCGTATCAAGGAGGCGCACGTGCAGACCCTCAAGAGTGAGTTCGAGGGTTGCGCATGAAGGAAACAAAGTCGGTGGACGACTTCGTCGTGAGATTGACGACTCTCGTCAACCAGATTCATGGTCTTGTTGACAAGATGGAGGAGAGCTACATCGTGAAGAAGCTTCTTTGCGCTGTCCCGAATAAGTACCTGCAAATTGTCTCAATCATTGAGCAATTTGAGGATTTGAAGACAATGATGGTAGAAGAAACGATTGGCCGCCTCAAGTCGTATGAGGAGCGTCTACACATTTTGGACAGCAACAACAACAATGAACATCTTCTTCTCATGCAGGCCGAGTGGGAGGCCTGATCGTCGAAGTGCGAAGGCAGCCGTTCCAACGGCAATGGTGGCCGAAGCTGTAGGAATCGTAAATTTGACAAGGCTAAAGTGAGATGCTATAACTGCAATAACTATGGGCATTTTGCTTCTGAATACTGCAAGAAGGAGGAGCAGGCGATTCTCATTGAGGTGGATGCCGATGATGAACAGGCATTGCTGTGAAGCTATCTAGATTAGGGAGAGATTGTTAGGAATAATCAATATTGTTTGCATGGAGTAGTGAGTTATTTTGTTTGTACGTGTACATGTACACGCACATGCACGAGTCTAGTTGCATGCAGGATAGTTCAAGCTCGTGAGTTAGTTGGTCTGTTAGTGCGTGCGTGTAATCAAGATTAGTGCATGCGTGAGTTAGTTGTTTTGTGCATGCGTGAGTTGCGTGTAACAGCAAGACGTGCGCGTGAGTTGTGGAAGCCACGTTAGCTATTGGCGTGAGTATTGGGGATAAGGCCACCAGCTAAACGTCTCGGACATACGTATTTAAATTCTTGGAATCGGTATGTATTAAGTTAGATGTTGAATAATAGAAATCAGAAAAGACACTTAGCAACGAGAGTGTCACCATTTCTCTATGTTCATCGTCTCCCCGTGAAAGCACGCGTCCACGGGTAAGATCAGTTCCAACACTTAGTGGGTTGTGTTAGATCTTCTTTAGGAACTCCTAGCGTTTAGATCTAGCGGGGTTTCTATTCGTTCGGGTTCTTGAGATAATACCGAGAGGGAGAGAGGGGTACCAACCGTCCGATGTAGAGGAGGAGGGGTTGGCCATCGCGGGTTCGCTCGGTGAAGTCTGCGCACGGGCAGCGACGGTCGGTGGAGAAGGAGCGGGGCTCCCTGGCGGCGGCGTCTCCCGGGCGGCGGCGATCTCCCTGGCGGTGGTCGTTCCCGTCGCTGGAGCGCCCCCTCTTAGATCGGGTCTAGGGTTTGTTGGTGGGGATGGTGGCGGCACGGTGAACCTCGTCGTGCGTGCCGCCCCGGCCCCCACCTCTATTTTATATGGCGCTGGCGACAGGGGCCCACCAGCCAATTGGGCTGGGCGCCCCTGATCACGGCGCGGTCAAGGGGTTGGCATTTAGCCGTTGGGCCAAATGCCTGAGATCACCCTAACATTCTCCCCCTTGATCTCAATCTATGCTTTAACTTTAATTACTTTTGACTTTACTCATTCCATCGCAGATTAGTGCATAGAACATGTCTCATCGTCACGGTCAATCGCCGATAGATTTAACAGCTACAATACACCTCTCTGTTCTGAAATAGTTACTTTAATCTTTTGGGCCATCTTTTAGTCCAGGAATCATAGGCTTTCCCTTAAACCCATGCCGGCTACATGTTCTCTGAACACGTTGGGTGGTAAGCCTTTTGTAAGCGGATCCGCTAACATCTTTGCGGTACTTATATGTTCAAGACTTATAATTTGATTCCGAACTTTATCTTTCACAACATAGTACTTTATGTCAATGTGTTTGGCAGCACCACTTGACTTATTGTTGTGGGCATACATTACTGCGGGTTCATTATCGCAGTACAACTTAAGTGGTCTATTGATGTCGTCAACCACTTTTAAACCGGGTATGAACTTCTTTAGCCAGTTCACCTGCCCCGTAGCCTCATAACATGCTACAAACTCGGCATACATTGTGGACGATGTAGTGACGGTTTGCTTTGAGCTTTTCCACGATATAGCTTCTCCAGCGAGAGTGAACACATATCCGGATGTAGACTTTCTATCATCTCCCGCAAAATCAGAATCTGTATACCCCACTATATGGAGTGAATCTGATCTTCTGTATGTCATCATGAGGCCTTTTGTTCCTTGCAAATAACGCAAGACTTTCTTTATCAATTTCCAATGTTCTATTCCAGGATTGCTCTGGAATCTGCCAAGTAACCCGGTAACAAATGCTAAGTCAGGGCGTGTGCATACTTGAGCATACTGTAAGCTTCCGACAGCTGAAGCATATGGAACCGCTTTCATTTGATCGATCTCATACTGGTTCCTGGGGCATTGAAAATCCCCATATCTGTCGCCTTGACTATAGGTGCAGGTGAAGGACTACATTTATGCATACCAAATTTCTTTAAGATTTTCTCTATGTATGTCTTTTACGATAGTCCCAATGTCCCTTTGTTTCTATCCCGGTGAATTTCGATCCCTAGAACGAACGAAGCTTCACCAAGATCTTTCATATCAAAGTTTGAGGACAAAAACTTCTTTGTCTCCAGTAGCAGACTGACATCACTACTAGCCAGTAGGATATCATCCACATACAGGATTAGGAAGATGAACTTCCCATCTTTAAACTTTGCATAAACGCAGTTGTCCTCTACATTCTCTTTAAACCCAAATTTTCTTATTGTACTGTCAAACTTCAAGTACCACTGTCTTGAAGCTTGCTTTAAAACATAAATCGATTTCTTTAGGCGGCATACCATTCTTTCATTTCCTTCCACGATAAAACCTTTCGGTTGTGCCATGTAAATATTTTCCTCCAAATCCCCATTAAGAAATGCCGTCTTTACATCCATCTGATGTAACTCTAAATCATAATGTGCTACTAATGCCATTATGATTCTGAAGGAATCTTTACATGAGACTGGAGAAAAGGTCTCATTGTAATCAATCCATTCTCTTTGCGTAAAGCCTTTTGCCACAAGTCGCGCTTTGTATCTTTCTACATTCCCTTGGGAGTCAAGCTTTGTCTTGTAGACCCATTTACAGCCTACTGTTTTGGCTCCTTTAGGAATAATTTCCAAGTCCCAGACTTTATTAGTCTTCATAGACCTCATTTCCTCTTCCATGGCCTCAAGCCATTTTGAGGAATTTTCGCTTCTCATGGCTTCTTCAAATGAGGTGGGATCATCCTCCATTTGAAATTCCTCTGTATGATAAATTTGATAATCATCAGAAATAGCTGATCTTCTTACTCTTTGAGACCTCCTCGGGGCCTCCTCATTTGGTACATCTTCTGTTTGAGGCTGTTGTTGCTCCCCCTCATCTGTGGCAATAGGTTCTATAGGATCCTGAAGAACAGGTTCTTCATTCTCATTCATTGTTGCCACAGGAGGAACAATAACAGGTGCTGGCACCACAGTGTCTTGCACCGTCGGTGCAGCGACAGCAGGTAGTGTGAAGAATGACTCTTGAATCATCGGAGTGGGCGCATACACCCGCTTCTCTTCAAGATCAATCTCACGAGCTATCATACTTCCTCTCATCATTTCATCCTCTAAGAAGACAGCGTGTCTCATTTCTACAAACTTTGTATATCTATCTGGACAGTAGAAACGAAAACATTTTGACTTTTCAGGGTAACCAATGAAATGGCAACTTACTGTTTTGGGATCAAGTTTCCCAAGGTTTGGGTTAAATACTTTAGCCTCAGCAAGACTCCCCCACACACGTAAGTGGTTTAGTGAGGGAACTATTCCTGTCCACAACTCGTACGGTGTTTTGGGCACCGACTTACTAGGCACTCTGTTGAGAATATGAATGGCGGTTTTCAACGCCTCCATCCATAAACTCAATGGGAGTGTGGAATAGCTCATCATGCTTCGCACCATATCCATCAGGGTACGGTTGCGTCTTTCAGCTACTCCATTTTGCTGAGGTTCGCCCGGTGTAGAATACTGGGCTACTATGCCATTTTCCTGTAAAAACCTCGCAAAAGGTCCAGGAACTTGTCCATATGGGGTATGTCGACCGTAGTACTCCCCCCCCCCCGATCAGATCGGACTATCTTAATCTTTAAATCGTGTTGGTTTTCAACTTCAGCCTTAAATATCTTGAATTTATCCAAGGCTTCATTTCTTTCTTTGATTGGATAAATATATCCATAACGGGAGTAATCATCCGTGAATGTTATCAACGAGTCATATCCATCCACACTTTTCACAGGAAAAGGACCACAAATGTCTGTGTGAACAATTTGTAGAACTCCTGTGCTTCTTTTGGCGTCTTTCTTAATTTTCTTTACATATTTTCCTTTAATGCATTCTCTGCATTGTTCTAAGTCTGAGAACTCTAATAGAGGAAGAATTTCATTCTGAACAAGTCTTTATATTCTCCCCCTCGAAATATGGCCTAAACGACAGTGCCATAATTTCGACGATTCATTTAGAGTTCTCTTTCGTTTTTTGTTCGTATTCACAGGCGAGGATATACGCTCATTCACATCACATACGGAATTCACATTTTCACGAAGTGACAACAAATAAAGCTCGTCTTGTTTGATGGCAAGACCAATGCATTTATCATTAAATATTATTTCACATTTGCCATTTCCAAAGTGACAATCATAACCATCATTGTCCAAATTTGAAACACTAATCAAATTCCTCTGTAAAGAGGGTACATAAAGAACATCTCTAAGTAAAAGAATGAAGCCATCAGCTAGCTCTAATGAAAGATCGCCAACGGCTTCAACTTCAGCTTGGACTCCATTTGCGACTTTAATGCATCTTTCTTTTCTTTGCGTAGTCCTCGTCGAACGGAATCCCTGTAAAGAATTGGCAACATGAATAGTTGCTTCTGAGTCAATCCACCAAGTGGATTTCGAATATTGCACATACAGGGATTCATTTATATAGGTAATAATGTTCTCACCTTTCTTTGTCATTATCATCTTTAAGTAATCAGGACAGTTCTTCTTGTAGTGTCATGTCTTCTTGCAGTGAAGACACTGATCTTTGTCTACAGCAAACTTATTCTGTTGAGGCTGATGGACAGAGACTTTTCCTTTGTTCTTTGAGAAGGAGTTACTGTTGAAGTTCTTTTTCTTGTTATCCTTCACATAGTTGATAGAACCACCATGTGAGGATTTAATTCTTTCCTCCTCTTGCACACACATAGCTATGCACTTTTCCAAGTCTCATTTCTCGGGCTGCATATTGTAGTTGACAACAAAAGTGTCAAACTCTTTCGGCAAGGAAGCAAAAACCAAGTGAATAAGGAACTCATCCTTGAGAGCCAAATCCATTGGTTTAAGCTTGGATGCCAAGTTGCTCATCCTTAGTATGTGCTCTCTTATGCCACTGCCATTACCAGAGTACCTTTCTGTCACAAGCTGCTTAATCAGCTGTGTAGCATAAGTCTTTGAAGAGCCAATGAACCGACTCTTTATTTTATCAAGGTACTCTGTGACAGTGTCACACTCTGTGATTGAGCCCACAATTGCAGGCTCAATTGTGTTCTTTATCACAGTCATACATTTCTTGTTGGCTGTGGTCCATTTCTTATGCTCAAGGTCATAAGACATCTGTAAGGGAGCATGATCCCTCTGTCTTTTCTGCCAAGCAGTATCATCCTCATTTTGATCCCTCACTGGTGCTATAGGCTCAGTGGGACGTGCTGTAGTGAGGACCCAGTCCACCTCAGCCAAGATAAACGCTAAGTCTATCTTTTTCTTCCACTCTCCATAATTATCTCCTTTGAGAGTGGGGATCTCTCTGATACAACCCATCAAGTTGTATCTGCCTGAAAATTTAGTTCAAATAAAGTGAGAACGTAACAGCAAAATTATATACCTTATTTCCAACGTTGGTCAAAAATACGACATACAATTAAATCAATTTTATCTATACATTAAATCTACATCACCGTTGGGCAGAAATAGAAATAATGCATAAAATCATCAATTAAAAAATTATAATATTGTTATTATCAACGTTGGTCAGAAAATAACAATATCATAATTATCTGGGATTTATATCTATTTTTCCAAAATTAAATTCTCCCGTTGGTTCGAATTTAATAATGAAAATTAATCAACATTAACTTTTGCAGCGGAAACTGTAATTATTCTAAAAATAATTCATTATACAGAAGCATTATACTGTACACATTTAATCTCTGAAAAAATTAACACGTTGGTGCAAAAATTACAGAGATTTGAATCAAATTTCATTGAAATTCATCAAAAAATGCTTCTGAAAACAATTAAAAAATCATTTAACAGTTTTTACTGTTCATTTTGCCATTTCGGCCTGTTCAGCCCGGCCACGGCCCACGGCGGCCTGCTCACGCGGCCGAACGCGCGCGGCCTGCCTCGCCCACGCGCGGCCCAACCAGCCCAGCCGAGCGCGCGCGTCGCGCCTCTCCCCCGCGCCCATGCGGTCTCAGCCGTTGGATTCGCATCCAACGGCTGCAAACCCGCGCAGCCACGGCCTTGGCGCCTCCGCGCGATCCATCAGCCGTCGGATTCGCATCCGACGGCTCTCGTTCCTCGCGGCCGAGCGCGCTCGCGCGCAACCTGGGCCTGGGCCGCGAAACCACTCGCCCGCCTGGGCCGAAAGCCAGCCCGCGCAATCTCAGCCGTCAGATCGCATCCGATGGCTGCGCGGCGTTCTCGGCGTTCTCGGCGGATCAAAAACGAGCTCGCGCGGCGGAAAACCCTAACTCATTCTCTCTCTCTCTCTTCTCTCCCGTCGCACCCGAGCGGACGCAGCGGCGGCGGCGGCGACTTCGTCCACGCCGCCAGAGAAGGAGAAGCCGGCGCCACCGCGGGCCCTCTCGCCGGCGTGCGCGCTCCCCTGAGAGGGAGCGCGCCGCCGTCGAGCGGCTCCGTGTTGGCGCCCTGTCCCGCGCGTCGACGGTGGCCCGCACGTGGAGCGCCGGCGAGCCCACGGCTCGGCCGGTCTCCCGCACGCCAGCGATGACGACGGCCCGGCGACGACGGCCAGGTGAGTCGGTTCTTTTCAGATCTAGGGTTTCCCCTTCTCTGTTCTCTTTCTTTTCGGTTTTCTAGGGTTAGGGGGGCCTCTGTTCTTTTCTCTTCCGTCTAGATCGACGCCTAGGTTTGCTCTGATACCAATGTTAGATCTGCTTTAGGAACTCCTAGGGTTTAGATCTAGCGGGGTTTCTATTCGTTCGGGTTCTTGAGATAATACCGAGAGGGAGAGAGGGGTACCAACCGTCCGATGTAGAGGAGGAGGGGTTGGCCATCACGGGTTCGCTCAGTGAAGTCTGCGCACGGGCAGCGACGGTCGGTGGAGAAGGAGCGGGGCTCCCTGGCGGCGGCGTCTCCCGGGCGGCGGCGATCTCCCTGGCGGTGGTCGTTCCCGTCGCTGGAGCGCCCCCTCTGAGATCGGGTCTAGGGTTTGTTGGTGGGGATGGTGGCGGCACAGTGAACCTCGTCGTGCGTGCCGCCTCGGCCCCCACCTCTATTTTATATGGCGCTGGCGACAGAGGCCCACCAGCCAATTGGGCTGGGCGCCCCCGATCAGGGCGCGGTCAAGGGGTTGGCATTTGGCCGTTGGGCCAAATGCCTGAGATCACCCTAACAGGTTGTTCCTCTTCCTCTTTGGCTGTGTTACGCTTCCGCTTAGTTTTGCTTCGAGGTTGCCTCATGTTCCTCTTCCTCTTTGGCTGTGATTCGATTTCGTCTCTTGATTGATCAGCCTGTGTTGTTCTTGTTCTTGCTGTCCATATGCTTTCTTGATTCGCCGTGCCTTCCACGTTGCCATCCATGTGTTTTCTTGATTTGCCACGGCACGCGCCTCTCGCTCTCCTCCGCTGCTTCGCCCAATCATCGACCCTGAGATACAGGCGCACCGCTGCTTCATATTCACCCACACCGGCAGTTGCTACCAATGAACTCTGTAAATGCATCCCCTCTCTTTTGGTTCCAGATCATGTTTCTTGTTTTGATTTTTTCCTGTGCTTTGGCGATATTTTCATGGGCATTCTGTCTTGACAATTTTTCTTTGATCTAAGGGATGTCACCTCCCCTCCGAGCTCCTCACCGGCAGTCTTTCTGGTGCAAACTTCTCTCAGACTCTCACTGCTCGCTCCATGGCTCCGTCTCGAAGGCCAACATCGCTTGTTTGAACACTGACTTCTCCAACTGCAGGCGGGAGTTCCGAAGCGCTGCACCTATCCCCCACCCCTTCCCTGATCGAGGAGCTAGCCAAGCGAGGATTGTGTTCATTCTGATGGAGCCGAATTAGACATAGTGGTAAGCACATGCCGGTGATACTGTGCTTTGTATTTGTCCACTCGAGTATAGCTTATCAAGATAGCTGCCTTATGTTGGTAAGTACTTGTTGCTTATTTATTAATTTTATTGGTCTGGCTATCTGTAAAACTAAAATGCGTTGCTGAATATTCAATCTAAATCACAAGGCTTATCACATGTAATATGATTTGATAGGTTTTGGGTTCAGCCACAGCATAATGTAGTATAGACTAGAAAGTTATGTGCGGCACATTGGGTGATTCTATATTTAGATGTGTGTAGACTTGCCACTGCGATTAGAATGGGGCGCAGCGTGCGGGAAGGAAACGCCGACCGCGCCAAGAGGCTGGATGGTGAGCGAGGTAGGCTATCCAAAAATAGAGAGCGAAGGAGGAGGGATGGAGAGCTACTAAATTTGGAGAGTCATTTACAGAGTCTATTGGAGACGTTTTTTCTCCAATAATAGCCAAATTTACCTTTAGAAAATGATTTAGCTCTTCTCTTGGAGTTGCTCTTAGACTAGTCTTTTAGGGGAAGAAAATCTAATACCACTTATAATGCTGTTGTTTTAGGGCTGCTTACGGAAACCCATGGGCTTAGTTGTGTTCAACTCGTTTTGACCTGAGACCCGGGGACTAAACCCGGTGACCTAGGCATGTGGCTTGGATTCGATCCAATAATCATATTTGGTATTAGAGCCATACTGAGGACAAAGTCAGTGTCGTCATTGGGTCGCACCATCATTATTGGCGGTGATTTGTCGAGTGTACTGGAAAGAGAAAGTAGCATCTCTCTTTAATACCCTATGCTGAGCAAGAGCAACTACGCCGCGTGGACAATCAAGATGAAGATGTTTATGAAGCCCAAGGCATTTGGGAAGCTATGGTGGCCAACGACGTTGATGAGCGCAAAGATCAAATAGCTCTTGCGGCCAACTTTCAAGGAGTCCCGGAGGAGACCCTCCTCCCACTCATCGAAAAGGAGACAGCAAAAGCAACATGGGACACACTCAAGATGATGTACTTCGGGGCCGATCATATCAAGGAGACGCGCGTGCAGACCCTCAAGAGTGAGTTCGAGGGTTTGCGCATGAAGGAAACAGATTCGATGGATGACTTCGTCGTGAGATTGACGACTCTCGTCAACCAGATTCACGGTCTTGTTGACAAGATGGAGGAGAGCTACATCATAAAGAAGCTTCTCCGCGCTATCCCGAATAAGTACCTGCAGATTGTCTCAACCATTGAGAAATTTGGGGACTTGAAGACAATGACGGTGGAAGAAACGATCGACCGCCTCAAGGCATATGAGGAGTGTCTACACATTTTGCGCAACGATAACAATGACGAATATCTTCTTCTCATGCAGGCTGAGTGGGAGGTTTGATTGTCGAAGCGCGAAGGCAGCGGTTCCGACGGCAATAGTGGTCGAAGCTATAGGAATCGTAAATTTGATAAGGCTAAAGTGAGATGCTATAACTGCAATGACTATGGGCATTTTGCTTCTGAATACTACAAGAAGGAGGGTGATTCTCATTGAGGCGGATGCCGATGATGAACAGGCGTTGCTGTGAAGCTATCTTGATTAGGAGGAGATTGTTAGGAATAATCAAGGTTGTTAGGCGCTGTAGTGAGTTATTTTGTTTGTACGTGTACATGTACGCGCACACGCACGAGTCTAGTTGCATGCAGGATAGTTCAAGTTTGTGAGTTAGTTGGTTTGTTAGTGTGTGCATGTAATCAAGATTAGTGCGTGCGTGAGTTAGTTGTTTTGTGCATGCGTGAGTTGCGTGTAACAGCAAGAGATGCGTGTGAGTTGTGGAAGCCACGTTAGCTATTGGCATGAGTATAGGGGATAAGGCCACCAGCCAAACATCTCGGACATACATACTAAATTCTTGGAATTGGTATGTATTAAGTGAGGTGTTGAATAATAGAAATCACAAAAGACACTTAGCAATGATGGTGTCACCATTTCTCTGTGTTCATCGTCTCCCCTGTGAAAGCACACGTCCACGGGTAGGATCAGTTCCTACACTTAGTGGGCTATTCCTCTTCGGCTCTTCCTCTTTGGCTGTGTTACGCTTCCGCTTCGTTTCGCTTTGAGGTTGTCTCATGTTTCTCTTCCTCTTTGGTTGTCATTTGATTTCATCTCTTGATTGATCAGCTTGTGTTGTTCTTGTTCTTGCCATCCATATGCTTTCTTGATTCATCGTGCCTTCCGTGTTGCCATCCATGTGCTTTCTTGATTCGCCATGGCACGTACCTCTCGCTCTCCTATGCTGCTTCACCCAATCATCGACCCCAAGATACAGGCACACTGCCGCTTCATATTCACCTACACCGGCGGTTGCTACCAATGAACTCAAGTAAATACATCCCCTCTCTTTTGGTTCTAGATCATGTTTCTTGTTTTCATTTTTTCCTGTGCTTTGGCGATATTTTCATGGGCATTCTATCTTGACAATTTTGATTCGATCTGAGGGATATCACCTCCCCTCCGAGCTCCTCGCCGGCGGTCTTTCTGATGCGAACTTCTCTCAGACTCTTACTGCTCGATCGCTCCATGTCTCCGTTTCGAAGGCCAACATCGCTTGTTTGAACACTGACTTCTCCAAGTGCAGGCGGGAGTTCCGAAGCGCTACACCTATCCCCCACCCCTACCCTGATCGAGGAGGCAGCCACCGATGAGGGGCCAAGCGAGGATTTTGTTCATTCTGATGGCGCCGAATTAGATAGCCGGTGATACTGTGCTTTGTATTTGTCCACTCGAGTATAGCTTATCAAGATAGCTGCCTTATGTTGGTAAGTACTTGTTGCTTATTTATTAATTTTGCTGATCTGGCCATCCGTAAAACTAAAATGCGTTGCTGAATATTCAGTCTAAATCACAGGGCTTTTCACGTGTAATATGATTTGATAGGTTTTTGGTTCAGCCACAGCATAATGTAGTATAGACTAGAAAGTTATGTGTGGCACATTGGGTGATTCTATATTCTGTGTGTAGACTTGCCACTATGATCAACTTGGCTTCGGCTTTTGACTTATTTTTCACTATTCATAAGTTTCGTTTTTTTTCTGAACTTTTGGTTTTTTGTTGAGCTTTTTTGCCGGTTCTTTTTTTCCCGTATTTGTTTGTATTATACGTAATGGGCTAGCATATTTTTTATTTTTAAAATTTTTTAAATTTAATTATGCTAAATAAGCATCTGTCAGCTACAGTGCTTTTTCAGCCAGCTACAGTGTTTTCAGCCATAAGCCACGAGCTTTTCAGCCGAACCGATCACCACCTAAGATGTGTTGCACCATCCCTGGGTTTCCACTTTCTTTAGCATGCCTAGCTAATTTTGCTATTAGGGAGTCTTCCTTGCCCTCTGGATGATGTAGGTGCAATTTCCATTCTCTGGATTCTTTTGCTGTTTAAAAAGCAAAAACTCTTTCCAGTGACACTTATCCATTTTATTTCCTGAATTTCTAATTTTTCAGATCTTGCTGCCGTGACCGTACAAAGCAACTAGGTATGTGACAAGGCAAGTGATTTTATGACAGCTCATCTATTGATTTATTTCTTGATCATCATTGTGTGAGACTATGTGGAGGTTACTCCATGGTTGTGATAAGTAATTGACTTTTGGATTAGAGTATTTGTGGAGGTTGAGTTTGGGTTTTGTGGGCTTTGCAAAGACGGTTGTGTATTGGACTGTCTGATCGGCAGATCAACCACGAATGGTCGATGGTCGAAATCTACAGTGCCTGAATGACCATGGATGGTTGATGGTCGAAAGTTACAGTGGGCAGCTACCCTCGGTTTTAGATGTCATGCCCACAGTTCCCCTCTGCTGCTGCCTACTCCTGCCTAACCCGTCACTCCAGCGTGACAGCTCTCTTCCCCGCTATCGTCTTCTTTACCTCGCACTCTACGGCGAGAGCCCGAGATTGTGCATATAAAACCCACCCATGATCGTGCCATAGCTCCTTAGCTCACCACTTGATTCTTGTGTGAGTATTCTTGAGCACACCGCTCTGAACCACCGAGAAACCGAAGTCGTACGTGACTTCGATGAGCACACCACCGTGCTCTAGCATCTCCGGTGAGCTTCTCTCCTTGATCTCATCTCAATGTGGCTTACCTCTCCCTTGAGCACCCTACTCATTTGTTTGTCCTTTTATGCAATGGATCACTCGAGCTAGACCTTCTTCTTCATCTCCGACCAGACGCTGCCATAGCTCTCTCTCCGGTGAGCCATACCTCTATTCCTATCACCTGTACTTCCACATGAATGCATGCAAGCTCATGCGCACCTCTTTTTGTAGCTTCACCGCTGCCGGAGAAATCATTGTTGTCGCGGACCCCTTCACCACCGATGAGGTCTCCGACTCTAGCTTCTTCCACTTCTCCTCGTGAACCATTTTCCCTATCATGAACCATCATCGTCTTCGGTGAGCTCCTCCTCCCTCGTAGAGTACATAAGTTGAAAAGGATTAATCGTAGTCGAAAAGAGAACTAAGGTAATCGAAGTTGATAGGAGAACTAAAGTGACTGTGGTCGAAAAGAAAACTAGAGTAATCAAGAAGAGGACTAAAGTAGTCAAACTCGCAAAAGGAACCGTGGTAGTTGAACGCAAGAACGAAACTGTAGTAGTCGAAGTTGAGAAAAGGACAGAAGCAGTCGAAGTCGAAATCTTCAACTACTGGCAAAGTCTGATCTTCGACCGCTCATGTAGGCTAAATCTTCGACCGTTGGCGTTGTCAAAATCTTTGACTGTAGCTATTATCGAAATCTTCAACAGCTGCATTGTCAAAATCTTCGACTGCAGCTGTTGTCAAAATCTTTGACAGCTGATGTTGTTGAAATCTTCGACCACTTGCGAAGTCCAAACCTCTGACTGTTGTAGTCGTAATCTTCGACCACTGACCATAGTCGTAACCTCGATTGCTAATGTTAGTTGTAAGTTACGGTACCGATCGATAGCCAATAGCCAATGGTCGATAGTCGTAAGGCGTGATCGATAGTTGTAAGCCATGGTTGGTAGTCGTAAGTCGTGGTCGATAGTTATAAGATATTGTACCTGGTCGTAATCATAAGTTACAGTACCTGGTCGTAATCATAAGTTACAGTACCTGGTCGTAATCATAAGTTATGTAAGTTACAGTACCCAGCGGTAGTTGGAAATATACAAAACCTGGTCGATAATCGGTAGTCGTAAGTCGCAATGCCCGCTTGGCCCTCGGAAAACATTTGTGGTCGAAGAGCAGTAGCATTGGTTTTGTGTGAGCGGTACGACCGAAGTTGCGGTAGGATGAAGACCTTTGTAGTCGAAGCACCGTGGTTGGTGGAACGGTGTTCGAAGCGTCCGAAGACTGTTGATAATCATAAATAACTCTATACTCACTGAGAAGGAATAATTCAAACCAACCCAACACTTGTAACTTTTCATACGAACTCCAAATATAGTGATCTTTGTTCTTAAATGTTTATAACAACAAGATCCTTCTGCATCTTTACTATTATAAAAATGTGAGTTGGTGGTCGTCGGTCCATTCTCCCTCTTCTCTTTTCAGCCATCTGATCAAAGATCAACCGTCTAGATCTGCATATTGGTAGTTCTTCTGCTCCTCGTAAAAAAGGTCGGGCAGACACGTGGGCCACACTCCTCTTTTTCTCTCCCCCCTCATCCTCCGCCTCTAACTTACTTGACAGATTTAAAAACTTTTAGAACATGTTGTATGCATATTCTAAAAAAATTTACCACCCGTGAGTTTTAAAACATGTAGTATGATAAATTTTAAATCCATAGCAACGCACGGGCATTCAGCTAGTTTACAAAAACATTTGAGTCTTGTCTCTATTTATTTGGCTCTTATTTGGTTTTATCTGGATTTATTTACCGGTTGGACGACTCCACGCCAAATGATGCCGAGAACACATCCGAAACATTCTCTAAGAAACAGGAGCAAGGCAAGCACTCCTTTGACCATATTGATCCTAGTATTTCAGTTATTGTATATTGTTTAAAAAATATATTATGCATGTGTGTATGTTCTGTTAAAAATGCTATACTATGGATAATGATAGTTACGATCACTCGTATACATTGAACTTCCTTGAAAACTTGATAGCCTCACGAAACAAGCAGCATGCCCCATTGCTGCTTGAGATCGGTAGAAAATATCATCAAGATGTTTCCGGACTTACAGCAGAGAAGAGAGGCAGGTAGGTACCTTCAGCTTCGCAAAGGAACAAATCGAGGGGACGGAAAGATACCCTTGTTGCTCTTCTTGAGAGACTAGCTGAATGCCTGTCCGTTGCTACGGATTTTTAAAATTTATCATACTACATGTTTTAAAATTCACGGGTGGTAAAATTTTTAAAATATGCATACAAACATGTTCTAAAAGTTTTTAAATCTGCCAAGTAAGTCGGAGGCGGAGGATGTGGGGGGAGAGAAGAGGAGCGTGGCCCACGCGTCTGCCTGACCTTTTCTACGAGGAGCGGAAGAACTATCTACATGCAAATCTAGACGACTGATCTTTGATCGGATAGCTGAGAAAAGAAGAAGGAAATGAACCGACGACCACCAACTCACATTTTTATAATAGTGAAGAAATGTATCAAAGGACAGTCTATATCTCCAGCTAATTTCCTCCTCTGCTCCTGCAAGAAAGGAGCAGAGACTTGGGATCGAAATATACGAAGCATCATCCATCTATTACAAGTTAAATCATACATTCTTTCCCGGTGCTTTCAGGAAAAGGATTAGGTACTATCCATTCAGATCGATCGAGTTTCCGCCAGCAATTATAGACAAATCTTGGCCCGCTACTAGAAAGGTTAATACGGCGGTATGGCCTGAATTTTCATGTAGTTAATTATCCTCCAGATTATACATACACATGCACAGGCAGGCACGGCCGTGCATTGCTGAGGAGAAAATTCAGCCTCAGTTTTTCCAATATATTCCATCTTCAGCTACTGCCTACTACTGGAGTTTCTTCTGCATCCACAACGTTGTAATGTCACTACGCCAGTTCCTTCTAAAGTTGACTACTGATCATTTGGGCCTTCAATCAGCGTCTTCAACCCTGTTATTACCATCTCCCCTCCCTATTCGTTTGGGGTTACCTGTTTCACGCTTTGCAGAGACTGTACATTAACTGACGCTCCCACTAGTGACGTTCTCTATGTATATGACTGGTCGTTAGAGTCACGGAAAAATCCATAGCTGAAATTTCACCGGCCGCAGTTTACCAGTTCTATTGCTACTCTCCGATAAAATTTGCAAACTGATACATTTCTCCCTGATGAGAGTATACACCGTCAAATGCTATACTGATCAAGATGTTAAACAGTTTATCCATTTTTACCCAAAGGACACGTACTGCTGGTACATAGGCTGGCTGGGACATGGATCAAGGGAGATGCTCGGCTGTATGTTTCTTCAGATTTTGAGTAGGATTCTAATGTAATCTTCATAGCTTCAATAGCTACTGGATTAAAGTGTTTTGCTTTCATTCAAAGAAAAAGATCTAAAGAGAAACTTTTAAGACACCATTCATCCCTTCTGTTGCCATCTTCGGTATTTCACATTGTTTTTTTGGGTAGATGTTTCCCTTCCCGGCAGCTTCATTGTTACTGCAGTTACGACTATACGAGAGAAGGCCATCAGAGTCTTCACTGGTGAGTGTTCATCCTAAATCACAATTTTTTCATGAAATAGACACAGTTCTTGTCCGTGTTAAATGTTAGCATTTTTAATCGTACATTATATGTTTCCTATTACGTTGTTTTTGAATGGTAACGGAGGTTTGACCCTTAGAATTGTTTTATCGTCTTTCGAGCAGGACAGTTAGCGTGGCATCCCCCGACAGATCTGGACGAGGATGGCAGCACGGGCGAGCGGGGTGGGATGGAGAGGGAGGGGACAAGACCGGGGCGCGGGAAGAGGATGAAGCGAGGGGAGGGGAGCAGCGTGCCTAGCGGGATCTGGAGCTTTATCTGCAGAGAAAGACGAGGGAGGAAGCCGAGCAGCAGTTTCTCCTCCTCGAGGCCTGGATTGACGCCGGCAAGCCCCTCCCTACCACGGCCTTTTGTCTCCTGCCCGAACCGAGCGCGAGCCATGCCGACCATGCTGGAGCCGTCCGCCGCCATCCATGGCCACCGCCGGCCCGCCACCCCCTTCTCTCTGAATGTGTGTTTTCGATAGAAAGAAGGTGTTTCGAGGATGACGTGGACGTTGAGATGTTGATGTGGATGCACCTGGGCGCCATAGAATTTTTAGGATGTCACCAAAGCTAAAATCACTGTCACATCGGATAAAACTAAAGTGGTTTCGGATGAAAGAGTTGTTTTTGCACCGGATTTAATACTTGAATGTTTGAATTCGAATGGTTTCATACTTCAAGATTGAAAAACGAATTGAGACCAAAGTTCAAGTTGAAAAATTGACGTTTCTTATATATAGAGAGAGTTAATGGCAAGAGTATGTTAAGACAACGTACCTGAATACGTAAGTAAACACGGCAGGGGTAGATGATACTCCTCGTACATAGAATATGTACCTACGTACAGAGAGCTAATGACAAGACTATGCAGAAAGATATGTATGTGCCTGAAGACTTGTGCTTCGACGATGGTAGGAGTATATGAGATGCTACATCTCCGAAATTTTTGTACGGATAACCCATTTTTTATTCGAAAATACAGAAATATACCCGCGACAAAATTTTTTACACAAATAGGCTCGAGTCGCCAAACCATTGGACGATTTACACTTATCGCCCCACCAAAACGCGACTTATAAAGAATCTGGTAACCGTTGGGCGATTAAATGCAATCGCCTCCCCGTTAAGCGATTCAATTGAATCGCTCCCCCCCCCCCGTTCGGCGACATAAAGAAGAGTCGCCCAACGGGGGGGGGCGACTGCATGTGAAACAGCCCGACGGCCGAGCCCCTTTTCTTCCCCACGCCTGCTCGCCAATCTACCTCTAGGCGACTGCATGGATCCTGTTAAGGGTTTTGTGAATTTTGTAATTTGAAACTCGTAAAAAATGTTTAATATTTGTCACATTACTTGATATAGAAATAATTTTCTATACGAAAAGAAGAGATAATAGCATTGTTTGAATTTAAATGAACTTTATAATATAACGCAGTAACATGCCGCGTATTTATCCATTACATGCATGTCATACACCCCTCACTCCCCACCCTAAGGTGCTCCATCACCTGCTCCATCACCGCGCGCGCGTCCTGCCATACGGCCCCGCTTGGCCGTCCTCCGGTGCAACGGATTACGGGGCGGCGGGGGACGAGGGTCCGAAAAAGTAAAACGAGCAGGTGGGTTTCGCACCCGCGGCTGCGCCGGTGGAGTCACCTGCACCTCCGGCTGTGTGGCCTCCGGTGCACCGGGGAGGCCACCGCTGGAGAGAACCTCCGGTGCTGTGTCGGAGGACGGCCCAGGCCAGTCCGCAAAAAACTGGTCCACCTCGATGTGGCCCGGGGAGAAGCGTCCCTGCTGCTGGTAAGGACCTGCAATAGTAGTATCGTTAGTTCGTTGCATGTCGTCTTAGGTTAAAAACAAGCTCGGACGATGCGTACCCGTACATGGCGCCATGAAATCATCCGTGTGGAAGCCGGGGATGTACGTAGGAGGCCGTGATCAAGGAGAACTCCCTGGCTGGTCCGGGGGAGGTGTACGTGTCCACGTAGAACTCCCTGGCTGCTCCGGGGGAGGTGGACGTGTCCACGTAGAACTCCCTGGCTGCTCCGGGGGAGGGGGAGGTGGACGTGTCCACGTACTACCTCCGGAGTAGTGCCACGCTGGTCGGGGTGGCACTGGTGGTCGGGGTGCACTGGCCGTAGGTGTGGAGACCACCGATAGCCTCGTGCAGGACAGTAGGCTGATGATACGTAGGTGTCCTGCACGAGGCTACCGGTGGTCTCCACACCTACGGCCAGTGCACCCCGACCACCAGTGCCACCCCGACCACCAGTGCCACCCCGACCAGCGTGGCACTACTCCGGAGGTAGTACGTGGACACGTCCACCTCCCCCGGAGCAGCCAGGGAGTTCTACGTGGACACGTACACCTCCCCCGGACCAGCCAGGGAGTTCTCCTTGGTCACGGCCTCCTACGTACATCCCCGGCTTCCACACGGATGATTTCATGGCGCCATGTACGGGTACGCATCGTCCGAGCTTGTTTTTAACCTAAGACGACATGCAACGAACTAACGATACTACTATTGCAGGTCCTTACCAGCAGCAGGGACGCTTCTCCCCGGGCCACATCGAGGTGGACCAGTTTTTTGCGGACTGGCCTGGGCCGTCCTCCGACACAGCACCGGAGGTTCTCTCCAGCGGTGGCCTCCCCGGTGCACCGGAGGCCACACAGCCGGAGGTGCAGGTGACTCCACCGGCGCAGCCGCGGGTGCGAAACCCACCTGCTCGTTTTACTTTTTCGGACCCTCGTCCCCCGCCGCCCCGTAATCCGTTGCACCGGAGGACGGCCAAGCGGGGCCGTATGGCAGGACGCGCGTGTGGTGATGGAGCAGGTGATGGAGCACCTTAGGGTGGGGAGTGAGGGGTGTATGACATGCATGTAATGGATAAATACGCGGCATGTTACTGCGTTATATTATAAAGTTCATTTAAATTCAAACAATGTTATTATCTCTTCTTTTCGTATAGAAAATTATTTCTATATCAAGTAATGTGACAAATATTAAACATTTTTTACGAGTTTCAAATTACAAAATTCACAAAACCCTTAACAGGATCCATGCAGTCGCCTAGAGGTAGATTGGCGAGCAGGCATGGGGAAGAAAAGGGGCTCGGCCGTCGGGCTGTTTCACATGCAGTCGCCCCCCCCCCCCCCCCCGTTGGGCGACTCTTCTTTATGTCGCCGAACGGGGGGGGGCGATTCAATTGAATCGCTTAACGGGGAGGCGATTGCATTTAATCGCCCAACGGTTACCAGATTCTTTATAAGTTGCGTTTTGGTGGGGCGACAAGTGTAAATCGCCCAATGGTTTGGCGACTCGAGTCTATTTGTGTAAAAAATTTTGTCGCAGGTATATTTCTGTATTTTTGAATAAAAAATGGGTTATCCGTACAAAAATTTCCTACATCTCCCAGGCCAACATGAATTTGCCATGGAACAGCAGCATCCACAAGACGTCTGAATAGTACCAAGAAAAACAACATGCACGGTGGAATCGCTTGATCATGTGTCTAATGTGCACAAATTCGTACTAATTCACAGTAAATTATTTGGGACCTTCTTTTACAGTAGATCAGGGCACCAAGCTTGTACCATTTAATATAGATTTGACCAGGCTGCCTCGTGGCGTTGGTGTCTTTGTATGACTATATGCATGTACCATCTGCGTTAATTGTTATATTAGATCACACTGTGCATGGCACGCTCAAGTGGTTGAGCTAGCGAGATGTAAAACAACTTGGTAACTAATTACCCTACAGGCCTGCTGGGAGGCACTAAGCAAAGCATATATGTATCTTTACCCTTTGCTCTTCTTGCAAGAAACGCATAAAAGGAGGACAGTATTTCGATCGAGATCCAGTGCTTCTTTACTCCTCTGCTCCTACAGCCCTACTATGCAGGTAAGGAATACAGAGTTGGGGCTATTTCTAAGCTCCAGTTTGAGCTGACGCCCGGGGTTCCACACGCCACAATAAGTTAGAAAAATATTGCAGCAGTTGGCTCAAAGCAAAGGAAGCGTCCGTCTATTCTAAGGTATGCACAAATATCTTAGATTAGTTTATCTCAGTTCGATGATTGCACCAAAGAAACATTAACTTCTAGTCTTCTTGTGGTGAATATTTTTTTTTTACTTTTCAGACATCTTGTTTATGTATGCTGTATAAAGAAATAAAAAGGTTCATAAAACAATGTAGTGTACTGCATATCAGTGACGCTAAATAATATTCAGGCACGTACGTGTTCTGTATTCATTTCATGCAGCCAAGAAAAGGAGGCGCACGTACAAGATGCATGGCACCCAATCGCCTAGCTTAATCAAGGTCATTAGAATATGTACAATAGATTTTCTTTTGAAATTGTCTCTAAATATTTCATCTTACCTAAAGACAGCATAAGAGATAATTTGTCTAACAATAAATTATTTCTCTAATTATTTTATACTATTTTTGCTATAACTTCATCTCTCATACCTCTCACTGTTTGCATTGATTTGCGGGATCAAGTCATCTCTTACATAGGAGAGCATACTATTTCTCATCACTCCTCTCCCCTCTACGTAGGATTTTGCCTATTTAATATAGTTAAGAAATAGCTAAAATAATACTATTAGAGATGTCCCTAGTCGTATGCAGTAACCAACCATCCACAAGCAAGCTAGCAGGCAATGGCTACTCTCTTCTGTTTCAAATATGCCTGTCAATTACTTTTGGGACATTTCTTACCTACAGTTTATTTTTCATAGAGGCTTTGTCAATTTGTTTCCTTTCAAGAATTCCTCCTTGTACATCGTGGCGGACAAGACAATAACTGTTTTACCATTGAGAACAACTTGTGGCTATGGCATTTCTTAAATTTGTGGTCCTAGTCATCTATCCTAGTAACTTAGGTAGCCTTACATCCTCACTTTGCTTAAAATGGTTAACCTTTTGGGGGAAAAAAGTTAACTCGGAATTGTTACTTTTATACCATCAAGCATTTTTTTTAGTGTTACTGCAATGCAAAAACATCCTGTATTAAAATTTTCATTACTTTATGAATTAAAAATTCTGATTATACTATGTTCAAATTTTATTTTTTCTTGCTAAAATATTGATTTGACAGTTTTTAAAAATTATGACATGTGCTGTTGAGATCTTTCATATTCTAATATTTTTAGAACTATTGAAATATTATAAAGGAAACCTTTTCCTACTATTAGATGTAGTTATTCTCTATACCACATCTCACAACGTATAGAGTATCATATTTATGTTTTTGCAGTACTTACAATATTTCGTGTTTTACATTTGTAGTGTGTTTTTTTAAATTTCAAGGTTCAGATTTAGCTTTTTAAAACTTGAGTTCTGTTATGTTTGAAAGTTTAATTTGCTACAATATAAAGCAGACATGTCGGTGCAAAATTTTTCAACAAATATAATTTTTTTGACCTTCTGAATTGAATCGTGCGAATTGGAATTACGTAAACTAAAATTCGATATAAATTTATATTATGAGTTCAAATGATAAATATTTCATGTTTCAAAGCGTATTTGCACTTCTTCAATAACAATTTCAGATTTCGACAGTTCAATTTTATTTCTTATGTATTTTGTTAAACTATGGTAGTTCATGCAAAAAAATTTACAACACACTTGTTATGACTTATTTATTGAACGTACAAAAGTGATGCTCAGTAAGGGATGTTTTAAGTGGGCCGCCTGTGCGTGGACTCTTAAGTAATGGGGGAGGAAAAAGGCAGCACTTGTCATGATACTACATATAGCATTGTCATTTATATGTGAAGAAGAGTTTATTATTATGCAAACGCCACACTGACGTACTACTTGCAGGGAGATAACAACACAGGAAAACCGATTAGCAATGGAGAAATTGCTGCGACTATTCAATAACTGGGAAATCCAACTGTTAGTGCTCTTTAGCTTCATGCTACAGTTTTTCCTCTTCTTTGCCGGCGGCGTCCGACGGCGAACCACCAGCAAGCTCCTCAAATTTGTAATTTGGATGGCTTATTTGGGAGCAGACTTAGTAGCTGTTTACACCCTAGGCTTCCTCTCTCGACATGAGGATGCCACCACCGGAAAAGATACATTAATGGGAACCCATCAGCTGGCTTTCTTTTGGGCACCTTTCCTGCTTATACATCTCGGTGGACAGGATACCATCACTGCTTTTGCCATTGAGGACAACAACCTTTGGCTAAGGCATTTGGTGAATTTGGTAGTCCAAGTCACCCTAGCCTTATACATCTTTTGGAAATCAACCAGTGGCCCCAGTATGCAGCTTCTTGTTCCGAGTATCCTTCTGTTTGTTACTGGAACAATCAAGTATGGGGAGAGGACTTGGGCCCTGTTGTGTGGAAGCCTAAACAACCTCGCGAGCTCCACTGTCCCCGACTATGTTTTACACTGGAAAGTACCGACTGAAACGCATGCCCGTCATTCGGACATTGTCTTCAAGGCCCTGCATTCAATAAAAGGTGTCCGTGATATCTTTGCTGACTCTTTATCGTACTACCGTGGTCTCGATCATAGGGGGGAGGACGAAGAGTAGATGCAGACAAAGTGCCCAAGTTATTGGAGATTGAACTTGGGCTGATGTACGATGATATCTACACAAAGGCCTTGGTGTTGCGGACAAGGGGTGGCATCATATTTTGGTGCATCTCACAGATATCCTTTCTAGTTGCTTTTGCACTCTTCTTTGCAAGCAACAAACAAAGGTACAATTCTGTCGACAATGCAATCACTTATGCACTATTTATTGGAGGTTCTTCTCTTGAGGTTTGTGCAATATGTATCACCATGATGTCACCTTGGATTTGGGCGTGGCTGGAGGCTCGAGAGTGCCATGGGCTGTCCAGCTTTGTTCTCTCCACTTGTAGTGGGTGGCAGAGAAAAAGGCCGCGCGCTGTGGTCAAACTACATGGGTCAGTACAATTTGCTAAACTTTTTGGGACAGAATGACCAACAATCCGGTTTGTGGAAGCGACGAGTCATGGGCGTGATCAGGAAGGTGGTGAATAAAGTTTGCGGAAGAAAGCAAAAGCTCTGGATCAGTAAGCTGTTGGACACCAAGTTCGTGGACGCGGATGAGGAGATCATGAGGTGTGTCGTCCAGAGGGTTGTTCAGTATAGTTCGGATCGAGCAAGTATGGACCGGCCATGGCCAACTGTTGGTCCTCTACTGGGACGGATATTACGGCTGGTTGAATATGACTTTGCAGATGTCATTGTCTACTTCCATGTATACACAGAGCTGCTGTTGACAAGGTACTCTCCCACCGGCTTGGACGTTGAATCCGCCGGCGGTGGTTCGGTCGGCGTGTGCCGGAAGATATCCAACTATATGCTCTACCTTGTGGTCACGCACCCTGAAATATTGCCGGTCAAAAAGGACTCCGAAAATCATCTGGCATATTGGCTCGATGAATTTACGACCATGGAGAACCTCAGCAACAACGGTGGCGTGGACGACGCCGTTCTGCGTCAAGTAATTGAGAAACCGGTAGGCTTGCAATTACCGGAGCCCCCAGCGTACTGCACGGAAGCACCACTGTCGGAGATCCAAGAGGCGTGGATGATGCTCCTCCTGTACGCCGCCGGCAAGTCGCGGCCGGAGGCGCACGCGGCGCAGCTGGCCAGAGGAGGGGAGCACCTCACCTTCGCCTGGCTGCTCATGGCCCACCATCTGCTCGGGGAAGTCGGCCACAGGATCGAGCTTGCTGATATCTTTCATGTCGAGGGAGCTGCGATACCCGAGCAGGCCTGGCTATATATAATGTAAGCGTAGGATTGTAATTCCTAAGCTGCTAAGCACATGCGCCAAGTTTTTTCTTGATGCCTCTGTAGCTAAGCTATCTGTGAGTGTAACATCTGTAGCTCTAAAATGTGCACGACACAGAAAATATCAGCAAGAGTCTTTACGTGCAGCCGATGTGCTGGAGAGATCGGTGAGCAAAAGGAACGAAACAGCATGCCCCGTTGCAGCTTGAGATCGGTAGAAAATATCAGCAAGAGGTTTCCGGACTTACAGCAGAGAAGAGAGGCAGGTAGGTACCTTCAGCTTCGCAAAGGAACAAATGGAGGGGACGGAAAGATACCCTTGTTGCCAGGGGCGGATGCACAGTGGGATATGGTATCCCAAAATTTTTTGCAAAAAATCAAATATATATAATATATATTTCATATATATATAGAAAAAAAAGACCACTAGCCAAAAGCCCAAAAGGCCCAATTGGCATTTCCTAGCCTAACCCTAGCCTCCTGCTGCCTGGCTACTTCTCAGTTCTCACGTCGCCTCCTGGCTCCTGCCTTGCTCCGTGCCTGCAGCCTGCCTCCTCTCCATCTCTCTTGGCGGCGATGAGGTAAACACAGATTTGCTTGTTTACATGGCTTCATTTAATCCTGCTGATTCGTTTGGTTCTTTTGCCAAGGAGAATTTGGTTAAACTTGCACAATTTTATCCCAATGACTTCTCAAGCACAGAGATTATGCATCTGCCTTTTCAACTTACACTCTTTGTTAGTGATATGCGGAGAGACGAAAGGTTTAGAGAGGTCAAGAGTATTGCTGCACTTTCTGTCATGCTTGTTGATACGAAGAAGCATCTCAGCTATCCACTTGTGTACAAGCTTTTGAAATTGGTGCTAGTTCTTCCCGTAGCAACAGCAAGTGTTGAAAGAGTATTCTCAGCAATGAATTTTGTGAAGAACAAGCTAAGGAATAGAATGGGAGATGAGTACTTGAATGACTTTCTTGTTACATTTCTTGAAAGGGAATTTTTTCTACAAGTTCGCGATGAAGATATAATATCTCGTTTTCAAGCAGATCCTCGTCGAGTTGAGTTATAACATTGCCATCCAGGTCGGTTTTGCATTGATGTTGTTTCATGTACTCTGTTCAGTGTTCACTAGAAATTAAGTCAATCAAACTTATATTGGAAATTGCATTTATTGCTTATGTGTGATTGTTTATTTGGTTAACTATATGAGATATACATATTATGTGTATCAAAATTCTCTATCTTATATATATACTCCGTAGATTCTTAACTTCGTACCCCTATCTCAAAAATCCTGGGTCCACCACTGCTTGTTGCTCTTCTTTAGAGAAATGTATCAAAGGCTGTATCTCCAGCTAATTTACTCCTCTGCTCCTGCAAGAACGCAACAGAGACTTGGGATCGAAGGTAGTCGTAGCATCATTCATTCTTTCCCGGTGCTTCAAGGAAAAAAGATTTAGTACTACTACTATCCATTCAGATCGATCGAGTTTCCGCCAGCAATTAATGGACAAATCTTGGTCCGCTACTAGAAGGGTTAATACGGCGGTATGGCCTGAATTTTCATGTAGTTAATTATCCTCCTGATTATACATGCACATGCACAGGCTGGCACGGCCGTGCAATGCTGAGGAGAAATTTCAGCCTCAGATTTTCCTATATATTCCATCTTCAGCTACTGCCTGCTAGAGTTTCTTCTGCATCCACAACGCTGTAATGTCACTACGCCAGTTCCTTCTAAAGTTGACGTCGTCACCATACTGATCATTTGTGTAACGCCCCCATTTTTGGAGATGTTACTGAACCCCGTAACCGTACAAAATGAACAGTTATGACGTTTTTGTTTATGAGCGATTATCACAACAGCACAAGCTTACAATAAAGATCCAACTTTATTACAACATAAGGTTATTACCAGTTTACATAGCAGGCGTGTAAACCCACAAACCACAGTACATTACAAAAGGATCCAAAACGGCCTGAGCGAGACTAAAGCTTAAGACCAATCATCCTCAGAGTAGACTGGTTCATCGGGAGCTTCTTCCTCTGCAGGCTCTCCTTGATAATCTTGACTTTCTGTTATTTGTGTTTAGCAAGTAATGAGTACAACCGTACCTAGGAAGTTACAAGGGTAAACCCTAATTTACTACTTTGTAAGGAATCATCAAGGACGGAAGTATACTGGTTTTATTACGGGGGTGGATGCAGTTTTATTTGCAAACAAATAAAATTTAAAACATTTTCTCATTAAGATCAGGGGTTTATTAACAGATAAAGTTCATCATTAATCAGATTAACATCATTTCAAATCCTACTTATGCCTCATTTTTCGAATCACCCAATTAGCACAACTTCATTAATCGGAAGCACGGCGTATTCGAATACCATTAATTCACTCTGCAGAGTTGCTCAACTTTACCCACACGATTCCTTAACTCCCGCGTCAGAGTTAAAAAAGCCAGGTCGGTTCACTACTCAATTCGCTGTATAGGCTCTACCCGGTAACGTCACTCATTTAGAGACACATATCGCTTCCTTGTCGTGTGAGTGACCTCTACCGTTGTTAGGTATCCACAGCATACCTAACCCCCCCCCCCCCCGCACTCTATCGTCTCATCCTGTAGAGTTTTAATTGAACCAAGCAGCTACTAAACCAGTGTTGACAAGTCAACTCCTATGGTTTGAACGATCACTGTGTCTTTTATTTGGCACAAGGTTCTCGTCCTTATATTTTCATCTGAGGCATCAACCACAAGCTTTCACTGTGCTCAACAGCACTAACCACCACCAATCCAATCCAGCCACCATCCCCAGATAAAGCGGTGGGCTAAGTCCGTTACCTGGAGCCCCACCAACCTCTCTATCCGAAGTCCAACCCTAGGGTAAAGCGGTGGGCTAAGTCCACCACTCGGAGCCCCACCAACCTCTTTACCTTAGGTTCAAGTCTTTTCAAATTCTACAGGCTCACGGCCAAAGTCGCTTAGTAGTACAAAATGTGGAATGAGATGATCTATAAATATTGATACAACATTCTAATAGTTACTAAGGTTGTCAAGGTGAATGTGGTCATCAATCAAAGCAGGGCATTCTTCAGTGGTAGGATTTAACTAGATAGCATGCCATTCTAAACATTTTATTTTAAGCAATTAGCATTTCACAATTATCAATAATGAAAATACATTAATTAAATAATATACATTTCATGGGATTCAATATAATCAAAAATTTGTAACTTGCCTTGCTGTTCGGGAATCTCAACTATATCGTATATTTGGGCAACTAGCTCCTGCTCAGGGACTGCAACTTCGGCGATCTCGGAAGTTAGCGCAAACACATAAAATACCAACATAAGTCCAAACTTGATTCTAATCAAGCTAGGAAAAATAATTTAATTAAAAAGGAATAAATTGCATAAAATCTCAAATAAACATTTGGAGAATATTAGGATGTGGTTTCGGTGGAACGGAGGAATTTGGATTTGAATTTATAAAATTTGAATTTAGAGGAATGGAGGTCAAATTGGAACTCAAGGTATTAAACTGGTCAAAATAGTGTATTTTGGAATTTTGGGGATTTTTAGGAATTTTTTGGATTTTTCTATGCTTTTTAATGAATTTTTCGGAATTTATAAACTCTTCTGAACAGTACTGGGCTTGGCCTGATGAATAGTGCGGCCCAGCCCAGTACTCCCGTGCGGCCGAACCGGCCGGAGGCCCGATCTTGCGCTCAGCCGAGCAAGCCGTGGCCCACGCACGCACGGCCGCAAGGCCAGGTGCGCGCACACGCTCGCCCGATGGGCGACGCGCGAGCAGTAGCGATCTCGCAGGCGCGAGCGCTCGGATGGAGAGGTTGCAGGGCATCTACGGCCTGGATTCAAACAAATCTGGATGCTCCGGATGATATTGCATGGATGGCCGAGATAGAACCACGTCGCCCCAGGAGTCATCTTCAACCTCCAGACGACTCTCCCGGTGGTAAAACAGAGAGCGCCGGCGTCGACAAAGCGGCGACGACAGTGCTCTCCCGGAGCAATGAGTTTTACAGAAATACGCGGATGTGACTAGGGTTTCCATTTTGGTACTTTGAGTGGTGGATAAAAGAACGGTGGTGGCTAGCGGCGGTCGGAAAGGTGGCGGTCTTCACGGTGGTGCTAAAGAACTCCGGTAGGGTTTAGGTTAAATGGGCTGTGCTTTCACCATCTACGGGACCTCAGGAACACTGAAGAGGTGGTGGTTTAGCTCGAGGATGGCTCAGGTGAGCTGGCCACGATGAGGTCTTTTTGATCGGCGGTGACCTCTGTTGCTAGAGCTCGAGGGAGATGCTCTCGACCCAGGGAGTCCACCAACGTGTTCCAGAGACAAAGGAGGTCATATTAGTGCAACGAATTGGAAAATGATCGAGGGAACCGAAAGATAGGGCTTAGGGTTTACCGGGCTCAGGGGTGGCGATTGCCGGTGACACAGTGAATGAGAGTGGAATCGACTGCGTGAGGAGGTGTGTGGGAGTGTCTGGAAGAGTTCCACTGTGGCCAAGGGGATTTATATGGCGTGTAGGGCAGTGGCTACAGTAGGTCGGTTTCGGGCGCGTTCTTCTCACGCAAAGCAAGAGGGGGATGCACTGGAGCGGCGCAGGGGCTGTGAGGGGGAGGTGGCGCGTCTCCTCTGTGAAATGTGACAGGTTCTTTGACTCTTGCACTCGAGTTGTGAGAGAGTGAGGGAGGGGTGCTGCGGCGGAGGGAGTAGGCGCAAGAGAGGGGTGGCGCTGGTCAAAGGAAGGCAGGGGAGGTGCGGCTGACAGGTGGGGCCGTTCACGCAGGGAGATGATGGCGAGTGGGGAGCGGCGCCGAAATTTTGTGCAAGGTCAAGGCGACGCGTGCGACAGCAACTTCGGGAAGGCGCTGGCGAGGCACGCGCGAGCGACGTTAGAGGAGAGGAGAAGGCGTATTTGCCGAAAAAGGAAAGCGCCTTTCCATTAGGATTTGCCAAATTGGGAAAGGGAGTGAATTCAAACAAAAGCTTCAATAAATTTCAAATTTTTGAAATTTTGGGGTGTTTCAATTTGGGCCTTCAATCAGCGTCTTCAACCATGTAATTACCATCTCCCCTCCCATTTTGTTTGGGTTTACCTGTTTCACGCTTTGCAGAGGCTGTACATGAATTGTTTCTCCCACTAGTGATGTTCTCTATGTATACGACTGGGCTACTATAATACTACTATTATCAGAATCGCGGAAAAATCCATAGCCAAAATTTCACGGGTAACCGCAGTTAACCGGTAGGTCCTAGTAAAATTTTAAATCGGTCAAAAAATTTAAATTCACTTAATTTTCATCTAAAAATTCAAAATTTTGTCAAAAAAATCCAACAAATCTGGTAACTATCGGTTACCGGTTCTATCGCTACCCTCGGATAAATTTAACGCTGATCAGAGTATACACCATCAAATGCTATACTGATCAAGATGCAGAACAGTTTATCCATTCTTGCCCAAAGGACACGTACTCCTGGTACCTACGCTGGCCGGGACCTTCAGCATTACATGAAATGGATCAAGGAAGATGCAAGAAAAGCATCTCGTTAATTACCCATCGCTCTTCTTGCAAGAAACATTTCGTCACCTTCCGTATGACCCTGATAAATTTCCACCAAACCTTTCACATGTTTAGATCTTACTAAACCATCCTCATTTGCAAACGGATTAAGTCACTTAGTGCATCACATAACTTATTTGATCTTGACCACTTGTGCGTTTCATAGTCCTTGTTTATCTTGTGCATTGTTTGAATCTAACCATCTCACCTAGCCTCTATGACCGTTCTGAACCTTAGTTCATCTAACTAAGTTCCAGTCCTCTATCTATTGACCATAGTTAATTTCAAACCACCTACACAATAATAGACCAAGTAATCCTTTTTTAGAGATAAGTTCCTTTTAACTTGATCCAAATCAGTCCATAAAATGCACTATATAACACACATGCAACATTAGCAATGCCCTAGATCAATTCTCAAAATCAATCACACACTTAAAACTCAGACCGCCAGCACTCTAACTGCAATACCCCAAAATGCAATGCTACTTGAAACTTCTATCTATTTTCAAGTCTATTCTCCAAATGCAATGAAACCTAGTGCAACTAAAACCTTATGCCTATAGGAATATGTGATTTTTGCCCTTTTCCAAATTGCCCAATGCCGGTCTGACTGCATAGTCAATAGCAATAGCAGTTAGACCGTCAGTACCATGGCTAGTTAGACCACAATATACAAGCCGGTCTGACTGCTTACGCCTAAACCCAACTCCCATTTTCTGGAATTGAAAATCTGTCAACTCAAACCCCTCTCAAACATTCACAAATATGTCAAATACTCATCCCAACAGAGAAACAACCTCCACATAGTCTCATACCTTCCTCTTTTCGTTTAAATCTTCTGAGCTATATATATATATATATATAGAGAGAGAGAGAGAGAGAGGGAGAGGGAGAGGGAGTATATCTAGTGCAAATAGTTTATTCAGTGGTTACATACAAACATGAATTAGGTCCGTTGAATCTAACTTCTACAGTTCAGATTCGTGCAGGTGGAAGGTAAAGGATTACGCATAGGCTACGAAAGCAGAAAACAAAACTTTTCTACCGCGCACACAAGGACATCATGCTAAGGAGGGATCATGGATTGTTACCACTAGACGCGCAGCGCAGCGGAAGAAGAGTTGGAGAAACCGATCCAACCACGCGCGTCGAGGTAGTAGTGGAAGTAGCCGATAGTCTCGAACAGATCGTTTCCTCCACGCGATCAACCACACCACGAGCAGATCCAATCTGTAGGTTGTTGATGCCGATCAACACCGCAACGAGCAGCGCCTCCACCGGTATCCACACGTCCGGGGCTGGAACGCCGATCGCGAGTGTACTAGCACTTGTGAGCGACTAGGGTTTGGCTCAAGAGGTGGCGGCTAGGGTTATGCTAGATGTTAACAATAGTGTGTACCCCTCAGCCCCTTGCCTCCATATATATAGACCTCCTCACTTGGGCCTTGTGGACCGAGGCCCAATAGGAGTCTATTCGGATCTCTATCCGAATTGAGCCCATATCCGAATCATATTCGAATTAGTGTTCCAACCCGTTAAGCGTGCGACCCTGTAGGTTCACGTATACTTGGTCGCGACCCGGAAACGCCTTTCCGGTCACCCTGTTAATAGCGGCCTCTAGTAAGGCATATTAACCCCAAAGTATACGTAAAGATCATATCAGCTGAACATGTAATATTCTCATGTACGAATCCCTTTGCCTCACGATATAGATTGAGCTCAAGGCGAGACCTGTGTCATCCTCTTAATAGCTCAACCACTCTCTCGATACCGTGATGGATTATAAACTTGTGATTGACTCCTCAATCACCTTGGCATGACCATGCACTTTCATAATCCATTACATCGAGGGGCCCAGAGATATCTCTCCCATAAGGAGGGGCAAATTCTATCTTGATCATTCACATCCCACTACATGTTTCATGGCAAACCCGAAGACTACTTTTATGACTACCCAGTTACGGAGTAGTGTTTAGTAGTCTCAAAATAAGCTACTACGCATGTTGGGAACCATGATAATCTCAAGTCTAAGGATTCTACATAAACACTACTTGATACCAACTGATGATACATGGAATCTCTGCAGTGTCTCATGGCGGGTCTATCCAACATATGTTCACTAACACATGTCCATATTATTGATTTGGTATCACCATACCATGATCCATGAGACATGATCATCAATCGATACATATGCTGATCTTTCAATCATATTTGTTCCTCATATGATATATGATCAGGGATCATTTAGAAATAGCAACATTTTGGCATTAAGAGTCTCATGAATAAGACACATACTCATTGATCAATAATGATAATGTTTATTTCAAGGAACAAAGTAATGTATCATAAACATAGTATGTGATATATACAACATCTCCATGTTGCCTCTAGGGCATATCACTAACAGAAGGCCTGATCACTTATGTGTTTTTTGCAGATAACCCCCCATGCGCCTTCTCTTTTGCGAAATCACCCTGCCTCCAATCCCCAATCCTCTCCTACTCCCTCCCCGACGCACGTAGGGTTTGTGAGCTACCGACCGCCACCTCCCACCACCCACCTCGGCCTCCTGTGGCTCCCTCCCCGGCTCATCACCCCCAGATCTTCTCGCATCAAATCTCGTGGCGAGAGGGAGACATTGCTAGGGTCGAATCAATTAGGAGGAGGTCTGGGGGTGACGAGCTAAGGAGAGAGCCGCGGGAGGCAGGGGAGGGTAGTGGAAGGTGGCGGTCGGCAGCCCGCAAACCCTACGTGCACCGAGGAGGGAGCTGGGAGAGGATTGAGGATTGGAGGCAGGGTGATTTCGCAAAAGGGAGAAAGCGCACGAGGGGTTATCGGCAAAAAACGCATAAGTGATCATGCCTTCCACCCGTACGAATCTGAACTGTGGAAGTTAGATCCAACGGACCTAGTTCGCATTTACATGTTAACACTAAATAAACCATTTGTACTAGATATGTGTGTGTGCGCGCGCATGCGTGTGCGTGGGTGTGTATATGTGTATGTATGCATAGATTTGAACCACAAATATATATGTTCAGAACTAGTAGTGGGGAAATTAGTATATATACCACGGCAATGCAAAGCATCTAATTATTGAAGGCTTGAGTTTGCAAGTTCCCTTCCATCTTGGTCTGCATCCTGAATGATCTTCTTCTTTCCAGAAACAAGGCACCTTGAGTCATCCAAAGTACAGCAACTCAGAGCAAAAAAAAGCCGGCCTCCAAGAAACCAAGGGCTTAATTACAGCAGGAAAGACAGTATAATGAAAATCAAATCCAGTAATAAAAGCAACGACTGAATTAAATACCCAAGCAATAGCTATGCTTGGTGTACTACTGAAAGGGGCTCGTGTTTGAGACCCTCTAGCCGGTACTAGCTAGTAGTGTTGAGATTCCACTTGCACATTTCCACTGCTGATACTGAAGTAGTTAACCTCTATAGTGATCAGCCAGTTGATCTGTAGTGTCCATCTTCAGCTACTGCCATTTTAGATTGACGGCAGTATATATCCAGCTTACCGAGTTCATCGATAAAAAGTGGCCAAGTTTTAGACCAACAGAGTTCTGCCGTCTGCCAATAAACCATTTAAAAAAACTATTTTAACAAGCAATTATAGAAAAACAAAAAAAATCATCTCATTTATTTACTCAAAAAAGTCAGAAGTCATACACCGGAAACAAGCAGAATATATGAACTTTCTTCTCCGGAACGGATTGCGCTAAGTAGGGGCTCTCTCCATACATTTTCCAGGCTTCGCCAACTTAGACAGTGCCACGTGCTTTTCCATTTCTGGTGGTCTGTTTCTGTCATGGGCCGGTGCGACGGTGCTTGCTCGGCGATGGATTTGGTGCTCGGAGATGCAGAGCGTCGGTGTTCTTGGTGGATGGTCGGGCGATGGTACGGTGACTCTCCCATTGCCGTTCGACCAGCACCGTGCTTGGGGCCGTACGAACTGGACAGGGAGTGGGTGGTGAGCTATTTGGTCGGTTCCGACTGTCGGTTTTGCCTCAGAAAAAAAGGCATATATTATAAATAAATAAATAAAGAGTATTTTGGAGAATTTCTGAATTTCTCTAGTTTCTTATTTGCTTCTTTTTACTCTTCGTACAAAATTGATTATAAGCCTCCTCATTATATAGACTAGTAATCTCCTACTAACATATGTACTCGGATTTCAAGTTAGCCACGACTTCAACTTAAGTTACAGAGACAGACTCTACCATGTATAAAACTTGGTTAAAACTCTAATTCAAGATTATTTCCAACAATCTCCCTATAATCTTGACTTAATATACTCCTAGTTTGTCTCAATACATTATGAACTGCTAGTAGTTAGTTGGCTAAAGATTAGCCCAGTCCTGTTTGGATCCAAGGACTAATAAGTGCTACTATCTCAGTGCAAAGTCTGTTATACCCCTATGCATGGTGGTCTGGGAGGGTTGGCGTGGGTATCAACGTCTTTTTTCCATTCGGCTGGTCCTTTAGCCCTCATTAGCTGGGTTTGACGGACTAGTTGGCTAACAACTAGTTGGGGCTTTGGCTAAACTTTAGCCCACCCATTAGCCCTCCTATTTGGATCCTCAAGGGCTAAAGTTTAGCAACTAGTTGTTAGCCCAAGGGATCCAAACAGGGCCATAGTTACATGTAGAAACTCAACTCAACTGGTACGAGTTTATCTAGATGTAAAGACTCTAGCTCATTAGGGTAGTCGGTCTGAACTACGACTTATCCAACTCATACTCAACACAGAATTGTGAAACATCTCCTCAACATTTCAGACTTAACTTAGCTTACTTGAGTTTAGACAGCGAACATATCTCCTCAACGTCCCAGACTCATCTCCATAGACTCAAGTTAGGATGGTGAACACATCTCTTCAATGCCTCGGACTCGACTCAGCATCGCCATCAGCTTCATGCACGTTCCCGTGATGTAGCGTTGGATAGCATCTTCGACACCTCCCACGCATGTTTAGCCATCTCCTTTTTGGCATGTAGGAAGAGCGCCTCCTCTAAGATACCCTGATAGATGGCCGCTAATGCTATTTGATCCTTGCACTCATCGACGTTGCCATTCGCGACCACATCCCATACTCCTTGAGTCAATATATACACTTTTACTTTGATTGCCCAGGCTGTATAATTACTCATCGTGAGTATTGGATAATACAGTGAGATAGTGATACTGTTGGATCGTTGATGGTAATCAGGGGGGTGAATGATTGCAACGCCTAGCGGAAACTTTTTCTCAAATTTTCTGCCTTTTAATTATTTAATCTGCAAAAACAGAAATAACAAAAAAACAAAAAAAACATGATTTTTGTCTGATTTTACTATAGCAGTACTGTTGCGAACACTGTAGCAGTACAGTACCGATTACTATAGCAAATACTGTAGCAGTTATTGTAGCGACTAGATAATTGGTTGCTGACAGTGCACGTTTTTGTTCAATCTTGAATTGAGAGCGACGAGTTAGTGTATTGTCATCTTTAACCTCTTTGCTTCTCAGTTTAGGGCAATTCATTTTGATGTGGTTAAGCTCACCACATTCATAGCATCTGATTGGACCTCCTCTCCGCATTACTCTGATATTGTTAATTGCCTTGGTTACCCTATTAGAGAGAAGTACAAGCTGTCCTTCTGGAATCTACTCTAATTGTTCATCTGAAATAGAGCACAATGCAGACAAAGAAACAATAGAAGAACTAAAAGAACCATCAGCTAGGTTAGTCACTAAGCCCAAAGAATTAGTCTTGTTTATCCCGGTCAAAACATCAATCTCATGTGTTTTCATCTTGGAATAAAGATCATTCAAAGTGAGTGTTTTCATGTTAACAGAATAATTAATAGTAGTGACTAACACATTCCAAACAGATATATCCAATGCATTTAAATTTTGACGGCCATTGTCAAAATCAGAATATGTGACATCAACAGATTGCAAATCACTAATAATTTTATTAAAGCGATCAAAAAGAGCATCTACTGATTCTCCAGGTTTCATCTCAAATTTAGAATACTCCTTTTTAAATTGATTATGACGCACACCTTTAACAGATTTAGATCATTTATGATAATCAGCTAGAGTGGTCCAAATTTTATTTGCAGATTTAAGGTGAGTAATTTTGACAAACTCATTTCTACTTAAACCTTGTAACAAGATATTTCTAACCTTAGCATTAGCTTCAATATCAGAGGAATTTTTAGTTGTAACAACAGGAGGCACTTCATATGTATTTTTTAACTTTTTGCCAGATAGAATTACCTTGTGCTTGAAGAAAAATCTCCATACGCGTCTTCCAATAAAGATAATCTGTTCAATCAAAAAACGGTGGCTTACTTGAAAATTAATCCCGATCTGATACCATTGTAACCTTGCTCTGATACCACTTGTTGAATCGTCGATGGCAATCAGAGGGGGGTGAATGATTGCAACGCCTAGCGGAAATTTTTTCTCAAATTTTCTGCCTTTTAATTGTTTAATCTGCAAAAGCAGAAATAACAAAAAAAACAAAAAACATGATTTTTTCTGATTTTACTGCAGCAGTACTGCTGCGAACACTTTAGCAGTACCGTACCGATTACTGTAGCAAAATACTGTAGCAGTTACTGTAGCGACTAGATAATTGGTTGCTGACATTGCACGTTTTTGTTCAATCTTCCAATCGATTTTTAATTAAAAATTGATTCATATATGTAAGCAAGAAAAATACCTAGACATATATCAATGCATGGAAAATCTATAGGAATCAAAAAATTAAGAAAAAAGATAATATATGCGAATTTAAAAACTCACGAACTTTTATTCAAAAATCATGAACACTGTTCATCCATCAGGACCATCACATATCCATCCATGCAGTCGCCGCTCAAAAAATATTTTCGCTTCGTCTCGGCGAGAGCACATTTTTCTCCGTTTTCTCGCGTCGCTCTGTGTTCTGTTCTTTTTGCCCGATCACGGCTCGAGGACGCTGGCGCTACTGTCTCTCATGTGCGGAAGATGACGCCAATGTTTGCCTCAGACGACGCGAAGAGAAACATGTCGCCAATCAGATTTCTTTTCTTTCGAAATAGATCTAGATTTTATTTCTGAATCATGGTGGCTATAAAGTGCCCTCCTGGCACCCCTCAAACCCTAGAACGAAAATTGCATCTCAAAAGCCACAGGGTTAGCTTCCAACCCTACCTCTATTTATAGTCTAGGCCCAAAACATGGGCTGAACATAAGCCCACGAGTTCTAATCCAATTCCAACAGCAAAGGGACCCAAAACCTTTCCTAACACGGGTTTTCCAAAATTCTAACTTCTCTAACACGTCACGTGTAGAAGCCTTTAGGACCGCACCTCCCGTAGCTTCTCCACACACCATCCATCACGTGTCGTAGCCTCTAGACTGCACCTTCGTAGCTCCAACACATATCATCCATCTCTGATCTCCATGCACCCCAACATGAGCCCGACCATCTCGTGACCTCTTTGACCATCTGAACCTCGGATGTCCCCATCCTAGTCCCGGTCCACCTCGTGACCGACCATGATTGTCTCCATGCTCAACCTGCACATGCAAAGACCAAAGAATATTCTTTCGGTACAAGTTTGTCCAAACTTAACCAACATCAATCCGCACACACGCAACACAACTCGCATAACAACGCTAAACAAAATCACCAATTATTCATCATAACAAATTAACCATTGTCAATTATTAATCACCAAAATATCCTAGACCTAACCACATGGTCCATTCGCGACCACATCCCATACTCCTTGAGTCAACATATACACTTTTATCTTGATTGCCCAGGCTATATAATTACTCATTATGAGTATCGAATAATATAGTGAGATAGTGAAACTTTTCTTCACCATCATACTTAATGATGCCTCGTCACTAGTGATACCACTTTCTGAAGAACGAAATGATCTTTGGCACAGATCAAGAGCTCAAGCTTGCTTGAAACGACTCTTGGATTGAGGGACAAAGAAAAAATGCGTTGTTTTTTCTCTCAGTGACTTTTCTTGCTATGTTTCACCTTGCGCTCTCTGTTGCGCTTGCTCTAGGATCGAAAGCTTGACTTTATTTCAGGAGAAAACTTATACATAACACATAAAATTATTTACAGGACTTACTAAAAATCTACAAGCCATCTCAAATTTCAAATCTCAATTATGAACTCACCCCAGCATGTTTCAAATCAATACAAATAAAATATTCGCACCTCACGTACAACAATTAATTCCATCAACCAAACAAGGTTTAAAACTATTCATGGAATCAAATAAAGATATTAACAGTCCATATTACATTAGTATAACAGTCCAAAGTACATAATTCTACACACTAAATTACATTCAATTACAATTCTCAATCTCCAATTATTATAATTTCAATAACATAAATTATAGTCCTAATTACATTAAGTTAAATTGTTGATTTCCAACTGAGGTCATCATATATGAAAAATGAATAATCCCAATTACATCAGTTACATTCAGAATTGGCATCAGACTACAATTCTCGATCCAAATCAAAATACTCGTCTCCAAAATATAAATAACTGCATTTCAATTTCAAGTACATCCACCTTGCTAAACTACCGACATTATTTTATTTGCAAAGTAAACAAATGACTGAAGACCAAAAAAGACTGACTAAAAATAAAAGAAATCAAAGGTTTTGTCGCCAAAACCAAAGGCAACCCAGCTACAATCCAGCCATCCACACCATAGAGTGAGACAGAAAGGGATCATGGAGGAGGAGGCCAGGAGGAGAGGCCACAAGGAGTTGGGGAAGACCACGGCGTGAGGATGGCAACAACGACAAAGGAGTACAACAACGGCCAATAGACCACTCCATGCTGACAGAGACCGGGAAGTGGACTGAGAAGCCCACCGAACATGTGTGAGAAGCGCTAATGTCCCCACGGTTGTCACCTTCACCTGGCCATTGCCAACCAGACCAAACCAAGTAGGCCATCCCTTTCCCCCACATCTCCATTTTATCCATCTCGGCGCATCACAGAAGAGCATGAGCATGCACTCCCAAACGCCCCTCCTTTTCACACCCACCATTCATCCATGGCAAGTCACATATCCGCATCAAACAACAATAGGGAGAAGGGAAGAAAGGAGTAGAGGGGAAGGAGTATACCTAGGTGAGACTGTAGTGGCGACGGTGCGCATCGCCTATAAGCATGCACACTTGACAGCCGTCCCATGGTCCTAGGTGCCGGGAAGGCCTGGAGCCCTGTTGTAGCAAACCTCATTGCACACCATCCTCACCATCATTCAAATCACCAAGCAAACCACTAATAAAATCCACATCTAGAATAAAGCGAAAGCATATCAGAGCACAAGAAATAGGTTAGTAGAGGGGGAGCCAGGGCCAGGCCAAGAGAGGCGCTCGGGCATGAAGGTCAGCTAGCGGGAAACCAAAGCCAAAGAGGAGTTGGGGGTGGCGCTGGAGGAGCAAGAGCCATGGGGCAGTGCAGTGGCGACAGGCCGAGTGAGGCGGTGCTTGGGAGTCGGCTGTCGGAGCTGAGGGCATAAGGGAGGCACGGGCAGGTGGCAGTGGTTGGGACTGAGCCCCATGGTGACGGAACATGGGACCAGAGGTTAGGGGAGGCGCAAGGAGCGGCTGCCGACAGCGCAAGGGGCAGTATCGCCGATGGGAGTGTAGGATCAAGGATACCGACTAGAGGGGGGTGAATAGGAGGTTTTTAAATTTTTCTTCTCTACTTAATTAATTCTCTACAATTTTGATTGCAAAAATATAAAGCAATTAAGCCTACACAATTCTAGTCAAGTAAGGAACAACACAAGCTCTAAACCAAACAAATGATCACAATAAAGCAAATAAGAGCTAAATTAAAGCAAGTGAGAAATGTACACAATCGATATTTTTACCGTGGTGCTCGGAAACTTGCCGGTTTCCCCTAATCCACGTTGAGGTTAGCCCGAACCAATTGGATCGGCTCCACAAATTAAGCCAAAACACCTCGATCACTAAAGGTAGCTCTTCCCCGCTCCGGGTAGGTGAGCTCCGACCCTCACAAGAATACCGGGTCTTCTTACAATCTCCTTTGAGAATATCACCGATCAACCACCTCCCAATCGTTCAGGTGCCGGCAAACACCAAGAGTAATAGACCTGGGCTTCACTTGATTTGCAAACTAGTGCCAAGGATCAACTAATGAATGCAATGCACTAAATTTGCCCAACTATCTCAAATTAAATGCTCAAGTGAGAACAAGGGGTGGAATGAATGCTCTATACTCAAGCAATATTCAATGGGTCTCTTCTTACAGTCCTTGAGCAGTGGTACGGGTATTTATACCCTCCACCAACCAAACTAGCTGTTTGGAACAAATTCTTGAAAAATTTAGGATGAGCGGAACTATCGCAGTTATAAGGCCGGTAGTGCCGCTCCCATTTCTGGCGCGGCAGAACGGATATGTCAAAGCTCTACAGTGACCGTTGGAATGTCGGCGCGGTATTACCGCCATTGAAACTTGCGATACTACCGTTCTCCGGTAGTTCTGCAAAGTCGGCACGGTACTACCGCTTGAGCCAAACTTCAAAAAGTCCCAAATTTGGCGCTCTCTGGAAAAAAAGGCTATGCTTCCCTTCCAGAGCTTCCGGGCTCCGGAAGTACCGCTCTAAATAGCTGAACTACCGCACCCGGCGGTAGTTCCGGCATTGAAATCGGAGGGTGCTCTCTGGAAAAAAGGTTTCGCTCATCCTCCGGAGCTTCTGGGCTACGGAAGTACCGCTCCAAAATGCGGAACTACCGCTCCCTGCGGTAGTTCCGGTGTTGAAAGCACCGGTACTTTCGATCCCACAAAGACTTGGGTACACCCGGAGGGTGCTCTCTGGAAAAAAAAGGCTCCGCTCGGGATCCGGAGCTTCCGGTCGTCGGTAGTTCTGATTTTACCAGCGGAACTACCGTCCTGTGGTAGTTCCAATGTTGTAAACTGTGGTACTACCGCTCTTCCAGACAAAGCACAGTTTTGGTTTTAAATCTGATTTTTGATGAATGCATGCTTCTAATTTGATCCAAATGGCACATAAAATTTGCTATCAAGCTACTTGCCATGATCCCTCTTTATGGTACGATTATCTACCCTATAATCCAGTCTTTCACATTTTCTCCTTAAGACTGGTAAAAATAAAAGGAATCCTATTCTAAGTATATCTTTGCCTTGAGCCAATTTTGGGTCTTTACATTTATCCATTGGCTTGCATCTTGTCACCAACATATGGACTTAACCTTTGCATACTCATTAAACACGTTAGTCACATATTGATGTGACGATGGCCCGATCTTCCGAGAGGTACTGATAAGTCGATTGTGGAGATCTCGACGTTGATGATCCAAAGGCTCCGACCAAAACAGATCGAACCCCTCGCAATCACTACACCACTGCTCCGTTGGTTATCAACCGTGCCGAACACGATTGACCTCGCCAAGAAGGCTATCTCCTGCAAGCGAATCGAGAACACAAGCAAGAGAGTAAAAGATGCAATCTGAAATTGCGAATAATGTTTAAGTTGCGGCGAACATGCGGCGAAACTGCTAAGCAGAATAAACTCTTAAGAAAAACCCGAGGAAAACTAAAGGGGTGTGGCCTCCTTAAATAGGGGAGGGGGAAGCCACACTTATCTAATGAAAAGGGATGTGGTACTATTCCTAGTTACTGTTCACGCGCGTGTACTGTTCATGTGAACAGTACCGGCCCAAATAGCCCAAGTTACAAGGCCCTCGGCCCACTTTGAGTCGGACTGGAAAAGTGACGTGACTTGTTTCGCAGTTTCTGATCTGCTCGAGTGGAGTTTGGAGGTGAGACCAGATCCATCTGAAAGTAGACTCCAAGATCTTTCCAACGAGTACTCACGGGCCCCGAGAAGCCTTCTGGATCAAAAGTTATGACCGTTTGAAGTTGGCTTGTCAAGCTGAATCCGAATTGATCTGGAGGCCGAATTGGATTCCAAAACCTGTCCAAGTTGAACCCTTGCTTCAATTGGTTCCAAAGTGATGTGGTGCTACAAATATATATATTTTCATCATTAGGTAGCATCATATTCTCATTTAAAATATGTTGAAGTTGAAGAAACGAATTCACCTTTAGTTCATTCTTGATATTGGCCGCTATGGTCGTACGTGTTGGTGGCGTGGTCACATCACATATTCACATAAATTCATTAATTACCAAAACCATTTTTAGGGGCCTAGATGCTTTCAGGGAGCCAAGCTAAGAGCTAGGTCGAGTAGAGGGATTTGGGGAAATGTATAAGAAGGGGAATGAGTAGAGAAGAGATAAGGCAAGAATGAGGAAGGAAATGAGTGGCCTGGAGAGGCATTTGGCCAGATAAAGTAGTGGGGAAAAGGGAAAAACATGGAGGCACAACCATGGATGCGTCGGCTGGAGCAGCCAAATGGGGGAAAGCAAGCGCACTGGGGGGAAGAAGTGTGGAAAGAGAACTAAAGGAAGAAGAAGCCCATGGAAGGAACTTTTCTGGGACAGACCCCAATTCGTCTCCATGGGGACAACCTCAGATACGCTCCACGTGCATGCACAAATCTCCGTAACGTGAAGGCCATCCCCTCCTCCTTTTCTCCCGCAAATCCGAGCACAGCCATCTCCCTCCCCCTTTCCCCTTTCCCCACTGACGGCGCGCTGCCCCCGTTAGTACAATAATATGAAAAGTACTTTTGAGACAAATCTATACGTATGATGTTCATATAACTAATCTAAATTTTTAAAAGAAATTGATAGTTCATAGTTTTGAAAGTTGAGCTATATATATCCTAAAACAACGTATATTTATGACTGGAGAGACATTCACTACCACAAAAATGGTCATCACAGACGGTATGGAACCGTCATCACATACGGTTCCTTGAACCGTCTGACTTCATGGGTCAATGATAATAGGGGCTATTCACAGACGGTTTTTGAACTGTCTATGAAAACCATATCACAGACGGTTCGAAACTAGAATCGTCTGTGATCATCTATTATCACAGACGGTTCGAAACTACAACTGTCTATAATAGTCTGCTATCACAAACGGTTCTTAATAAAAACCATCTGTGATATACAAATATCACAGATGGTTGGTATATATAATCGTTTGTGATACTTTCCCATTATAAACGGTTTGTAGATAGAACCGTTTGTGATGTACAAGTATCATAGATAGTTTTTGGTTTGAATTGCCTATTATAGTCCTTCACAAATGGTTTATACCACAAAATTGTATGTGATAATTTATTCTATACCTAAAATTTTTTCTATTTGTCGGCTAGCCTCAAGAACTGTTAGCTATGCCCTTTAAAAACAAGCAAATATAGCAGCACATTCTATTTTCATTAAAATTAGAATCCACCATTATAGAATCCTGAGATAACAAGCAGGTTAGTCATCTAATACAGCAAGAACACATCTTCTAATCCTATGAACCCAACTCTTAAATATGGCAAGAACATAGAAGAAGTATATACCCTAGCAGATAGTAGAAGCTCAACCGATCGACGAGGCCTCTATGCTGCTTCCGTGGCGCCTTGCCACCCATAAACTTGGATGCCATCTATTTCGTAAGGGTCATAGGGGTCAGGGTCGAGGAGGAGGACAACGAGGAGGCTGGAGAGATATTGAGCGACGGTAGGTAGGGGATGGGTTTGGGTAAGTATTTATAGAGAAGGGAGAGGTGGGAGTGGGAAAAGTTTTGGTGAAATGGGCGCGGGGACGAAAAGGTGGAGCTACAATCTGTGGGGTTAAGGGTTGGTGTGTTTCTATTGGCTGGGATTGGGTAGGGAGGGTCGACGGGCCCAGCGATCAGAGACATAATTGTCACAGACGGTTCTATATACGAACCATATGTGATACTCGCTCATTACAAATGGTTAGCTAGGGTGAGTACCACAGACGATTCTATATACCAACTGTTTGTAAATTATGATATGGAGCACTAAGACAATATATATCGGTGCAATGTAAATAGTTAGTCTCAAAAGATAAAATACCAAAGTTTTATATGGTTTATATATGCTCATTTGAAAGGTTTCGCGAGATCTATAACTTTGCAGTCGAGGAAAACCCCAATTTCCGAAGGGAAGATTGAAAATTTTTGTAAAACAGAAACCAAAAACTTATAACGTAAATTTGGAGTTAAAGATGGCAAATTTTAGGGATCTTAGAGGGTGACTGGCACAAGCGGGTCATTTTTTGGATTGGGCTCGTCGTTTGCTTTCCAACGCGTACAAGAACATCAAAAACAGACATTGTATGCAAAAGTTATGACTGTTTTACTAAAGGTGTCTCGGAACGGAATTCTACTCGGACACGCCGCTTCAGTTTGAATGTTTGAATAGAGGGGGGCAGCAAAATTGGTCGATAAAATATCACAAACGGTTCTTGTTAATAATCATCTGTGAAGTGTCATCTACGATTTTCACTATGAACCGTATATGATATTTGATAATATCATGGGCGATTCTTATTATACTTCACTTAAATTGTCTGTGATATTATCTCTTAACAGGTGGTTTTTGGCACTGGCAGTAATATAGACAATATCTAAACTAAAATCTTCTGTAATTATATTTAATACTGAAATTTTAAATAATTATTTACGATAAAGCGTTTAGTATTAGTTTTTTTAGCAGTTTGCGCCCAGGCAAAAGGACCAGAACCACAGCCGAATTGGTCGAATCGAACCCTCGCGTGGCTTTCCCGATCGTGGAGCAACCCGCGCGCGCACCACACCCCTCTCCGCCGCTCCAGAGGGCTGGCGGGCGCTGACGTCACCGCTAACCCCTCGCAGCACGGGCCCGCCTCGCAGCGACGCGCGGCTCGACTATAAAAGGCGGCCCACGCCCCCGGCCCCTTCGTCTCCCTTCCTTAAACGCATCGACTCGTCGGAGCAGAGCACACACCGCCTCGAATATCTAGAAGCATCCGGAACGAGCCCAGCCGATTCGATCGATGGCTCCCACGGCGGCGGCGGCGGCGGCGCAGCAGCAGCACACGCGAAAGGCGGCGGGTCTCGCGGCGCGCGACGCCACCGGCAACCTCTCCCCGCTTACCCTCACCCGGAGGTTCGTATATAACCACGCCTCAAGTCCATCTCTCTCCGCAGGGTTCTAGAATGTTCTAGCCTCTAGGCCTAGGCCCGAAGAGTCTCGCAAATCTCGCCTCCAGGGCTTTTGCCGTCCGTGCGTGCGAGATCGATCAAGAAGCCGCCGCCGCCACCGCCTCATCCGTCGTGCGAGTAGGCTTGGCCCGGGCACAGCACACGCGCACGCGGACGTACGTACGGGTGGAGTGTCGCGGGCGCCGTGCGCCGTCCGATCCGGTTGGTTCGGCGTGCTAACCCTAGGGCAGCGTACGTACGTACGTACGTGCATGCTTATGTGGAGTAATTTATTCTCAAGAAATCGTCGTCTAGTCAACGATTCATTGGATATGATTATTAAACGGGGTAGTCGTGCTTAAATTTTTAGATATGGTGCTTGCTGGAATCTAATTATTACTATTTGGATTTAGTTAAATGTCATCTGGATGTTTTCTTCCTAACTATCATCCAGATTTATGACCATTGGATTAGAGATTCAAAGGCCATGAATTATCCTCCTTCTCCTTGAATTCTACCTTCCTCCCCCTTGAAAAAAATCTCCCCCCTTTAAAAACGAGGGATCCTTTGATCTCTAATCTAAAAGTCACAAATTTAGATGATAATTAAGAAGAAAACATCCGGATGATTCCTATACACTCCCTTACTAATTTGCACAACAGAGAGCTTGGTTGAAACTACAAATTCAGCAAGAATTTCTTTAGCCTGCGGCAGCTTTACATGCCAGAAGTATGCAAATCCTCCAATCCAATCCAAACGGGCCTGTTTTGTTTTGGAAACAGAGTCGATCATCCGAATTCTGTTATTAGAAACCTCAGGTTCTACAAGATTTTTGCCCTACTTTATGTCTGCGTCCAAACGGGCCTGGTAGTTTAATAAATTGTATATATGAAATTCTTGCAATAGCACTCGGATCTTATCTCCTTTCTTCTGATGCAAATAAACAAACAAACTAAGGTCCCCAAACTAGGGCGCATGGTGGAATGATGCATCTCTGCTGCTCATTCCACACAGTAGCAGGGGCTCACATTATTTCTCATGTCTGGCATGGCCCCAAAATTATTTGTGTGGCCATTGCATTGTTGCTTGAAAAGCCATACATTTATCACCCTCAACGACCTCTCAACTACTACTGCTGCTGCTGGATGTATATGTTGCGTTTGCTCTTCTTCTGGGTGGTACGCATCAAGTGGCCGTCTTCTTCTGTGTGGTACGCATCAAGCGGGCCGTCTGGGCAGATCTCAAAATCACGTACCTGTTTCTGCACGTGCACTGAAGCGTGGGAACCGACAATTTGACATGGTAGTATTTTGTAGATATGGTGTGTAACACCCCCGTTTTTAGAAACGGGAATGTTATTACCTTCCGTAACAGCTTAGGAGTTCAGTTACGGACAGAAGAAATATCATGCCTGCTCATGAATATTTAAAAGGAGTTAATTTAATTAAAATAAGACTTAACAATCAATTTTAACTATTTTAAGGATGTCTTAAATATAACTTACAATCAAAAGAGTCAAAGAAAAACTCCACAGGAACACTTGAGTGTGGTCGCAACCCTAACACGAAAACTTGTAATATCCTGTCCTCTGCTGATCTCTGTGTTGGGAGGAGTAAAGCAAGACTGAGTACAACCAACCGTACTCAACAAGTCACATGGAAGCTACTATTAACTACATGCAGGGTTTAACATGTTGAAAGATCGGAAATGACAACAGGGGGGTGAATGGTGCCTTTTAAAAATCGCCCCTAAAGTATCCACTCAACATCTCTTTTCCGATAGCTATAAAAGCTATGAAGAAAGAGGAAAGAAAGCTCACTGGAATACAAAGCAAGGAGCCGAAAAACATAGCAAGAAAGAAAAAGAAGCAATCCCAGAAGCAAGCAAACAGCACCAAGTGGTCACAGCCGGTCTGACCGCAAGTGCTTGGCCGGTCTGACTGCCAGTGCTCGGCTGGTCTGACCGCCCTACTACCAGCGGTCTGACCGCCATGCGACAACTGGTCTAACTTCCAACTACTCAGCGGTCTGACTGGGCCAAACCTTAGAGGTCTGACCGGCCCCCTGAAAACAGAGGAATGCAGCGGCTCCTACTGAACAGCACAATAAATACTGAATTGAGCTGAACTCAGGGAAATTTATGAAATCTGCTGCTCTTCTCAGGTCAATACATTAGGACTACAAACTAAAAAACATCCCAATTTCAGAAGAGAAGAAGATGCAAGCTCAGACCACTTAAACACAGAAAATACTGATTTTGTCAAAAGACTCAGCAGGAAGGCATAAAATCCATTTTACTCATGATTCTGAGATCCTTTGCTTATGAGACTTTGGATTCACCAAGGAGATGATTTCAGAACAAAAGAACTCATATTTCTAGCATCTTTTAGTTGGCACAATCACGAGGACTCAAATCCGCTGACATCAAACCCTAGGAATTTGAGAACAGAGGAAGTGCAACCGAGGACAAATTAGAAACAAACTGTAATTGAAATCTTTTCTCTCGGGACAAAGCTGGCCAAGATGGCCAGGTGATCCTATCCCAGTTCAGAGACAAACATTTTGCTGCTTCTTGAACAAGGATTCAACTCAAATGCCACAGGAGCAAAGAGCAGCAGAAGCACAAAAGACAAACACTGAGAGGAAGAAATCAGAATAGCTCAAACTCATGACTTTTCATATTGAATCAGAGACATGGAGGGGTTGGCTTGGGTTGAGAAAGCTGGGGCTGGGTTGGCCACGGCGAGGTGGCTCGACCGTTGGGCGGCTCTCAGTGCCGGGGAAGGGGGCTCGGGAGCTAGGGCAATGGTTTGGGAGGGTTTTGGGGGCTTGAGGAAGCTACTGGAGAAGGCAATTGGAAGATGGTGGCTCGGAGGGATGGAATCGAGTTAGGGCTCACCTTTGAGGTTTCCGGCGATTACCGCCAATGGGGACGGTAATCGGAGCTTTGGGGGTGCTTGGTAGGTTCTGGGAGCTGATAGCTTTGCATGGAGGGGTTTGGTTGCTTAAATAGGGCCAGGAGGTGGTTTGGCACCGGAGAGGGGGAGAAAACTACAACGGCGGCGGCGGTTTCTTTAGAAATCGAGCGAGCTTGTGGTTGGCGGTGTGAATGCGACTGTCTTGGACATGAAGTAGCGGCGGTCAAAGGCGTCAGGGCGGTGTCAGGTCGGTCGTGCGATAGGGTGGTCGGAAAAGGGACTGAGGCGGTGGCAGAGCTCAGCCGGCGGTCTAACACACGCTCAGGCCGTGTCAGGGGCATTAATGGAGGGTGTTCGGTTGCTGACAGGTAGAGCAATGCTGGCAGTGGTGAGAGAGCGCGCGAAGGCGCGAGAACGAACGGGGAAGGTCAGCGGCGACGAAAACAAGGGCGCGGCGGATGGTTTTCAGACCGTGAACAGTGCTGCGCTAATTCTCCTCCGTTTGAGCAGCGTCTGCAGAGATTCGAGGTGGAATTGGTTGAGATTAGTGCAGGATTGGCTAAGGATTAAAGGAGACCAAAACCAAAACGCAATTCAATTTTTTTTTCAAACAAATCAGTTTCGTTTCATGGTGCTAGCAGTTTTCTGTCAATCACTCATTTCCTCAAATAGCTGGTCGGTGGTTGTTGTTTGCCATCGTAGACAAGACTGTCATAGTCGCGCCAGTGCTGGCTTAGGTCTGGTTGATATGGTCCAGAATTTCCAATCTTATAATTAGAATTTTGCTTTCTAAATATGTAATCTGCATTTGCATCAACTTATCGACTAATTGTGAGAAACATAAAATGCTGTTTGCTGAATTTTTACGTTTGTTTTGTGTTTTAGTAGTGTTTGTATGCTTTTCATTCTAATAAGAATGCTTCTAATCTTAAAGTATACGAAGGGGTAAATAATGACTATCCATGTTCAGTTTTGTTTTAAAAGTTATGCAAATCATTTTGAGAGAAACATAGAAGCACCTTCCTTTGCAATCTTTAATTAGAATTTTTCTTTCCAAATCTGTAATCTGTATTAATTGCATCAACTTATTGACTAAATTATTGCGAGAAACATAAAGTGCAGTTTGCTGAATTTTGATATTTCTTAAGTTTTTACTTGGATGAAAGGAAAACATTGGTCTGCGTGTGCATCAGCAGAGAACATGATAGATCGTTTCCATGCATGATAGACTAGACCCTTTGCTAGAATGACCACTGAGGATACATGAATCTAATTATTTAAGACTTTAACCCACTAGTTTGATTTGATCTTGTCCTATGATTGGAGTACTGTTACACACTCACATATGAGCTGAATTAACTTTTATAGTAACGTTTTCTTCAAATTCTGCAGGGGCACTGGAGATGATGATGTCGCAATAAAGATACTGTACTGTGGGATCTGCCACTCTGACCTGCACAGCATCAAGAATGAATGGAAGAATGCCATCTACCCTATCGTTCCTGGGTAAGTATGCCTTCTTGCTCGTAAGTCGTAATTACCAAGTCATGGTTGTTTCAACTTTCAACAGTGTTACATTCTGAATTCTGCACAAACGAACCTGTAAATGTGCATGGGCGCAGCCACGAGATCGCCGGCGTGGTCACCGAGGTTGGCAAGAACGTGACCAAGTTCAAGGCCGGCGACAAGGTCGGCGTGGGTTGCATGGTGAACTCGTGCCAGTCCTGCGAGAGCTGCAACGAGGGCTTCGAGAACCACTGCCCGGGCACTATCCTCACCTACAACTCCGTGGACCGGGACGGCACCGTCACCTACGGCGGGTACTCCACCATGGTGGTGGTGCACGAGCGCTTCGTGGTCCGGTTCCCCGAGGCCATGCCGCTGGACAAGGGCGCGCCGCTGCTCTGCGCTGGCATCACCGTGTACAGCCCCATGAAGTACCACGGGCTGAACGCGCCCGGGAAGCACGTCGGCGTGCTTGGCCTGGGAGGGCTCGGCCATGTCGCGGTGAAGTTCGCCAAGGCGTTCGGGATGAAGGTGACGGTGATCAGCTCGTCGCCCGGGAAGAAGCAGGAGGCCCTGGAGCGGCTCGGCGCCGACGCCTTCGTCGTCAGCAGCAACGCCAATGAGATGAAAGTATGAAATCAAACGTAGCATTCGATTGTCTAATTAAGAAATCAAACGATATCACATATCCTTCTGTAGTGGAGAAGACGAATTTATGTTTGCTTTCTTGATCTCTCTTCAGGCTGCGATGGGCACCATGGATGGCATCATAAACACGGTGTCTGCAAACATTCCCGTGGCCCCCCTTTTCGGCCTTCTGAAGCGCGATGGCAAGATGATCCTGGTCGGCCTGCCTGAGAAGGCCCTGGAGGTCCCTGCCTTTGCTCTTGTCAAGAGTAAGTTAAGGGTTACCTAGCTTATGTCATTTGGTTGCTTAAGCTATTTGCATTGCAAAATTTGACGAATGAGATCTCCATTGGGAACAAACTAGCAGCAATATTTGACAATTGAAATCTTCAGTTTAGAACAAGCTAGCAGTAATCACTAATTTCAGCTTGCGAATATGTCCTGCGCTTTGCTTGCTCAGAGACATGAGTAAGCATTCTGTAAACTGATGAATCTTCACATGTAAATATCCAGTGAACAAGACCCTGTGCGGGAGCTACATCGGCGGCGTGAGGGACACGCAGGAGATGATTGACTTGGCGGCGAAGCACGGCGTGACGGCGGACATCGAGGTGATCGGCGCGGACTACGTGAACACGGCCATGGAGCGCCTCGCCAGGGCCGACGTCAGGTACCGCTTCGTCATCGACATCGGCAACACCCTCAAGGACACCGAATGACTGCTACTACTAGCTAAGGTTGCAGATGAGTGCTAAGCTGGTCTCTGCTATATATAATAATAAACAAAACCTGATTCAGAGATGTGGTGAGTACCATAACAGTTTCTGATTTCGGATGCTCAAAACCATTTAAACTGTGTTGGTTTTTTAACATGGGTATTTTCTTTTTTTTCTTTACATTATCCATAAATATATAATATTTTTATTATTATTATTTATTATTTATTTAAGTATTTTAGAAAAAAATAATAGTTACTTACATATCATTTGAGTTAAAAATCATTCCGCTTTTAAAATGGACCATTGTTGAGCCTTGTGTGTGGGTGATTCCGTGATTGCTTCTTGCCGTAGAGCAGTACGGGTTCGTCGTGTGATTCGTGTCGATTACAGTTGAGGTGTTTGGTTAAATTGAAGAGCGCCTTGATCTAGTAATGGCCACACCAGCTATAGCGTTGATCTAGTGATTACCATAATTCTTCAGTGGCAAAACATGCTGAAACGAAACCGAATTTTGAAAAAGATTGGAATTTCGTTTTGATTTAATTTCCTCTTAAGCCTTAGCCTAATCCAGCTCAAACCTTATCCATCCAAGCTTCAAGATCTGTGCTGCATCACCTCAATGACTAAACTTTGCATAGGCATGTTCACGGTAAGATTTTTTCGCCGCCGCCTATTTTTGCCGCCGCTCGAGCTCTCTCTCTCACTCTCGCGCATTCTCGTGCCTTCTTGCTGCCGCCACTCTTCTGCAACTTGTCTGACATCCCTCGAAAGTCCCTGACCAGCGCCGGACAAAGCCAAGCCCGATTTCGCCACCGCCCTGGATATTTTGGCCGCTGCTCCCCTTCTGTCTCTCAGCCGACAAGCCGCAATCCTTCGCCCAAGGAACATAGCGCCTGAGGTGCTAGCCCTTGCCGACCTCACCCCTACAGTAGCCAAACCTGACCGAAGCATCCCGTGCCCCTCCGCCTCGGCCACGCGCTGCCACCTGAGTAGGGCATTCCCTGTGCCAAACCGCCCCACAGCCCCTATAAAAGCCCCCCAAGCCCCTCCATGAGGTGCACCGATGCCCGGGTAAGCCACCCACACCCCCAATTGCTCCGGTGACCGTTGCATCGCCGGCAACCTTCAAAAATCCCCAAGAAAGCCGCCAACTCAATGCCCCTTGTACAGTCAATTTCCTTTCAATTCTTTTGGTCTGTAGCTTCCTTGCATTCCCAGAAGTCACACCAAAGCCCCGCCCTATCCTCCCCTGCCGTAATCTTCACTGACAGCCATGACCACCACCGGGCCGAAGCCCTCACTGTGGACAGCTCATTAAAAGCCCTCACGACCCAAACCACCGCCGTCCAAGCCAATGTGATCACTCCCAGATGGTTTAAAAGTAGCCAATGAGAAGAAAGAACCTCCCTGTAGCTCCTGTGTCGTTCAAAACAACCGCAAAGATACCTCGTCGTCGGCAAAGTTCCGGCCATCCCCGATCACGCCCAAGGCCAAATATGGAACCCCCTCGTCCACAGGAAAGTGACCGTAGCATCGGGAATCGCCGTCACAAAATTGCTCTGTTTTTCGGTCACTATAGCGTGCGGGAGGAAGAAGACGAACAGTACTGGTTCGGTACTGTAGCCCAGGTCCAGGCTCGGACCCCAACTCGAGCTCGGCTCGAGCTTCTACCGAGCTCGAGCCTGGAAGGCCAAGCTCGCTCGAGCTCGGCACGTTTACAGCCCTACTCCGCAAACACTAACCTTCTCGGGGTGTGAAGCTCATAGTACCACATTGCTAATAATTCAGAAAGGTGCCCATAGGCCTCCATTCTATAAATAGGTAGGACCATTCTCCGTATTGTGCACACAGAATTCCCGTACCTCAAATGTGGTTTTGAAGTGGATGCAACGATTATTCTTACTCCAAAATTTAAATTTAAAAATAATTAATATTATTAAACTGTACAAATCCTTATTAAATAGCGTACTACAATTATTTACTTATTTTTAGTTTAAAAGTACGAATATATGATAAAAATATTATAATAACTATATATTTGGCCTGTACAATAGACCAATATTATACGATGTCGTTTCTGTACATGTCCATGGATCTCTGTCGTGTGCACTGCTCTACATATATTAAGCGTACGTGTAGGTGATTGCGGTTGTACCTTGGGTCGGCAACACGACTAAGCTCGCCAAAAGAAAGTAAAAGGTTTTTCACCTGTAGTTTGTTGGGCCATCCAATATTAATCTCTTGCTCTCGTAAAGTGATATGAGAAAGATTTAAACAGTACTCTATCTCAATCCTCAAGTAAATTGCACAAAACTACACTATCATTGTCAAAACTATTACAAAACCATATTTTTTTAGTACCTATTTCAAAGAAGCACACTTGTGTATAATGTTTCACAAAACTGTACATCTGTCACATAGAATAGATCTAATCAGAGGGCCGAACAGTTAAGTCATAGGCTGTAAAAAAAGCTCGAAACTCACGAGCTACTCGAGTTCAGCTCGTTCTAGGCTCAATTCGAGCTCAGTTCGAACTTTAAACGAGCCGAACTCAAGGTTGATCTCGAGCTCGCGAGCTTCACTGAGCCGAGTTCGAATAGTTCGCGAGCCCTGATTCAAGCTTAAATAGTAATACATATTAATTTTTACCGAGCGTACTCGAGCCGAACTGGAGCTCTAGCTTTTCTTATTGTTGAAAATTAGTATATATTTGAATTATTTTAACTGTTATTAAGCTTACTAGAGCCGAGTTCGAACTTAAAATTTTCTTATTATCGAAAAATAATGCATAATAAATTATTTTAATTGTTATCGAGTTTGAACGAACCGAGCTCGAGCCTACTTGAGCTTAGACTAAGCCGAGCTCGAGCCCAGGTCCAAGCTCAGACCCCAACTTGAGCTTCTGCCAAGCTCGAACCTGGAAGGTCAAGCTCGTCAAGCTTAGCTCGTTTACAGCCCTACTCTGCAAACACCAACTTTCTCGGGGTGTGAAGCTCATAGTACCATATTGCTAATAATTCAGAAAGGTGCACATAGGCCTCATTTCTATGAATAGGTAGGACCACTCTACGTACTGTGCACACAGAATTCCCGTACCTCAAACATGGTTTTGAAGTGGATGCAACGATTATTCTTGCTCCAAAATTTGTCATACGTGTAAATCAAAAAGATTAAATTTAAAAATAATTAATATCATTAAACTATGCAAATCCTTATTAAATAGCATACTACAACTATTTACTTATTTTTTAGTTTTAAAGTACAGATATATAGTAAAAATATTATAATAACTATATATTTGGTCTGTACAATAGACCAATATTATACGATGTCGTTTCTGTACATATCCATGGATCTCTGTCGTGTGCACTGTTCTACATATATTAAGCGTACGTGTAGGGGATTGCGATTGTACCTTGGGTCGGCAACACGACTAAGCTCGCCAAAAGAAAGTAAAAGGTTTTTCACCTGTAGTTTGTTGGGCCATCCAATATTAATCTCTTGCTCTCGTAAAGTGATATGGGATAGATTTAAACAGTACTCTATCTCAATCCTCAAGTAAATTGCACAAAACTACACTATCATTGTCAAAACTACTACAAAACCATATTTTTTTAGTACCTATTTCAAAGAACCACACTTGTGTATAATGTTTCACAAAACCGTACCAGTAGGGCCAAACAGTTAATTCATAGGCTGTAAAAAAAGCTCAAAACTCACGAGCTACTCAAGTTCGGTTCGGTCTAGACTCGATTCGAGCTCAGTTCGAACTTTAAATGAGCCGAACTCGAGCTTGATCTCGAACTCGTGAGCTTCACCGAGCTGAGCTCGAATAGTTTGCGAGCCCTGATTCGAGATTAAATAGTAATACATTTTAATTCTTACCGAGCTTACTTGAGCTTTTCTTATTGTTAAAAATTAGTGTATATTTGAATTATTTTGACTGTTATCGAGCTTACTAGAGCCGAGTTCGAACTTAAAATTTTCTTATTATTGAAAAATAATGTATAATAAATTATTTTAATTGTTATCGAGCATCAACGAGCCGAGCTCGAGCCTACTCGAGCTTAGACCGAGTCCAGGTCCAGGCTTGGACCCCAACTCGAGCTCGGCACAAGCCCAACTCGAGCTTCTACCGAGTTCGAGCCTGGAATGCCAAGCTCGCTCGAACTCAGCTCGTTTACAGCCCTATTTCGCAAACACCAACCTTCTCAGGGTGTGAAGCTCATAGTACCATATTGCTAATAATTCAGAAAGGTGCACATAGGCCTCAATTCTATAAATAGGTAGGACCACTCTATGTATTGTGCACACAGAATTCCCGTACCTGAAACGTGGTTTTGAAGTGGATGCAACGATTATTCTTGCTCCAAAATTTGTCATACGTGTAAATCAAAAAGATTGAATTTAAAAATAATTAATATCATTAAACTATGAAAATCCTTATTAAATAGCATACTACAACTATTTACTTATTTTTTAGTATTAAAGTACGGATATATAGTAAAAATATTATAATAATTATATATTTGGTCTGTACAATAAACCAATATTATACGATGTCGTTTCTGTATATATCCATGGATCTCTCTCGTGTGCACTGTTCTACATTTATTAAGCGTACGTGTATGTGATTGCGGTTGTACCTTGGATCGGCAACACGACTAAGCTCGCCAAAAGAAAGTAAAAGTTTTTTCACCTGTAGTTTGTTGGGCCACCCAATATTAATCTCTTGCTCTCGTAAAGTGATATGAGATAGATTTAAACAGTACTCTATCTCAATCCTCAAGTAAATTGCACAAAACTACACTATCATTGTCAAAACTATTACAAAACCATATTTTTTAGTACCTATTTCAAAGAACCGCATTTGTGTATAATATTTCACAAAACCGTACATTTGTCACATAGAATAGATCTAATCAGCAGGGCCGAACAGTCAAGTCATACACTTCTCCCCTCATTTGTTACTCTGTGTTGACTGAGCAAAGGAGCAGACAGGCAAGGAAAGGGCCGTCGATGATCGGGCGATCATTGCGAAAATGAGACAAGAGGACTTACAGTTCGAGGTGAAGGTCTGAAGGACCAAAGATCCATGGCAGTTAGGTTTTCTTCCTCTGGTCTAAGTTAGAGGACAAAGAGAGGAGGGAGGAGTGTGCGATTGACTGGTGGAGATGTTTGTATTGGATTTTGCTTCTGATTTATATTTGAAGAAGCCAGAAGTTAATATAAACATTCGGCTTTTCGAAGCGATTTCTTCACTCTTCTCGTTTCCGTTTCGCCCGGAGAATAAGGCAGGAGGTCATAAGTGCATCACACGCCTAACTTCTTTCGCTCCTGTCTCACGTTCCTCACTTTCCCTACCGCTCCTTCTAAAAATCATTTCTTTCAGCCACTACTATTAATTTTTAGCTAAAAGTCATCAGTCGCAACCAATACGAACACCCCGAAACCATTTCGAGCTTGTGACTAACAAGTAGGCCTAGCTTATCATGTCCATCCCACGTAGGGGTGCAAATGAGTTGGGTTAATCCCGACCGATCCGGTACCGAATCCGGTCGGTACCGAATTCGGGAAGAGAATTTGGTATCTGATCGGATTCGGATAATTCATATGGGATTCGGATTCGGATTTGAGTGAGTTATTATCTGACCGAATAGTATCGGTATTTGGATACCGGATAATTATCCGGTCGGATATATGGTAAGAAATAAGAATTCACCTTTTATTTTGCTAGTATTTGTTTTTTTGTCATGTTGGTTGGTTGAGGTGTGCAGTGTATAGAAAGGTTTCGTGGATCGTGCAAGCTTAAATTCTCTAAAAGGATTATGACTTTCAGTTGTGGCAACTATAAATGTACAAATACTAAAATAGTGTTTTATTTCTAATTCTGCTGCTTGTGCAATTGGAATCCTAAATTTGCTCATTAAGATCACTCTTCCTAGGTAATGGAATGAAAAACATGTAATCAGAGTATTATTAAATGATGAACTTTGGCATGCTTCAGTAAATGAACAGGTAAATTTGTCAAAAGTCTATTATCCCCAATTGTCTATTGTCTCTACCTTAATTTAGTAAAATTTCTTTAGCCTAAAAAAAATGATGTCCGTCAAGAATCAAGATTCATCTTGAAACGCTACATCTTAATGGGCAATTTTGGGGGAAACGTCACACCATCTTTAGCTGATGAATTATAATCACTATTATGTACTTATGTCTAACAGTTTAAGCCTTGAAGTGATGGTGGTATGGTTTAGTATATGTTCCTTTCCGTATGCACGTACTATCCGTCTACATTATCCGTTTTCGATCTGAAACCATCAAGTATCCGTTCCGGCGGCACCGTATTCGAAATTCCGAATACTCCGAATTCGTATTCGTATCCGGTTTTACTGTATCTGACCCCAAATTCGAGAAAAATGGGTTAGGATACGGTATAAGCAATATCTGTCCAAATCCGACCCGATTGCACCCCTAGTCCCATGTGACGAAAGTGTGGTTACGTAAAATGTGATGCATAAGCAAGTGTGGTTCTTTGAAAATAGATGAATAAAAGTATGATTTGTGATAGTTTAAACACTAGTAAAGCAGTTTGTAAAATTTACCCCAATCTTTATTAGAGCCCCAATGCTCTCTGTGGTTGGGAATAGGCCTGGCCAAAATACCCGCTATCCGTTACCCGTACCCGAATTACCCGGACCCGAACCCGAAATACCCGAACCCGAGGTACCCGATCCCAAATTCGGATAGCGATTCTGATTACCCGAAATTAGTTTGGGTAGTTCGGGTAGTATCCCCCGGTACCCGAACTACCTAAATTACCCGAATTGTCTGTAAATTACCCGAATTATCGGGAAATTGTCTGTAAATTACCCGAATTGTCTGTAAATTACCTGAATTGTCGGGAAATTAGCTGGTTTTCTGTAAATTCGGGTATATCGGGTATACCCGAACCCGAACCCGAATTATCGGGTACCCGAAATTGCGGGTAGTGTTTTTTTGGGGCTAATATCGGGTAGCAGTTTTCATTACCCGAATTTTGAATTATCCGAACTACCCGACCCGAAAAATTCGGGTAACCCGAACGCCCAGACCTAGTTGGGAACGTCCCACGTACCAAAGATGGTGTACAAATTGCGCACAGAACGTGGCCTCAAGAACAACAATCCTCTCTCCAGCTTGCAGGAGAGGAGTAGAGGACTACTTTGGTACACAGCTGGATCGGAGCCCTACCAGTAGTTGTAGTCCTCAGGTACCTCCAAGTGTCCAGTGGCTTGTGGACGCTGACGTCACCTAGCTGGGCCCCACGTCTCAGTGACGTGGTGCTCGGCCATATATGAAAGGCGGGCCCATTCGCCCCCTTGCCCTAACGCATCTCCGGCTCACCGCCATCGCCGCAACGAACACAAGCGGCGCACACCGCCGCCATTCTTCTTGAAGCTTCCGGATTCCGACCGATCGATGGCTCCCACGGCTGCGGTGGCGGAGCAGAAGCAGCAGCACCCGAGGAAGGCGGTGGGGTTGGCGGCGCTCGACGCCTCCGGCCGCCTCTCCCCGATCCCCCTCACCCGGAGGTGCGTATGAGCTCTCGTAGTCGTAGGCTCGTAGCTTGTTTGTAAACCCAAAGAGATTAACCGCATCTTCGCCGTGGGGTTCTAGAATGATCTGTGCCTGAAATCAACCAGCAACTCCATCGCATCTAGGGTTTTGCCGTGCCCGCGGATCAAGCGGCCGCCGTGCCGGTGTGCGTGGCCTGGTGGCCGGGCACGCGCAGGGAGCCATCCTATCCGGCTGGTCGGTGTGCGCTTTTCCTCATCCTACGGTTGCGCGGCGTACGTACGTGCATGCTCCTGCGGAACAGTCAAATCTATTCTGAAGAAATCTCCGTGTACGTGGTTAAAACACAAGGTTCGATTGATTGGATATCATAATTGATGGAGGACATACTTTTGGATGGGTTGAGAACTTGAGATCATTCCTGCAGGCTGCTAATTTGCTGGAATGTTTAGAATTTTCTCATCGGATTGATAGTTTAGTAAATTGTATAGCTAGCTTTCTCGCCAGAGTACTTGAACACATTATGTACTCTGTTTCGATGCAAATTAAATAAACAAGCTTGGTGAAAGGAGATCTTGTATATATGGTGTGCTTTTGGATGATGAACAATTATATATGCCGGCCCTTGTTTCAAGAGCTAGATTTTTGGTTTACTCGTTGTTTTGACTAAAGAATGAACTGTGGCCAATAGTACGTGCAAGTTGGAAAGTAGAGGCTACTGTATTTTGAAGATGGCACTAGCAGTTTGATGCCATTGTCAGTCATTTCCTCAAATGGCCTTCTGGCTGGTCGGTCATTGCTGGTTGTCATGGTAGACACGATTGCCACCGTCGAGCCAGCGCTACTGCCTATGCAAGATGGTTGATGTGTCCAGAATTTCCAGTATCTAAGAACTTCACTTCCCAAAATTGTAATGAGTCAAAAACTTTGGTAGTCCTCAAGCATGCATAAATTCAGCAGAACAGAATCGATCACTTGCACGCATGACGGACTAGACCACTTGCTGCAATGACCCCACTGAATGAGTTGATAGATGAACCTTGGTCAGACCTTGGTTTATTGATTTTGGTGTACACACATATAAACAAACTGAATTAGCATTTTTATTTCAAAACGTTTAATTTCTCTCTCTTGCAATTTGCAGGAGCACTGGAGATGACGATGTCGAGATAAAGATTCTGTACTGTGGGATCTGCCACTCCGACCTGCACAGCATCAAGAATGAGTGGAAGAGTGCCATGTACCCTATTGTTCCTGGGTAAACAGGCCTTCCAACAATGCTGCATTCCGAATTCTGAACAGATTTTGACAATGTACCTGTGCATTGTGGACGCAGGCACGAGATTGCCGGAGTGGTCACCGAGGTGGGGAAGAACGTGACCAAGTTCGATGCCGGCGATCGGGTCGGCGTCGGGTGCATGGTGAACTCGTGCCAGTCCTTCGAGAGCTGCGCCGAGGGCTTTGAGAACCACTGCCCGGGCGTCATCTACACCAGTGACGGACCCAGGATTTTACAAAAAGGTATGCCGCACCAAAATTTTTATATGCAATTCAGTAAAACCATTTGCCAATTCGGTAAATAATTGTAAAATTTGCACCGTAATTCCATATACAGGCACTAAATAATATGATAAATCTTAAATTCAAGGATTAAGTTGGAAACTTACACAAATTACAATATAAATAGTTCAAACATCATACTAATAGTCTTAAATATATATAAAAAACTTGCAATACTACTTGTCTGACTTTTTTGGCCTACGCTTTCTAAATGACATGAAAGTCTCGATTATATCATCTTCATCCACTTTAAAGAAAATATCCCGCTCAATGAATGTGACTAGACAATCATCCAAAAGAGTATCACTCATCTTATTTCTTAACTTTGTTTTCACTAAAACCATTGCAGAAAATACCCTTTCAACACTTGCTGTTGCCACTGGTAGAAGCAAAACCAATTTGAGAAGCATGTAAATCATATCATACACTTTATGCCTCTTTGTTTCAACAAGCTTAACTGATAGATCAACAAGATTGTCTAGATCTTTGAAGCTATCAGCTTGTCTCATGTCATCAACATAATTACCAAGTTGCAATTCAAGTTTTAACAAATAATTGCTCGGGGACTCTTTATGGTAGAACTCAGCTAGTCTACGTACCTTCTGTGCATCGAAAGAAGCAAATGAGTTGGAAGGATTGAAGGCCGACATACAAGCGAGCAACTCCATATTAACCTCATCAAACCGATTATCAAGCTATTGGCTAATTTGATCAATGACACCAATATATACTTCTCTTCTGAAGTGATCATCATTTATTTGGTTTCGAGCACGAGTGTACCTTGCTGATTTCCCATAAGGCACATAATCACCGTCCATAGCAGGAACTTTAACACCATGTTTATCACTAAACGAAGTGACCCTCTCAAGGAACTTATCCTAATCATCAGACCTCAATTGTTGCATTCTGTTCTTTGCCACATTAACAAGTGAGATTGCATTAAGAATATCTTGCTCCCTTCTTTGTAAACACTCGGATAATTCATTTGTGTATCCAAGAATAACAAACATTAAGTGTGCAAAGAAAACAAACTCAAAGGTCTCAAATGCTCCAAGCACGAAATGTATTTTTGTCCAATCGGCCTTATGTGCAGTATCATCACCAAGATCTATGAGTACATCATGGATTATGGAATACATAAAAATGATGTTGCATACAGTTTTGTAATGAGAGCCCCACCGAGTCTCACCAGGCCTAGGCAAATCCATTTATTGATTTAATCACTCCCAGATTCAAGTTCACAATCAAGTACTTTCTTGATATTCTCGAGCCTAGCATTTCGAAGCATGCCATGATGCTTACAAGAAACTCAACAATATTCAACAGGAGAGATACTTGATCAAAAAACTCACACAATCAGTATTGCCCTTAGCAACAGCAACAAAAACTAGTTGGAGTTGATGTGCAAAACAATGGATATAATAAGCAGAAGGTGACTTGCATTATCAATGTTTTCAGCCCTTTAATATCTTCTTTCATGTTGCTAGCCCCATCATAACCTTGACCACAGATTTGAGCCATAGTCAAGCCATGACTAACAAGTAAAGCTTCAATTGCATCCTTAAGTGATAAAGAGGTAGTATCATCTACATGAACAACTCCAATAAAGTGCTCACATGGCCTTCTCAATTTTTCAACATAACGCAAGCAAAGAGCTAGTTGTTCTTTATGTGATATGTCACTAGACTCATCAGCTAAAATTGCATAGAGCTCATCACCAAGTTCTTTAATTATTTTCTTTCTAGTTTCTATGGCACAACAGTGAATAATTTGCTTTTGTATCTTTGGGCTAGTTAAGGTGCAATTACCTAGAGTATTGTTCAAAACATACTTGCTCACTTCTTCATTGTTTCCTGCAAGAAACTTCAAAAGTTCAAGGAAGTTCCCTCTGTTGCTAGACTCTTCACTTTCATCATGTCCACGGAATGCCAATCTCTGATGCAAAAGAAACTTGATACATCTTAGTGAATAAGTCATTTTTTTCTTGTAAAGACGAAGATCCTCATCAATCCACTTCTCAATGTGATAATCAATTGCTACCTTGGGATTCTTAAAGCCATGTATCTCTTGAGCTGCATTATGTGCCTTAGAACCCAGATGTTTGAGAAATGCTTTCTCTCCTATATTCCAATTTCTCCAGCCACCAACAGTAAATTTATCTGATCCGGTACCCTTCTTAAACAAGTAGCATATAAAGCAAAACATAGAATCCTTCTTGACATTGAGAAGTGGAGATAAGAAGGGTACCGAGTCAGATAAGTTTACTGTTGGTGGCTGGAGAAATTAGAATATAGGAGAAAAAACACTTTTCAAACATCTGGGTTCTAAGGCACATAATGCAGCTCAAGAGAGATACATTGGGTTTAAGAATCCCAAGGTAGCAATTGATTATCACATTGAGAAGTGGACTAATGAGGATCTTCTTTACAAGAAAATGTTGACATATTCACTTAGATGTATCAAGTTTCTTTTGCATCAAGGATTGACATTCCGTGGACATGATGAAAGTGAAGAGTCTAGCAACAGAGGGAACTTCCTTGAACTTTTGAAGTTTCTTGCAGGAAACAATGAAGAAGTGAGCAAGTATGTTTTGAAGAATGCTCTAGGTAATTGCACCTTAACTAGCCCAAAGATACAAACGTAAATTATTCACTGTTGTGCCATAGAAACTAGAAAGAAAATAATTGAGGAACTTGGTGATGAGCTCTATGCAATTTTAGCTGATGAGTCTAGTGACATATCACATAAAGAACAACTAGCTCTTTGCTTGCGTTATGTTGATAAATTGAGAAGGCCATGTGAGCAATTGGAGTTGTTCATGTAGATGACACTAGCTCTATATCACTTAAGGATGCAATTGAAACTTTGGTCAAGGTTATGATGGGGCTAGCAACATGAAAGGAGATATTAAAGTGCTGAAAACATTGATCATGCAAGAGTCACATTCTGCTTATTATATCCATTGTTTTGCACATCAATTCCAACTGGTTCTTGTTGCTGTTGCTAAGGGCAATACTGATTGTGTGAGTTTTTTTTTGATCAAGTATCTCTCCTGTTGAATATTATTGGAGTTTCTTGTAAGCATCATGGCATGCTTCGAAATGCTAGGCTTGAGAATATCAAGGAAGCATTTGATTCTGGTGAACTTGAATCTGGGATTGGATGAAATCAAGAGATGGGTTTGCCTAGGCCTGATGAGACTCGGTGGTGCTCTCATTACAAAATTGTATGCAACATCATTATTATGTATTCCACAATTCATGATGTACTCATAGATCTTGGTGATGATACTACACATAAGGCCAATTGGACAAAAATACATTTTGTGCTTGGAGCATTTGAGACCTTTGAGTTTGTTTTCTTTGCACACTTAATGTTTGTTATTCTTGGATACACAAATGAATTATCCGAGTGTTTACAAAGAAGGGAGCAAGATATTCTTAATGCAATCTCACTTGTTAATGTGGCAAAGAACAGAATGCAACAATTGAGGTCTGATGATTGGGATAAGTTCCTTGAGAGGGTCACTTCGTTTTGTGATAAACATGGTGTTGAAGTTCCTGCTATGGACGGTGATTATGTGCCTTATGGGAAATCAGCAAGGTACGCTCGTGCTGAAACCAAACAAATGATGATCACTTCAGAAGAGAAGTATATATTGGTGTCATTGATCAAATTAGCCAAGAGCTTGATAATCGGTTTGATGAGGTTAATATGGAGTTGCTCCCTTGTATGTCGGCCTTCAATCCTTCAAACTCATTTGCTTCTTTCGATGCACAGAAGGTACATAGACAAACTGAGTTCTACCCTAAAGAGTTCTCGAGCAATTATTTGCTAAAACTTGTATTGCACCTTGGTAATTATATTGATGACATGAGACAAGCTGATAGCTTCAAAGATCTAGACAATCTTGTTGATCTCTCAGTTAAGCTTGTTGAAACAAAGAGGCATAAAGTGTATGATATGATTTACATGCTTCTAAAATTGGTTTTGCTTCTACCAGTGGCAACAACAAGTGTTGAAAGGGTATTTTTTGCAATGGTTTTAATGAAAACAAAGTTAAGAAATAAGATGGGTGATAGTCTTTTGGATTATTGTCTAGTCACATTCATTGAGCGGGATATTTTCTTTGAAGTGGATGAAGATGATATAATTGAGACTTTCATGTCATTTAGAAAGCGTAGGCCAAAAAAGTCAGACAAGTAGTATTGTAAGTCTTTTATGTATATTTGATACTATTAGTATGGAGTTTGAACTATTTATATTGTAATTTGTGCAAGTTTCCAACTTAATCCTTGAATTTAAGACTTATCATATTATTTAGTGTCTGTATACCGAATTACGGTGCAAATTTTACAATTATTTATCGAATTGGCAAATGGTTTTACCGAATTACATATGAAAATTTTGGTGCGGTATACCCTTTGGTAAAATCCTGGATCCGCCACTGTTGTTGTGAGGATGCATGAATGGTTCTGCTTCTTGTCATAATAATAAGAAAAAAAAATATTTTTCTACTCTTAGCTATGGTGTTGTCCGATTTTCAACCTCTAATTTCAAAATCGGTTAGTTGTCATCAAGGGCAGAACCACGTAGTGAGCCCTGATGTCATAGGACACTAGATCGGAAAAAAAATTAGCAGAGATTAGCACTTTTATCCCATGTGTGAACACCTAGGCTAAACTTAATGCATCTGGTTCTTTCTTTGAAACCTATTAAAAGGAGCACTAGTAATCCAAATTCCCAGTAGCTAGCATCAATCCATGAGAAGTCTCCGCTTCCGTCAGTCCATAAGGCAACTACAACAAGCTGAGCCAACCTTGAGCCAGCGAAGAGGGAGAAGTGCAACAGGCCATATCATCTATTTGATGATCCCAAGCATATCACCTCGTAGCAACCCTCAACGCTTGTTTGCCTCGCATGGTCAGTCAAGAAATGTGCACTATGTCCGCCACATAGCCGCACCTAGCTAGGCAGCGACCAATTACCGAAGAATGGGAGAATCAGAGCCACCGACCGCCCTCGCCTACCATCTCACTATGGCATCACCTGGTTCCTATTTCCTCACGCCCTCGCCGACCGAAGGAAAGTTAGGTCCACCCGATCAATATGTACTTTGCTCTAAATTTCTCTTAATTATTCCAATTTGTGAGTTAGGGTTTTAATATGATGATTGTTGATTGATTTTTGTTAAATTGTAGGATTAAGACTTAGCATTTTGATTTTGATTTTTTGGAATACTAGCCTAACTCATTGCATATCGGGGACAAAATTATAGTATTTGACCGCAATATTAAGTAAGTAAGCCACTGAACATATTTTCTATTATATTGTTTTTGAACTATTGAACATATAAATATCTAACTGACTTTTCAATTACTTGGTGATAATTTTATGAATGATATACTTATTTACTATGTGGAGAAATAAGAATTGACGAAAATTACTAATGATGTTATGGTTCGGTGTTTTATGAATTTGAAAAAACTTAAATACTAAAAGATAATGCATTAACTTACATTTTATCATTCTATTATGTTTTACTTAAAAACTTTCATTTTACACTGTTATCGGTTATGTTAAAGTATTGATGCTAAAAATTACTGAACACGTTACTATTTATCATAATATTGCTTGAAAACTGTGTGTGTGTATAATATTGTTATATATACGATGAAGTGGTGAACCCCGGTCATTTTCATTCTAGTTCCACCCCTGCTTGTCATCCTTCAATTATCAAAACCATTATCTTTTCAACCCTAAATTGATTTCACAAGCAGTTTTCACCATGTTAATTAACAGCCACGTAACTGATTTTGGCTTAAGTGGCATCCTAATCAACAGCAAAATTATAAAAAGAAGTAAATTTATATACATGGGCCCATTGGGTCTACATGTCAACCCTATCTCCCTTCCTTGCAAGGAGAACAACAGAGAGGGAAAGCTATAGGAGGCAGTGGGCTGGGCACAGCGCCGACAACGCAGTGGTGGCAAGGCATAGGTGAGAGGCAAAATGGAATGATTGTGATGTAAGGAACCTCATGGTGGTGGTGGTGTTTTAGCTATAGGCATGCTGTGCTGGACATGCAGGCGGCGGCGGTAGTCGGGTCATGGGGGTGACAACAATTTAGTGGGAGAGAGGCAAAACTGAGCACATCAAAAACTCAAAATATAGGGGAGGAAGGTAAGATGCTCGTGTACTAAGGAAAGGATCGGACGAATTCTCACCGGTCACGACGAACCACAGCGGATAAGTGCAATGGCGTTGGAGAAGAAAAGTTTGGATTACAAGCAGCTGTGGATATGAAACTCAAATTTTTACGAGCAGATGTGAGGCTGATGGTTTTGAGATTAGCCCACTGGGGCAGCAGGAGGCTATAGGTGGAGGGCAGCATGGCGTCCACTGCCGTGGCTCAGGACACTTAACAAATTATTCTGCTTAGATGAACCAAGAAAGTAAAGAACAGAATGCTTTGGACGGATGATATTACCGACGCAAGCCTTACTCTCATTCGTGACCACCTCATCATCTTTGTTCTTGTTTCTGCCCAACATGGCGCCTTGATCTGGCCAACGTCGTAGCTCCCGTAGCAATGGAATCAGATCGGGGTAATGGTTTTCCAGAGAAAATTTCTGGAGATGAAGATGGGATAGAGGCGGAGCAGAGGTCCCGCGACCGGCGACGAGGTCCTGCGGCCGACGAACTGAGTTTAGCCTGGCTCGGCCATTTGCGCAAAAGAGAGAAGAGCTTGGAGACGGGGTGGCTTGAGATAGATGAGGAAGTAGGGGGTGAGTATGACTGGTGGGTCACACTGTTTTTTATTTTACTTTTGTCATCAAGGATGTCATGTCAGTGAAACCGGTCTATGTAGACATCACGTCAGGTCAAAATTGTCCTGGAATGGGTTAAGGAGGTAAGTGGTGTGATTTTCATTGTTTAGGGTCCTATTAATCCAATGCAGACTATAGTTGAAGGTTGAAAATTAGATTTTTTTTCCCCTAATAATAACGGCTTAGCTCTTAGCTACTTCATAGTGTTGCTTACAGTTGACCTTGCTTATGAGTTTGGTTTACGTGTTCGTTTTGACGCGGATGGATATGATTTGTGTTGATCAGGTGAACTTCAATCACAAACAGCTTTCTGGTGCAGTCACCGAACAATGCCTCGACCACTCCGGCTATCGCATTGATCATCCTGTAGTTGTAACCGTAGCAGTAGATTTCTTCCAACACTCTGGCCTTGTTTGAATAGGCTAAAGCCCTGGTCCATCTACATTGATGTATCAGGATTTTATTTTAAATTTCTGGTCATCCACATAAATTCTAATCAAAACTGGTCTATCCATATAAATCCTAGTCGGAAATAGATCTCCCAAACGTGCCCTCAGAGAGTGAGTTCACGGAAAATTACCCATAGAATCCCATTGCTCGGAAAAATGGTAACGCTTCAGGTACTACTTAACCTCTATCCCTTCTCCAGGGACGCACATCGATTTAATGCTCCATTTGTTGGTAGAGCGTGCCGGCCACGGGTGCAAGCGTTCCCCGTCTGGATGATCGCGGCGTCCACGGGCGTGCATCGGTGCATGTACTGGGAGGCGAAGATCTCATGCCGTACGTAGCATATATCTTGTAAATAACGTAGTAGCTTGGAAAACATGCATGCTTGTTTTGTATTTGACGTTAGCTCGGATAGGATACTTGATCTAAGTGTTTAGACTTTGGACGTGCGGATTAACTCAAATCGAATTACATTCAATAAGTGTGTCAGTAGGGTGAATAACTTCTTAAAATTTTTCCCTAGCTATACCAAAGCCAAGATCCAAAGAACATAAAGTTATCTGAGACGAACTATCTCACCGGTTTGACCACCGACCAGGTGACAATCGGACTGCTCGGCCGATCTAACCGCAAGTGCACTAGTTTGATCGGATCGTGGGTGGTCAAAGAACATCCCGACACACGATAACGAAAATGGCTAACTCTTAAACCATTGATCCAAATTGGATAGAACTTGATACAAATTCTTCACAGGATGTCAGGAATTTATTACAGTCATGGATCATGAAGATCAATGCCAAAGTTTTGATATTTATCTAAAACAAGGAAGGTTGCATTGAAACCGGACAAAAGAGAAAAATCTTGATCTACTCTTGTTCATGAGTTCTTGATGATCAAATGACCTTGGATAGATTCTCACGTGCCATAGCAAGCTAAATCACAGGATGAACTCAAGCTAAAACACCCTTAAGGTCAAAACCCTAAAATCACCCTTCTCTCTAGCAAAACTGAGCAATCATAAGAACTTTTCATAGAAAAGTGTCTATATGAATGGGAACTAATCTCCAAGAAGATACACCCATTTGCAAATAGAAAAACATGGTAATCCACATACAAACAAGTTTTACACTCACACACACCAGCATGCTTTACAAAGTGTGCCTTATACATGACTCCAACAGCCTGATAAAACGCTCCATCATCTAAGATGTAACCTAAACCACTTAGGCACTCCCTATGGTTTTGCAAACTGTCTCTCCACCTAGTATTAGATAATTTCCTTAATTGCCACCCATCGGTATTCACGGTGCTTCTTCTCAAAGCAACCACCACATGAAGTCCGTGATGCCTAATGACTTACCGCCAAGATCATACATATACTCCAAGGATCATTACCACTTGAAACATCTAAGTCCAATAGCATACAACATGCATGTACTTGCCTCATCATGATCCTTATCTTTCTCCCATGCTTCTCCGCTTGAGATGATGCTCCATCCAGACTTATGCAACCCTCTATGGCCTTAGGGCACCTCCCTTAGTCTTGATCTTACCATTGACCGCAACAATCACCAAGCGCCCTGCACTTCAAAGAACAAGCAATCATCTCGAACACAAGTGATATGCACTTAACTCTCATCAATAAAATCGATGCAAACATGAACCACTTGACACCCACATCAAGATTCCCATAATGTATGTGCTTCCGCCATGACTAATACAATCGAAACTGTCAGTGTTCTAATACTGATCTTATGTATGATTATTTGATTTGGGGGATTTCCGACTGTGGATCACAGAGAGATTTTATACTGGTTCGGGTCTTTTCCGGAGAGAATAACAACACTACTCCTATGTAGCTATATTGATTGCACATATTACAATTAAGAGAAAGAGTAATGCTGGATGTCTTGCGCTCCTTTCTCCTGTTGCTTGCGTTGTCTCTCTTGTGCCTTTCTCCCTAACTTTAGCCTTTATATAGCGTACGAAGAGTGACAGTTGCTCCATGCCAAGAGACGTGTTAATGTATCAGACAATAAACTGTCCGACGGAGGTTATTGTTAGTGACATGATAACTCCTCACTGCCAGGCAGTTATCGCTAAAGACAGGAAGAAGTTACGAGTGGTTATTCCAGAGAACAACTACATACGTTAACTGCCTTGTCAGATAGACCCATAATGTAGCAAGTTCTCATAGACAAGCTGGTTGAAGTCAGGCTAGTCGTAGAAGAGTTAATGATCATAGGGTGGTCATAGAAAAATTTATGACTATGTCATGCTCGTAGAAAGACTTATAATCATGAAGCAGTCATGGAAAGGCTCACGATCATGTAGCAGTCATGGAAAGGCTCATGACCACATGGTTATGTCTCTCCCTTACGAATATAAAGGGCATACTTAAGGATTAAAATGACGCAATAATACTATTTATAGATAAATAATAAATTGATGATTATTATATCCTTGCCAGAAACCAAACTTTACTCACTCAAATTCAGCATTAGCTAGTCTGACCACCAATCAATGACCAATCAAAGAGCCACGAACTGACTTAAAATCTCACGGTAATAGGAGATCGGTCTAACCATGGCACCCATGCCGGTCAGACCACCTGACAACCTTCGATCAGACCGCCACCCACGGTCGATTGGACCTCTCACTAGTTAGACCACCATCATGGCTGGTCAGATCACCTCTATAGGTAGTCAGATTGCTGCCCACCTAACAACAAAAATCAGAGAGCAAATGACACTGTTGTGGCTACAGACCAAACAGAGAGAGAGGTGGTAGTGGAGAGTGATGAAGATATGTGTAATGGCCTGGGTCCTCCCCATGGCTGGTACCCATATATATATACGCATGAGGAGTGCTTTTACAGTTATACCCTTACATCTGGCTATCCCCTTTGGGGGCAGTCATGTCATTACACATGGCCTATTCTAGGCCTTATTCCTTCTTACCAGGCCTGCTGGGTTTAGGTGGGGGCCACCCCTACGACAGGAGCCTCTCATGGTGAAGGGCTTCACAGGGCCGAAGCCATGTCGTCGAGTCCTTTGGCCTCCTCCGTCCCCTGCGGCCTGTGAATGTCTGCGGGCTTGTGGCTGGGGAGCCAGAAACCCGGGATGGTGGTAATGGGGCTGGCGCCTAAGCCGAAGTAGACGCGCGCGCTCCGTCCCGTACCCTTCGAACGGGTGGCAGCGAAGCTGGCGCCTACGTCGAAGTAGACGCGCGCGCTCCGTCCCCTACCCTTCGAACGGGTGGCCGCGAAGCTGGCGCCTAGTCAAAGTAGACGCGCGCGCTCCGTCCCCTACCCTTCGAACGGGTGGCAGCGAAGCTGGCGCCTAAGCCGAAGTAGACGCGCACGCTCTGTCCCGTACCCTTCGAATGGGTGGCAGCGAAGCTGGCGCCTACGTCGAAGTAGACGCGCGCGCTCCGTCCCCTACCCTTCGAACGGGTGGCCGCGAAGCTGGTGCCTAGTCGAAGTAGACGCGCGCGCTCCGTCCCCTACCCTTCGAACGGGTGGCAGCGAAGCTGGCGCCTAAGCCGAAATAGACGCGTGCGCTCCGTCCCGTACCCTTCGAACGGGTGGCAGCGAAGCTGGCGCCTACGTCGAAGTAGACGCGCGCGCTCCGTCCCCTACCCTTCGAACGGGTGGCCGCGAAGCTGGCGCCTAGTCGAAGTAGACGCGCGCGCTCCGTCCCCTACCCTTCGAACGGGTGGCAGCGAAGCTGGCGCCTAAGCCGAAGTAGACGCGCGCGCTCCGTCCCCTACCCTTCGAACGGGTGGCAGCGAAGCTGGTGCCTACGCCGAAGTAGACGCGCGCGCTCCGTCCCCTACCCTTCGAACGGGTGGCTGCGAAGCTGGCGCCTAGTCGAAGTAGACGCGCGCGCTCCGTCCCCTACCCTTCGAACGGGTGGCAGCGAAGCTGGCGCCTAAGCCGAAGTAGACGCGCGCGCTCCGTCCCCTACCCCTCGAACGGGTGGCAGCGAAGCTGGCGCCTGGTCGAAGTAGACGCGCGCGCTCCGTCCCCTACCCTTCGAACGGGTGGCAGCGAAGCTGGCGCCTAGTCGAAGTAGACGCGTGCGCTCCGTTCCCTACCCTTCGAACGGGTGGCAGCGAAGCTGGCGCCTAAGTCGAAGTAGACGCGCGCGCTCCGTCCCCTACCCTTCGAACGGGTGGCCGCGAAGCTGGCGCCTAGTCGAAGTAGACGCGCGCGCTCCGTCCCCCACCCTTCGAACGGGTGGCGGCGAAGCTGGCGCCTAGGTCGAGGTAGACGCGCGCGCTCCGTCCCCCACCCTTCGAACGGGTGGCAGCGAAGCTGGCGCCTAAGTCGAAGTAGACGCGCGCGCTCCGTCCCCTACCCTTCGAACGGGTGGCAGCGAAGCTGGCGCCTAAGTCGAAGTAGACGCGCGCGCTCCGTCCCCTACCCTTCGAACGGGTGGCCGCGAAGCTGGCGCCTAGTCGAAGTAGACGCGCGCGCTCCGTCCCCCACCCTTCGAACGGGTGGCGGCGAAGCTGGCGCCTAGGTCGAGGTAGACGCGCGCGCTCCGTCCCCCACCCTTCGAACGGGTGGCAGCGAAGCTGGCGCCTAAGTCGAAGTAGACGCGCGCGCTCCGTCCCCTACCCTTCGAACGGGTGGCAGCGAAGCTGGTGCCTAGTCGAAGTAGACGCGCGCGCTCCGTCCCCTATCCTTCGAACGGGTGGCAGCGAAGCTGGCGCCTAAGTCGAGGTAGACGCGCGCGCTCCATCCCAGTGCGGAGATCGCAGCTTGGCGCTGGTGTGGTTGTGCTCCGGGGCTGCTGTGACCTTGCAGTCTGGTAGTGCGCTTTTAATGGCGGCTTTAATCGTGCCAGCGCCTGGCCTGGCAGAAGTCAGGCTGTCGCGTCGTGCAGTCTGCCATGCTGCAGGTGGGGCACGTGGCGACTCACAACTGGTGCGTCGTGGGATGTGAGCGGTTGCGTGACCGCGGCCGTTCGCCTCGCCCCCCGAGAAGCTGGACGCGTGTGGAAGATGTGAGGGCGTTGCGGGCTGCTTGGCCACCTACCCGGCACGGTCCTCTATGTCCCGGCGGTTCTTCTTTCCAAATCTTGGGTAGCCGAACCGCGGGGAATTTGATCCGTCTGTGCATTGAACCACAAGGCAGGCGAGCGGCCTTTATAAAGTGCTAAGGTTGAGGTGGAGGCACCCTTTCTTGCTTTGCTTTTTGATCTGCCGCTTCGCTTCCGCCCGTGCTAGTTGTCACACCAGTTGCTGCTTTGCCTGCTTCTTCTCCTTCCCTTGTCGCGGGGAGGGGTGGCCAGCCATGACGACGCCACGTACCACCCCCGCAGCGGTTCCTTGCCTAGCCAGGGCGAGGTGAACCATCCTTCCCAAGAGTACAAACTGGTGCCGCGGGGGAGCTCGCGCGCCAACAAGCTGTGGAACGCGATGGAGCACGCGGGAGGCTCCTGCTCCCGCGTGTTGGGGAAGAGCCGCATGACGGAAGGGACGTTACAACGGCTCGTGGATGAGGGGAAGATCGCGGATCGCAATGGGGCTCGCTTACCCCGCCGGGACGAGACGGAGCCGAGGCCCAGGGCCCTGGAGGCAATTGTTTTCGTCGCGTTCTTCGATGCCGGACTTCGGATGCCCTGCACGTTATTTGTGGGCGAAGTTCTGCGGGCCTACCAGTTGGAGCTAGCCCAGCTGATGCCCCACACGCTACTCCGCCTCGCCGTCTTCACGTGGGTGATGCGGACAGAGGGGTGGCGCCCCAGCGCCAGCTTATTCGCCACCCTGCACGATGCACACTGTCGACCCAGAAAGGTTGGCGTGGCGGTGTCCAACTTTGGCGGTGTGGACTTCGTGCTCCGGGCGTCCTGTGCGACGTTGTTTCCTGTGTCCGCCTCGTTAGGGTAGTGGGCGTCCGGCTGGACGCGGTGGTGGTTCTATTACACCGTGACCGACAAGAGCAGAATGCAGTGCCGAGGCGGGCCGATCTCGTTTAATAGCACGCCGAGTCTGTAGGCGGAGATTGACGACACGCGAAAGCTACAGAGCCTTGTCGGTGTCGCCCGTCGAATGAGCATGCGTGACCTAGCCGAGGAGTTCACGATGCATGGGGCGGCGCCCCTCTCCTCCCGGGGGAAGTATGTTGTGCCGAATGGCCCCCGCGAGGACGGGTTCGAACCATGTGTGTCTCGGGTGCTTCCGCCCTCCGCCCCTTGTAAGTCGCCCATCGCGTTATTGTATCTGTTTGGCTTGCACCTAGCTGACGTGATCTCTTGCACAGTGACTCGGCTAGAAGATGCGGAGCGCGTGGTTGTGGTGCTCCTCGGCCCATACACGCTTAAGGAGCACCGGGCTCGCGAGGCCGCGGTGAAGGCGGCTAAGCAGGGGCGGATAAACTGCACCTGCGAGGCTGTAGGCATTGCCGTGCCCGAGCGCATGGTGCCGGAAGAGCTCCCCGCTGGGACTCCCGGCGCTTAGGACGGTGATAGCCCCGTGGGGGGGTATCTTCGCGACGCCGGGCCCGTTCCCCGGCAGCCCCCCCCGGCGGCTAGCTCAGCTGAGGCGGAGCGTGCGACCGGTGGTGGGCCTGGCCAGACTGCTTCGGAGGGGCGCGCCGCCGCGGATCCCCCGACATTTTCTGCCGCTGCCCACGAGCCCGTGCTTGGGCTCGCGGCTACCGCTGAGTTGGAACCCGTCAACCCGGGGGGTGGCGTCGTCGCCGGCGAGCAGACCACGGGGGACGGTGCATTATCAACCGTGGTGGCCGACGAGGGCGTGCCCCCTGCGGAGGAAACCGCGGGGGCGGCAATGACCGGAGCTGGTTCTGCCGTGGAAGCATCGCCTGCGTCACCGCAGGCGAAACGCCCTCGGACGCAGTCCCCCCCGCCAATGAGGGGCCGATATGCTGTTGCGGGGCCTTGCCGTGGGATTGCGGCGGCTGGCGCGGCCGAGAAGACCCTCTCCCCAACCGTTGAGGCGCCCGCGTCCCCCTGGGTGGTCGACCCGGCGCCACTCCCTACCGCGACGAGGGGCACATGAGGTAGGCATGAGTCCTTTTCTTCACTTGACTTCGCGAGACTTTCCCCGATCTGCTCGCTCATTCTGCCAACATCAGACGAGACAAAGTCTCCCCAACGTGGCGAAGGATCGAGCAGCGGAGGTACGCGCGAAGTCAGAAGCCTTGTGCCGGGTGCCCCGCAGGTGCCCGTCGGCGTCGACGTGGCTGTGGCCTCGGTAAACCCTGGCGCGTTGGGGCTGGGGCTCGCTCGCGCGGACTTCCTCCCTCGGCCTGAGGTATTCTGCGAGCTTACCGCAGCCGCCGAGCGTGCCGACCACGGCCTCAACCGGGAGGTGCTGTCGTCATGCGAGGGGGAACTCCTAGCGCTCGCGCTACAGGCGTCCGAGATGAGGGTAAGCATGCGCGCTTCAGCTTTGCAATGTCCTGCTGGGTGCCTGCTGACTTTGTTGTGTTTGCCAGACGCTTGCCCTCAGCCGGTCCTTTGACGAGGCTCGCGTGCGGGAGCGGAGGGCGCTGGAAGCCAACCTTCGCGAAGCAAACACTGCCTTCGCCGTGAAGGATGAGGAATGTCACGCGCTGGAGGGTGCCCTGGCGGCCGCACAACACGAAGCCACAGAGGCTCAGCGTGCCGCGGCTGAGGAGCGCGCCGCCTTCATCCAGCAGATCGCCGCCCTAGAAGGGGAGAACGCCCAGCTGGTGGAGTCTGTTGCCGAGAACCGCCTTGCCCTGGAAAATGCGTCCCTGTCGGCGTGGCGGGCCATGGAGTCTCTGAACCAGACCCTCCGAGATCTGTGCGTCCGAGTGCCGGTCACTACGCACAGGCCGGAGGCCCTGTCGGAGACACTCGAGCTGATCGAGGAGGGGGCCGGCGTTGCTCTTCAAGGCGCCCGAACCTTTGGCGAGCACTGCAGCTATGTTGGCGCGTGTTTCGCCCTCGCCCTGCTTCATACTCGTGGGTGTAGGCATACCCAGGAGCTAGCGAATCCACAATTGGATCCGCCCGGCCAAGCAGGGGTTATGTCGGACGCCATCCGCTCCATCGGGCCTAGTCTGCAGAACTTCCATCAACGGATCTGGGGCCGCTTCGGGGAAGGCGCTGCAAGAGTTGCCGTGCAGCAGACGCTGCATGGGGAGGGGGACCTCCTCTAGTGGATTGAAGGGGTCCTTCAGCGCCGCGGCGACGACGGCGCGGCCTCGTCCGCACCGCGCCAAGGCTGAGCGGCTGGTTGGGTAGGGCAGGGGGATGGTGTACGGGTGCATACGCTTGTAACGATGTAACCCCTTTGCCTCTATAATGGAACCAAGTAGTATCTTATGCTTGGTGTTACCTGCCGCCGCACGCGGAGGGCAGGTCTGCGCATCTCGTTTATACTTCGTTTAGAGTCCTATTTAGAGTCCTTTATAGTCCGGAGACTCTCGCGTGCGGAGCTAGGCTCGACGCTACGTCTTATTTAGAGTCCGTGGACTATTGCGTGCGGAGCTAGGCTCGACGCTACGTCTTCTTTATAGTCCGGAGACTCGCGCGTGCGGAGCTAGGTTCGACGCTACGTCTTATTTAGAGTCCGTAGACTAGGGCGTGCGGATCAGAGCTCGACGCTACGCCTTCTTTATAGTCCGGAGACTTGCGCGTGCGGAGCTAGGCTCTACGCTACGTCTTATTTAGAGTCCGTGGACTATTTCGTGCGGAGCTAGGCTCGACGCTACGTCTTCTTTATAGTCCGGAGACTCGCGCGTGCGAAGCTAGGTTCGACGCTACGTCTTATTTAGAGTCCGTAGACTAGGGTGTGCGGATCAGAGCTCGACGCTACGCCTTCTTTATAGTCCGGAGACTCGCGCGTGCGGAGCTAGGCTCTACGCTACGTCTTATTTAGAGTCTGTGGACTATTGCGTGCGGAGCTAGGCTCGACGCTACGTCTTCTTTATAGTCCGGAGACTCGCGCGTGCGGAGCTAGGCTCGACGCTACATCTTATTTAGAGTCCGTAGACTAGGGCGTGCGGATCAGAGCTCGACGCTACGCCTTCTTTATAGTCTGGAGACTCGCGCGTGCGGAGCTAGGCTCTACGCTACGTCTTATTTAGAGTCCGTGGGCTATTGCGTGCGGAGCTAGGCTCGACGCTACGTCTTCTTTATACTCCGTAGAGTGCGCGCGAAGGCGTCCCCCTGCTGCGTCTTATTTATACTCCGTAGAGTGCGTGCGGAGCTAGGCTCGACGCTACGTCTTATTTAGAGTCCGTGGACTATTGCGTGCGGAGCTAGGCTCGACGCTACGTCTTCTTTATAGTCCGGAGACTCGCGCGTGCGGAGCTAGGCTCTACGCTACGTCTTATTTAGAGTCCGTAGACTAGGGCGTGCGGATCAGAGCTCGACACTACGCCTTCTTTATAGTCCGGAGACTCGCGCGAGCGGAGCTAGGCTCTACGCTACGTCTTATTTAGAGTCCGTGGACTATTGCGTGCGGAGCTAGGCTCGACGCCACGTCTTCTTTATAGTCCGGAGACTCGCGCGTGCGGAGCTAGGCTCGACGCTACGTCTTATTTAGAGTCCGTAGACTAGGGCGTGCGGATCAGAGCTCGACGCTACGCCTTCTTTATAGTCCGGAGACTCACGCGTGCGGAGCTAGGCTCTACGCTACGTCTTATTTAGAGTCCGTGGACTATTGCGTGCGGAGCTAGGCTCGACGCCACGTCTTCTTTATAGTCCGGAGACTCGCGCGTGCGGAGCTAGGCTCGACGCTACGTCTTATTTAGAGTCCGTAGACTAGGGCGTGCGGATCAGAGCTCGACGCTACGCCTTCTTTATAGTCCGGAGACTCGCGCGTGCGGAGCTAGGCTCGACGCTACGTCTTATTTAGAGTCCGTGGACTATTGCGTGCGGAGCTAGGCTCGACGCTACGTCTTCTTTATAGTCCGGAGACTCGCGCGTGCGGAGCTAGGCTCTATGCTACGTCTTATTTAGAGTCCGTAGACTATGTTCTGCTTAGCGCGGACAGGGGATGCTCTTGGAACAGCAACCTTTATTGAACTCCCGTTTGTGCGGGCGAGCATCGCCTAACAACGGGCCGGTGGCTCTACGCCTACTATGGTGCTTCTAGGCGTAGTACCGCCGCAACCTGTCCGCGTTCCATGTATGCCGGAAAGCTTGTCCTTCAAGCGTGGCGAGGCGGTACGCCCCCTTTGGCAATGCCTCCGTTACAATGTACGGGCCTTCCCACTTGGATTCCAGCTTGCCAACGGTTTCCGCCTGAAGCGCCACTCTGAGGACGAGATCCCCAGGCGTGAACCCCCGCGGGCATATAGAACGGTCCCGAGTACGCATTGTCTGCCGCGCGTACTTCTCGACGTGGTGGGCTGCGTCTGCCCGTATCCCGTCGAGGAGGTCCAAGGACACACGGCGCTCCTCCTCGGGTGCTTGGACGAGGACCCTTCGCGAGCCGGCCTTAATTTCCTCGGGCGTCACTGCTTCGTCGCCGAAGAGGAGCTTGAATGGCGTGAAGCCCGTTGGGCGCGTTACCGTTGTGCGAAGCGACCATAGAACGCTGTGAAGCTCGTCTGGCCACTTGCCCTTCGACAATCCAACTAGGCGCTTTTTGATGGCGGCAGAAATGGCGCCATTCGCCCGTTCGACCGCCCCGTTGGACTGAGGATGCCCTGCCGAGGCGAATCGGAGGGTGATGCCCATGCTGTCACAATAATCTTTGAAGAGGGCGGCATCGAACTGCAGGCCATTGTCGACCGTGAGCTCCCGAGGTACCCCGAAGCGACATATGATGTTTTGCCATAGGAAGCGCTGTATGGCCACCGAAGTTACTTTGGCCAGAGCGAGCGCTTTCGGCCACCTGGAGAAATACTCCAGGGCGACTACCACGAACCGGAGGTCCCCTGGAGCTCGGGCAAGTGGTCCTACTATATCGAGACCCCAGCGCGCCATCGGCCACACCGGGGGGATTGGGTTGAGGCTTGTCGGGGGCCTGCGGATGATGCGCGCCATCCATTGGCACCCTTGGCACCGACGAACGAGGTCCTGGGCGTCGGTGACGGCAGTCGGCCAGTAGAAGCCTTGTCTGAACGCCTTGCTGACTAATGACCTCGGCGCCAGGTGGGAGCCGCATACGCCCGCGTGGATTGCCGCCAAGAGCTCCTTTCCTTCCTCAGTCGAGAGGCAGCGGAGGAGCGGCGCGAAAACCCCCTTCTTGTAGAGTGTCCCTTCAAACACCTGGAAGGACCGTGCGCGGTGCTGCAATCGTCGCAGCTCGGCAGGATCCTCCGGCTCGGCGAGGCCTTGTAAGAATTTGAAGATGGGCTCCCGCCAATCTCCTGACCGATCAATGCGGTGGACCAGTGCCGCGTCCTGGTTGTCCTGCGCGATGGCCGCCTTCGCTAACACCTCGGAGAATGCCCCCTCAGGGGGGGGCAGTTGCTGGCTGGCCGCCTTGGCGAGGGCGTCGGCTTGCTCATTCTCCGCCCGGGGGATGGCCTTGACGGTGACACCCAAAAAGTGCCTTTCCCTCGCCCGTACCGCCGCGAGGTACTTGGCCAACTCAGGGTCCTTGGCTTGATATGACTTGTCCACATGGCCGGCCACCAAGCGCGAGTCGGTGCGGACCAACACCCGTCTCGCGCCGACTGCCTTGAGCTTCGCCAGGCCAAAGAGCAGCGCCTCGTATTCGGCCGTGTTGTTGGTGGCGGGGAAGGCAAGGCGCGCCGAGTACAGCAAACGCTGTCCCTCGAGCGTGACGATTATCGCCCCTACGCCCGCGCCGGCGACGCTGTAAGCTCCATCGATTGTAAGCGTCCAGACGGGGTCATCGTGCGTCTGGCCGGGTTGGGCCGGCGGGGTCCATTCGGCGAGGAAATCCGCCAGAACTTGGGATTTAATTGCCGTTCGCGAAGCATACGTCAAGGAGAAGGGAGCGAGCTCGGCGGCCCATTTACCGATATGCCCTGTGGACTCCTTGTTGTGTAGCATCTCTGCCAGGGGGAATGAGGAGGGCACTGTGATCGGGTGAGCCAGAAAATAATGCCGAAGCTTCCTGGAGGCCATGACCAGCGCGTAGGCAAGCTTCTCCAGCTCCGTGTATCTTGTCTTGGCGCCTTGAAGGGCTTCGGAGACAAAGTAGACAGGTCGCTGCATGGCGCCTTCCTCTAAGACGAGGACGGCACTGACCGCGGTAGCTGACGCGGCCAGATAGAGCAGGAGGGGAGCCTCTGGTGCTGGGGCGACCAGAGTGGGGAGGCTTGCCAGGTGCTGCTTGAGCTCGTTGAAGGCCTTCGCGCATTCTCCGTCCCAACGAAATCCATCGCACCCGCGGAGTGTCTTGAAAAACGGCAGGCCCCGCTCCGCCGCCCTGGATAGGAAGCGGCTTAATGCTGCCATGCGGCCTGCCAGCCTCTGGACCTCCCTCGTTGTCTTGGGCGGCTCCATACCCAGGATAGCGTCTACTTTGTCGGGGTTCGCCTGGATGCCCCGCCCGGACACGAGGAAACCGAGGAGTTTGCCCGCCTGCACCCCGAAGACACATTTGTCGGGGTTGAGCTTGATGCCCGCCTTCCGGAGGTTGTCGAAGGTCTCCTGGAGGTCCCGGTCGTGTAGAGCAAGTTGCCGAGTTTTGACCACCACGTCATCGACATAGGCTTCGACGTTCCTCCCGAGCTGGGCGGCCAGGGCAATGGTGACGAGGCGGGTGAAGGTAGCGCCTGCATTCTTCAAGCCAAAGGGCATTCTGACAAAGCAGAACGTCCCAAGGGGTGTGATGAAACTGGTCTTCTCCTCGTCGTCCTCGGCCATGTATACCTGGTGGTAGCTGGAATAGGCGTCCAGGAAACTCATGAGTTCGCACCCAGCAGTGGCGTCCACCAGCTGATCGATGCGCGGCAAGGGGTAGTTGTCCTTCGGGCACGCCTTGTTGAGTGCCGTGAAGTCGATGCACATGCGCCAGGCCCCGCTGGCCTTTTTGACGAGCACCGGGTTAGCGAGCCATTCTGGATGGTGGACCTCGCGGATGACCCCGGCGCGAAGAAGCTTCGCCACCTCCGCTTTGGCCGCCTGCTGCCGATCCATCGACATGCGCCGGAGCCTTTGCTTGACTGGCTTGGCATCGGGGCGGACCGCCAAATGATGCTGGATTACCGCGCGATCCACGCCCTTGATGTCCTCCGGGGACCATGCGAAGATGTCCACGTTGTTCTGAAGTACTCGGAGCAGCTCCCGTTCGACCCCCGGTGGGAGCCCCTCGCCAATGGAGACAAACTGCCCCTCCGCCTGGAGCGGCACCTTCTTGACGCCGCCTTCGGGCCGCGGCTTGGGCGTCCACCCGGGGGCGGAGGGCCCAGCACCGGGCGCACCGGAGAGGGCATGCACCGGGCGATGCGACACGCGGCTGCCGCCTTCGGCACGTCTTGCCAGGTCCTGGTCGCCGAAGATGGTGATGACACCCTCCGGGCCCGGGAGCTTTACACACAAGAAGGCGTGGTGCGGGATTGCCTCGAAAGAGTTGATGGCGGGTCGCCCTAGTATGGCGTTGTAGGGGTGCGGGATACCTACGACATCAAAGGTGACATGCTCGGTCCGGATGTTACCTTTGTTGCCCTCCTGACGGAAGGTGACAGGAAGGGAAATGTGCCCCAGGGCCTGCAGCTGTTGACCCCCGAAGCCTTGAAGTGGAGCTCCTGGCGGCTCCAGCCGGCTTCGGGGGATTGCCATGCGGTCGAGGGCGTCTGCGAATAAGATGTTCGCGGAGCTTCCCCCGTCGACAAGGACGCGCTTGACCTCGTAGCATGCTATGTGGGCCTGGATGACTAGAGGGTCTTGGTGAGGGTACTCCACGCCCCTGGCGTCGTTCAAGTCGAAGGTGATGTTGCGGGGCGGCATCCACAGCTGCGGCTGCTCCCCGGGGGCTTTTGAGGAAGAGCCTCCGGTGATGACATTGACGGTGTGATGTTGCGCACCCTCCGTTGCGGTGGCCCATGTGGGGCTATCCCTTGGGCGCCCCACATGGGCTTCGGCGGGGGGCCGAGGAGGCGGAGTCCGAGATCCGGCCGTTGCCCTCCGCAGCTCCATCACCGCGATGCATGCCCTTGTGGAGTGATCGCCGTAGCCGTGTACCTCGCACCACTTGCCATAGCGCAGAAGCTCCTGCTCTGCGCGGGGTTGGCTGTCGTAGTCAAATCCGCCCTCCGACCCCCGGACTCCCCTCCGTGGGGCGGGGTCAGGTCCTTGGCGGGTGCTCTGGGTGGCGAGGACGTGATGGGCCGCCTGCGACCGGCGCTGGCGGCGCCGAGGTTTGGGCCTACCCCGTGACGAGCCTTCCTGTACTTTGTCCTCACTGCCTCGGTGAGGGCCTCCTCGGGGCTTTCGGCTACGGCCCGGCTTCGAGGAAGGGCCACCCGCCCCGACCTCGCGCGGGGGCCGCTCCTCAAGGGCGAGGCCGAGGCCGAGGGCGGTGATGCTGCGTCTTCGCGCATCATCCTCCGCCCGCGCATACTCGTCCATTTTGTCGAAGAGCTTGGCCACTGTCGTAAATGGCCTCCGCGCGTTGTATTCGGCCATCGGGCCAGGGCGAAGGCCCTGTACGGCTGCATTAACGACTGTGGTTTCATTAACATCGTGTACCTGGCCTCGAATTTTGGCGAAGCGCTTGAAGTAGTCCCGGAGCGTCTCCGAGGGCCCTTGCTTCACAGCGAAGAGTTGGTCCACATCGATTCGCTCGACATGATATCCTTGAAAGTTGGTTCGAAGCCGGTCGCGGAGCTACTCCCACGCATAGATGGAGCCCGGCTCTATGGTAAAAAACCAAGAGAGCGCCACTCCGTGCAGTGCGAGGGGGAGTCCCTTCGCCTTCGCGGTGTCATCTCCGCTCGCGGCTTCGATCGCGGTTTCGTATACGCGCACGAACTCACGGGGGTCCGTGTCGCCTTTATACGAGTCGATGGCGCTAGGGAACTTGAAGTCTTCGGGCCATGCCGCCTGCTGCAGCCCCGCCGAGAGCGGGGACTCCGGATCCACGCGTCGCAGCGGCACGCGGCTGGACGTGGGGGCTTCGCGACTGTCCGCCCTTTCCGGCGCGGGCTCGGACGTGACTGCTGGCGCAGCCGGCTGACTCCGAGCCTCTTGTATATCTCTGACGGCTCCGCGGAGGTCCCCCAGCTCCCGCTGGAACGCGTTGAGAGCCGCCAGCAGGGCGTTTTCCACCAGTGCTTCCGACGGGCGGGTCGGCGTGGGGATGACCGCATCGCGGGGTCCCGAGCTGCCGGTCGCTCCGTCTAGGCTACCTCGGACCGCCCGGTCCGCACCGCCGGCGAGGGTTGCAGTGGGAGCGGCGAGGTCGGCTGTCGTCGCGTCGGCGGGGTCGGTTGTCGCCGCACTCGTGTCGACATCTTCGGCCGCCGGGTCCGTCCTCGCAACGCCGGTGGCGGGGTTGGTCGTCGTTGTGCTGGTGACGGGGTTGGTCGTCGCCGCGCGAACGTCGATGTCTCCGGCCACCGCGCCTGCCTCGCCACCCACGTCCGCCGCTGCCGATGCCGAAGCTCTGGTATCCATACGACGCTCCGGCCCGGCCGCCTTCTTGCCCTTCGCCGCCGCTGAGGAAGCTTTTTTCGGTGCCATCTTTTTCTTCGGTCCTCAGGCTTGTCTTCGTCCTCCCCACGGACGGCGCCAACTGTTGTGGCTATAGACCAAACAGAGAGAGAGGTGGTAGTGGAGAGTGATGAAGATAAGTGTAATGGCCTGGGTCCTCCCCATGGCTGGTACCCATATATATATACGCATGAGGAGTGCTTTTACAGTTATACCCTTACATCTGGCTATCCCCTTTGGGGGCAGTCATGTCATTACACATGGCCTATTCTAGGCCTTATTCCTTCTTACCAGGCCTGCTGGGTTTAGGTGGGGGCCACCCCTACGACAGACACAAAATCAAATTCAAACTTCGACAATAAGGCACAAGCAAAGTCAAATATTCATTGCACTTAAGGGGCGATCTCCACATTGTCTCAAGATCAAATCAATCTCCACTGTCAAAAATCAGGCCTATAACAATCGACGGTGTAGATCTTCAAGAAAATTCCTTGTATGCAACTGAAAATTGTCCTAATCTTGGATTTACTATTGAAAAACATTGGTCTCCTTGTACATAGAGATTTTACTTCGTGCCGATCTGTGCTACTTCTATCAGCCAACTGTGAGGGCGCTGGTAAGTGGCTGCGAAAAGACTCTTTTGTCCCTCTTTGTCTTTTCTTCCTCTCTTCTGCAACCTCCTATTCCTCTATCTCTATCTTCTCTTTCCTAGTCATCGTCGCCCCACTACCCACTGACAGCCTCCTCCCACCTACCTCCCCCCACATCCCAATCCCTCCCACCGCTGACCTTCTCCCCACATCCTGCCTTTCTCCCACTGCTAGCCTCCCGGCCTCCTCCCCACATCAGGAACCAGATATGGTTGGCCTCTTCCTAATCGTCTACCACCTCATTGATTCTACCATCAGCAACTGCACATCGGATCTGGCTGGCCTCCTCCTCGCCTACCACCTCATTGGCTCCACCGTCTCCAGCCACACGAGGATCTGGCAGGTGTCCTCCTCCTCGCCTACTTCCTTGCTAGTCTCCTTCCCCTACCTCCTCACCGGCCTCCAACAACATCATCACCATGACCACCATCAACTATGGGGACCTCGTCCCCACGGGCAACGCCACCAAGCTACTCACCTGTGCCTCTATCTTTGCTATCATCACCATCATCGGCACCTTCCTCAACAAGGCCACCATGGATGTGGAGCCAAACGCCTCCTCCCAACCTCCCTACCATTGCAGGACTCCTCCCCACCAACCTATTGTCACCATTTCCAACGTTGATCCGGTTCGCCACGTGTGTCCTATCAAGGTCATGGTGGCCAGTGGTGGTGGCATGACCGCATGAGAGAGAAGAGGGAGGAGAGGAGTGTGGAATGTGGAGAAAGAAGAAGGGCACTAACATGTAGCCCCTAATTTTGAGAGCGGCAAGATGGGTATTTCTCAAAAATTATGACAATGTCCATGTACTAACACTCGATTGCCCTAACGGAGCTTACAAAAGTGGCATACATGGAAGGGATGCAGAAAGTTTTTCATTGGCATAGGATAAGGTGCAATTTTTTAGTGGCAAATCAGGGATTAGGAGAACACTCAATGGCATACAGATAATTTTCTCTAAATTTTTTTCCAGTGATTAATGTGGAATAATTTATATTCATTGAGTGTGAATGTGATGACTTCTTTTACCTTTGTTTTAAGGAGGCGACTAATGGGCAACTAGTTTCTTTAGCTTGTAAGTGTGACCACCCCTCCCTTCTTTTTTCTGCTGTCCCCTCCATTCCTTTTTCTGCTGTAAGAGAAAAGATAGCACACACACACACATCTGATGACTCCTTCATAGATGGGAAGTATTTGATGCAATCCATCGAGATCCAGAGTTCGGAGGTAGGGAGACATAGGATCACCAGAGATGAACCATACCTTGCTGCGAGCTATGGATGAGTCCGGTGAGACGCGGCTAAGGACCATGATGGTAATTCTTGAGCTCTAGTTGACGACAGACGCCAATTCACCACTTCAGGTAGAACCACAATGGGGAACTAATGCCTATTTACACTAGATCTGTACAAGCGGTGGGCCCCTCACTCTATTCTCACCTCACCGGCGGCAAGCAAGAGAAATAGGGGAGGGGCCAGATCAGGCTGAAGATTTGGGTGCTAGAAGAGAAGGGAGGGGGATAGGCAGAGAACAAAGGAGATTTTTTCTCCCTTGCTATTTGACCATGTAATTAACACTTGGGTTGCATTAAAATTTGTGTTTGTAAAAGTTTCAATGAGACACTATTGTAAAATTGAAAACGACAGAAATATTTAGACTTAGGCAGTCTGACCAGCTAGCAATTTGACTGGCCCATGCATGGCGATTAGACTGGTTTTTTCAGGATGATCTCAGGTTGATTTGTGGAAAACATGAAAATTGAGTTCATGGATGATTTGGTTTGAGTTTATGGGTGAATTATGGTGTGCTGCGTGTGTGGATTGATATTGGTCAAATTGAAGAGAAATTGTGCCAGGAAAACATTATTTGATCTTTGCATGTGCAGGTTGGGCATGGAGGTGACCGTGGTTGATGACGAGATGGACCAGGATTAGGATGGGGAGATCCGAGGTTCATGTGGTCAAGGATGTCATGAGATGGATGGGCTCATACTTGGGCACGTGGAGATCAAAGGTAGATAATATGTGGAGGAGCTACGAGAGATGAGATCTTGGAGGATTCGACATGTGACGAGTTGTAAATTGGAAAGTCCATAGTATGGAAGGTGTATCTTGAGAAAGAGGAGAAGATTTCATAAGCGACTTAGAGTCGGATTAGGTTTCAAATTTGTGATCCATTCGGAGAGAACTCTTAAGGTGTTAGAGAATATAAATAGAGGCGGAGGGGCATAGCAAATGTACGGATTTTT